>CM050169.1:121937967-122570467 GCA_027410445.1 Discoglossus pictus | reverse complement strand
CATATAAGTTAAGATTGAAGATTCATATAGGCATAAACTTTATTAATTCAAATAATATTTTGTTACCAAATAAACTGTGCTTGGTTAAAAAAAATCTGCTTGATAAACATAAAGCAATACACGTTTTAACTTTAATAAATTAAGTCCCATCTCTATATAGTAAAAAAATAAATACACATGGTAAATGTGAAGAATATTTGAAATTTGTATGGCATAATACTTAAGTCAACAATCTATATTAGAAATAAAAATGTTTATACACTTCTATAAACTATATAAAACAAGCAAATAAAAATAGTTTTGAAAACTTGAAAACTTGAAATTTTGAATAATACTTACAATTGTGTATGATTTTATTGTTAAGTGGAGTGATCACTTTACTTGTTCTTCAGTCTTGATGCAGAAGAATTATGCTTTTTACAAAAATATTACTGAGGAAATAAATACATTAAAAGCAAAGAAGTGTTTTCTGAAATCACATATTTAAAACAAGATATATATATATATATATATATATATATATATATATATATATATATATATATATATATATATATATATATCGTCCTTTCAGTTAGTGGATATAGTTGTCTTAGGTTTCTAATTTCAGTCCTGTTTTCATGAATATTAAAAATCATCTTCAAATTTATTATTATGATTTTTCAGTTATCAATTATGTTATTTTATCATAGTTTAGGAAAATGTACATCCATTAGTTATATTTACACGTACTGAGCCACAAGTTTCTTCTTTTCTGGAGGCCTCATAATTGAAAAATAATGACAAAAAATTGACAAATTATGGCAAAAGTATGTTTTTTTTTTCTTAATACAGCAAACTAAAATACTTCACAGAGTAGATGGAAAGAAAAATACTGTCATTTTTGCTAATTCTTATAGAACCAACATATACTGTACATGTATATTTTCTTATATATGTATAACAATGTACTGACTTTCATTTGATTAATAATATGAAGATTTTTCTATAAGTTGACTCAAAAGGTATAATTTTGTGGATATCAGTGGCTTAATTTCAGGTGTTTATTATCCTTTGCATAATCTTCTCTGACACCCATAATTTTAAATTTCAGCAACAACAGATTTGATATAAAGGTTAAGAATATATTTTTTATAAGACTCAAACATCATATATAGAATCACAAAGCTTAGCTAGAATGCTTCTCTGAGGCTTACTATAGAAATGTCACCACCCAGTCAAGCTTAGTGAATCTGTGTCTATATATGCTACTTATATTATTCATGTTAAGTGTGTCATCACTTCATTAGCCTCCAACATAGTACTTACACCATTTTAGTGTGTTTTGCATTTGTTTTACACTTTTCAAAATAAAAAAACTGTTCAAGTATTTTTAGTTTGACAGTTTTTCAGAATTTTAATATAATATCCTGAAATATTTTCTGTACTGGTACATCTGTAGCAATATACATTTTTGAAAATAAAGCTATTACTGTATTTACGGTACATACTTTCATTGGACAAGTATTTAGTATAAAGTAACAAACTACAACTAATTTTCATGTCAAAAGCATTACTGATAACTTGAAAAAGAGAGTTGTATCTCTTGAAAGCTTGAATTGTTTGTCAAGAGATAAAGCTAAAAATATATTGCAATGCTGTTTTAATTATTTTTATTAGGGTTTTAGCTTTATTACTAGATACATTACAGCTATGCCTTGAGTATTTGTGTTTAAGAATGACTCCTGATATATTATTTCTAAACTCTTCAAATAAAAACTTTATTCACTCTTTCTTTAAAAAAAAACATATTTATAACTACATACCAGGATAACAACATGGAGATAGACAAAATATAGCACTGTAAAAATCCTTATAGTAAATTAATAGATTTAAAAACTGCAGACAATTCAAAGCAAATATTTAAAAATACAGTTTTTATCACACACATTTGCATTTTTTCTATAATAATATAAATTGATTTGTGAACTTCAGAGTACATAAATATTAAAACGAGATCCAGAGAGGAACCTGAGGAAGAATCTCTTTGTAAAAACATCTTTATTTATACATATCAGGAACAATATATTCCCAAAATTTTGGGTGCTTTATAAAAAAAATGATATAACTCAAGAGCTTTCATCTTACATTGATATCAATGGATTCATCTACAAGCTCAGATTGTCCTTTTCTTATTTTAGGAGGTGTCAATTGCAATTAAATATTCAGACTACATTATTTGATTAACCAGTTGATTACAGAAAGTTATACAATATCTTAAAGAAATATTTAAAAAAAATAAAAAGTTTTTTTTTAAAGTGAACACAATCTTACTAGTTATCACAAGGAAGACCATTGCATTATAATACAGTTAGTGTGTTATTAATCTATGTGAATTAGGAAAGTTTTGTGCAATTTTACAAGTTTAAGATATTTGAACCACTTGCATAACAAATTTGATCTATATTAATTAGTATGTAAAGATAAAACCAGAGTTCTGTGGAGCTATAAGGTTTTCTGTGACCATGATGTCTATGAGAAATGTGTCCATCCCATAGAAGGTTTTATGGTTTTCTTGGAGGAGTTTTTGAGAGATATGACGAGCCAGTAATATTTTCGATATTTTATTGTTTGTTTTATGAGGATAACAAACCATTTTAGGGTTCTGGAGTTCCACATGATCCATGTTTTGGATTACAAACAAGTTACATGACTGGGTAATAATTTACAGACCAAATATACAATTTAGCTTCAGTAAACTTGAGGAATAGTCAGCCATAACCATTTGTATTTATTGGTCTTATTTTGTTTGAAAGTGGTGAGAAATTTTCCTCATGGATAAATAACCATCAATGTATCAATGTATAAATGAAAACTGAATTACTTGTAAACCCTCCCATAAAAAAAGCATGTCAACATTACAATTTTGCACAGATCATGATATTGTACATTGGAAAATACCAAATATGGACCTGTAATTCATAAACATGACATATACTTTCACTTTATATTTATTTTTAATCTGTGCGTGATTTGTTTTCCATTTTTAAAGTCTGCATATATTTTTTGATTTCTGCAAATACTCGTTTATAAAACAATATTTTCCTAATGCTGATAAGGACGAGTTATTGACATACTCATGGATGTGTAAAAATAAACTAAAACATTTTGAATATCTAAACTATAGTTTCCAATAGTCTACAGATAGAAAAACACTCCTTCCATTAAAGTAGTAATGGTACCTTTTTCTACTCTATGATGTTTCCTAAACTTGAGAAACTTTACAGCTCTAGGCCAATGTACAAAAATCAAAAGAAGAGAGAGCACAAATTCCAATGGTGAAATAACCGCACATTTAGTAACGCATTTCACTGGTCCAAAGCCAACTTGAAAAAAATGTAATTGTACATATTTGCTTATTCTGTTATATTAGATTGCTGTAACATGTAAATTAATTATATTGTATTTTATGTATTTTGCGATTTTTTTTATCCAGAAATGTTATTTCACTATGGGAACTGTGAGTTCTCAAAATTAGTAAGAAAAAGCAAAATATAGTTCATGAACCTTGGAAATAAAGTTAATCTTGACTACACAAACATTTGCCTCCAATAGTTACTCTGATGCTAAAATATTAAAATTTCTGATTTAATTATAAAAAAAAAAAAACTGAATGAGGAAGCCATGATGTAAAGACATTTTTTATTTTATTTATTATCCTTTATTTATAACGCGCCAACATATTCCGCAGAGCTATACAGGGGTTAGGTACAAGTATAAACAATTTCCCCACAATGAAGATAATGGAAGACCCTGATATTGAGCTTTCAATCAGATATACACAGTGCTTTCCCGAAAGCACCTAAAAAGATTGAAAACTCACAAACTTATATTTTAAAGGATTTGGGTGAGGTACAGGAAAGTGATAGATGCATAGTGAATTAAGAGGCTAAATATGATAGGCTTTTTTGAATAAATGTGTTTTTAAAGAGATTTTGAAGCATTTGGGGCAGGAAGATAGTGTGGTGGAGCAAGGTAAGAAGTTCCAAAGAATAGGGGCAGCATGAGAAAAGTCTTGGAGACAAGAGTGAGATGAGGTGATGAGAGAGAAGGAGAGAAGAAGGTCATTAGCAGAGCGAAGAGGGCGGGTGGGATTGTATTTTGGGATGAGAGCAGAGATGTAGGAGGGTGCACTATTGTGGAGGGCTTTATATGTTAGGGTCATGATTTTGAATTGTATTCTAGACGCTATGGGAAGCCAGTGGAGTGCCTGACAGAGAGGTGCTGCAGACACTGATCGTTTAGTATGGTAGATGAGTCTAGCGGATGCATTCAAAATGGATTGGAGTGGAGACAGATGGGTGATAGGAAGGCCAGGAAGGAGAGAGTTGCAGTAATCAAGGCGAGATACGATGAGAGAGTAAATAAGAATTTTATTTGTTTCTTGTGTAAGGTAATGACGTATTTTGGATATTTTTTTTAGGTGAAAGTGACAAGATTTTGTGAGTGATTGAATGTGAGGAATGAAAGAGAGGGAAGAGTCCAGTAGGACCCCAAGACAGCGGGCCTGAGAGGTGGGAGTGATGATAGCATTGTAATCAGTGAGAGATAAGTGAGGGTTGGCAGCTGAGGAAGAGGGTGGAAAGATAAGGAGCTCTGTCTTAGACATGCTGAGTTTGAGTTGACGGGCAGACATCCATGAGGATATGCTCGAGAGACAATTGGCAACATGAGCTAGCAGAGAGGGGGATAGTTTGGGTGCAGTGATGTAGATTTGGGTGTCATCAGCATATAGATGATACTGAAATCCAAAAGATTTTATAAGGGCACCAAGGCAGGATGTATAGATGGAGAAAAGGAGGTTCAGTTAGAGGGCGAGGAGATGAAGAGGCACCAGAGAAGGAGACACTAAATGTTTGATTTTCTAGATAAGATGTGAACCAAGAGAGATTTTATAATTAAATAAATTATGTTATTTAATTAGAAAATCATTTGAATGAAGACTAAGGCAATAAGTTATATGGATTTTATGTACAATTCCTCCAAATTATAAATTATTTTGGGCAGGTTAATGAGCAGACAAAAAAGGCATAATCAAAAAATATATATATCATACAATAAATCAATAAATACAAAGACAGTATTTACAAGGAGACAAATTATATAAATCCTGATTTCTATTATACAAAATACATTGTGTTACTATATAGCTAAATAATACTTTTTCTTCCAGATCCTCTATTATTATTATAGTTTACTTATAACGCACCAATATATTCCGTAGCGCTGTACATAAATTAAGTTCAGACAAAGATAAATACAGATTAACATATAGCAAAGGAAGGAGGGCTCTGTCTTTGAGCTAGGAATCCAATGTCCATGGTGATTCTGTCACTTGTCGGGTCTTCTGCTCCTCAGGACCACTCAGCCACACTGCTTCCTTACTTACTAAAAGGATGCTTGTAACAACATGGTTGTCATTTTACCAAGTCCTAGATGGAAATATTGTACCAAAGTACATGACCATGCTCAGTATGATCTCATTTTATCTTAATGTTAATATACTGTATTCTTTGGTGATAAAAATGTATGGTTAGGTATATGAACCATGCATTTGCATGTATCCTACACTTAAGTGGGATTGGTGAAGGATGTGTGGAACTGGCTTCCTTTAACTTAAAAAAATATATATTTGTAGGATGGCGTCAATAAGCTATTTTGTGGCACCTCGGCTAGCCAGGAGTCCTGAATCCTGTTGCACAAATCCACCCACTCCTTCACGTTAGGAACATATTTAAGATTGGCTCAGTGCAGTATTTCTTACTGGGCGAGAGCCTATTGTGCAGCATGTAGAAGGGGTATCAAAGAAGCTTCTGCCACAATCAGAGGTGTGAGTATGTAGAGAAATAAATCAGGGAAGAGGTAGTCTATCCTTGAAGGAAGAACCGCTTACCTGATGCTAAGAAAGACATCAAGTGTGAGCCTGGATGTGGGCTCTGGAAACATGGCAAGGATCTTCATAGATTGGTTGGAAGAACCTGGGTGCTGTTGCAGCAAAGAAATATAGTGTCAGCCAGACTCCATCATCTATGGTGATTGAGTGCTTGTTACACTTCTGTCTCTGTGTTTGTAAGAACCTCACATTACCAGAGATATTTTTTATAGTGTATACAGGGTTAAGTATTCTCTTGTGACTAAGTTAGTGATTTTTTATAACATTTAGAATCTTGGGTAACAGAAGACTCCCATAGATATTACATCTTCAATTGTCTTGATGGTTGCAATATATTAGAGATTTTGGGTGTGGATGGCTGTTTATGGGTTTTTAATAGTCATTATAGATGACTGACAGCATGGATAAGCTGTCTGTGGCTAACCCTTTCACTCACACCCACATTACACAGACACCTATAGGGTCTTCATCACAGCGGCATACAGCCTATTTCGAGTTAATACAAACTTTGTATATAATCCAACTAATCATTAGCAGATCCAACCAAATAAATGGAAAATATATCTGGAAAATAAAGTAGAAAATGTTATATTTACATTATTTTTTCTCTTTTCCCCCTGAAGTACAGCTGGCAACATCTGTGTATGGAAACCGATAATAACTACTAATTAAAGAGACTAATTTGGTATACAGATTGTAAGAATAGATCCATGTTTCCAGTATTTAGTAATGTAATCTCCATTCTACCTTCCATAATGTTATTTTTATTCTTGACCTTTCTTAAGTTACTTGGACTCATTTTGATTCTAATGTAAGTCACATAATGTTGAAAAGTGTATAAAAATTCAGCATAGTTTACTTCTGTCATTGAACAGTCTAAGTCAGAGACACACACACACACACACATATATATATATATATATATATATATACGGTATATATATATATATATATATATATATATATATATATACAGTAAACTCGCTATTTTAAAAGTCCTAACTAACTAACCCTAAACCCTAAAAACTCTTAAACTATCTATAAAACTAATCTGAGTCATTTAAAGCTAACAAAAAAAAAAGAGAAAAAAGTTGATTTAAACAAAATAATAAAAAATTGGATGCTGGTTGTGCCGGATAATGCTGATTAAGTGAGAGTTTTTGTGAAACGGGGAATAGAGGCAGGTGTCGGTTGCTTGAGAGTCCTGGTTAGTTGCGTGCCGGGTAATCGTGAGTTTACTGTATATATATATATATATATATACAGATTAAGTACTTATTCAAGTTTGTGTTTATGCTACTTAGCCAGGAAAGTTCTGTATATGCCATGAAATGTGTGCATATTGAAATTAAAGCTTAGTACACAGTTCTTGTGTATATATAATTATGTGTGTGGTTACTCTTGGAGACTGACCTCAAAGTCCTATCTATGGAATAGTGGGGGTTGCAGTTCTTTTGTCTGTAGTTAATACAATTACATTAAGATAGGACTAACCTGCTTTGCTCAAAAGAGAGGACATCTGTTGATGAGAAATTAAGTGACTTAAGGAATGTGGATACAGAGAAGTATCCTGGTTGGACAGGATCTTGGTTGTAAAAATAATGCTAGTAATCCAGTTATTAATCATCTTCAGGAGTCTTCCTGCTGAAGTTCCACCCAAAAAATCTACAACAATCAATTTATATAGAAAAACAACCCCCCCCCCCCCCAGGATTAGATTAGAAATGATGCAATGTCCATTTAGAGAAGGTGGGTTTGCTATCCCTAACCTTACAATCTACCGCAGAACATCAATAATTTTTCACATACTTATGTCTGGGTTATAACAGGAGAAAATGGGTTTCAGTAAAACTGAGTTTCAATTGAAGTATCCCATTGAGACCTATGAACCCCTGGGATGGCCTTTGGATACACATGGAAACTATAAAATCACATATCAAAACCCAGAAAATGAAGTATGAATCCATAATTATACATCTTAATCTTGTTTAAAACACCATCTTAATGCAAAACAATATTCAAGAATTAAATTTAGCTATAATAAGGAACATTGCACTGACACAGATCTATGAAGAGAAACATAAATTTTCCTATTTAGAAGGATACAACACTTAAATCTTTCTTATTATTAATTACATAGTAATCGACGTTGAAAAGACAAACAAAAATTATCCCCTAAAGGGAAAAACATCCCCAAATTCTGGATTACTCAGTGGATCAATACTCCTCCTTCTTTAGTTATACTCCATACACCTGTATACCCTTTCTATTCAAAAATATATCCAATCACTTTTTAAAGTTTTCTACTGAATTTGCTGTCACAACCCCCTATGGTAGAGAGTTCCACAATCTGACTGCCCTTACTGTGAGGAACCCTTTTCTTAAGGGGAAATCTTTTTTCTTCTAATCTCAAGGGATGACCTTTTGGCACAAAAAAAGCTCCATTGACAAATACTTGTATTGACTCTGGATGTAATTATATAAGGCAATCATATCCCCTCATAAGCAACCATTTTCTAGAGAAAATGTGTTTAATTTGGTTAGTCTTTCTTCATAACTTAGTCGCCTCCATTCCCCTTATTAATTTTGTTGCCCTTCTCTGTAGCTTCTCCAGCTCGAAATTAGCTTTTTCTCGTAGTAGTGCCCAAAATTGTACTCCACATTCCAAATGCTAGGGATTTATATGGTAGCAGAATTATATTTGCTTCTCTGGCTTCTATACCGCTCTTAATGTGTGTGTTCAGTCCTTTGATCGTGTCCAACTCTCGGTAACCATATAGACACAGCATACCAGTTGTTTCTGATTGTGCCTATCCATATGGTATTCTTGGCAAAGATAGTGGAGTAGGTTGACAGTTCCTTCTCCAGTGGACTGCAATTTGTCTGCCCTCTTCTATGACCTGCCCATTTTAGGTAACCCTATATGGCATAGCTCACAGCTTCATTGAAGTGCACAAGCCCCGTCACCATGACAAGATAGCAATCCAGAAGGGGAGCCCTCTAGATACATGCTAATATTTTACTTGCCTTTGCAAATGCTGCTTGGTATTGAGGTGGTTGTACTAATGTATACAAAGTTCACTGGGTCATTTCTAGCCGCTCCCAATAATTTATTGATTTGAATATGTACATGCCAAACACGAGCAAGAGCAGGGGTGTAGAAGCCAGAATAATTCTGGAGGGGGGGGGGGGGGGGGGATACAGCTCATTGTATACACAGGCCATAAAATAGCTTATATATACATACATGCAAACATAGAAAAATCTGGGAGGATTTGTCTCCCCCAGTTCCTACACCCATGTCCGAGAGACAGCAAAGTGTTCGGTTGCTGGGATCTGGGTGACAAATCACCTTGTCTACCTTTCTAATAATAGTCTCCCTACCACTAAAACCTGTCTGTTGCACTGCCTAATTTCCATCCCTCTCCTCCTGTAGAACTGGAGAACTTTTCTCTTGGCTATTAGAGGGAATAGCTTGACCTGCCATGGACATTCCTGAATAGATTTCCCCAACAGTTTCACTCAATCTGGCAAATGATTGGTGTTTGCCAAATCAGAACTGATCTACCTGTTCAATCTGCTTCCTCACTAGCTGCACCTCTACCCTCCATGCTATGCCCAGCTAAACTGTGCTCAGTGAGCACAAACTACCCTTCCAGATGAGCAATATCACTAAATGCTGCAATTCTATTCTGAAGTACACCAATTTGAGCTTTAAGGAAGTAAATACGCTTACACCTGCCACTGAGGTATGCACCCCAGAACAGCTTCTCCAGTGCATCATGTGGCAGGATGTACACTGAGTGAGGGTGGACTCATGATTACAATTTACAAAAATAAAATGAAAACGTTTGTTTTTCTATACCATAATCAACCAAAAAATTCCCTTATTTACAGTGTATGTCTTAACTTCTTTTATTTGAACCCCCTTTCAGTTAAACGCCCATATGTATACTACAACTGCACTTACATTAGTAAGGCAATCTACTAAGTTCGCACTTTCCCGTTTAAATTAAATTCTGCCTACTCCCTTGCAGACTGATTTCTGCACAACTACAGCAAGGCAAATACTTAAAACCCTTTTCCTTCCAGTTAGTAACTCAGACCAACTACAAGGTCAATTCTTTAATTACATTCAGGTCAAATCTAATTTAAACTCATATGTTGTTTTGGTTTAAATAAACTCAGACAGGAATTTCCTTTAGAATCATTGTTCTCAGTTTCTGTGACTGCACATTGTGGAGCATTATCAACCTGTTATAGATGTTTAATTAAATTAAACTTGGAAAAAATAAATAAAAAATAGGTAATTGCAAAGTAATCCTAGGGAAAATTTAACAGATCAGGAATAATCTTGCTCAATTTCACTAATCACTATTTTTTCACTAATTTCACAATTTTTTATTTTTATAGCAACATAAAGGCATTTTAGAATATTTTTTTTTTATATTTAAATGTATTTGATTGTGTCAAGGAGAGATTAGTCTGTAATTTATCTTGGGTCCATGAGTCCATGCCCTGTGGATCAAGTACCAGTTTTGATTTAATATATATTTTTTTTACATGAGCAGATGTACTTTTTAACTGGATAATGTGTGACCAAATTCAGTGACAATCCTAGAATAAACAGAAAATATTATATGCGTGATAAAAAAAGAAATTTGTTTGTGAAGTAAGTAATAAACTAACAACATTAGCACCTGTGTAAGCCAGGAACATAAAACATTTTTAGAGAAATCAGAAATGTTGAAGACTTTATGAATATTGATCACTTCCTCAGAGCTGGATCTTGAGAGTATGTCTATTTATCTATCAATGGGGGAGGAGGAAATAGGGAAAGGTCAATTGGTCAGATAGAAATGGACACAACAACCCTTCCCTCTCAGAGGCCCATAAGCAGGATGTTTGCACCAATAAATGCAACCACAGCTCTCCACAAATGTAAAAGCCCCTCTCACAAACATATTTCCACTACAGTATCACAGATGCCTCAAGGGTCATCAGAAGTATCCAAATTTAGTTTTTTTCTAATTAATAATTAAACTAATTAAAAACTAACTGTAATTTTGCTCTTAGTCAGCCTAAGTTTTTCCTTGTCCTGTGGTTCCTTAAAGTCTGCTTACTAGTGTGTGAAACCAGGACCACTGCTGCTAATGTGATGTTACATTGGAGCTGACCTTGAGATTAATATGTTGCATAAAAAGGGTGGGGCCACAAGTTCTAAAATTAACTTTTAACTTTATTTAAACTGACATTAAAACCCCCTACACCCCTTGGTGGCCCTAACCCTAACCCTCTACACCAGTTACCGGGACTAACCTTAAACCTAACCCCCTAATCCTAACCCTAAGCCCCTAACCCCCTACACCCCTTGCCGTCCCTAACCCTAACCCCCTACACCACTTCCTGTCCCTTATCCTAAACCTAACCCCCCTTACCCCATGGCGGCCCTAACCTTCTAACCCTCTTAGCCTAACCCCTTAAAACTAAGTCCCTAAGCCCCTAACCGCCTACACCCCTCCCCGATCCTAACCTTGTAAACCTATCCCCAAAAAACCCTAACCACTTACCGGCCAAAAGGAGACAGCTTCATCGTCGCAGGGCCGTGCAGCATGCGTGTGTGCACATAACAGTTGCATGTGCACGTGTGGTAGCATGAGGCTGGAAAGCACCTAAATTGCTTTCCAAGTACAATATATGATACCATATTTGAAAAGATAAACTATATATGGTCTGATTGGTCTTGGCCATGACTACTACTGCAATATGTACCTGCTCTGAACAGTGAAAGTTCAAGAGCAGGTTGGCTGTCCATACTTCATTATTTTCCCTTTGGTGTGTATTACAAATTGGGATTTAAATGATCACCGTGGCTATATTTTTAAAATTTAGCATTTTGAAGAACTACACTTAAAGGGTGTAATTTATAAGGATTTACAGTCATCCATGACCACAAATGTTATATTGTGTTAATGTAAGAATTTATTAACCTAGTCATTTTTTACCCGAGTGCCGGCGTCCAGTTCCTCTAAATCAGGGTGTCCTACTAGCGGTATGTGTGTCCAGAATGGATGTACCTCAGATGAGGCCTTCTTTCACTGGTGTTGTATATGACCAGATGGCATCATGAATGATATCCTCTGATTGACTGTACTAGTGACCTCAACCATACATTGACCAGGACATAGTCAATAACGATTCCCAAATAATATAGGCACCACACAAATAAAAACGCTTAGTCGTCAATGGGGTATACTTGAATATTTTGAACTTCTTTGAACTCTTTTTGCGACTCCAGTAAGATGCTTGCCCCCACCCCTTGCTTGACTCAAGGGAACCCCATGCTCCAAGAGTCTACTACTCCCAATGGCTAACTGCCTACTGCTCCCATCAATACACTGGGCAAGTATTTAACTGCCACAGGCACAAAACGTACCCCCCCCCCCGGAACTCTACTCCATATCCCAACAGAAACAGGCTTCTAAACCCCCACTTAGGCACTCATCTAACACATGCCTTAACCATTCTGCTGGTGGGCCCAAACATTGGGTGGAACAACATGTCTACACCCCCAGACATCTCAACTTCAGAAACCACCCCACCTGGGGTACGCTCAGCTAACCAGCCGTGCCCCTCTGGTCATGCAACAACAAAGCCTTACAGATACCATCCTCCAGACCCAGATTAAATAACCTCAAACCAATTTAATTTAAGTGGAACCCATTTTGAATGTAAAACTTCTCTGCATCAACCTCTTCTAGCATAACATGACGGACAACCACCCCACCTAGCTTGAAGCTATAGCCTTGTTGACTTTTTTGTGGCATTTGAACATTACTGCATTATTAATGGGAGAGCGCCACTTGGACCTATGAATCATCTCAGACAACACCAGCACTGTCTCAGGTTATAAATGGTGCAGCCTGTGGAAATCCCTCTTTATGTCCTCTATCAGGCTCTTAACTGGCATGGTTCCGAGATCATTGCCCCCTGCATGGACCACCAGAATGTCCGGCGGACCTGCCCACCTGGCAAATATAACACAACCTCCCAACGCATGCCGCATTTTCCGAACTATCTTACCCCTACCACCTCAGGGTCTAAGCCAAGCTGCAACCCATGCTCCTTCACAGCTGCCGTCCTCCGGGCCCAGTAAATGTAAGAGTGGCCAAGTATCCAAGCCTGCAAAGGCCTTGCCGCACCTGTAAAACAAAGTAAAAACATGCAACAATACTAAACAACCTGAAACTGCAACCACAGCATGTCATGAATGCACCACCCAATTCTACACTTTCATCACTTGCCACAATCTTTGTCAACCTTAAACCAACTACTTTTAACGAAGACAATAGTTACAAAACAATGTTACATACAATAAAACAGCCCCAATTGTAGCTGATGTCCCTTCTAAAGCCTCCCTCCTCCTCTAAGAATATACCCACCAAATGCTACAGCTGAACCATGTCCCAAATACCCACCAGGTATGGGGTTGGGTATAACGCCGGCCCCGGTGTCAGCAGCATAAACCGATGCCATTGCCGTCTAGAAAGGGTGTCTGCTATCATTCTTAACCCCCGGGACGTGTACCGCTCTGCATAACACATTCTGCATCAAACATGCCAGCCCTAAGATACGAAGGAGACCCACCACCGGTGATGATGCAGAGGAAAAGGTTAATTGCCATGACCGCCGACATGTTGTCACAGTGAAAAACCACATACTGGTCCCTTAACTGATCGTCCTATATTAAAACTGCAACTACAATTGGGAACAGTTCAAGGAAAGTGACATTTTTCACAAGCATAGACTCCACCCAACTCGCTGGCCAACGCTCCGCACACCATAAACCGCAAATTTATACCCGAAAACCTTCGCCCCCAGACGCGTCTGTAAAGAGGTGAATGTCCCGGTTGCCCACTTTTTTAGCTATGAAAAAGGACCGTCCATTGAACTGGTGCAGGAAAGACTTCCAGACTCCCAAATAATTTTTCAATGACTTTGTAATCCTGATAAAGTGATGAGGTTTCTTGATGCTGGCCGTAGCCAAAGACAACCGTCTAGCAAAAATTCTACGCAAAGGAATAACCCTGCAGGCAAAGTTCAGCTTACCCAACAGGGATTGCATTTACTTTAGGGTAACTTTCTTACTCCTTACTTCTGCCCTGGCCACGCAACCCGGGGAACTACTGTACCGCTTTAGACAAGGAACCATCTTTTCGACCATGATCAGTGTTGCTCCCCTTTTGAGACCCGTCAGCCCCGCTCCTGCGCCTTTTTATAGCATCTGAAGGCTGGATGGGGATTCCCGCATTCGTTGCACTCGTGCTTAAACCTGCATGATAACCCCTACTTACATGTGCCCTTGTTGTACTGAAAGCAATGCTCTTTTCTACTTGTTCCCCCCAGGCTAGAGAAAACTGTCTTGCTTGCCAAGGCCTGAAAGGACCCAACCGACCGGGCCGGCGTTACAATTTGCATCCACGAACCCATGTCCTGATCATCCCAATTCATGTCTCTGTTCACCGCCAATTTTTGACGAAAATGTTCCTCATAAAGCCACCACGCCATGCCGCCTTATGTCCTATGTATGTTTTCAATTTCGATTTTAGATAGCAAAATAGAGACGAGCAGTTCTCAGGAGCCTTCTCCCCCACTATGATGGCCATTATTATAAAAACTTGGAGCCAATTGTTTAATGTATTGTGTACCCTCCTATAACTCTTTTTCCTTTCTTCCTCCTCTTTTTTGGTTTCATGTTTCCGTCCCTTGACCTCAAAGTAGTTGTCAAGGGGAATGAGTGAAAACATCTCAATAAACTCCCTTCTCCAGATCTTTTCCCTCACCTCTATAGGCACATGAATATCAAAAGGCCCTAGTTGGCACAAGGATGGTCTCCCTTTTGCTGTGTCTGCCAAAACCATGACTTCGTCCTTCAGCTTATTAACTGCTGTCTGACGAGGGTCCGTAGACTACTTATCCCCCCTTCCCATGCTCCCCGGACAGAAACTTGATTCATAAATGGAACCTAGCGCGCTGGGAAGTGGGAGAGATCTCCCCTCCCCTGAAGGAACTCAAGAACTGGCCGTGCTGATGTTTTTTCCCTCCAACTGTGTGATTATGCTCTTAAGAAATGCAAACACTGACTGGTTTTGACCTATTGGTGCGGTGTCAGAAGGCTCACCTGGATTCTGTGGAGCCACTGGAGCGTCCACCGTTGCCGCTCCACCGCTAACTTCCGGTTCCTGTTCTAATGGTCTGTCAAGAGAAAAAACACTTCTCTCCCTCCCAATGTTACGCTCCTCAGAGCTCCTGACAGCAGAGCCATCAGCTCCTGCAGCTGGCCTGCACTCAGGGGTTCCCAGCCAAATCTGCTGGCCATACCTACTGGCCACCTGCTCCCTGTTGACGTGCTGACCTCACCGCAGTGGTGGCTTTTTTCCTCCTGGCTTGTTGTCTCATCCGCTTGGCTACCAGTGTTTCTGGAACTAAATCACCAATATCAGAGCAGAATTCATCGATCACAGGCGATGCAAACAAGTCTCCAAACCCATCTGATCTCATGACCTCCCCCTCAGACATGTCATCACCTCTTTCCTTCTCACTGTCGTGTGCTGCCACCCCTTCCTGCACTTGCCACACTGGTTGACCCTCCCCTCGTTGGTTTGGGGCAATGTCTGTAGCGGCCCTGGTTGACACTGTAGCCTTATTGTTCAGGGCCCCATCCATCGTGATCCTGTTAGTTGGGTTGGTACATCTGCCCTCTGCAAGCGAGGACTACCCCTTATTTCCCTGCTCCCTTCCCACCACCCCTTCCCTGTAAAGCCCAACACCAGCTCCCTTTTTAATAACCCCACCCTGTGTGGCAGCAGCTCTAACGGGAGGCCTGGTAGCTGCCCTACGTCCTGATGGAGGCAGGGACCCTACATAATGTTGCTTCACCCCTCAATGGGAATTGGACCCTGGATCAAGCAGAGGTCACTTAAAATCTTTGATTCCTTCATCTGTTGTGAAACCTCTGCTATTTCAATTATGTAGAAAAATTAAATTCCAATCTTAAAAAAATGTGATAGGTTATGTGGTCAATCAGACATGATGCAGGCTCTAATACTACAAATACCAATGCGGTCAGCTTTTTATTTTTCTTAAATGGCCAATGAAAGTTTTTTTTTTCAATGATTAAGTAACCAACATGACTATTTTTTTTATATCAAATAAGTGTATTAATGCTATGCGTAGCAGGCAGGAAAAAAATATCTCTTCCCCGTACATTGATTTCACTTGTTTTTTTAATAGATTGGACCAACAGCTGCTGAAGCCATTTATCCCTCTATGTGTATACAACACAATGTCTAGAAACTAACAATTGCATTAAACTCCCTAGATATGGTTGTAGGATACCACATAAATACTTGCTGTGGGAGGTGTGAGTCACTCCTTCATTGTACTATATAGGCCATCTTTAAAATATTTTACACAAGTAACAAAAACATATACCATATTTTAGTCATTAATAAAAGAAAGTTGTGGGTGTTGAAATTATTCACATAGTATAATTTTTTTCCTGGTTACTGAAGCTGTATACTGTAGATCTTGTCAACCACTACAAAATCATAAATCTCACTCATAAATACATCAGGTCAAAGAAAGTTATGTTAACCTCAGTATAAAGTGACAGACTTTGTTGTCCCTTCACAAAATTCATTTTAAATAGTTTAGATGTGTTTTCCAGTCTAGTGTAGCATTTTCTCAAATAATTCAGTTTATGGAAAGAGATTATAGGGTCATTCCCATAACCTTCTACACATATATTTACTGACAAGTGACATTTTACAAGACATATTATTTCTTTAATGGCCTAATTCAGATTTGTTCTAGTTTACGTATTTAAGAAGAAATCCGATGCCTCTAAAGCTGAAATCATTAAAATCCCTTCTGTTGATCTGGGCATAGTCTCAGAAAGTCATATCCCAAAAGCTGGCTAACAAATGAGATATTAATAAAATAAGAATTCTAACATAAAACACAGCTGTTGTTTCAAAATATACCATTTCTGGTATTTTATTCTTTTGTGTAGACTAATAAGGATTTTATTAAAGAAAATTGCTTTTCAAAGAGTTATGGAACAAAGGGGATTAGCCAGAGTTTTAGGTAGAGCAAAATTAAAGGTTGCATGTCCCAGAGCTTCTGGGAAAATTAGTGGGATTTGTATTCGGAATTTCTTCCAGCTTGTAAAGTCTACATTCACTGTCAATGGTTTATATTTGGTATGAACAAGGTTGGGAGTATGGTCATCACATTACAATATGATAGAATATGTTGGAATATAACCAGTCAGAGTTTGTCCTTAGCCATTAAAAATGACCTAATAATTTTAAGTAATTATTATAATAATCACCATTTAAATTTACTGTATGGAAGTATATCCAATTATTTCCATAAACTAGTGAAGATTCCTGGAAGTAATATTAGGTGTATTAGGTATATTAAAGTAAAAAAATTATCGGAGCAGTGTACAGTTATGTACACAATTAAATAACAATGTTTTAATACATACTGAGCATACAGTCTTAAATAACAAAATTAATTAAAAAAAATACAACTTACATAGATAGAAAACATTTTACAAATATATATTATAAAGAACCTAAAAGAACCAATATCTCAAATATACATAAAACAATACTATGTATAAAAAAGTGACATAATCAGTTAGCAATCTAATAATAAGTCCCACACAAAGCAATATCTAATAATCATATGGATATATTTTATGTGTTTGAGGAGGCCTATCTCTCACAGCAAAAGAAGATCAACACTTCTTTCTTTAAACACTAGTAAAAGACAAAAAAAAGTGCATCACCATAGTGAGAAGAGTATGCTTGCGGATATGTACACTAATACTCACCCCTTCTGAATTGCTACCTTGTCGTGGTAAAGGGGCTCGTGCACTCCAATGAAACCGTGAGCTATACCATGTAGGGTCACCCAAGATGAGAAGGTCAGAGCTTCTTGGCTGGGGTCTTGGTACCTCTTGTGTCCCTGGTGGGTAGGGCTACTGTATGGTTGAGGTTAACCAACCCTTAAGGGCAGGGAGGGCTTTACTGTGTTGGGGAGGGGTCAGCTAGGGAGAGGTACTTGGGCCTAGTGTACTGTTTAGCCGTCCAGGGCTTCCATACACGACTACTAAGTTGGGCATGCAGTGCTTTTCTACATATTGTAGATTAATATAGTAAGTTCAATTTTAAAAAAAAAATGTACTCATGAGAATTTAGTGTAAAGCACTGAAACTAAAGTGAGCTTGTTTTTGTTTAAATTTATATAAGTCGGGCTTCACATAAAGTGTATAGGCAGCCTGGGTTGATTGATAGAATGAAGCACAGACCAAAGGGCTATCACCTACAAAGTACTTTATATCTCTTGACATTTGTCTATTCACACACAGTGTTCCAGTTGTTGTCTGAAAACCAAGGATATAGATCTCAGAATCAAGATCACACATAGAAAATCAGGGGACATTTTCAAGAAACTGTCACTGGCTGCATCATCTTTTTGTGCCCACATAGAATGATGCACCTGGACCTGCATCCCGGATCTTCACTCCAGTTTGGCACATAGCAATGATGCATCAAATATGTGGATGCAAGATGCAGTGCCCATGGATGACAATGACACATACATGCCATGCACCAGGTTTTAAGAATCTTTAATCAAAATTGACCAATAAATTCTAACTAACTTAAAAAATATATATTATTATACAGACGCGTCTCACAGAAGGCGTCCTATGTTTCATCAGAGTTGTCATGTGTGCTAGAGTGTCATGTGACTGGCTTGGAGGCTGTCTGATGTGAGTGTTCTGGTAATGCCATGTGACTTGCATGGAGGCTGTCTGGTGGAAGTATCCACAGCTTTTAGTTGAGTTGCCATCTAGCCCATGTCTAAACAGACAGCCCTTCTATTGTGATGGATCTTGGTCTTGCTCCACGTAAATGTTTATCTACATCTCTATTGTAATAATCTAGTTTTGACTACTTTTAAGTAGTAATTTTCAGTATAAAAAACTTTTTGAATTATCTGTGGTGACATTATAATTACCTTCATAGATGTGAGACGCAACAGTCAATAAACTTGAAAGAGATTACAGAATATGGTTTTGTGACTCCAAAAGTTAGTAGGCCCATTTCATAGGTTTGTCATTTACAGCCATATTAAATTGCGATTTGGTAAATTTAAAATAGCTATATTTAAGCACACATCATATTATTTTTACAGAAGTTTTTAGTTAGTGAACTTCTATCCAAAAGCAAGGTCTTCACTGGCTAAAAACTTCTGTAAGAAAAATATGCTGTGTGCTTATATAGAGCCCTATTAAATTTGCTGAATCGCAATTTAATAAGGCTGTTAGTCTTTAGTAATTCAGTAAGTTGTAGTCAGTACGTCAGTAAATGAAGTGAATATCAACACAAGTTTTTAAAATTTTAGAATAACATTTATCGTGAAGTGCAACCTGTGGTTCTGGAGCATTCATCTAACTTAGGGAGAAGAAAGGTTACAAAAAATAAAGACTTTATATATGTTCCTCACTCTATCAGCTATTTCAAACTATGTTGTTCTCTCCCACAAGCTCAAACTTGTGAAATCATGTGCATATTATGCTTTTTGAGAAAGCATTGAGTGCAGCCATTCTTCATACACTCACCCACCTGCTTAAATACTGCACTCACTCACTGGGCTAGTCATGTTACAGTACCATCTCCCCAACTATAATACTCCTCCTTCTATATCAAGTAAGTAAAGCTTGTGCAATCTTTGAATTATTTTCAGATTGTCTGTATTATTACTTTGCCAGTATGTCTAATATTAATTAATGGTGAACTAAAAATACATTTAACATGAAACATACTTACACTGGCCCTTTAAGTATTCTATTCATTTGCTATGTATGTTGGTGTGGAAACTATTTTGATGCATGCAATGGCCACACACACACACACACACATATATTATCTAACATGCGTGATTTTAATTGTAGAATCACAAGGCATCATTAACAGCTGTACAAGCATCTTATTACACACATGCAACCTTCACCAAATCATCATGGATACCTCTAGTAACCAGCAGCTTTATGGCTTTTTCCTGCCTAAATGTATGTTCTTAGTCACACTCAAACTTTTCAAAAATATTTTTTTATTCATAGTGCTCTTTTACATAAGCACAGAGATACATATTATGTGCAGCCTACAATTCTTTACAACAATGCAAAATACCTTCATATCTCTGTAAGAAATGTTGACGAATTACACATTGCAGTAGATGGTAAAATGCATTATTTGCTTTTGTAATTAATTGCATCACTGATTTTGCACTGATTATGGAAATGAAGCCTTAGGGAACTTGCTCTTTTAATAATACATTATGTCTTTGGATGGTGATTGCATTGCCGCCTGCTGTTCTAGTTGTCACAGGGGTGAGTGACGCTCCGTGGTCAGCCAATCACGACCCTATTTTGAGGAAGAAGTCATTGGAAATAATTGCCTGAAAACTCTTGCATTTATCTACTTGTCAAATGAGATTTAATCTTTGTTAGACATTCCACTCTTCCTTAATATATCTGAAATGACTTTGGATATAAAAAGAAAATAAACTGTTTTCTGCACAGTTGACAATTTTACCATTTTGATAAAATGAGAATTTATTGACATGCAACAGTCCGATTTATATTGTATAAACATAGACCCACAATTAACTTAGATTTGTTTGTTCAAAATTGTGTTTTATGCATTTCCTATAAATATAGACAAATGAATATCCCTTTAAAGAATTAAGTAATCCGCACTCAGCAGTTAGGAAGAATGCAATATAGCATTTGTTAAGGGTCATTAAAACTTAAAGGTCCATTGTGCTCAATTTTTGTTCTAAATAATGAATCTTGATAAGGGGCATATAATATAAGAAAAGCTATATTTTTTCCATTTTCAGCTGATTTTTTCCATTACTTTTTCAGACGCATGTGTCCTTGTATACTAATTGCCTCCACGCCTATTAGGTGTCCATGGAGATGATCTACCCAAAGATGTTGTCCTAAATCTTATTCTGACCAGTCTGGCTGCTTGAACTACAGCCTCTAGGACAGGGGTGGGCCTGGAGGGCCACATACATGCCTGGATTTGATGATATCCCTGCTGCACACAGATGAGTCAATCACTTCTTCAGTCATCCTGATTGACTCACCCATGCACAAAAAGGATATCTTCAAATGTAGGCTTGTGTGTGCCCCCTAGGACCGAACATGCCCACCCCTGCTCTAGGAATTATTTTTGCCTGCACCATGGACATCTGATAGAGGGTGAAGAGACAAATGTCTGCTGAAGTCTTAAAAGCTTAAGTTCAAATGTAATTTTTTAAAACATTGAATTTATTTTCTTTAAATATTCATCTTATTGCTAATTCGTCATTAAAAAACCCCTCAAACTCTGTTGCATGACTATTACAGAGGCCTTTTAATAAGCAGCCTTATTAAATTGCGATTCAGTACATTTAAAAGGTCTCTATTTAAGCACATAGCATATTTTTTTTACAGAAGTTTTTAGTTAGTGACCTTCTATCCAAAAGCAAGGTCTTCACTAACTAAAAACTTCTGTAAATAAAATATGCTGTGTGCTTAAATAGAGCCCTTTTAAATTTACCAAATCGCAATTTAATAAGGCTGTAAATGTATTTGAGAAGAGAAACATGAAACTATAAATAAACTCTGGTAGACCTTGGCATGAAGAGTTGAGCAGCAACTGGATTCACCATGTGAGTGATCACAAAAAGTCTAAGGAATTTTTCACCTTACTTCAAAAGTGTGTCGGTCTTTAGATTTCATTATGTCAGTTGGACCTTGTGACCACATTCGGCCATCCTGCCATATAAGCCTGCTGCTTGTACGAATCTCCTGCCCTTTCCAACAAAAAAAAATAGGGAAGGGAAGAGAACAAAACAAGACTTCAAGCCTCATTAAATTCGGGCTATGTGTTAAAACGTAGCCCGTAAGGTTGATATTAGGATTTACGGCTATTAAATTAGCCCGGTAAAGCAGGCAGCTGACGACTTGCGGTTTAAGACGCAGGATGGCCGAAAAATGTCTACGGGACGTAAAAGTGGAACTTTGCAGACCGCAAATCCTTTGATATGTCAAGCCCGTAACCTCCACAAATCCAAACATGTTATTAAATTGCAACAAAGTCACCCGCGTGCTAGCCAGTAACACGCAAATGGAGCCCAAAGCGTGCTGGAGAGGACTTACAAGGGGGGTAAAGAGCAATACGTAGCCCCATAAATGCAAATAAAAACACACTACTGTACTTTATATAAAAGAGAAAGTGATATTAGGTCTTAGAATTAATAGCACAACATTCTCAAGACCGCAAATCGGCCCACAGAAATACTTTATTTTATATTTGATTTCCATGTTATATTGATCCCGGCAATCAATGTGTTAATAAATATACTGTAACTCGTGTGTAATAGAATATCATATTTACGGCTTTATTAATATTGCATTAATCTGGAATGTGGTAACGATCACAAACTGTAATTGTAGCCCGTAGGACTTTGAAATCTAACCTCCCCTATTTCAGTGGCGTAATGATGACAATCTCTTTTTCCATTGGCTCCGTCTAAAGCCGTAAGTACTGTCTACACTAATTAATCATCCGCAGGGCCGCAAATCCAACATTCTACAAACAATTTACGATTTGCGTCTCAAGCCCGTAGCTCGCAGCCCATTCTTATTTAATAACACCGTAACTCGCCCACATTTCAAGCACGCAGACGTTACGGGCTTCACGTTGGGGTTACTGGCTTGGAATTTAATAGGTCTGTTGATGTAGTAAATAAAAAAAAATCTTTATTTATATCATACAAAGTTAAACACCACTTAAAATATAAGCCCAGTTGTATAATAGGACCAATGAGACACCACATACAAATGATTCATCCAGATAGGACTTCCTCAGGGATATTATTATTATGGATATATGAGAGGTTTTGTGGATTTCAACATGCCAGGCACATCTTGTGTCTGGTTGTGCTTATCCATAAGGTTTTCTGGGCAAAGATACTGGAGTAGGTTGCCAGTTCCTTTGCTAGGGGACCATGATTTGTCTGACCTCTCTACTATGACCTGCCCATCTTGGATGACCCTACACAGTATAGCTCACAACTTCATTAAATTACACAAGCCCCTTCACCAGGACAAGGTAGCGATCCAGAAGGGGATATGAAAGCTAGAGTATAAATAAATCCCATATCCAAACACTCCTTCTCTTGGAAGCTAATGATCTGCATATGTCAGTTGGATAATTACCAATTAACATGAATTATTTTAACCCTCTAAATACAACCAATATGCAAGCAAAAAAATCTTAAAAAATTAAATATATAATTCATACTTTATAGAATGAATAACAACAATCTCATTCACCCATCAAGGAACCATATATTTAATCTTACATAAATCTATTATCCACATTTATTAAAAATGCATAAATTATAGTGTTTCTAAAACTCTTCAATTAAACAAAAATATATATTAGCAATCCATCACATATTTTATTAATTGCCAACAGTGATCCATAGCTTCCACTTTACATCATATATTTTTCATATGCCATGCGATAATAAATATAACTAGTTACAGCCATCTACCTATATTTAATTATACATATAACCAAAATATATTGTAGACAGAGCATTCTCAAAAAGGGTTAACCATTCATAACTTCAGCAAGATGGGAATGAAAAAAACATTTTTCCCCTTTATTCAGTGTATTCTTAAAATAATGGGTGTGGGTAAAAAAGGTTTGGATTTGTAATGACATCCTCCTATGGACTACAAAATTGGCGTCTCAACTCTTGAGTTTTAAGAAAATAATTCATATTGGAACAACTGGTACTATGTTGAATTATATTACAAATGAATGCACTGATGATAACAACTGAAATCCACAATAACTATGATCTCGCTTTATGGCAAGCATTGTTTTGGAAATCATAGTTGAAAACCAAAAAAACTATTTGCGAAAAGACTAAAAATAATACTGAAGATGTGTAATTGTTTGTATATGATTGTTTGTATATGATATTTTAGGAGAATTGCATGTCTACTTTAGGAGAACTTACATAGTCTATCAACACCATTCATTCAAAATACCGTTGGGGGTAGGAAACAACTTGCATTATGGTAAGGCCGAAGGTTAGTAGCTGAGTTTGTGTTGATGGACAAAAGCAATGAACCACATTTATCATGACGCCAATGGAGTAGGTTAGTGGTTCTCAAACTTTGTTTTGGAAGGCCATAAACTCCTAAGGATCTTGGTGGAACACCAAAATATTCTTCTGCCTATTGAGTAACAATTGTAATACATATGCTATACAGTGTTGTGTACTTCTAATCAAAGTACAGTATATTCATACAAACTCTTCTACTTATTAGTGCTACTCACTTACTGTTAATGTACAATCATTTTATTTGTAATTCCAATTTTTTCCCAGACCACCTGAGTGAAGCTCACTTGGACCACAGTTTGGGAACTTCTGGTGTACCTAAAAGCCACAGAGTAGTGCACAATAGCAAAACCACAACCTTATAGAATAATACTTAAAAATAGAGCTTTTATTAATATATATTCAATATTTGTGCAACTCAGTCCTAGTACAGTCCCAAAAAGACTATGATATGAGAGATGTTGTTTCACTTTACACCCAGGAACTCCAGTTACTCTCCTCCAACTTCTGATTTGCTGTAGTCTACAGTTGCCAGAAAAACCTTCCCAAGACATCAAGTCTAAAAATCAATCAGAAAAGATGGCGTGGCAACCATAGGGAGATTTGTTTCAAATACAGGTAAAAAAACAGAAATGCACTCCCTAGTAAAAGAGCCCTTATCTTATCTCTATACTGTTGCACAGTATGTATATCAGCACAGGATTCAGTGAGCTCATTTCTGGTGCTTTCTACCTTTATGCAAGATGACTTCGCCTATGATTGCCGTAAGGTCTCTTCTTATTGACTTTTAGCAAACATATAACGGCAACGTTCTGGCAGAGTATTGTCGTTGGCAGAGATCCTGGCTGCCAGTGGCATAATATGTGCTCATGACTACAACAATCCATACAATGATCTGGTATACTATTATATGTGCATTAAAAAATGGGTCATTTGAATTATTAGTTATCATTAACACATTAATATGCAAAATGCAAAGATGTAAATTCCCCAATAAAGCCCATAAAAAAACGATCCATTTTAGTTTAAGTGTGTTGAGCCACCAGCTCGTTTTTGGAACACTTTGATAAACATCCAGTAGCAACTATGGCCATGACATTTATTAAAGGGCTTTTGAAAATAAATATATTTTTTAACTTATTAGTAAGCACGGAAATTATCTACTAAAAGAATGCCATGAATGGATCTACAACTGCTAACTTCATTTATGAAATTAGGTTGGCTATAGACCTCTTTATTGAATTCCGAACTATTTTTCATTTTTAAACAAAGACTCAATAAAAAATTGTGGATGTGCCAATTAAATTCTTACAAGACTTACCTGACAAAAACTTAAAGGATCACTTAATGTTCTTATAATGTGGTCTCTAAGGAATAGTTAGGTAAAGATGAATAAAAGAGACAGTAGAGGTTTTTTAGACCAGGGACAAAAAACAGGAGATGTAAGAAAAGGCCCAAATCTGTTCAAATGCCAAAAAAAGATTAAAAAAACATTGAACCCCTTACAAATCTATAATCTATCACAAATTTCCCTGTCTGTAGATCACCTCTCCTTGTTACATAAGTTTTTCTTCAACAGAAAAATTTAAAATCTTTGATTGGGTAAAAGATGTACATTTATTTGCTCGCAAGTTGGCTTTAAAGAAATTCTTTAGTAAAAAAACAGAAAATAATCAATTGGATTTATCAGACAGACAAACACTGAATGACTTAAGATATCTATTGGATGAAAATGAATCTGTAAAATTAACTGGACCATTTTCAAATTTTAAACCAAAGAGTAAATATACCCCCCCTTTTTCCATTAGTGCCAATATTGAACTATTTGTCCAAAATGTGGTGATAGATTTAGAAGAACTGTCAACAAAAAAATTGTCTGATTCAAATCTCTCAAAAGGTGAAAGACAAGCCCTAAAAGATTTAAAGAGTAACCAAGACATAATAATTAAAAATGCTGATAAAGGGGGCAATTTGGTTATCTTAAACAGAGAGAATTACATTAAAGAGAATTTAAGACTCCTCAACAACAAAGAATGTTACAATAAATTACCCATAGATGCAACTGAACAATTCTTGAGAGAATTAAATAACATTCTGAATAAAGGGTTGAGTAACAAAATAATAACTAAACAAGAATGGGAATTTCTCAATATAAAAGACCACAAGATTGCCACATTTTACTCTATTCCAAAAATCCACAAAAATCCAGCTAACCCACCAGGTCGACCAATAGTATCTGGTATAAATTGTATAACAGAAAATTCTAGTAAATATCTGGATTCTATTTTGAGAGAACATGTGGTATCTCTGACTTCATATGTAAAAGATACAAAAGATTTGTTAAAGAAAATCAATGGTTTAACCACAAATAAAAACACTCTATTAGTATTATTGCATGTGGAATTATTATACACCAATATCCAACATCACAGAGGTTTGCACGCAGTAAAATACTTCTTGGAGAAAAACGTCAACCTCTATGATAAACACAATGAGTTTTTCATGGAATTACTAGAATATGTGTTGAAACAAAATTATGTTGTCTTTTTACAAAATGATTACCACCAAATCCAAGGTACGGCTATGGGGACAGCATGTGCCCCCACATATGCGAATTTATACCTTGGATGGTGGGAAGAACAAATAGTGTTTAATGATGAGATGGAAAACTATACTAAGGATGTGGATTTATGGATTCGCTATATAGATGATGTGATGATTTTGTGGAATGGTACACATCAACATCTGCAGAATTGTATAAGCAAATTGAATAACAATGACATGGGGTTCTATTTGACCTCAGAAATCAATGATACGTGTGTAACTTTTTTGGACTTAAAAATTTGTAAGACACAAGATGGCAAACTAACAACCAATACCTGTAGGAAACTGACAGTAACAAATAGCCTTTTACATGCCAAAATTAGTCTTCTGGAATCCCAATTGGACAATATTTGAGAATTAAAAGAAATTGCTCAGATGAACAAAATTTTGAATTAGAGGCAAAAGATCTGCAAAAAAGGTTCCAAGAAAGGGGATACAACAAAAGGACATTAAAGAAGGCCTATTGTAGAGCCAAAAATGTCAGTAGAGATACTCTACTTATGGAAAAATCTCTCAAGGAAGATAACAACGTCAGATGTTTGGAACCTATAATGACAAGTGGTTTGATGTAAAAAAGATCTTTAATAAACATTGGCAAATATTAAGAGATGATAAAGATCTCAGACCTAAATGATCATGCACAACTGACAAGTAGAAGATCTACAAATTTAAAAGATATGCTATCTAAAAGTCATTTAGAGACTCCAAAAAAGACTACTTGGCTTAAGGAAATAAAAGGCTGTTTCAAATGTCAATCCTGTAAGGCCTGCCAGTTTATAAAACCAGCCAAGATATCCACTTCAAAGGATAAGACACAGACATTTTCAGTGAATTATCTTATAACATGTAAAACTGAGAGAGTTATTTATCGTATATCTCGCAAATGTGGAATGAGATACGTAGGTAAAACCTACAGAGAATTCAGAAGAAGAATTCTAGAACACATCTATAGTATCAATAGAGAATATGACAGTTCATGTCAATACGAAACATAAAGTGGATGTTAAAGCACTTTCCTTTATGGCCATTGACCACCAAAAAAACATCAGAAGGGGCAGTATAGATAATGAATTACTAAAGATGGAAGCAAAATGGATTTATCTATTGAAAACTAAAAAAACAGTTAGCCTCAATGATGGCTTTACTTTTTCACCCTACATATAAATATATTATTAATTGTTCTATAACAAATATGAAGTTGACCAAATGACTTCAAAATTAGGTTTCAATCTATTTAAGATATCATAATATATGATATTATAAAGGAAGAAATTCCAGAAAATATGTGATTCTTTATACATGGTATGTGCAAATAAATAATACCTGTCATTTTAATATTATAATATAATAATATAATATTCGTATATAATATATCATCATTAGCAAAGTTACAAAGATTATTAGCAATATAAATGATAGCAAACATCAAAAACTGCAATACCATTTAATAATATGGTGGTTTTGAAATTTATAACATAAAAAAATTGAATTTTCAGTAATAATGTATATTACCACATATTTAATTCAAATTAAATAAATCCAATTTAAATCTCACTAATATAATTTAATATAAAAAGAGAAGTCATTAATGTGATAGTTGCAACTTCATAATAACAATAATACAAGACTTATAGAGCGTTTTTTAACTTAATATGTAGCTGTTTTTAACTATAGACACGATCTCCATGACAACTGGAGACTATAAAGGGATCTCCAGAAGTCATGGCGGTAACCCCTGAGGAAATTGAGAAACGTGCGTCGGGTTAGACGCAGCAACGTGAGACGCGGGTTTGTGACGTCATCTCGAGGCATCCTAACCGCAATCTCCATTACAAGTGTGCTGTGTTGTGCCTCATGGAAACAACGTTTCATTAATCACTAAGAGATATATAGGAATTAAAAACCATGAGCCACCCAGCACTAGGAACAGCCTCTAATGATAAGAGTACAATAGATACTGCATAGATATTCTGGATAAGCAAATTAAGGAGCAATAGCACTAGTAAACCGGGATCTCCATGATACATGTGCTGTGTTGTGCTTCATGGACACAACGTTATATCAATTACTAAGATATATATCTAGGAATTAATCCATGATCCACCCAGCATTAGGAACAGCCTCTAATGCTAAGAGTACAATTGACACTGCATAGAGATTGTGGATAAGCAAATTAAGGAGCAAAAGCACTAGTAAACCGGGATCTCCATGATAAATGTGCTGTGTTGTGCCTCATGGACACAACGTGAAGAATATCTATACAATTCCTGTTCAATTTTGCTGCGTCTAAAATATATTTTAAAGTTTTTTAAAGAAGTTAGTAGAAGTTAAGTTTTATTAAATATTTAAGTCTATATAATAATATTGGGATTAATAGGTGTGCACTATATAAGGGAACTTTTTTCTTTATGGGTTTTACAAAGATGAATAAGAAACAAAAACAACTTACCTGTTGAGTATGTGTTTTAATACTGCAACACTGCAGATACCTAAAAATATTCTCCAAACTTTCTTTCAGATATTCTTATTATGATTCATGTGCTGGCTTTGCTAATCTGTGCTCCTAGTTCATAATATATTGAGCAAATATATTACCAGAGTGGTAGACAACAACCAACTAAAACACCCAAGACATTTTCAATGTCAGCATATTTGTCCATCCCTGATGCTGGTTGCTTCACTATAACGGTGCCAGACTATGCAATCTGTATTAGCGCATAATTAATATCTACAGTTGAATAACACTTCTGGAAGTTAATAAAAGGGGTTTCTAGGAAGATTTTTGGCCATGACTGAATCGATGGTTAATCCAGACAAGAAAATGAAAAAGTTGTCTGTGGACCCTAATTTACCGTCTCTATAATCAATCTTTGACCAGGTTAAAATTACAATGGGATCCTTCAATTGCCTTTACGTACTCAGAGCTGTTCTCAATTAATATGGACTTTGTTATTTATTGAATAAAGGATTCATGAAATGTACAGAAGATCCTCAGTCTTATCAGGAGATAAGACTCCAAGGTATCTGGGCTAGCCAAACACAAAGATGCTTTTGAAGAATGTTTCAGTCACTTGCCCTTTTTGATGGCTAGTATTATTAGTATGTCTTACTGTAGCTGTGATCCTTAGCAGTGGAAATGTAGACTGGATATGAATTTATCCTAGCAAGGAACAATGTGCATTTATTTCACATAAAAGTGCTCTCATGTGACCATCATAATAATGATCAATCACATTTCACTGGCCTAATGACCCTTATTAAAGACCATCAAAAGTCAATTATTTCATATAATCAAAGAAGGATTCTAACCTAAACCACACATTTATAATAACATGCTCATTTAACTATGTATATATGCTAATACATTCACTTAATCTTTCTTTTAGGGAGCCTATTAGCAGCATTGTTTTGCATGAATACTACCTTAATTCACTAACAATCTATTATATTTCCTGCCATGTTAATTTTTTTAAATCTTTTTTTTTAGTATTTAATTAGATCTATTCATGTTTAAAAGTAGTTGCAGTTTTTTTGTTATATTTAAAAGCAGATCTTTTTTGCAATAAAGCATTTTTATAGTAGGTTACTAAATTTAGCCCAGTCTAGATCCACTACTGGTCCACAAAGATGGATCATGAGAAGAGCCTAACATTTCAATCATACCACCACTACTAGTCAAAGCTATAGAATACGTTATTGATGACTTTATCAATAGTTAAATTGTAATCTCTAAAAATTAATACAAAACAACATGAAAATCGTGTGTGTCCTGTTGTAGTATCACCCTGTCCAAATATATCCAAAAATATGTCCAAAGGTAACTCCCCCAAAAAGCACTGGAAGGTCCCCAGCACTACAACCTGGTGCATCTGAATAGCATATGAGTGACATTCGGATGTGTAGCCAAACCTGATAAGTGAGGATAATTTGATTTAATTTCAAGGACATAATGTTAGCCATCTGACAAAATAGGGATTATTGAAAGTTGTGTGATGATGTAGGGATGAGGGAAACATGGGATAAGTGTAACCTGATGAGAGATGCTGATTGGTCTAGGAGCTGAAAGAGTTACAGCTTGTTCATGGTTCCATTCTCAGTTTATCAATGCACCCACAATTCCAATATATATATATATTCATCCATTTAAATATAACATTGAAGCAAATGATTTTATATTATCTACATTATTAGTGTGCCTCACTTTCAGCACAATATATGCAGATTGGAATTATGGATGTAGATGTATTAACACACTGGGGTCTTGTTTTTTTGTGTATGGTTTTTGCATATTTAAGTTTGATAACAGACAAAATGTTTTAGAAAGCAAAAAAATAAATACAACATTTAAAGAACCACTGCACAAAAGGATGTGTTTTGAACACTTTGACCATGACTTAGAGAACATATCAAGGTATATCTAAGTGTCGCTGTTATTTATTTTCTCTAATCTAACACATGCTGCTTGTATCAGCCACATCCATTTACATTGAGTCATTCTATACACACGCAGATTTATTTTATTTAAAAATAAAATGTGTTTTCCACACCCCCAGAGCTGCTCCTGATACCTAGCAATGGAAACACTGCATTCAAATAAGGCTTTTATCTCTTTATCTCCCCCCATCCTCATCCTCCTTCCTCAACCCCCCACCTCAACCTCCCTCCTCATCCTCAACCCCCCTCCTCAACCACCCTCCTCATCCTCAGCCCCCCTCCTCATCCTCAACCCCCTCCTCAACCTCCCTCTTCATCCTCCCTCCTCAACCCCCCCATCCTCAACCCCCTTCTCAACCCCCATCCTCAAATCCCCTCAACCCCGTCCTCAACCCCCCAATCCTCATCCTCCTTCCTCAACCCCCCTATCCTCAACCCCCCTCCTCAACCTCAACCCCCCTCCTCAACCTCCCTCCTCATCCTCAACCCCCCCACCTCATCCTCAACCCCCCTCCTCATCCTCAACCTCCCTCCTCATCCTCAACCCCCTCCTCATCCTCAACCCCCTCCTCAACCTCCCTCCTCATCCTCCCTCCTCACCCCCATCCTCAACCCCCTCCTCACCCCCCCATCCTCAACCCCCTCCTCAACCTCCCTCCTCAACCCCCCTATCCTCAACCCCCTCCTCAACCTCCCTCCTCAAACCCCCTCCTCAACCTCAACCCCCCTATCCTCAACCCCTCCCCATCCTCAAACCCCCTCCTCAACCCCCCCATCCTCATCCTTCCTGCTCAACCCCCCTATCCTCAACCCCCTTCTCAACCTCAACCCCCCTCCTCAACCTCAACCCCCCTCCTCAACCTCCCTCCTCATTCTAAACCCCTCCTCATTCTAAACCGCAAATAGTCGTACGGGGTCATAGGGATGAGTGCCTACAGTGCTCATCTCCACCACCGCAAGGAGCGCCTTCACAGCAACAACCCGTATTGCTGAGAACTATATATGTGACTAGCAACTTGCCCGTCAAAAAATGATGGCAATAAGATTGTAAGGCAGGTAATGTTGTTTGTGTGCGAAATTAATTGTGTTGGTGTTTTAACATCCTTGGGCGCTGAATGCGAGCCTCGCGCTGAGCGCCTTTGGCGTTGGTGTTTTTTTTTGGTATGGCAATGAATAATGAATAAAATAAGAAATTAATATACTTTACCTATTTTGAAGTAATATATGCAGCATTGTGTTGAAGAGCTGGCAATCTGTTTCCATGTTGTTGCAGCATCAGTGCTGTGGAGCTGCTGTGTAAGTGTCATGAATGTGTGCAGTGTAATAGTGTGCGTGCGCGAGGCAAATCCGTTAGGGTAGCTGTGTACTTCCGGATTGTATAAGTTAGTGTTCTAAAATGGCGCCTAATGTGTGGTATGCGGCTGTGACTGACTTTGCATCCTTGTTTTCAGATGTCGTCCGACTTTTTCAGAAAATCCGTAGGTGTTTGGTGGTGTTTTGCGTGTTTAGGGTCCTTTAGCCTCGTTTTCGTTTTGTTCTGCAGCGATTTTTTCTCTCGCTTAGGGGATTTTCGGGTGTCTAAACTCCAAAATTTGGACTTAAATCGAGGTGTAACTTCACTTGCAGAGGTCCTGGGTGCCCCCCTTGCTGTGGGTAAGCTTTTTATGTGTTTGTCGTGTGTATTTATTGTGATTGTAATGTTTTTCAGGTCGCGCAGGTTGCGTCCTTGTTTTCGGATCTCGTACATCTTTTTCAGAAAATCCGTAGGTGGTTTGTGCTGTTTTGCGTCTTTAGACTGCTGTAGCCTTGTTTTAGTTTTTTTCGGCTGCCATTTTTTCTCTCGCTTAGGGGTTTTTTGAGTGTCTAAACGCTTTTATTTCCAGTTAAATTGAGGTGTAACTGCAATTTTCGAGGTCCTGGGTGCCCTCCCTTGCTGTAGGTAAGTTTTTTTATGGATTTGTTGTGTGTATTTATTGTGTTTTTCATGTTTTCATGTGCGCAGGTTTCGGCCGTTTTTTGCAAGGTCTTATTGGGTCGTAATGCATCTCGTATTTTTGTGTCGTAAGTCCGTTAATTTTGCGAGATCCGCAGTTGCTGGCAAGGAGCGCCTTTGCGCTCCTTGCCAGCAACTGAGGCCCTCGCTTTGCAAGGGACGCAGGCTCGCTATGCGAGCCTGCAGCGTTAGCAACAACCCGCATGCTCACAACCATATATGTGATTCCAGCACTAACTACTTCCTGCTATCTAACCTTTAACGATTTGTGCAACTTGTTCCGTCCACCTGTGAAGATACAGAACCTGCTAACATCTCACTGGTAAGAATAACTAGATAGAGAAGGCAAAGTCTTCAACAAACTCTGAATTAATGACAACTATCAAGTATTGTGTTGAGGTCTGAACATACTTCCTGAGAACATAGAATTGAAAATCAAATGTACTTGTGTGTTTCATTAATGTAGAAAGTCAAGAAAAACTTCTGGAGCCATAGTAACCAAAATAGTAATACATTATACTACAACTCCCATGAATGGACACCTCTGTTTCTGATTTGCAGCAACACAAGGAATTTGACTGCAGATTTGTTTTATCCTGCCCTTATCCCGCCCTTTTTCAAATATTATATCTGTGGATGCCTCTGTTCGTCTGCCATGAGTCATACTGGTGAGAAAGTGACTCCATGGAAAAGTCAAGGTTACGAATCAGGGACACAGGGGACTGCCAAATAATTAAGGACACTTAATGGCAATGTAACATTAACTTGGATTTACTGACTTTGAAGCTTTATTGAGTGGCTTAACCTTTAGTAACCAATCAGGAGGTAGAGTGATAATCAGCTAGGAGAAGATCTATTAATGACTATTATGACGTGTGATAAATTCTGACATGACGGACATTAGTAGCCTACTGTGGACGTATGATCATGTGATAGCTCTAAAGATATGAGTGAGGATTATTGTCAGTAAATACAACTAAAATGAATGGACCACTGTATAAGGGAAACACATATATGTTTGAAACTTTTGAGTCTGACAGCATAATTATGCAGAAAAAAAGTAATGAAAGTACTTTTTAATTATAAAAATAAATGTTCATTGGTCTGTTGGATGCATATTATACATAGAGATGGCATTTTACAATTCTGGAGGAGCAGTGGTTGTAGTATTTTTGTTGAAAGTGGCCTTCTGAACCTTGGAGGGAGACATGATAGGTATCAATTCAAAAAGGCCCAATTATATAACAAATCATTTTCCCTCCTTCAGTGACAGGTAAGATACCACTCCCATCATTCTCCATACTTGTAATATTACATGGTATCGTATGTTTATTTAGTAACGACAAAATCACAACTTGAAGAAAATATTTTCAATCATGAAGTGCCAAAATTAGACAAGATGGAATCTTCTACATATAAGTGGTCTTCAAAAATTCTGATTTTCTCTGAAAACACTGAATTCTAACCACTGGACCACCAAGGCACTCATAATGATTTTTACTATCTGTTAAATTCACACTATTTCAGAAATCTTGGACTGTTGGTGCCATTTGTAGGACCAAGTTACCCATCACTGCTGTAGGTGCCCTGATTAGCTTAGCAGTATATGGCCAAGTGATCACTAGGTCATGATTTGGTCAAAAATAGCTTACAATTCTGAGTCTTATTTGTTTATTGCTTGTTATAAAATATGGGTGCTATTTGTTAATATATGTGGCTCAGTTAGTTGGTTTATTTACCTGAGCCGACACTGGTATATCCTATTGAGTATAATGTTGCACAAACCTTGTTTATAGTATGATTGTATGCTTCCATGCTATCTGCAGTTGTATACAGTTAAATTGTGTCATTGTTTGAGGGTTCACATGTGAAAGATTTCAGTTTGTTTTACTTTATTGTCATTGCGATATAGTAGTCTTTGTCAAAAGGTCTCCAACTGTGGTCTGCAGAGAAGTAGTGGTCCATGAGCTCCATTCAGGTGGACCATGGTACAACTGGGTTGTTAAAAACATTGACAGAACAAGTTGCACCAAATGGTAAAATCTTAAAGATGGACAGAAAGCAGATAAGAATAGCACAGAATAGAAACATGTAGCCACATATACGCTTTACACAAACCCAATTTCATGCGCCACAAAGTCAGACCCCTCTGTGGTCATAGGTACCCAACAGCAGTCAGATTTCACTAGAATATGAGCTCTCCAGTCAATGCCATCCCACTACACACCAATAGGTGCAGATCTTGGTCTAGTTTCAGGTCTGCTACCTTGTCATGATGAACGGGCTAGTGTACTTCAATGAAGCTGTGAGCTAAACCATGTCCCCCAAAATGGGCAGGTCATAGCAGAAAGGTCAGACAAATCACAGTGCACTCGAGAAGGAACTGGCAATTCACGACAGTATCTTTGCCAAAAAAAACTTTAGGATAAGCACAATTAGACACAAGATGTGCCTGGAGTGCTGCAGTCCATAGGGTCACAGAGATTCAGACACCACTGAACAACTAAACAACAACAACAACAATAATGTTCTCATGGCTCTCAGGAGTACCTAGGTCTGCTGACAGTCTTTAAAGGGATAGAAAATTTAGCACATATTGGACCACACCATATTATAGATCTCCAAAATGCATGTTGAAATACTTTTTTAATTTTTGAAATATGTCCATTTTTAATTGAGGAATCAGTTCTACAGAAATGTATGATTTTCAGGTTGTTTACAATGTAGAGACAGTCCCCCTGTTCTGTTCCTCCTCCTAAACTACTCCAACCAACCAGGTTGTAGGGGTGTGTCTCCATTAAACTCTATGGCCCTCATTCAATTGCGATTTGGCCAATTGAATAGGGCTCTAAATAAGCGCATAACATATATTTTTTAAATTAGTTTTTAGTTAGTAAGCATCTATCCAAAAGCAAGGTTTTCACTAACTAAAAACTTATTTAAAAAAAATATGTTATGTGCTTATTTAGAGCCCTATTCAATTGGCCAAATCGCAATTGAATGAGGGCCTATGAGAATGAATTAGATTGACAGGGGTTGTGCTCAGTACCATTGTGACATCATGGATAGAGGCTGATCTGCCTTGCTTGGCAGCCATTTTTCTCTCTCTTTCTGAAGGGACCAAGACATTATAAGAAAGTATTTGAACATAAACATAAATAAAACATAAATAAAGACATATGTTTCTATATATTAGCTTCTCCTCATTATTTATTGTTTATATATGTGTGTCTGTGTATATATATATATATATATATATATATATATATATATATATATATATGTGTATATATATATATATATATATATATATTTTACATATATAGTTGTGAACATGCTGGTCGTTGCTAACGCTGTGGGGAGTACCAAAGGCGCTCCTTGCCAGCAACTGCGGACTTTAGGCCCGCAAATGCGGACCCTCGAGAAGCGAGGGGCCACATTTGCAGAGGCTCCCACGTCGAACGTAAAATTTACGGACTTGCCATCCACAAATACGAGCCGCGGGACGTATAAAAATAAACATTACGAGATCGCAAAAATACGACCTTAGCGCCTAAAACACGTGCACATGAAAACATTAAAAACACAATAAATACACACAACAAACACATAGAAAGCTTACCCACCGCAAGGGGGCACCCAGGACCTCTGAAAGTGAATTACACCTCAATTTAAGTCGAAATACAAGAGTTTATATACCCGAAAATCCCCTAATCGAGAGAAAAAATGTCAGCCGGAAAAAACGAAAACGAGGCTACAGGACCCTAAACATGCAAAACAGCACGAAACACATACAGATTTTCTGAAAAAGCCGGACGAGGTCCAACAACAAGGACGCTAAATCAGCCACAGCCGCATATCACACATTAGGCGCCATTTTACAAAACTAACTTATACAATGCAGAAGTACACAGTTACCCTAACGGATTTTCCTCGCGCACGCACACTATTTACACTACACACTGCACACATCGCTGACACTTACACCTCAGCTCCACAGCAGTAAAAACACACATTGTATGCTGCGGCAACATCAAAACAGATTGTCAGCTCTTCAACATAATGCTTCCTGCATATATTACTTCAAAATAGGTAAAGTATATTCATTTATTATTTTATTAATTATTTCATTAGCATACAAAAAAAAAACGCCAACGCTGCTCATAGCACACAAACAACCAACAGCCTCGCAATGAGATCAAGCATTCATTTATTACATATGTGAGGTCCCAGAATAATTACATATAAAATTATAATACTATATTCCTTGTTAGTATGGGCTATCAATACTTTCCCAAAGCGTGAATAAAATATATACCTTTTTAAATTCTCTAAGCAAAAGAAATTTGCAACCAAAAATCAGTCATTTTAAAACATTTACACATTCTATGATGAAAAAATGCCAATTAGCGGGAGAGTGGAATAATAGTCTATTAGCCACCCATTGATACACCTCAGGTCACTGAACCTGTATCCTGTGGTGCAGCAGTCAAATGAATGATGTTTGCAGTAGAGATAATTTGGTTGCTAAAGGTTCAAGGATATTAAGTAAGCTGTCTAGGACTACCCAGTTAAATTTAAAGGGACACTGTACTGGTCACATAACATGGTGTTGTTTGTTTATTTGGTGACTGATTAAAAATAAAATCAATGCTTGAAGAATGGATTGCTAGAGTCACTTCTGGAAAAGAGGCAGATAACGAACAACCTGCTAGAAAGGACCTGCCCCGACCTCCAGATTCAACGGGTTGAAAGATGCATATCTGGTGAAGTCTGCAACATTGAAGTTCACTTGTAAGCTGCCTTAGCAAAACATTATGTTAAAAAGAGCATGATTCCCTATTGTATGCATACAGTCCTTGAAATGCCACATGTACAACAACTTAACATGTTTGTAGTATGCATAAAACTAGCAATATTAGCAGTTGTGTAAACCATGGAAATAACATTTTCAGAGAAAATCTTCTATACGAGCCGGGGGACGTAGAAAAATAAACATTACGAGATCTTGTGTCTTGATTATTAGTACAGCTTCAATGCAGTCCCAGCTACTGCATTGAAGCTGTCCTGATAATCAAGACACAAGAGGGCAGTTACGGAGCAGTGCAAGATAGGCTTGCAAATTGCAACTTGCCAATAATACCTTCTTAAAAGTGTCGTGGGAAACAGATCCAGACTGAATGCACTGCAGTCTTGAATATTTTGGGGTATTCCTGTACCTAGCTGGCTAGAACAGTTAAGTAAAATAGTGCTGGAAACAGTGATCTAAAGAGAGTTTCACAGCTCAAAACAGGAACAAAGCATGAAGATTATTACCTAAAACACATACTATTTGTAAGATCTTACACACTCGTACATATTTTTTACGAAGTGTCAGGATGTTTGCACATAGTTTGATCCTGCTGATCTTGTGAGGATGGTTCCCACCATCTTGAACGGTAACCCACTGTCCATAAACTATAGTTCTTTGAGCATGCATTTTATGCAGTTTCTTATTCCATTAGCCTAGATGATAGATGCATACGAAGCGGAAGTCATTATGAAAGTCTTCAAAAGTGAGTTTACTTAAAGAACCCCTGTGGGGATCATACAATAGAGTTGCATTGTCTTACTTAATAAATAATACTAAAACCAACATTTGAAGTAACATTTCAATGTAGATTTGAAAGTTTACATTTGAAGTTTTGCGTTTCAGACACCAGCAGCTACGCTACTCGCCAAATCTTATCAGGTGTCCAGTTATGTAAATGGTGTCTTGCCACTCCTGATATCCCAGAGCGGAGAAGTAGAGGGGGCAATAGAAAGCTTTAGCCGAGCAACTGACCCCTTCTGTCTCCCTCTGGAACCTGTTTTTCCACTCTTTCCATTCCCAGATGTAACCCCACAAGAGCTTTGGCTCATCAAAGAGAGCAGCTTAGCGGCTTCCTAGATAGCATCGTACCGAAACGGTCGTTAAGTCCTCAGTGTTCAGTACTAGCCCCAGATATGGGTACCTCAATAGGACATGTAGGCAAGACCAGACTTAAGGGCACAATCTCTAGCCTGTGTAGTGATCTCACTGACCAATTTTGCATCATTTAAACTAGAGGGCGAGTTTCACACCACTGATTGGATAATATCACTAGGAAAAGGAAATTTGAATGAGGACGCCTGCTGTTTTTTTTGCCCTCTATTGTGTTTTATACTTTAAAGGCTGTGCATTTTTCAACAAGAAAGCGTGTTACCTTTAGTTAAAAAAAGCACAAAAATTACAACTTTTCCTAACTGGGAATAATGGGATTTTAGCTCTTTTATGGAGGATTTCTTCAGCTTCAAATTCTAAAGCTTAGAATAAAGATCCCCTTATAAGGCACACCTCTAGTTTCCAAAATTTTAAATTATAAATTTTATTCAATTCGTGGTTAAAATAGTAATTTCCTAAAAATATGTAAACAGACACAGGGATTCAACAACATATTTGTGGAATATTGTTTTAGTAGGTCATGTCTTTTTAAAAATTGCTTTTATGAGACCCCAGTTCAATGCATATTTTAATAAGATCATCAAACTTAATTGGCTATTCCAGAGTTATATGTTTGTAAAGACTGCATACTTGAAGAAATTAACAGATACAGACTCTCTTCAATCAATGTGTTAAGACATATACTGTAACTCACATGTAATAGAATATCATATTTACGGCTTTATTAATATTGCATTACATCTGGACTGTGGGTCCGATCCCAAACTGTAATTAAAGCACGTAGGACTTTGAAATCTACCCTCCCCTTTTCAGTGATGTAACGCTAACGATCTCTTGTTCCATTGGCTCCATCTGCTTAATTGGTTGCGTTTGTGCATTCAACTGCGACGGCCAAGAACTGGTTTACGAAATAGCGTCTCTCACTCGTAGCTCTTTCTAATTTAATAGCAATGTAAAACGGGCAAGCTTGAAGCACGCAGCCCTTACATGCTACAGGTTGGACTTACGAGGCTGGAATTTAATATAGCCCTATGTTTAATATAAAGTGACCAGAGATGATCTAAAATCAAGTGCCAAGTGCTATTAGCGCTTAAAGTGTCCGTAGTTTTGAAAAAAAGGTGCTTGTAGTTATTAAAGTGCGGTAGTGAATTTTATAGTATTAATCAAAGTAGTTTTAGTCTATGCTGGTTGTTGTGCTACTTGTAATATGCTCTGTATCTCGATCTAATTATTTTATTCCTTATTTGTGTTATTTGTTACATTAATAAATGCAATACACTATTGTTGGATGTCTCTATCCACATATTCAACTGTAAACTCTGGAATATTATACACACGCTGATCTCGTTTTGCCATATCCACTCTACATCAGTCTTCTATATTCCTTACTAATTATTTTCTCTCAATATAACAATCCCTCTCATAGTATATCCTTATCTTTATTTGTTTGTTTGGTTACTATGTTTTTTTGGGACTTGTTCAGTGGTAAGTATTATTGTGACTGATGGATTTGCGCAAGTCGAAGCCTAGACGCTTGCCGATGATGTCATTGGCTTGCGAGTTGCATCCTGCGTATGGGTCAGAGCAACTGATAACTACAAGAACCTTTGCTCAAAACTACAAACACTTTAAGCACTAATAGCACTTGACACTTTATTTTATATCATCTCTGGTCACTTTATATTAAACAAAGTCTGTATCTGCTAAGTTCTTCAAGTTATGCAATTTTTACAAAAATATAACTTGACTGGAATAGCCAATTAATTTTGATGATCTTATTGAAATTGCATTGAACTGGGGTCTCATAAAAGCAATTTTTAAAAACACATGACCTACTAAAACAATATTCCACTAGAGTCGAATCATTGTGTCTGTTTACACATTTTTAGGAAATTACTATTTTAACCATGAATTGAATAAAGGTTATGTTTTAAAATTATTCTCTCTTGAGATTGGAAACTAGAGGTGGGCCCTATAAGGGGATCTTTTTTCTAAGCTTTATAATTTACTAGCGAATTGCCCGTCAAAAAATGACGGCAATGAAATTGTAAGGTAGCTAATGCTGTTTAGTGTGTAATAATGAAATATATAATACATTAATAAATGAATATACTTTACCTATTTTAAAGCATTGTGTGGAAGAGCTGTGAATGTGTTTTGATGTTGCTGCAGCATTAGTGGTGTGGATCTGCTGTGTAAGCGTGCTGAATGTGTGCAGTGTAACACTGTGCGTGCGCGAGCCCAAACCGTTGTCGTGTACTTCCGCATTGGTGTAAAATGGCGAGTAATGTGTGGTATACGTTTGTATCGGAATATCCGTAGGTGTTTTGTGGTGTTTTGCGAGTTTCTTGTGGTGTTTTGCGAGTTTAGAGTGCTGTAGCCTCGTTTTCGTTTTGTTCGGCGGCCATTTTTTCTCTCGCTTCGATTTTTTTTTAGTCTCTAAACTGTTTTATTTCGAGTAAAATCGAGGTGTAAGTTGTATTTTTGAGGTGCTGGGTGCTCCCTCTTGGTGTAGGTAAGTTTTTTATGTTTGTGGTGTGTGTATGTATTGTGTTTTACATTTTGTAATGTTCGCGAGTTGCGTCCGAGTGTTGCTAGTCCGTAATGTGTGTGAACGTGTGTCGTATGTTGTTTGCGAGTGTCGTGATGTGTGTGTCGTACTGTTTGGGTTGCGACGTGAAGTTTGCGAGGGTCGCAGTTGCTGGCATGGAGCGCCTTCGGCGCTCCATGCCAGCAACTGCGGCCCTCGCTTTGCGAGGTCCTCAGGTGCTGGCATGGAGCGCCTACGGCGCTCCATGCCAGCAACTGAGACCCTCGGGCAGTGCCCTCGCTTTGCGAAGGCCTCGGCTCGCTGCGCGAGTTGCGTCCGAGTGTTGCTAGTCCGTAATGTGTGTGAACGTGTGTCGTATGTTGTTTGCGAGTGTCGTAATGTGTGTGTCGTACTGTTTGGGTTGCGACGTGAAGTTTGCGAGGGTCGCAGTTGCTGGCATGGAGCGCCTTCGGCGCTCCATGCCAGCAACTGCGGCCCTCGCTTTGCGAGGTCCTCAGGTGCTGGCATGGAGCGCCTACGGCGCTCCATGCCAGCAACTGAGGCCCTCGCTTCGCGAGGGTCCTCAGTTGCTGGCAAGGAGCGCCTTCGGTGCTCCATGCCAGCAACTGAGACCCTCGGGCAGTGCCCTCGCTTTGCGAGGGCCGCGACTCGCGTAGCGAGCCCGCAGCCCTCGCTTCGCGAGGGCCGCGGGCTCGCTACGCGAGCCCGCAGCGTTAGCAACAACTCGTACGCTCACAACTATATATGTGATTACTAATTATCCCTAGGAGGACCCTCTGGCATATTTTTGTTCTATAAACTATATACCATTCCAAATTTCATTTATAAGGTATTTCTTCAGCTGTAACCTTATGAACCCCGAAATAGCAGCTAGATTCAGGGAAAGGCATGTTCCTTAACCAAAGGTTATCTACAAAGAAGTTGTCCTGAGTAACTTACCTTATTGAAATAATTTCAACATATATATATAACCAGGGCAACTACCTTGGATTGTGGGAGGGACCCCACTTTCCACCGCCCACTTTCCAGCCACTGTACCACATTTGTCTTCCCATCTCCTATCCCTATACCTCTTCATAGTCTTACACTTGCTTCCATCTTTCTCGTCCCTACTGGCTATTCCCTACTCGACTTCACTCAGCCACCATCTTGCACTTTTCACCGCCACTCACTGCTTCATCTTTTCCATCCTACTTCAGTACTGCTCTCCTTCCAATGCCTCTTCTCACGCCTATCTCTGTTCCACCTATCAACTCTCTGACCAAATACACCAATCAATATCTACAAACTCCATCCAAGACCAACCTCAGCAGGCTGTGAAGCCATTAATACTCGATCAATCATTCCTCAATACATTCCTCCTATAGGTTTGATATCTGCTTCATTCTCTTCTATCACTCTTTATTTACCACTTTGATAAACGCAAAGTGACTTTCCGACCTGTTGCATCACACACAAACTCATTTCACTTCAACTTCAATCCTCATGGTAGATTCCGCGTTATTATAACATAAACATTTTAAACACTTTTCATATCATCAAAAGCACTCCTCAAAATTCATTCACCTCTGTCTGATCAATCTCTATCATAATACCAACACATACACTATTCTTGCCGCTTCCTCAACAGTCGATACATCAATCATTTTGAGGTCCCAGGTCATTCCCATCACTGGGCAAGCTCTAATTGTCAGTCGCTGTACTGAGCTCTGCTCTCAAGTTGCTCGATCAGATTCTCATTCGGATTCTCATTCGATTCATTCTACACCCCAACCATTTTTCTCCCTATTATTTCTCTCAGGTTAAAGAAATGGCAGATCCAAATCACTCATATGCGGAACGAACTGACCACAGGAAGTTTAGCCTATCCGTGTCAGCTAGAAAAATGAAGCTATATTGCTTACTTAAAGAGGCCACCTACTATCAAATTCCAGCTGCGAGCCCAGCCGAACTACCAATTTGCCCAGCTCCAACGGAAGATTACGGATGTCGCTGCCTCCATTGCATCCTTAGAAAACCGATTGTCTCGCCTAGAAAACCAGACTATGTCCTCTGCCATTCTCCCTCTTCTGCCACCTTCAGAGAGAGGTGAACCATGCCTCTTCAATATTCAGGCCACTCATTCAGAATTGATGCAGCTTTTTCTGCTTCCAAAAAACACATTCCCATACACATCATATAGCCATTAAAATGAAATACGCAAGGTCATTAAGACACTCAGCCAATAAGTCCAACATAGTCCCTCTAAGCATGCCTAAATGGACGTATCCATCCACAAATCTAGCTACACCAGGGGGGACTGACCACAAAAAGCAGGTTAATTACCTGGAAACGCCCTTTTATTTATTTTTAAATTTCACACCATCTCTCTCATTTTTGAACACACCTCTTTCATGCCACCCACCCCTTCTGTCTATCCGTCCTCCAGCCCTTGGTTTTCTAAGCAGGCCTAAATGGGCATAGCTCTCCAGCCACACATCTAGTTACATGAAGGAGGAGGGATAGCCCACAAATATGAATAAATATATACCTATATAAATAAATATATATATATATATATATATATATATATATACAGTATATATATATATATATATATATATATATTGAAACAGAATCATTGATGGAGTGTACGTGGGAGAGAGACTGTGCAGAGCCCTGTGTCCACTAAGGGAAGAAAGGGTTAACACAGCAGGCTAATCAAGCAGGCCCAGCTGGTTTCCACCTTTAAAGGTCTGATTAGCACCCAGCTGAGAAAGAGAGCTCAGTCTGAGCTGGACAGAGGACGCCAGAGTCTGCTGTGGAAATCCCCTGCTACAAGGGAGACTTGATATCCAGTAAGCTTTTGTTTGGACTTTTGTTTTGTGTGGACTTTATCTTGCATAGTGAGGGAACTACAGCCAAGAGTAAAGTCAGTGCTTCTATTAGAAGCTAGGATTTTGTTTTGCACCATTTATGTAGTTTTTCTACACTCAAATAAATACTGCTGATATTTTGAAAAGGGGCTCCTGAGTACTCCATTGTGGTGCCGGATACAAGGGCACGAACCCTGAGTGTGACAGCAGCGTTATCACATATGGTGGCAGTGCTGGGAACTAAACAATGGAGGAATTAGTGAAGGCCCTAATACAAACCACTGCATGCCAGCAGGAGACTACTCAGCAGTTACTGAGACAGCAGGCCAAGGCAGCACAAGTCCTGGCGGAACGACAGGCCCAAGCTGCAGAAGACTGCAGCGGGAAACAAACCAAATCTTGCATGCCCAGCTACAGCACATGATACCTGCAAAACCTACCCCGATGCCGGAAACCAGTGGAAACATCAACCCAAATCGGGTTCTACAGAAAATGAGCTGGAGAATCCAGATGAATTTATTTTGTTGGCAGAAAGATATTTGGCTATGAATGAATTTTCCTGTCCTTCAAAAGTGGAGACCTACAGTATTTAAAGGCGGCCTAACCACCCAAAGGCTCAAACCTCTAACTGGATGAGGAAGTCGGGAATCGGACAAAGACACCTGTACCCGGAAGTGAAAAAAAGTCTGCTTCAAAACAAAGCAGAAAGGGTGATTCCTGAAAAACCCTGGCAAAGAGGCAGCCCCGCAAGCAAGGGGACGTGTTTTTTTTGTGGAGAACCAGGACACATAGCGGCTTATTGTCCTAGTAAAGAGGAACCCATGCAATGCAACATGGGAGAAAGTCCATACCACTGTAGCCTAATTAACCTGGTGGGGGTGACAGAAAAGGCTCATCAGTTTACCAAACCCATAAAGGTTAACGGTAAAGAAACGACAGCCCTAATAGACTCAGGAAGTGCTGTGACTCCTTTCTCAGGAAAACTCATAAGACACAGTGAAATAAAAACCTCAAGACGAGTGGGCATAAAATGCGTACATGGTGCCGTCAATCTCTACCCTACCAGCACTGCAACACTGGAGATACAGGGGAGGAAGATGTTAATCACTGCACCCATCGTAGCTACCCTGCCTTATCCGATAGTACTAGGCAGAGACGTTCCCCACTTCAAAGATCTTCCTACGGACCGATGGGAAAGCAGAAAAGAACCAGTGGAGAGTGTCCAAACTACTAACAATTCCGTATGTCCACATCTATCATGCTTAGAGGATGACTTATTCTCCAGACCCGGGAGAGGCCGAAAAACAAAGCGGGAACGGCGAAGAGAAAAAAAGGATGGGCACGGAAATTCGAAAGAAAGCTTTTGAAGAAGTTTTAGCCGCAAGCCGAGATAAGGAATGGCGAGGGGCACACAGAACGGGTCCTACAGCTCATAATGATGAAAGAGAGGAGGAAACAGAAGAACCTGGAGAGGCAGAGCTGACTCCACAGCAGTGCTTCCAGGACAATAATAATTTTGCACGAGACCAGGCTTCGGACCCAATTTTGCAAAATGTACGAAATGAACTATCGGAAGTAAACAGTGTACTTGTGCCTGACAGGCAAAGGAGACAAGGACCATATTTCATTTTACGAAATGATCTGTTGTACAGAATTGTTCCCTCAGGGATATAGACACTGGAGCAGCTCCTAGTCCCTAGAGCACATAGAAGGAAAGTCCTTGACCTGGCTCATCGTAACCTCCTTGGGGGACACCTTGGAAAAGATAAAACACTGGGAAGAATCCTGAAATGATTTTTCTGGCCTGGTATACATGCTGAGGTAGCCCAGTATTGTGCATCCTGCCCAGAATGCCAGATAACTGCCCCTCGACCTAACCTAAGGGCCCCATTGATACCCTTGCCCATAATCGAAGAGCCTTTTGAGAGGATTGCAATGGACCTGGTTGGCCCTCTCGAAAAATCAGCCAGAGGACACCAGTTCAAACTGTTAATACTGGACTATGCAACAAGATATCCAGAAGCGATACCACTACGCACAGCAACCTCTAAAAATATAGCTAAAGAGCTCATACAGCTGTATTCTAGGGTGGGGATAACCAAGGAAATCTTGACTGACCAAGGTACACCCTTTGTGTCTAGATTGATGAAAGAAATGTGCAAGCTCCTACAGGTGAAAACACTAAGAACCTCGGTTTACCATCCTCAGATGGATGGATTGGTCGAGCGGTTTAATAAAACCTTGAAGAACATGCTCAGAAAGGTTGTAGCCCGAGACAGGAAAGATTTGGACTTACTTCTACCCTATTTGCTCTTTGCAGTCAGAGAGGTCCCGCAAGCCTCCACAGGGTTTTCCCCTTTCCAACTGCTCTATGGTCGCCATCCCAGAGGCATACTGGACATACTGCGAGAAGAATGGGTGAGAATATCATAGATTATATCAGGAAAATGAGGGAAAGAATCTCCCAAGTTGGCCCCCTGGTACGAGAGCACATGGAAAAAGCCCAACAATATCAGCGAACATATTAGAATCGCACAGCACAGGTGAGGAAGTTCCAACCGGGAGACAGAGTACTAGTTCTAGTAGCCACGGCCGAAAGCAAACTACTGGCCAGATGGCAAGGCCCATACGAAATTATTGAGGCCATAGGAGATGTGGATTATAAAGTGAGGCAACCAGAGCGACGAAGAACAGAGCAAATATACCACGTAAACCTGCTAAAGCCTTGGAGAGAGCAGATAGTAGAGGTAAATATTGCTTGTCTTGATGAAAAGTTGGATGATGTCGGAGAAACTATTCCGAGCACAGAGGCAATGCAAGTAGAAGCATTTGTGTCACAGGATCTGTCCCCTGAACAGAAGGAGGAAACATACAAAGTTGTAAACCGAAACAGGGATGTCTTCTCTGCAGTACCAGGTTGCACCACCGCTATTTACCACAACATCATCACTAAGCCTGGGATCAGGGGAAGGATGAAACCCTATCGCATACCCGAGGCTAAAAGAGAAGAAATAAGAGCAGAAGTAAATAAGATGCTAGATCTTGGGGTTATTGAAAAATCCCAAAGTGAATGGTGTAGTCCTATTGTGATGGTCCCAAAGCCTGACGGCGCCATCAGATTCTGCAGCGACTTCTGCAAATTAAACTCTGTATCTGAGTTTGACGCATATCCCATACCTAGAGTGGATGCGTTGATAGAGCGGCTTGGGAAAGCAAGATTTTTAACGACCCTGGACTTGACAAAAGGAAATTGGCAAATTCCGTTGACACAAGCAGCAAAAGAAAACACTTCCTTTTTGACCCAAGATGGGCTCTTCCAATATAAAGTACTACCATTTGGACTCCATGGAACTCCAGCCACCTTCCAGACACTGATGGACACGTTATTACGTGAACATTCGGAATATGCTGCTGCATATTTAGATGACATAGTAATCTATACCACAGATTGGGAGACAAGTCACTTTGGATATGTCTCTATGAGCTTGCCACATCTTACCACTGGGATTTTTGTCCAATCATCCTTGCAAAACTGCTCCAGCTCCTTCAAGTTGAATGGTTTGCTCTTGTAAACAGCAATCTTTAAGTCTGACCCCAGATTTTCTATTGGATTGAGGTCTGGGCTTTGACTAGGCCATTCCAACACATTTACATGTTTCCCCTTAAACCACTCAAGTGTTGCTTTAGCAGTGTGTTTGGGATCATTGTCCTGCTGGAAGGTGAACTTCCGTCCTAGCCTCAAATCACGCACAGAGTGGTACAGGTTTTGCTTAAGAATATCCCTATATTTAGCACCATCCATCTTTCCCTCAACTCTGATCAGTTTCCCTGTCCCGGCTGCTGAAAAACATCCCCACAGCATGATGCTGCCACCACCATATTTCACTGTGGGGATGGTGTTCTTTGGGTGATGTGATGTGTTGTGTTTGTGCCAGACATAGCTTTTTCTTTGATGGCCGAAAAGTTCAATTTTAGTCTCATCAGACCAGAGCACCTTCTTCCATACATTTTGGGAGTCTCCCACATGTCTTTTCGCAAACTCAAAACATGCCATTTTGTTTTTTGTTGAAAGTAATGGCTTTCTTCTGGCACCTCTGCCATAAATCCCAACTCTATGGAGCGTACGGTTTATTGTCGTCCTATGCACAGATACTCCAGTCTCTGCTGTGGAACTCTGCAGCTCCTCTGGGGTTACCTTAGGTCTCTGTGCTGCCTCTCTGATTAATGCCCTCCTTGCCCGGTCAATGAGTTTTGGTGGGCGGCCGTCTCTTGGCAGATTTGCTGTTGTGCCATGCTCCTGGGGATCATCAAAGATTTTTTTTTTTTTATAACCTAACCCTGACTTGTACTGTCCCTTACTTATTTGGAGAGTTCCTTGGTCTTCATGGCAGTGTTTGGTTAGTGGTGCCTCTTCCTTAGGTGTTGCAACCCCTGGGGCCTTTCTAAAAAGGTGTGTATATGTAATGACAGATCATGTGACACTTAGATTGCACACAGGTGGACATCATTTCACTAATTATGTGACTTCTGAAGGTAATTGGTTGCACCATAGCTTTTTATAGTCTGCATAACAAAGGGGGTGAATACATACGGACATGCCAATTTTCTGTTTTCTATTTAAAAAAAAAAGTTTTATGTATACATTTTTATCATTTCACTTCACCAACTTAGACTATTGTGTTCTGATCCATCACATAAAATTCAGATTAACAAAACATTGAACTTAAGGCTGTAATGTAACAAAATAACTAAACAGTCAAGGCACTGTATATATATATATATATATATATATATATATATATATATATATATATATATATATATAAAATTTACTACTCAGAGATTTACTTCAGATGTACTTCATACTGCTAGGTTCATACCCAACACCTAGTACCATGCTGCCCCTACAAAATAAAAAATGGATACCACTGTCAATTAACTTCTGCTACATGCCCCAGTTGGTATGTTTCAGCAAAATGAAAAAGGGGCTCATGCTGCTGGAATTGATCTATGGTATTTCGACTTTTAGATGTATATTGTTGCAGACCAAAATATGGTTGTTGCAATAGTTATAGTATAACTAGCGACTTGCCCGTCAAAAAATGACGGCAATAAGATTGTAAGGCAGGTAATGTTGTTTGCGTGCAAAATTAATTTTGTTGATGTTTTAAGATCCTTCGGCGCTCATAGCGTGGCTCTTCGTTGTTTGTGTGCTATGAGCAGCGTTGGTGTTTTTTTGGGGTATGGCAATGAATAATTAATAAAATAAGAAATTAATATACTTTACCTATTGTGAAGTAATATATGCAGGAAGCATTGTGTTGAAGAGCTGGCAATCTGTTTTCATGTTGCTGAAGCATCAGTGCTGTGGAGCTGCTGTGTCATGAATGTGTGCAGTGTGTAGTGTAATATTGTGCGTGCGCAAGACAAATCTGTTAGGGTAGCTTTGTACTTCCGGATTGTATAAGTTATTGTTCTAAAATGGCGCCTAATGTGTGGTACCCGGCTGTGGCTGATTTAGTGTCCTTGTTTTCGGATGTTGTCCGACTTGTTCAGAAAATCTGTAGGTGTTTGGTTGTGTTTTGTGTGTTTAGGGTCCTTTAGCCTTGTTTTCGTTTTGTTCGGCGGCCATTTTTTCTCTCGCTTAGGTGATTTTCAGGTGTCTAAACTCCGAAATTTGGACTTAAATCGAGGTGTAACTTCACTTGCAGAGGTCCTGGGTGCCCCCCATTGCTCTGGGTAAGCTTTTTATGTGTTTGTTGCGTGTATTTATTGTGTTTCTAATGTTGCTCAGGTTGCGTCCTTGTTTTCGGATCTCGTACGCATTTTTCGGAAAATCCGTAGGTGTCCGTGGTGGTATTTTGCGTCTTTACAGTGCTGTAGCCTCGTTTTCGTTCTTTTTGGTGGCCATTTTTTCTCTCGCTTAGGGGATTTTCGGGTGTCTAAACTCTTTTACTTGGAGTTAAATTGAGGTGTAACTTCAGTTTTCGAGGTCCTGGGTGCCCCCTTGCTGTAGGTAAGCTTTTTATATATTTGTTGTGTGTATTTATTGTGTTTTTCATGTTTTCATGTGCGCAGGTTTCAGGCGTTTTTTGCGAGGTCGTAATGGGTCGTATGTCTCGTATTTTTGTTTCGTAACTCTGTAAATTTTGCGAGGTTTGCAGTTGCTGGCAAGGAGCGCCTTCGAGCCTGCAGCGTTAGCAACGCCCTGCATGCTCACAAATATATATGTGATGGAGCTTGGATATTTTAATTGAGATGGACACCCCAAAATTATCCGGGTTTATATTGAAGATCATATATTTCTTATGAGCTGAAACTTAAACTTTCTACATATAGGAATCTCTTGTTGTACTAATTGCAATGTTTAAAGCACCAAGGATCAGAAAAAAATCCACATTTGTGAAATATGTAACCAACTCAAAAAAATATCAGCTTTATAAGCTATAAGAACAAATATATACAATTAGATGTGTTTTGGGGGCTACCACCTTGGACAACGATTTTGCTATAGTCTGAGAAAAAGGGTCATCCTACTGAGATTAGCTACTCTATTTGGGTCTATTGTTAAATGGCAATATTCAAAAATGAACTGAACAGAGATCTGACCTTATACATATAGATAAACTCCCAAAAGCAAATATATACCTATCAAAGACATCTATAATCTGTAGCACAAAGAAGTTTCATTGATGGTGGTGATCATATATAAGATCTTATTTCCTGCAAGGTGTTGTATCCTCTTAGGTACAAAAAGCAAAGGAATGATAAATGAATACAATAGTTGAAAATAAAACCATGGGCATCTTTCAATTAAGCCCTCGGGAGGTGCAGGCGTCCGTAATGGAGTCCGTAAGTTATTTTGCTATTCAATTTGCGTCTTTTTGCAGGCTCCGACCGGGTTACGGGCTCCGCAAGTTACACCAGGTCCAATCCTTTGATTTTTCACGGCTGCAAGAGTTACGATCGATAAAATCGCAAATTGCTATTCAATTGCTGCGATACTTTGAGCCCTCAAATGTTTTCACATCCGTAAACGGCAACATTGCTAAGAGTACCAGATAGAACCCGCAAAGGGGTTACAGACATGTCCAGAGCACTGTAAATGCAAATATTTATTCTATACTGTACTGTAAATGACGGGGAACACGATGGAAGACATTAGAATTAATTACACAACAGTCCTAAAGCCCGTAATTCTGCAATATAAAATTATTTTATATGTGTAATTTTGTGGTTATATCAATCTTGGGGATCAATGAGTTAATACATATCAGACCACCCACATGGACTAGAACATTGACTTCATTCAATTTTATTATATTATAGTTTGCAGGTCCGATCGCATATCGGACCCCGGAACACTACTTGATTGACATGTCACCAACATGTTTTACTGATGTCATGGTAACAGGTTTCTTTTCTATTGGCAGTTTCTAAATCCGGAGTTACGGTCTTGCTTAAATCATCATGTTCTTGCCCTGAACTGCTACATTACAAAGGAATGTTTTTTTCGCTATCGGGCTGGGACTTGCGGTCTTGTCCAATTGTATCGCACCATAAGTCTAGCACGCTGCGGGCCCGCAGACATACGGCCTTGATCACGAGACTTGCGGCATCCAAATTGAATGAGGCCCCATATATTTATTTATTTTCAACATTTGAAATAAATATATACATATAGATAAATATATATTTTTTTGCTACATATTAATATTGTGTTTTTCTTTGAACTCAACTCTTGTATGGCACTACAAAATAATGCATAATAATAATAATAATAATAATAATAATAATAATGTGGTATTTTAATAAATTAGTAAAAGTCTTAGGTAATTAAGCTTGAAAACATGAAAATACCCTCCTTCTAATAACTTTATCTCACCTGATTATCACTTACAGTGAGGGTTCTCATCACATAAGAGCATAGTATGAGTTGGTGTAGATAATAATGATAAGACTTTGATACTTAAAGGTCTCTTTAATATAATTATTTATCCAACTAGGCATGCTTTTGTGATTTATGCTCCCACCTTTTGAGAGATAAGTAATCACACGCCATACAGTCAACTGGAGAGAGGGATGACTTTTTTGTGTCCTTTCAAAATCAAAATACCCAGCTTTTAAACTCAATTATAAAAAACTTCATTGTTTTAATAATAAACCATCATAATGATACTTATCTACTAATCTTATCTAATGATCTCGTTGCTTTATTATAAATACGTTTGTCCAATAAAAAAAGGTATCACTATTCACTGCAATACTCTGATTATTCAACTGGATTACTGGACATTCACGGCTACCTCACTCTTCTTATCTATATACATACTTTTTTTAATATTCTAAGAAGAGTATCTCCATGCAAATAGTTAAATGCCAAGACTTGCTGCTCCATCTCAACTGAAGCCGGGACAATCAGCATTGAGTCCTATTCAAGGCCGCAAATTTGCCATTTTGACAGCACCCTTTCTTATACTGCACCCATGACATGATTCATAAATCAGCGGGTACATTATTCAGCCAAGAGCGGAATGGAAATACATTCATGAGGCAGTGTCTGAGCTCTGAAAGTACTGCGTGTCAGCATGAAAAACATCATTTAAGGAGTGACTCGGAGAAGCTTGCCCGTTCCTTATCTGTCACCAATTCTTTGGAGAATTTGGGGATCGACGATTTACAGTCATTTCTTGTCATTTACACTTTGAGTTACAACTGGAGCAGTCGGTGTGGCTTGTAAATCACATGATAAGATAGTCCTAACGCTGCCATTATTATTCTGCTGCAGAAACACAAGACAAGGAACCATAAACTCAGATTACAAAACTGTCGGCAAAACCTGGCTGCTCTCAGATTAATATAGGGGGCTGAAAAGAAAATATTTTGCTCTCATGGGCCCATGTAATTTGACTGGGGAGATAAACATGGAGACACATAAAACAACCCTTGGCATCAAAGATATTATACCACTGAATAGTATCCTATCCACTGATATTCGTCATTTCTCATTGACACTCAAATCTCAAAATACTTTCAATAAGTACTTCACAGAAATACGGTCATCCACTTTAAAAAAAATCTTTATATTTTTGTCTATACCTATTATATGATAAAAAAATACTAAGGTCCTATATTTTCAGTAGAGAACCGATAACAATCAAAATAATTTTTGATATCCAAAACTTTAATTTATTACTAATTATATGCCAGTTTGGGCATTGTTTTGTTATAAAACCTAATGGGCGTCAATGCATCTCTCTTTGCAACTTTATGTTGACAGAGGCAATTAACTCTGTAAGAAGAAAGAAGCTGAAACGTAATAGACAGAGGAGGCTTTTAAGTCAGAGCCGATCGGGAAGATGAGAAGCCAAAGAAAAGAGGAGAGCGAGTATTTCCAGCACTGGCAACTAACAAAGACATTCAAAAAAGTCAGTGTAATTTAGGAAATAAAATGTTGCTGTCGAGGTCTTTCATCACTACATGTTTGTCAGGGCAGAGATAGCTTAGGACAAGAGGGACATCACATTTTGGATGTCCTTGCGTCCCTTTCTTGGGGGTGGATGGACAGGGGTATCATTATGGTTTGCTCCCAAGGTTTCTTGCTCAGACCTCAATATTTTTACTGATTCAGCTGGATCAGTGGGCTTTGGGGCCAGTTATGGCAATGCTTGGGTCATGACTGGCATACCGTTTTTGGGAAAACCTGTCTTTTCTGGAGATGTTTAGAAATCCTAAAGTTAGAAATCTAAGTTCTGCCTGCCTTTTCTAAGTTCCGCCTGCCTGGCTTGGCCTGGCCTTGTTTTTATCCTGTTTCCGTTTTTTTACGTTTTTTGTCCGCCATTTTTTTTCTCGCTTAGGCGATTGTCGAAAAACTGCAAATAAGGGTCAAATTTAACTTGCAACCCCCAGACTTCCTGGCTCTCCCCCTGTGATGTGTGTGAGTGTGTTTTTTTGATTTTTTATTATTTAGCTTTGTTTGTTTCTTGAATTAAGCGATTGAAGTAAGTTTGGCCATTACATTTGAAAACTGAGATCCTCGCGGTCAGCGGCAAAGTGCTAAGTTTTTCGGCGGCATTCTGCGTGCCTCAACTGCTCGCCTTGCAATGCAATGAGTGCCTTTGGTGCTCATTGCAGCCTAAGTCTCTCGTACCTCAACTCGCCTTCGGCGCTCATTGCAGCCCAAGTCCTGCGCCGCTGTCGATGAGCGCCTGCGGCTCTCTTTGCAAGGCCTGCAATGAGCGCCTTCTGCACTCATTGCAGCCTAAGTCCCCCGTGCTTCAATGAGCTTTGCGAGGCTCGCGAGGACCGCAAGTGCGTTACCAACATCACAAACGTTATGAACATCTCAAAGATCCACAACTATAAATGTGATTAATAAAATAACTTGATGTATGGATTTCAATTTATTTCCCGAGGAGCACAGTTATTGCAAATCAAAAATAGAAACAGTCATATTTTGGCCAACCGTTGTTGCCATAGCAAAACAATATTTAGTTATACACCTTTATATAATTATGCCTTTATAGAGTAGAGGACATCTATGTAACCATGTGTCATCTCATTGGTTCTGCAGATCTTGGTTGATGTTTAAAGCCAAATTAACCTCTTTCTTAGCCTCTAGTAAAATAGTGAAGAGTCATGTGTATAAGTCTCTGCAACAAAAAGAAGAGATTCAGAATAATGAGAACTTGACAAATATTGCATATAGGGCATCAAAGATGTAAGTTCAGCTTAACATAAAGGAGTGAGTTAAGAAATAAAGTAAATTATAATTAAATAAAAGGATTAATATGTTAATTGATAAAAATAATTATCCATCATAATTGTTTGCACCATGTGTGCCCTCATTGAATGTGGAGTATATAAAAAGATAAGGAGGAGAGTCTCAGGACTGCTTCAGAGCACAACAGCCGGACAAGCACCCAGAATCCCCTTCCCTTTTCTGCTACCAGGCCGAAATTGATTCATAAGACCTATGGGGGTATAGCAGGGTGGTCTTATGACTAGCAGATTAGGCAATGGATGGCAGTGAGAAAGGATTAGAGATGGGATGATAGGGGCATAGGGATATGGATGAAGGTACAGTAGTTACACCCTCAGGTCAGGTTCTTACTTTCATAATCCCTGTGCTAAACGGCAGAGTCTTTCCAATGCGGCTAATAAAGGGTGCTGCTTTCTCTTTAACAAGAGCACATGCAAGTGGGGTTTGAAATGTAAGTTAAAGTATGAATGCTCAAAGTGCGCTTATACCTACCCCCTGTATCGGGAAGCTTTGAGTGAATGCCCCAAAAGCAGAGGCTATTGCCAAGAGACATGACCTAGTGCGGCTAGAAAACATGTTTCTTTGGCTTGCACAGTACGCTAGGCGCCAAGGGTCTCCAACATGGCACAGTAAATACAGTCTGGTTTTGCAGGTGTTTTTATCCCATTTAAGACAGTACCCAGTTTGTTACACTTCCCACTCAACCCACAGAAAACATACTTATTTCACCCTTAGGAGTGGTCCCGAAGGTAGAGCTTAGGAAGTCTAGGTTAATACACCATCTTTCTTTTCCGAAGGGTCATTTATTGTCGAGATTGATAAGGACTTGCACCTATTAAATTAGACTCGTAAACCGACCTGCCGACGTCTTGCGGGTTAAAGCGCAGGACAGCCAAAAAATGCCTACGGGACGTGCAATTTCGCAGCCCGCAACCCTTTGATCTGTCAAGCCCGTAGCTGTTACATTCCAGTCATGCTTTTAAATTGCTACAAATCCCCAAACCTGCAACTGGCAAATGTGTGCCAGAATCCAGTGGGTTCCAAAAGTACTTACAAAGGGCCTCATTCTATTATCGGCCGTAAACCGGCCGTAAGGCTTGCAATTCAATTAAACGGCCTGCAAGGATCTCCTCTTACGGCCGGCCGTAAATCTTGCTACCGGCCGTAAGCTCTGAAAACTTAAAACTCAAAAATAAATTCAAGCCTGCACTGTACAGCTCTGTAAATGCTAGGGATCATATTGGGGGACATGAGGATTAAAAGTAACCCACACTCAAGCTTGCACATCAGCCCAAACCCGAGTTCAAATTAACTGTTTATTTTCCGGCTGCGGCGTGGGCGGGTCTGAGGTGCTCCAAGCCCTATGGACTTTTTACATGGATATTTGACGTATATTAAAAAATAAATATTTTACGGATTTGAGTATAGGGGAATTTTGTGCTATTTTTGCTAACACCTAAAATCACTTTTATAGTCTTCTCAAAGTGCAGGATGGCTTTATTTGGGCTATATTTCGTGCTTAATTGGTGCTAGCGGGACCTCTTTCCTGCAAGTAAGCTGCGGCTTTTAGCCTTGCAGAGAGGGTTCCCGGAGCAATTGAATTGCAAATAGGATTTTCTTACGGCCGATTTCCTTGCGGCCGTTTTAGATCAAAGGATTTCCTCCGGCGCGAGCGGCCGCAAGAGATAGCAAGGCACCTGCCGCAAGCCTGCCGGAATCCACGGCCGGAGGGGAATAGAATAGCAGAATAGCTTGCGGCCGGTCCTTGCGGCCCCGCAACAGCTGCGGCCGCTAATAGAATGAGGCCCAAAGGCTCTAAAAGCTCTTACGTATGCTGCCGGAGCAGCAAAAGAGACCCCTCCCCCTTGGCCCCCAAAATCTTTCTACGGCCCCTAAACCTCCCTCCTGCTCCCAAAATAAATCTCCATGTTGCAGGGGTCCCCTAAGGGTGAAGACCAGTGCATTGCTGCACACCGCTGGATGGTCATTTTGGCCAGGTCAGTGGACTCATTAACCCTTTCTTTTTTTACAGGTTGTAAGTTTATTTTTTATTTTAATAGTATTTATTATTTTATGTGTATTTTTTTAAATTTTCTGTTGTGGTTTATTATTTTTCTGTAATTGGTAGTTTATTATTTGATTTATTTATTTTCTTAATTGGGGGTTAACAGGGTAGGATAGGGAAGTGTAGGGGCTATTAGGGGTTAATAGGGTAGGTTATGGAAGTGTAGGGGTTATTAGGGGGTTAATATGGTAGGGTTTAGTAGGATATGGGTTATTTAGGTACAGTTAGGGTTTATTGGGTATAGTTACAGTTTATTGGGTATAGTTAGGGTTAATTAGGTGTAGTTAGTGTTTATTGGGTATAGTTAGGGTTTATTGGGTACAGTTAGGGGTAAATATAACTAGATAGGGATAACTGGGTCTAGATAAGGTTAAGTGGTTAGTGATAGAGTTAATTAGGTATGGTGAGGGTTAAATAGGGTTAATTACTTAGAGGGGTGGTTAATTACTTAGGGCGGTTAGTTAGTTCATCATAGGGTTAATGATTGTTAATTAGTTAGAGTGGGGGTTAAAAGAATGGAATAGGCTAGGGAAGGGTTAGTAGTGTAGTGCTTAGACTTCGTGTCATGAGGGTCCTGGAGGACCCTCATGTCACTTATAGTGTTAATGTAGGGGTAGTGATGTTGCGAACATAAAATTTTCGGTTTGCAAACCGCGAACGCGAACCGCCGCAAATGTTCGCGAACCGGCGAACCCGGCAAACCGCCATAGACTTCAATGGGCAGGCGAATTTTAAAACCCACAGGGACTCTTTCTGGCCACAGTAGTGATGGAAAAGTTGTTTTAAGGGGACTAACACCTGGACTGTGGCATGCCGGAGGGGGATCCATGTCAAAACTCCCACGGAAAATTACATAGTTGATGCAGAGTCTGGTTTTAATCCATAAAGGGCATAAATAACAAAACATCATCCTCCCTCATCATCCTCCCCTGTATCTCTTTACCCCCTCCCTCATCATCCTCTCCTGTGTCTCTTTCCCCCCTTTCTCATCACCCTCCCCTGTGTCTCATCCCCCCTCCCTCATCATCCTCCCACCTCCCTCATCATCCTCCCCTGTATCTCTTTACCCCCTCCCTCATCATCCTCCCCTGTGTCTCTTCCCTCTCCATCATCATCCTCCCCTGTGTCTCTTTCTTCCCTCCCTCATCATCCTCCCCTGTGTCTCTTTCCCCCCTCCCTCATCATCCTCCCCTGTGTCTCTTTTCCCCCTCCCTCATCATCTTACCCTGTGTCTCTTCCCCCCCTCCCTCATCATCCTCCCCTGTATCTCTTTACCCCCTCCCTCATCATCCTCCCCTGTGTCTCTTCCCCCCTCCATCATCATCCTCCCCTGTGTCTCTTTTCCCCATCCCTCATCATCTTCCCCTGTGTCTCATCCCCCCTCCCTCATCATCCTCCCACCTCCCTCATCATCCTCCCCTGTGTCTCTTCCCCCCTCCCTCATCATCCTCCCCCCTCCCTTGATGATAAGTGGGGGAAGAGACACACGGATAAGTGTGAGGGGTGTTAGGGTAAGGGGTGTTAGGGATAAGTGTAATAGGGTATTAGGGTCAGGTGTTAGGGTGAGGGGTGTTAGGGATAAGTGTGGGGGGTGTTAGGTCTTAGGGATAAGTGTGAGAATGTTAGGGTTAGGTGTTAGGTTGATGGGTGTTATGGATAAGTGTGAGGGGTGTTAGGGATAAGTGTTAGGGTGAGGGATGTTAGGGTTAGGTGTTAGGGATAAGTGTGAGGGGTGTTAGGGTTAGGGGTGTTAGGGTTAGGTGTTAGGGTGAGGGGTGTTAAAGATAAGTGTGAGGGGTGTTAGGGTTAGGTGTTAGGGTGAGGGATGTTAGGGTTAGGTGTTAGGGATAAGTGTGAGGGGTGTTAGGGTTAGGGTAAGGGGTGTTAGGGATAAGTATGAGGGGTGTTAGGGTTAGGGTGAGGGGTGTTAGGGATAAGTGTAAGGGGTGTTAGGGTTAGGTGTTAGGGTGAGGGATGTTAGGGTTAGGTGTTAGGGTTAGGGTGAGGGGTGTTAGGGATAAGTGTGAGGGGTGTTAGGGTTAGGTGTTAGGGCGAGGGGTGTTAGGGATAAGTGTAAGGGGTGTTAGGGTTAAGTGTTAGGGTGAGGGATGTTAGGGTTAGGTGTTAGGGATAAGTGTGAGGGGTGTTAGGGTTAGGGTGAGGGATGTTAGGGTAAGGGGTGTTAGGGATAAGTGTGAGGGGTGTTAGGGTTAGGTGTTAGGGTGAGGGGTGTTAAGGATAAGTGTAAGGGGTGTTAGGGTGAGGCATGTTAGGAATAAGTGTGAGGGGTGTTAGGTCTTAGGGATAAGTGTGAGGGGTGTTAGGGTTAGGTGTTAGGTTGATGGGTGTTATGGATAAGTGTGAGGGGTGTTAGGGTTGGGTGCTAAGGTGAGGGGAGGATGATGATAAGGGGGGGAAGAGACACAGGGGTGTCCTTGCAGCAGAGATCAAAAGAGTCCTTCAGGACTGTATTGCACACTGTGTACAGTAGCCTAGCTATGGTTTTCCCTATTGATGCAGTATCACCTACACTCAGTCTCCTCTCAGTAAGACTGCAAGTTAGTTATGATTCCAAAATGGCTGCTGTCCATGAGTTAGAAGGGTCTGGAAGGCAGGGTATGATGCTGATTGGCTGGAATGTGTCTGCCGACTGTGAGTTGCAGGGTCAAAGTTTGCTCAATGATAAAGTATAGGGGGCGGGTCGAATATCGCATATGTTCGCAGTTCGCCGCGAACGCGAACATGCTATGTTCGTCGGGAACAGTCCGCCGGCGAACTATTCGAGACATCTCTATGTAGTAGTTAATATTGTCCTATAGGGGTCTATATTATTCAGCACAGGTCCTTTAAGGACTCTTGAGATCCTTTAAGGACCAGTGAGGCGGGAATTTAGAAAATGTAATGTTGCAGAGGTCCTGATTGGGACCCCCGCAGCAAGGGTTTATGTAGGGACACTGAGGGGGTCCTGATGGGGACCCCAAGCATAAGGGGGCTAATTTTAGGTGCCGGTGGAAGACTTGAAGTACCCCCGCGGCAGTGGTTGATTTTTAATTTAGCTCAGGTCTTTTAAGGACCTTTGAGATCGTTTAAGGACCAGCGAGGCAGGAATTTTGAAATGTTAATGCTGCAGGGGTCCCGATTGGGACCCACACAGCAAGGGTGTATGTAGGGACACTGTGAGGGTCCTGATGGGGACCTCCAGCATAGGGGGGTTCATTTTAGGTGGTTACTTCAATTACCCCTGTGGCAGTGGTTAACTTGTTAACTGTTGCGGGGGACGCGATTGGGACCCCCGCAGCAATGGGTAATATTGGGAGCGTGCAGGAGTCTCCTTCGGGACCCCTACAGCAAGGGGTAATGTTGGGAGCCTGCTGGGTCCGGATCGGTACCCCTGCAGCATGGGGATTGCAATTAACATTGGCAACGTCTAAACCCGTAACTACGGGTTTGACTAATTGATCATGTTCACGGGCGCACATCCAACGTGCAACAGACTGGTTTACAATTTAGCATCTCCAGCTTGTGGCTCGCAGCCTTTCTAATTTAATAGCACCATAACTCGGGCAAATTTCAAGCCCGCAGCCGTTACGTGTTCCACGTTGGTCTTACTGGCTTGGAATTTAATAGGGCTGTAGGTTGGCAGAGACTGACACTGAGTCTTCTTTTCGCTTGTTGCTGGTGTACCAGTCGTGCCACCACCTCCTGGGTTGATGTTTTCAACAAGGTTACAAGGTGGATCTTTGCCCATGTGCTGTTCCATCACCTGGGCATATTTTGAGGCATTTAGCTGCTTCTTACATTGGGTGGTGCAAAAAAAAGTTTTGGCCCGATATCCCTGGTTTATTACCTTGATGACTTTTGTCATGACCCAAGCCGAGGGGATCAAGTGCATCCCACAACATCCCGCTTTCAGCTTACAGGACACCTCTGAGTGATGAGGTTTTGTGTTATTTCAGTGCCCAGCATGCAAGTTCACGATCATCATTTATGGTGAACCAGAATATCAGGCATACAAGCTCAGCCCAGTCACTGCTAACTAAAAGCCCTTTAATTAGGATAGCACATGATACACATAGTCCACACCCTTGGTTAGTGTACAGACAGACTTCACTTTATTCTTCCTTGCACAGACAGATATTTTAAGCCACACAAAAGATCCACCTCTACATACCTCCCCCCCCCCCCCCCCATATTCCTCACTCTGAGATATAACTGATCTGGTTATCATGGTCCACCTTTTACAACTGCTCTGGTTTTACAATACTTCTTGTTTATATGTGCCATTGGGGGAGGGAAACAATCAAGGTGGAAGTCAGTGAAACCAGCATGGTTTACCACAAAATGTTTTTACACATTATACATAAAGGGAAAAACACACTGTCACAGTCCTTAAAACACATCTCATGTCCATTTTAATAGCCTTTGATATTAGCAACCCCATGTGTTAGGGTCCAAAATAACAGGGTTGCTTGTGGGGTTCAGGGGAGTCCCACCCTGCCACAGAAATCAGTCATGACAACTTTCTATTTTTGGGTCCAACAGGTTCTCAGTATGCAATGATTTACTTAACTCCTTTTTGGTTACAGCTAGCGAGTTTTGTGTTCCTATTGTTTCAGAAAAATTGGAAGGCCTATGTACTGTACATCACTTAATTTCTCAGGAATAATGCAGGTAGATAAATTAATAGAACTTAGATGGATGATTTCCACAGTGCTGGAATCAAAGAAGATTACCCTTAGAGTTCTTCAATCTCTTCTCTTAATTTTGCTTGTAGGATCAAACCAATGGGCAGGTTTTTTTTCAAGGCATTTATCAGTAGCGACAGCGGGAGTGCATCAACTGCACAACTTCATCCTGGTCACTAACCTCATGAACGAGAACCTAAAAGTTTGGCAGAAATTCCTTGACAGCTTTAATGGGAGATGCATTATTCCAGCTAATGCAACTAGTAACGTGGAATTGGAATTCTTCAAGATACAACTGGTAGTGATGGATTTAGGGGTTGTTTCCACCAGGTGGCACCATTCACATATCCACAACACCTGTGGCAAGGGCGTAGGAACCCAAAAAAAAACGTGTGCGCGGGGGGGATAGAGTATATCTATAAATATATATATAAATATATATATACTGTATATATATATATATATATATATATATATATATATACATATATAAATATATATATATATATGTATGTATATATATTTAAATAAATAAATATATATATATATATATATATATATGTGTACATACAGTAAACTCCCGGTTATCCGGCACCTAACCAACCGGCAATCTCAAGCAAAAAGATGCTAACTTTTTTTCTAATTATTTTTCCTGGGCCTAAATGGCTCAGTTGAGGTGCTTTTTTAAAGGCATTTTGAGGGGTTTTGGGGTTTTAAGGGTAGTTTAGACCCTCAAATTCGGGGACTCACGATTAACCGTGAACTAAACTTATCCAGCAATAGGGAGTTTCCGTGGGTGCCGGAGAACGGGGAGTGTACTGTATATATATATATATATATATATATATATATATAAATATATATCTGCATTAATTGAAATATATATTTAAATATACAGAAATATATATTTAAATTACATATATATATATATATATATATATATATAAATATATATTTAAATATATTTATTTATATATAAAAATATATATATATACTGGGAGGTGGAAGAAGGACTAGAATTAAAACATAGAAAGTGCTGAGTGAGGGTGGGTATATGTGGGATAAGGAGACTGGTGTTAGCTGGAAACTAGCTCAAAAATCTCTAATGAAGTGACTGCAGAGAGAATAACTAAAGTGCTGAGTGCGTGTGGGTATATAAGTATATGAGAGAGAGAGTAAATGAGAATAAATGAGAAAAAGACTGATGATATGAAACAGTGAATGTGAAGTAATGAAAATATAAAAATAGGGATAAAGAGGTGTGGATGTGGAGTAGTGAGAATATAGAGGTGTGGAAATGTAAAAGTGTTGGTGAACAAACAGAAAAGGGATATGATATAGAAAGTGCAAGGAGTTAGGGATGTGCCGACAAGCACCCTATACAGAGGATAATATGGATCAAAAGGATCAATATGTATAGATGAATAAATAAAACCAATAAAAATAATTAATGCAGCAAATGTCTATGAAGACCCCTCAAAGGAAAACAATGAATGCTGCAAGTGTCTATGAAGACCCCTCAAAGGTCCACAGAGTGGTAGCCACTACAATGTGAAGTACTTATATACCCACACGCACTTAGCACTTTAGTTATTCTCTCTGCAGTCACTGCATTAGATATCTTAGAGCTGGTCTTAAGCTAACACCAGTCTCCTTATTTCAAACCGTTGTTTTTGCACGTAGCACTTTATTAGCTCTGTAGTCACTGCATTATACTATATATATTTCTTTGAGCTGAACTCAAGTGAGTTCATCACTATCCACTTTTTGGTTCATATATTCATTTATCTACTTTTGGTGCCAGACAGGCGACCCTCTTGTGAGTGTTATTTATCTAATTTCTCTTACTATATATACATTTCTTCTTATTTTTCGGCCACTTAAATGTGGCCTTTATGGGCTCTCGACGTTTTTTACCTTTTTAATGTTACGTATTAAACTTTCTATGTTTTAATTCCAGTCCTTCCACCTCCCAGTATATACTTGAGAATAAGCCAACTTTTTCAGCATATTTTTTATGCTGAAAAAGCCCCCCTCGGCTTATACTCGAGTGAGAGTCCCCTCAGCACACCATTCCTCTTTCTTCCTCCTCCCCATCCTCCTCTTCCCCATCCTCCTCCTCCCTCCTTCCCCCTTCCTCATACCCCCTTCTTCCTTCTTCCTTCCCCCTTCCTCCTTCCCCCCTCTCACTTCTGCTCTGTAGCCTCTGTTCAATTCCATCTGCCGTCTTATGCCTATCTCTGGAACCGGCATATGCTAATGACGTGACGTCACAGGATCGTCACGTCATTAGCAAATGCCGGTTTCAGAGAAAGGCATAAGACACGCTGGGGGGCTCCGATCAGCAGCAGGAGCTGATTGGAGGCTACAGAGAAGAGGTGAGATGGGGGAAGGAGGGAGGATAAGGAGGGAAGAGGAGGGAGGAAGAGGAGGGGGGGAAGAGGAGGATGTGGGGGGAAGAGGAGGGGAAAAGGAGGGGAAGAGGAGGGTGATGGGGAGGAGGGGGAGAGGGGAAGGGGGGGAAGATGAGGATGATGGGGAAGGGGGAAGAGAAAGATGATGGGGAAGGGGGGAAGAGGAGGATGATGGAGAAGGGGGGAAGAGGAGGATGATGGGGAAGGTGGGAAGAGGAGGATGATGGGGAAGGGGGGAAGAGGAGGATGAGGGGGAAGAGGAGGATGAGGGGTGGAAGAGGAGGATGAGGGGAAGAGGAGGATGAGGGGGAAGAGGAGGATGAGGGGGGGGAGAGGAGGATGAGGGGAGAAGAGGAGGGTGAGGGGAAGAGGAGGGTGAGGGGAGGAGGGTGAGAGGGGAAGGGAGAAGAGGAGGGTGAAAGGGGAAGGGGGGCAGAGGAGGATGATAAGGGAAGGGGGGAGAGGAGGATAATGGGGGAAGGGGGGAAGCGGAGGATGGGTGAAGAGGGGGATGAGGATGGAAGAGGGGTTGAGGGGGGAAGAGGAGGATGAGGGGGAAGCGGAGGATGAGGGGGAAGAGGAGGATGAGGGGGGGAAGAGGAGGATGAGGGGGTGAAAAGAGAAGGATGAGGGGATGAAAGGAGAAGGATAAGGGGGTAAAAGGAGGAGGATGAGGGGGGAGGAGGATGAGGGGGTCTTAGGGATCATATTATATGTTTTTGTTGACCCTTTTTTCTACTTACACAGCTAGTTTACTGTTTTTCTTTGAAATAAATATTCAAAAACCAACCAATTTAACCTACTGATGCCTCAATTAGTGTAATTTTATTGGTATCTATTTTTATTTTTGGAATTCATCAGTAACTGCTGCATTTCCCACTCTAGGCTTATATTCGAGTCAATAAGTTTTCCCATTTTTTTGTGGTAAAATTAGGTGCTTCGTCTTATATTCGGGTCGGCTTATACTCGAGTATATACGGTATTTATATATACAGTATATATATATATATATATATATACACAGTATGTATATATATATATATATATATATATAGAGAGAGAGAGAGAGAGAGAGAGAGAGAGAGAGAGAGAGAGAGAGAGAGAGAGAGAGAGAGAGAGAGAGAGAGAGAGAGAGAGAGAGAGAGAGAGAGAGAGAGAGAGAGAGAGAGAGAGAGAGAGAGAGAGAGAGAGAGAGAGAGAGAGAGAGAGAGAGAGAGAGAGAGAGAGAGAGAGAGAGAGAGATGTATATTTTAATAGATATATATTTAAATATATATATAGTTCACCACAACAATCATTTATAATATGGTGGGCAAAAGAGCGATAGAAGCCTCCACCGTACAGTAGTACAGTAAATAAAAAGTACATCTGTGTTCACATTTCAATGTCTAAAGCAAGTTAAAAAACCTGCTTCCAGCTCAGAATTCTGAGAAAAACAGGTATTACACTGCATTCTGGGAACCTGAGCTGGAACATGCAAATGTGCCCACAAATGCCTCGCTCTTCAATCCATAGCCATTTTCAAACATGGCTTCCTTTAAGCTTATGCCTGCTGTATTACACAGCTTTAATGAAAAGCCAAGGCTGGATTTTACACAAGCTGGGAATCCTATCCATGTACAGCTGTTTCAAGCTTACTGGCTATCATCAGCATGGAGCAGGATCTCAGCTTGTGTTGTGGACCTTATGAGTAGGTAGTTCACCACAACAATCATTTATAATATGGTGGGCAAAAGAGCGATAGAAGCCCTCCACCGTACAGTAGCACAGTAAATAAATAGTACATCTGTGTTCAAATTTGAATGTCTAAAGCAAGTTAAAAAACCTGCTTCCAGCTCAGAATTCCGAGAAAAACAGTTATTACACTGCATTCTGGGAAGCTGTGCTGGGACATGCAGCAGTCATGTGACCACACCCATGCCAATCAGATAGTAGCAGCAGAAGAACAGAAAAGCCCGCCTAAGCCAGGAAATGACAGGATTATTCAGAGTGCAGTGTCTCTGAGGAAGCAAGGGCGAAACCAGATCTCCGTCAGACATACACGGTACCACGCTGACACCTTCGTGAGTAGTTATGGGTAATTATAGCCTATATTAATTACCTGTTATAGTGCTCGCAGTGCAAGGCTTCCGAGTTTGGATCCTCTTTAGATGTCTGGGCAGTAAGGACCGTTCAACCGGACTACAGCCTGCACAGAGAGAGCAACGGATAATACAGGTACAGTGTGTGGATCTCCACAAATCGTTTTGATTACTCTAAATGAAGGCAGCAATTGGACCTGCTGTACTTTACTATTGGTCCAAATAGTCATTGTTTATTGATTTTATTTTTCACTATCCTATGATTTTCTGCTGACTTATGAGGATAGTTTATCCACCTGTTATTAATCATATACCAACCTAGTGTGCTTGTGTACACACACTTACAAAGTGCACCTATTAGAGATTATCTTTACAGTGGAAAACCAGTTGTAATTCCCATCAAAGTTGATATCTGTGTATGTCCATTATTTAAATCTATATTCGATTCATTACCTTTATAGAACAATACTGGTGTCTTGAACCCATGGTTTCCTGTTTGGGTCAAGAGGGGTACTATATTTTATTGAGGTACATCTACATGGCGTTATTTATATTTTAACATAATTATGAAAGATAAACTTTTAACTCTTTTACTTTTTGTACTCAATAAATTAAGGTGTTAAGCACCAGGAATCTGAATTCTAAGGTTCCTCAATTTTGTATTTATTTATATATATATATATATATATATATATATATATATATATATATATATATATATATATATACATTTAAACATCTATCCATCTATCTATCTATCTATCTATCTCTCCCTGTGATCTCTCCCTTCCTCCCCCTCTCACCTCTTTTGCCTGTGGCTGGCCTGTCAGGATAATTCTGTCAGCCAGGTCTCACAAGATCACACAAGATTACATTGCGTGATCTTGTGAGAGCTGCAGTTTCACATTTAAAGGCACTGGAGGCGCCTATAGCACTTGGAATACTTTTAAGAAAGTGTAGCAGGAATGGCCCGACTTAGGAAGAGGTACCAGAAAGGTGGTGATTTAGGCGTCCTGGTAGCATTTGTGCTACATTGCCAAGAGCGGGGCTTATCCCCATCTGTGGTTGAGTGAAAATTATCAGCCCTGGCTTTCATGTTCAAACTGCAGGGGAAGCAGGACTTCACCAAAAATGTATTCATTAGACAGGCATTAAAGGGACTTAAAAAAAGATGAGTAAAAGATGCTAAAAGACAATATTGTTTCCCATACTAATTAGGTTGTGTAAGGTGGGTTTTTTTCAGGGCATTTTGGTTGACTGCATTAGTGAGTCCAAATAAATCTGTAATGGGAGGTTTGCAATTAGAGGACATTCACTTTCCATTGGTTTAAGGCAGTCCAAAACAGGTTTGGTCGGGAGATGTCCAATTTCCCATATCCCATCTCAGAACAGGCCTACGCCTATCGTTTATCTACAAGTTATGTGTTAGTTCATCCCAAGTTACAGCTACAAAGGGGGAGAACCATTGTCTAAGAACCAGTTATAGCTGTACTAAGCCTTGCCCTGGGTAAAATAGACCTTATTCCTTCACAGTTTGGGCCTCCTTCATTCAGGATTGGGGCATTAAAGACAGTGGATTGCAGATGGTGTTCCCAACAGACCAAGTTTTGGGATATGCTGTTAGTTGCAAAAAGATGTTCACACCACCTCAGTTGTTGCTAATCCATGCAGGGGTGAATGACCTGGGTGATATGCCCCCGAAAAAAATAATTAGAATTCTAAAGCAAGATGTACAGTGTTTTATGACCCCATTCTCCACCTAGTGATTATTTGGTTGGAAATGGTGAAGTGCAGGAAGTAGTGGTGGTGGTGAGGGTTTCTACTGGACACATTGATTTTGAGCCAGACAGTGCACAAGTTTACTTCTAAAGGGGACTATCTAAATGAAATAGGTTTAAAACTGTTTAACTTAATCCAAGGGAAGGCAATTCAGAGACCATAGCTTCTTTGGTGAAGCACACGTAAAGTGCTTGCCCTTTCGTTGGTGGATAAGGAGGAGCCTCTAGGGGCACAGAGTCCCCTGAGAGGGGGGATGTGTTGAATTGGATAGGCAAGCACTAATGGACTTGTATTTGGCATTGCATTTATAATCCAAAAATAAGCTGTGGCTAGTTTTTCTACCATAAATTGTGTAATGTGTTCATATTGGGGACAAGCAAAGGGGATTGGCCCCATTTTAGGTTAGGGGGGTTTAGGGGATCCCAAAATAAGAATATACCAGGGTCAAGAGGCCCACGGCTGAGCAAAGTGGAGGGGAGTGGGCTTTAATACTAAGGAGGAGTTAGGAGACACATTTTTTTAAGTGATTGACCTGGGAGTGGGGGTAGGGAAGGGGCCTCTGCCATATACTGTATATAGTGGGTCTGTTGCTGGACAGAGGCACAGTGGATCAGGAGCACAAGACAGAGTAGTTTCCCTCCCACCCTCCCTTGATGATAGTAAAGGAGTTGGTTAAGGTTAATTGAGACCAGTTGGTTTGTGTTTAAGTGAGAATTGTCACAGCATTGGTGGTCAGTAGTGCTTTTCTTTAGTGGAGAAGGAGAGGCCTCTAGGGGCATGGGTGTGGTGTCACTAATGGATATGGTTTTGGCATTGCATTTAAAATCCAATATAGAAGCTGTAGTCAATATTTCTTCGAGAAATTGTGTAGTAAAGGGGTGTATGTGGCGCAGATTCCCCAATAGTGTAGATCAATTGTTATTTATTAACACAACAAATAAAATGACAATGAATTAAGATATTCAACTCCCATTTCATGCACACAAACAAAATGAGGTATCTTAATCAGCACAGGTGAACATTCATGCACCTGAAGCAGGAAACTTGATTTCTCTCCACATGAATATTTTATTTTTTATTTTCGGTGATTGTAGTAGTTTGAAACACATATTTATTTAAAAAATGATTAAAAGACTATAACAAGGTCCAAATACTATCCTATTACAATCATCTGTCTTCAATAGGAGACTTTGCATAGAACCCCTTTATTTTTCCTCTTTGTCACCAACACACTGAAGGCTGTCAGGCCCCAATTATGTGTTGTTTTAGAGGTAGCAAGCTGATGATTTGGACAGTATACTATGGTGCTCAATTAATAAATAATCATAAATAAAAGATATATCTAATGTATCATACACTTATATTACTATACGCTACCCCACATCAATAGTATATTTTAGAAACTGCAAAAAAAGTTACTGAAATCCCTTGGTGGGGCTTCCAGTATTCTAGAGGTAGTATAGTTGAACAAAGATAGCTCGATAAAATCTTAACTGTATCAGGGTTAAGCTATTTTCTGTATTTTTTTTTAATTACTTAAGATTTGTGAGATGTGATGAATGCATCCAAATTGTCGGTTATGTAACGTTAAAGGGTCACTGTAGCATTCATACAATAGGGTTTTGTTTATTTAGTTACTGATTAGTAATAAAATCAGTATTAGAGGAAACATTCAACCTAGCTTCCAGTAAATGTGCTCCTTTGAAATTGTTTAACTGTAAATGAAAGTATTCAACAGAGGAACTGATCGGAAGAAATGTTCGGACTGTACTCCTTGATCTCTATTGATAATTTATGAATCTTGGGGACATTGGGATCTGCTGGCAGCTCCAGCCGGCTGGCTTAAGAGGGAATCTTGGTAGCAGCTCTAATCTATACTTCTTTCAACTCTGGTCCAGCTCACTAGGCTGTTACAAGCAACCTAATAGGTAAATAAATCTAAAAAAAATATTAAATGAAGACATGCAAAATCTATTTGAAAAACAAATATTTAAGGCAACGCTTGATTTCTAACTATACTATGAACTAATCTTTAAAATTCAATATTTCAATAGCAACAAACAGTTTAGCCAGTTTCAAGATACACATTATAATGACAAGAAAGTATTCTTCTATTATAAATGTGATTGGAATTACTCCATGTTACTCGTTCCAGAAGTAATATCTGGATACACTATTATATTTTCCTTGGACATATTTCCTGTTGGCTGTAACACTTAGATGGACGTTGAAATACTTATGAAGTGCAGTGTACTGTCTTTTGATTGTGGCGCGTGTTATGAGAGGAAAATGTGAGTTGGAGATTTGCAGCTGTCTTTTCCTTTTCAGGATCCAAACTTGAGCTGCTCTGAAGTGTTAAATGGTCTTTCCTGCCTCCCTTATTTCTTAAGTTCATGTAGAGATTATCACACATTGAAAGCAAAGTTTCAATTACACTTCTGTTTTATCATTCATAGTTGTTTAGTGTGTCATACTGTTGAAAAGGTCTGGAAAGACACCTCTGTTTTTGAAGCAAGGTTAATTTTTGGAAAGTTGATACCAAGTGATATATTTATCGAAAAGCAATTTATTTCCAGTCTTTAGTGTTATTTAATGATGTAAAATGATGCAACATATATTTTAATGAAGGGCCAAGAACTGATGTGATTCCCAATAGCCACCGTTTATCTGAACTAAAATTTCCAGATTATTAATAGATTTTATGAACTTTGTCCTTTACACAGAATTACACTTTCCAGGTATATTTAAAAAAAAAAAAAAAACAGATAAGGACTCCACACTCCATAACATCCACCAATCTGATCTGCTCCATGATTTTTTTAATCTCCAGAGTACCATATTATGGTGCGACATTGCACTAGGAACAATCCATCACAAAGTGATCAGTTTTCCAATTTAGGTCCATAACTGTGCCAGGTGTTTCAAACTAGCAGCCTTATTAAATTGCGATTCAGTAAATTTAAAAGCTCTCTAATTAAGCACAGAGCATATTTTTTTACAGAAGTTTTTAGTTACTGAACTTCTATCCAAAAGCAAGGTCTTCACTAACTAAAAACGTCTGTAAATAAAATATGCTGTGTGCTTAAATAGAGCCCTTTTAAATTTACTGAATCACAATTTAATAAGGCTGTAGATGTTTAAGGAACTTGGTTAACTCATCTGCATGGAAGCATCTTTGCTGGATGACAGAATTGGTAAACATTGTCCTAAAATAGTTAGATAGAATAGCTTATAGGAAAACAATGAATTAAACAATTTTAAAATAGCTTATTTGATAGCTAGCAATCACTTAATACATTAAGACTTACTTAAATACATGTATACAGTATCAATTGAAAGCTTAATCTGGTGAACTTTCCATGCCAAGAAGTTGACATCACTCTTTGAAGTAAAAAATCCCATGTACGTAGGTAGTTAAGGAAGTGGAGATTTGACCAGGCTTGTAATAGGATGAGAAGTTACATAAAAAAATTGAAATAAAGACTTTTAGTCCATCAAGTTCAACACTTTTAAGATATCCTCTGTTCTGTAATATGCAGATTAGTTGTTAATTGATCTAGAGAAACAGAAAAAAAAAACAAAGTGAAACTTAGCCAACTGTCTCAAAAGAAAAAAAAAATTCTTCCTGACTCCAGATACTGGCGATTGGATTCCTCCCTGGATCAATACTCCAGGATAATCCTGAATGCCTTTTTTAATTAAAAAAAATATCCAGTTCCTTTTTAAAGTTATCTATCGAATCCGCTGCCACCCCCTCTTTTGGTAGAATATTCCACAGATTAACCACCCTTACTGTGAAGAACCCTTTTTTTCTTTGAGGTGGAAACTTTTTACTTCTAACCTCAAAGGATGTCCTCTTGTCAGTTGAAAACCTCTTGGCACAAAAAAACTCACTTGACAAAACTTTATACTGACCTGGATGTATTTATATAGGGTAATCATATCTCCTCTTAGATGCCTTTTTTCCAGTTAAAATAAGTTTAATTTGGTTTGTCTTTCTTCATAACTTAGGACCTCCATTCCCCTTATTAATGTAGTTGCCCTTCAATGTATTTTTTTCCAGTTCTAAATTTTTTGGAGTGGTGCCCCAAATTGTACTCCATATTCCAAATGAGGGTATACTAGGGATTTGTAGATATTTGCTTCCCTTGCATCTATACTCTTTTTAATACATGCTAATATTTTTTTTGCCTTTGCAGCTGCTGCTTGACATTGAGCACTGCTACCTAGGTGGTTGACCACAAGCACTCCCAAATACCTTTCAATATCTTATACCCCTAGATTGGCTCCATTAAGAATATAAATTGCATGGCTACCTTTTTTCTTCCTAGATGCATAACCTTACATTTATTCATATTAAATCTCATGTGCCATTTAATTGCCCATTTCTCTAATTTATGCAAATCCCTTTGGAGGGAAAGTACATCATTTTCGGAATTACCTTGCACAACTTAGTGTCATCAGCAAAAATGGAGACAATACTTTCCAGTCCTACTTTTAAGTCGTTAAATATGTTAAAAAGGAGAGGACCTAATACTGAAACCTGAGGAACCCCACCACATTAGTCCAATCTGAGTATGTTCCATTTACCACAACCCATTTGCTTCCTGTCTTTTTGCCAGCTCTCAATCCATGTGTATATATTTACTGCAATTCCTGTATTCCTTAGTTTGCACAATAGTCTCCCATGTGGCCCTGTATCAAAAGCCTTTACAAAATCTAAAAAGACTACACCCACGAGTTGCCTTGATCCAAGTTCCTGCTAACCTCCTCATAGAAACTAATTAGATTTGTTTGACATGACCTATCCCTCATAAATCCATGTTGACTCCTACTTTTAACCCGGTTCAATTAGACATATTCTTGTATATTATCCCTTATTTAGTGGGTTACTGTATTTATATTTGAGGGATTATTATATAACAGTTCTAAGTTAGAACCCTATTATTTCTCTTTCTCAGCAAGTTGATTGATATCCTTCACATCTACCATTCCCATCTGTCCAGTTCACTATCCTAGCTATGCCCTCTCCTTTTGTGGACAACTTAATAGAATTAATAAGAAAGGAAGTTTCAGTCAGGGGTCCTTTTTGGCTTGCTTCCATAATACCCCCATTAATAACATCAACCTGTTTTGAGGTAGAGGTAGAGTTGCACCTTGCCCTACTGGCATTGTGGCTACTATTTCTTCCTCTGACCCACTGGGTAGGTCTGGCACGGCCAGCACAACCTTTCTAGCTGCCCTTATGTAGGTGGTACCCCCTACCCAATCCCCCATGCCCTCCATCCCTAGAAGGCCACGGAGGCATTCCAGACCACATCAGAGTCTTAGTCCCTCTCCTTTTTGCCTCTTTGTTTAGCAAGCCGGTGGTGCACAAATGCCACAAGAGATGAAGGAGAGGGAGCCGCTGTGGTGTCTATGTAAAAAGGAAGGTTAAAAAGACGATGGCTGCTTCTGTAAGGAGGTTTAGCAGTTTCTCCATGTACCCCCTTATGGTGGTGTCAGTACTCTTGGGGCACGGAGGGGGGGGGGGGGGGGGGTCCCTTGTATATATTTTATGGGTGGGCAAGCACCTCTCGTCATTCGTTTTTTCAGTATATCCTTATCTGTCAAGTTAATCATTAATAATGGAGCTGTGGCTTTTAAAATCCCAAATCAGTGTGTGTGTATATAACTGTTGGTTATCTTTTGGGGGGTAAATCCTTATTGACTATGCACTGGTCATGAGTGGAAAGATTGCATCTTACCAAAGATGGTTGTGATAGCAAAACTTTAAAATGGTTGTATTTTTGAATAAAAAGGACCTAAAAGATTATGGCCACTAACTAAAACAAGTAGTATTTTGATGCAGGGAAATAACTGACTGCCTGTTTTAAGGTTTAGGAAGGACCCCATATCCCCATATGAAGAAATATAGTCAATATTTTCCTACAGTTCTTGTTTGCCTCCCTATAGACCAATTGGATCGGGTGAGGCCCACTAACTGTTTACAGTGGTCCACTTTGTGCCCAGAAAGAGTTGGGGACAGCTTAAATACTTGAGACATCTTATATACATTCTTATAGTCTAAGTCATACATTATATAAAAATATATTAATTTATACATTAATACAATTTTGTAAGATTATTATTTGAGGTCACTTGCCAATAATAATAATGGCACAGTTGGACAGCACTGCTCTACATCCATTCACATAATACATGTATCAGAGAAGACCTTAAAAGGTTGACCTTGATGGACTAAGTCTTGTTGATTTTTCAAAAAAGAAGAGTTATGCAGCAGCATAGGCACGAAATCCAAGTCTTGCCAAAATAGAACTTTATAGCACGCCCCTTAATTAACTTTTTATGCATTTGATAGCAACCAAGAAAGCAGAAGTTATTTAATAGATTGCAATTAATCTGAACTGAATTCTTTTTTTAATAATCCCCTACTGCGAAAGCTTGAAATGTGGAGCTAGTGTGAAAACAGGTGATGTTTGGTGTTAATGCTTGTCCTAGATTGATCTATATAAGTCTTTCTCTGTGGTACCCTAGTGAGTAAGTGCTATTGGATACCAGATAAGTATTTTTATATGTAATAAAGGGCAGAGACCAAGTAGGGCCTATGGTTTAAAGGGCCCATTAAAATAGTCACAATGTGTGAGCAAGCATGTTGATGTCCATTTTATACTTGTTTATTTAAAGGACTATTGTAATTGAAGAAAAACTGCATGTTTGTGACATATCATTAACAGTTAAAGTCATAAACATAGAGACATTTTCAAATAATTTTTGAGGATGTTTATGCATAGAAGATTCCATCTTTTTTGTTTGAATTAATTTCTGACAGCTGGAGCCTGAGTATCTTCTTATTTCTATCTCTGGAAGGGGGTTGTGGAAGGTCTTGGCAATTTGCTATGAATTTGAAACCCACCTCTGCTCAGTATCAGACATCTTGCAACAATAAATGTAAGCCCTGCTGCTCCTCCAAAAATGTAAATGCTCCTCACACACAACCTTAATCAAAGTATCATGAATGGCTCCAGAGATCAGCAGTCATCAAAATGTGTTGTTTTAATTAAAAACCTGCTTTATTACTTGTTTCTTATTCTCAAAGGTTTCAAACTTGTATGTGTTTTTTTTCATTGTACACAAGTACTTTAACATTTGAGTAAATAAACATTATACTTTGAGAAATTCAACCTTTTTGGAACTTTTCATGTATTGCTCCTTATTGTTTATGGGAAACATCTTAGTCACAGTTTTATTCTGATTAATATGTATTTTATATAAAAAATGTATTTCCCAACATAATTATACTTGAAAATGCATAAAATCTCACAATTTCTCCATGCTTGCATCAACGGACAAAATATGATATTTTTGCCTAAAAAATGATATGCACCATACTTTGTATTGTTATCACATAAATCTACTACTGCTACTCACCGCTCCAATTTCTAGGTTTGCTAAACCAAGTGTGTGTATGTATACACATACACACTCATATATATATATATATATATAATATAATATAGAACAACATTGTGTTAAACTTGTTTGATAGCAACAGAAAATGTATTAAGTGTAGACACATGTTTTTTGTATTTGGCAATATAAGGACACATTCACACATTCAGTTCAACACCTCCATACTAATAGTGAAGTTATTAACTTATTAAGGCCCAAATTTCTCACCTCTGAAGAAGCTGTGGATATACTCTGTGAAAAGCACATTTGGTTTTATGATCACATTTTGAACTTTGTTTTTGGCGTTTTCATATTAATTTTTTTGCCAAGAGGTTTACAACTGAAAAGGTCCTCAATTGAGATTAGAAGAAAAAAAAAATCTTAAAGAAAGGAAATGGTTCTTCTTAGTGGCAGTCAGATTGTGGAACTCTCTAATAAAGGAGATTGTGACAGCACAATTTAAAAAGGATTGTATATATTTCTCAATACAAAGGGGCCTAAAAAGGTTATATTGGATAACTAAAATATGTAATTTTGATCCAAGGAATAATGTGATTGCCAGTATTTTGATTCAGGAATGATTTTCTCCCCTTATAAGACAGGCAATTGTCAGTGATTTAGTGGGGGTTTTGTTATCCTTCCACTGGATAAATTAATAATTCAAATTATACAAGGATCAGGGGTGATCTAGAAGGGTTGAACTCAATGTACTAATAATAATTTTTAAACTTCAATTCCTATATAATGTCCACACCCACTGTAAAGCTTTTGCACTGATCTACTACTCTTTCTGGGAAGTAGTACCTCTCTTCTTATGCTCTACCCCAGGGCCCCTTTGATACTGCAGTTTCTCCTACTGGGCTGAAAGTCCAAATCCTCAGTCTCATCCCTGGGGTTTAATATAATAAATTTGGTACCTTATTGTTTCCAATGTCTCTGCCAGACTTTGCAGCTTCTCCTAAAAACTAGAGACATACCAATATGGCACCGGAAGATGAGTCCTACAAGTCAGAATGTGCATACCACATTACTATACTGGGAATTAGTGAACTCACGTGGACTGGCATGAGATATTTCATATCAGACGACCACCTTATCTTCTATGTTGGTCAAGAATTCCACAAAAGAAATGGAGTAGCCCTCATAATCAATCAAAGCAGTGCTTGGTTACAATCCCCAAAAAGATGATTTAAATTTGAATTCAACCATAGAGCCTGAGAGTGTCCAATTCTATGAGAATATTCAACACCAAGGTGAGATGTTACTCTCATCATAGGAGATTGGAATGCTAAAGCTAAAGAATGGAACACCAAAAGAAATCTGTAATAACAGGCAAGCAGGTCAGAGATTAGTAGGATTATATCAAGATAATTTTCTGGTCATAGTAAACACCTTCTGCAAACAACCCCAGTTACATTTCTACACATGGACATCACCAGATATACAATAGAAAAATCAGACTGACTATATATTATAAATATATGATTAATTAACCAATTTTGGAGCAGTAATAAAGAGGTTAATATGCTTGAATGTCTTGCTTGTGGATATCCAGTTATCTGTGATGTTATCTGTCATAAGGAACAATGGAAAGCTAACTTTCCCGAATGACACCCTGCTGGTGATCAAACAACAAATGGTCAGTACTAAAAGCCTCAGGGATGAATTTGCATCATGGACACAAAGCATGGGAATCAACTCAAATGAGACAAGAGGTCGAGCAAAGATGAAATGAAGAATCACATCAAGGGGTCATTCACTGATGAAAGATTTGAATGGCTGGGACAATCCCAGGGTGTGGCTATGATGTGTATAACTGGGCCAAATGGACTTGCTGGGTAGTATAATTTTCTTAGGAAAGGAACAGAGAAATCAGGAGGAATACTCTACACTTGCATACACACACTCAGAGACATTAGTATTATAGAAATAGATTATAGAAATAGAGCCTTGTATATTTAGATGCTAATTTCACCACTACCTGTTGTATGTTAATAAACCCTTTAACTTAGAAGTTTCCAGTGTATTTGGAGTTCTTATAGCAGTCAGATGTAAGTTAAGTTGTCAGGATATACGGTTAGAATTCCAGTATAAAAGGACTATATTTAATACTATATAGTTTGTAGCCAAAGATAGAAGAGTTTTATACAATAGGCAAAAACAAGACCTGGAGCTGACTGTGGATCAAACCAATCATCACCATCAGAATCAGCATCACTAGATGCCACCCTGCAGCTTACAGAATTGGACCATCCCTAAAATGTATTTCTGAGTGGAAAAAACACAATATTACTTAGCAATGTCCTATTTTCTCATGACCCCACTAACAGTCCATCAACCTCCATTTTGCCTCCTTATCTCTTATCTGAAACCCCCACTAGGAGCGCTAAAATATTCTCAATTTAATCAACTGAGCTCCCTCATCTAAGGTATATATACAGTGGTTACTAACATTCATACCAGGCTTTCCTCATTAGAAAGCTTCATACCATCTGTCACTCATCAAATCGACAAATTAACCAGTCAACAACCAGTAAGGGCCCACTCACTTCTTTCTCAACTCAGAAAGTAATTCAGCAGCCAATATTTCTACTCCTCCCATCATCCCACCAACCCACTTAGTCTTTGTTAATTTAAGGAGAGACATAATAGAAGGTAAAGATGGTAATCTATTAGCCCTGATCCTGTCTTCAAAAGATATTATAGAAAATAAAACCATAGCGGAAGGTGATATCTCAGTTGTCATCAGATAAAAAGACCATAGGTTGCAAAAGAAAGTAAACATCCTTGAGATTGTCCTAGCAGTCTGTCTATACAGAGACATTCTATTCTTAGGTCATCCTAATAGAAGAGAAAAACTAGACCAATACCTGTATAACAGTCAACCACAGTTACCGCTATGGTGAGCCAACCTATCACATAGAACCGCAGATCATACAGAACAAAAGCGGCAGCAGCCTAAGCTCAGTTCAATTTCAACTCTAATTGGGCCATGTCAGATAATGATCTATTCTGCAGGCACTTTCCAACATATGTTGTCCCATCTGTCAAAATTGTGTCTGCCATCTTTAACAACTTTAATTCCCAAGGCTGCCGCTTACTTCAAATTTGCAGCAATTATATATATAAAAAAAACACAATAAGTCTATATGCCACAGAGAGACTCACCAAAGAAGCATGACTATCCTCAATAAATATAATAATTTTGCAATACTTATTGTTGGCCTTTCCTTCCAACAATTCACTACATCATTACCGGTCTCAAAGAGGGCTTTCACGCGTACATCATTACCACACCTACCATATCTTACTCATTTGAGAATCTTTTGTCAGCCAAACTAGAATCAGATCGAGTGTCATTAAAGGATTCCTCACCGGTCTCTTCTCAGGCCTTTCCTATCTGGAGGATAAATCCAATAGGCATAGCAGTCAGGAAACCAATGCTCATTGACTTCTACGCCTCCCACGGTTCCATTACCCCAAGCATAACTGTACTTATTCTGGCAGAAGACATGTAATTACAATACATTCGAGTAGATGATGCAATTCAACTTATTTTACAAATGGGGAAAAAGTCTTTCAATCTCAAAGTACAAAACTGCAAGCCCCACTAGAATTTCTAGGTATTAACCTCAATACTACTCTCATGGAAGCAAAAATTCCAGAAGATAGATTATTCATCAGCAATTTGTACTCAGATCTCAGGCAGTTTAAAGATGACTCATCACTTCTCCATTTCAAACAAAACAGCATCAAAGAGCTAAGAAATTGGATCAAATTCCTTACCAACAGGAACAGTTTCAGCCTCTTTCATGCTCTCAGAACTATCTCCACCTATCAGGCAAAGCCGTGTCCTTCCATAATCCATTCAACAAAGCCTACTTTCATGATTCATTAACCATCAATACCATCCAATCTACTGTCTAATCTAAATGGAACTACTTTTATACATTTTTGGCTGCCACCATTAAATAGAGTAACCTGTGGCTTAACTAGAATGTCCACCTAGAAACCAACAATCAATTAATTATATCTTACATCACAGGTATAATTAAATTCTCTCTAATTCACGACTTTGTAATCAAACTCTCTGCAGTTGCAACTTAATAAACTCTTTCCTTTTGGGGACTCCCACATTATTCACCAGGATTGCCTTCCCAAAGAAGAAATCAATCAGAATTTGATAAATTAAGGACATAAGTTTCCTCCTTTATGGCTTGAGCACTTGCTCCTAATACCAATAAATTGTAAAACAGAGCCTGGACAGCATTCAAAACTTTCCTAACCATGCATATTTTCCACGAAAACCGTACAATACACACCATCACAAATGGACTCTTCTCAGCCCTCATGCCCTTGGCTTCACTGTGCCTGTTTCTTTATTATTCACCTTTGTTGGGTTTTTTTTGGCCTTTTTGCCTAGCAATTTCATTGCCTTGCAGCTTCTTACATCTACTACCATACAGCTTCTGGCTCTTTTCTCTTGTCCATGGGGGCATTCCCATCGCTGGAGAGCAATGGTTTAATCTACTAAGCTGCATCATTGCCTTTCTTAAGCTTTCCTTGGTGGATTTTGGCTCAAAACAACCAAGCTGCTTCCTCACCCTTGCCCAAGGTTCCGTTTTTTGGGCTTTTGTAAGCCCTTCTTGGCAGTTTATGGGACTAAATCGCCAAAAATCTTGACTTTCATGTACCCTCTATGATAGATTTTGCCCCAAATCTATTAAATTGCGTCCTTGTTCATGTCCAAAGTCGTATTTTGGCCTTCATAAAGTCTACTTAGTGGATTTTGCCCAAATCTACTAAACTTCGACCTTACTCTAGCTTTCCATAAGTCCCAAATCGTCCTTCTCTAGGCACATCTATCACTATCTATACATTTTAAATCTGCCTTCGCTAAGCACCACCTCAACCATAACTCCTAAATCAGCCTTCACTAGGCTGCACCGAAATCACGCTTTCATAAGTCCTAAATCTGCCCTCTCTATGTATCGCAGAATATGCTTTTTATAAATCCTAAATAATCCTATTGCTCTGCATTACCGTTTATGCCTTCCTTGTAGTAGCCTCAAAAGCAGTCACTGCTGATCCCGGGCTTATCAGCAGCCCTTGCCTTCATGCAAGGACCCATCTGGCCCACTAAGCAGGCTGGATATCCATTAGCATAGGTCGCATATCACACTACCCCATTTGGCAACTTTTCACTACATCTTATTGTATGAGAAGGTTAGGCAGGGCCACTGTCAGGGGCTGCACTGAGAGATGGTGGAGCAAAGCAAGAAGCTTTGAGGAGAGAGCCTGCAGATGTCAGTTGACAAGAGGAATTGAAAGACCCAGAGGGTGACTACCGAAGAATCTGCTTTTTGAAAGATTGGCCTGGGATACAGAGCCTGAGAGACAGTCTCAACTAAGAGATGAGAGAGTGAGAGAGAGACACCTCTGCTGCCTGAAGGGCTGTGAAATTTATAACTAAGACAGTGAGGGAACCGTTTGATTAGTTCTTCAAAGAGAAGCTAGGTTTTCTTTTTATTTCTGTGCTGTATATTATATGTTGGCAAAAAGCAATAAAGCTTGTTAAAACATTTAAAGGTATACTGGTTCCTCCATTGTGTTGCTGGAAACTAAGGCACTAAATCCCTAATGTGGCAGTGATCTGTCACAATATATAATTGAAGTCGGAATAGAGCATAATTAAGCAGGTAAAATCTCAAAGCTGGGGGAATATATTATACTTTGGAGAAAGTTGTTTGTGCGAGAGGGGTATTGACATTTCTGGAAAGCAATGCCTGCATGTCCTGTTACAAGCAACTGGCTTCTGTCAGTGGAAAGGAGTGTTGATTTCAGTCAATTCTTACAAAGACTCCTGATTAACTAATTATATCCCTCTTCCCTCCTCCCGTGTCCTTTCCTCCACTGATAGATAAAAACACACCCTCATGATCCAGCTCTCAGTAAGTGATGTTACAAATACCAAATGGATTTGTGTTCATAAAGAAATAAAAAAAAAATCAGAATTTCTCTAAATAAATGTTGTTTTATGCTAATGTTTGTAACATACTTCATAAACAAGTGCCTTTTTGTTGAACTACAGAGGTATTTTATGTTTCTAAAATGTTTTTTGGATAACTGAAAATCACTTGTAAATATAAAAAAAGCCCCATATTTAGCTTTGTACAAGATATTGCTAAATCTTGTTTTTTCCACTACATTTATGTTATATGCTTTTCACCACCATACATTTAATGACTAGGTGCCAGACAATAGCTTAGCCTTCTATAAAATCATAAACTAAATGTGGGCCAGCTGCATCTTTATAGTAAAAATGAAATCCACAGGAAGGCAATGTAAATACTGTCTGGAAAGATTTCCCAGCAGAGTGTACAGACACATTTTTGACTGTCAGAAATGCCATACAGATGGGTCACCACAGGTGGGATAGCCTGGATAATACGCTTTATATATGGCAGGGTGGAAGATTTCATGGACAGACTTTGTGAAAATTAGATTTTATTCTGTCTCGCTAAAGAATAAAAACATATGATCCCATTTTATTTCTGACAAAATGTAATTTAGTTGTATTAACTTTAGGCTTATTATTGATTCTCCATTTTAAGACAATGTTGTCTTAAAGGGCATGGGATTATTGTTTTAAATTAAAAGATCACTGGTTTTGGAAAACATTTTACATGCAACAAATTACCAACATAAGCAGGTATGCAAGATAGGGACATAAAAGCATTTTTAGAAAAAATTTAATATTTAGATGATGGGTTTGGGCCATGTAGGACTCAATTTTAGACTGCTAGTCTGTATGTAGTTTGAGTGGAAAGTTATCCTATGAGGCCTTACAGTTCATGTGACAACTATACATAGTAAGAGAAGAGAGTGGGGGAAGACTGTAAAGCGCACAATCTGTAGTGTAGCTATACAGTCTTCTCCCAATCTCTTCTCTTGCATACGTATAGGACACTGGCGTGAACAGTGTCTTGGGAGACAGCGGCACACCTGCACACCATATATAAGTCCTACACCCGCTCGACACATCAAGTAACCGTGGTGCCCAGCAGACCACGGTAACTACTACTGGAAGATCAACCTTAGCGCTTAGGCCTATCAGATTGTGGTCTCATAGAACCCAATCACCGATCCTTTACAACTATACAAAGTACTTAGACATAATATTTAGTCCTATGTACAATTCATTAATGGTGGATTTTAGGCAATATTTGTATTTTAGATACATATTTTAACTATCAAACCTAATTAATGTTGTCCTCTTCAATGTAATTGTGATATAAAAGTTAGACCCAAAGTAACATATTCTCTCCTTCATTGACCTCCCTATTTCTTCCAGTTCTCTCTCATGTAGAGTGACATTTTTAACAGATGAGGCCTGGTACCATGCCCACACAAGGGTGAATTCAAGTAAAGAGAATATTTTAGATCACAACTCCAATCAGGATAAAATTAAATCACCTAGTTAAAACATTTATATAAAACAACCAAAAAAACTAGCCTCAGATTTACTCCAATCATACACCAGTGCACACAGCAGGAAGCCTGCTACAGCTGCCATGCCCTAATTATGCATATGGGGCATAGCTAAGCAGCACAGAGCAATAAGCAAAAAACTATAAAGGTAAGAGCTATAAAGTATAGTAATAGTAGCATTACAAAATAAAGCATGTGGAGTTTAGTTTTAGAGTGCAATGGTCCTTCAAGTCTCCACAAGTAGCTTTCTAATACCCCATTAAGTATCCAAGTCCTTTCTTCCCATAACCTTTATTTTAAATAATGTTAGCATTTTTGGAGGTCAGATTAAAAAAAAAAAAAAAAAAAAAAGTATACTTTCTCAAACAAGGTCTTTTCACTTTCAGACTCTAGGCATAGCCATATTTACCTCCCTCCATATTGGTCTATGTGGAGGCGGCGGTCATGGCTGTGTTGGTCCCTGCACTGGAAGCTGTCATATGGAATTTCTCAGCTTGCTGCCCACTCCTCACACTGTGAAACACTTTATGGGAATACAGGAGGAGGGAAGCGAATATGCCGATAGCCTAGTCCGAGCATGTAGAGGGAAATCAGAAAAATGATAACTCTTTGTTCAGGATTTCATTATGCTCTGTGTGACCAATAATATGGGCCAACTCTTGTTTCCCTTTAAACATAGAATCACATATTTTGTCTTGTGTCTCTAGAACGACACAAATGATTAATATTAGAACTGAGACTTGAGCATTCACTGACTCATAGGTACCGTATGTTTACAACTATACAATGCTGGCCTGATGTATTTTGCAGCCAAATTAAAAATCTTCTGCAACATGTGGCTGGAAATACTTTGCTGAGACTGATGATTATGTTCCAGAACATCTTCCCCTGCTGAAAACATTAAAATAAAATATTCAAGAATAAAATAGCCCTTTATTCCAAAAAAATGCTTGTGTGAGACATTCTGTTTTTCAGATAAACCCTTGTCAATGCTTCCCTGGATTTATGGTACAAATGGGAAAAATATAATGTAGGTTAGGAAATGCAAAAAAGCAAAAATTAGTACTAATAGCCAAATCTCCATGGTTTTAATTGAATAATATTTCATTTTAACTGCTTGTTGTATTTGAATAAATAAATCACATCCTATCCACCTGCTGTCAGCTATTTAAAGCAATCACAAACAAGCGTTTTATTTAAGGATCCTTTACAAGGATTAAGGGCTGCTTCTATCATTTTAAATCTGTGTTTAAAATGATGTTCATTGTCATTTTTTAGATTTAAGAAATCCCTTTATATGCTTTGTCTTGACTCATTAAACAGACAGGAAAAAAGATTTCTACAAGGCACAAATGTAACACTGTACAGTATCAAAAGGTGCGGTGTATTTAAAGAAAATTGGCAAGATATTTCTAATTTCCCTTTATTATATTACTATCTCCTATCCTTTTTTTGTTATTTTTTTATTTTTTGTAATACATTAAACATTTTTTATTTACCTACAAGTTTCTGAGCATGGTGGAATATATCTTTATGGCACCCAATTATTTTATAGACAGATTTCCCTTCCTATATTTTAGTGAGTGAGTGATTTATAATCAATTTTTAAATGGTTGAACCAAACATGATACATAAATTAATAATTCAAAAAAATAAATAAAAGAAACGCAAACTATACGTTTTCAAAAACTTTGATATGTAATTTTTGTACTATAGGATTCCATCTTATTTATATATTTTTAAAGCATGTTTAAATAATCACTGTAGAATGAAACAAGAGTATATATATTTCAAAAGTAGAGTCTGACTAAGAGCATAATTAAGTTGGGAAAAAGTAAAAAAACAACTAGTTTTCAGTTAGAAAATAAAATTGATGACGCAGCTGGCCCTGGGGTCATACATCATAATTTGGTGAAGATTATGTTTCTGTGAGAGGAATGTTTACCTGAGATCAGGGGTTGCAGTTATTGTGGGGAGGGGTAAATGCCAAATGTCAAAGGTCCAATTATTTAACAGTTCCTTTTCTTGCACCAAGACAACACAATTTTATTCTAAAAAAAAACTGATTTTCCATAACATTTTTTATATGTTCATAGCTTGTTTGTTTTTAGTTGTTCAGCTGTGTCCGACTCTCAGTGACCATATAGACCACAGCACACCAGACACATCGTGTGTCTGGTTGTGCTAATCCATAAGGTTTTCTTGGCAAAGATACTGGAGTGACTTGCCAGTTCCTTTTCCAGTGGACCGCTGTCATGATTGTTTTTTTTTGGGAGTATGACATTTTGCTTTTATGTGTAATGTTTAAAGGTTATTGTGTGGTATACTCCTATTTGTAATATTAAGTCATCAGTAGCCAAACAAAATGGCACCTATAAAGGAGTCCGATTGACATATGAAGCAGTGGTATGGTCAATGTCTTATGTTATGATTTAATCCTACACAATGGGATGTAACAGCTTATTATTTTTAATAAGAGGCATTTTTGCTGTATGCTGAGATCTTGAATACAAAAAGTCACAACCTAAATTGGGGTGAGCGTTGTCCACAAAATCTGGGGTTGTCACAATTGTGATTTGTTTGACTTGCCCACCTTGGGTGGCCCTACATGGTTTATCTCACAGTTCCATTGAAGTACACAAGCGATCAAGAAGTTCACAGCTTACTCAGCTGCTAATTTTGTTAGTGTCTTATGTACTTCAGAAAAGGGTCTCTGTAGTGTCACCACTTTCATAACTTTCAAGTAGAAAAACTCTGAGTAGACCACCTTTCAATGAATTATGGAAAATAAGAAGTTGATCTTCTGTGAAAAAAACTTACACAATAGCTTTCTGTGTCCAGGAGCTTCTCCCATGTTTTTGTAAATGTTGCAGGAATTAGAGCACGTCACAGAAGCTAAAGCTATGCAGGAATGAGGCAGCTGTAGACTTTGCCACAGTTTTAAAAAGATGGGAGGGGCTCCAGTTCACACAAGATGGGAAAACTAGAGGTCATTGTACATTCTCACAAAAGATGAAAGAAGAACATTCTCTTTGGTCATTAGATAGTAACAAATACAAAAAATTGTGCCGACTAACCAGTTACATCACAAACCCACTCCACTGACAAATATAAAAAAAAATGGTGGAACATGTTCCTTCAGGCTTCACTATGGAAAGGGTGAAATCTAGAGGTCCAATATGGAAGTGCCTAGACACTATGGGCCTCATTCAGTTGAATAATTGAGGAATTGTAAGTTACTGGAGCCCGTTAACTAATTTGCTATTCAATTGGCATCATTTTGCGAGCAGCAGACGGTCTACAGGTTACGGGCTGAAAATCCCTGCTGTATTTACAACCGTAACTTACACTTCATCTAAGCCTTTAATCTTTCACGTCCGCAAGAGTTACAATCAATAAAATCGCAAATCGATATTCAGTTGCTACAATTCTACAAGCCTGCAAATGTTTTCACACCGTAAATGGCAATTTTTTTCATTTCGGGGTTATATGGATCTTGGGAATCAATGAGTTAATACATATCAGGCCACCTACATGAACTAGAAAAGTATTGGCATTCATTTTTATTATTTCGTATTTTGCGGGTGCAATTGCATATCGGACCTCTAAACACTAATTAATTGACATGTAACCTCCATCTTATACTGCTGTAATGATGACGGTCTCATTTTCTATTGGCTGTTTCTAAATTTGTAGTTGAGGTCTTGGTTAATTGATCATGTTCACTCTCTGAAATGCTACATACGAGTGCGTGGTTTACGGTCTCGTCTTTCAATTGAAAAGCTCTGTAATTGTAGCAGAGTTAAAGCCCGCAGCAAGCCTGCAGACATACGGCCTCTATACCGCGAGTTGTGGCCTTGCAATTGAACAAGGCTCTATGCTCGTGTCTTACCAAGCTGCTCATGTTGCAACATACTTTAGTACATTTTAATAAACTAAAAGCTGTATTTATAGTTTTACTTTTTAAATAAACATTTTGTCCATTTATTTAAAAGGAGACCTCTTTAAAGGATCATAATACATTTCCCAAAATTCCTTCATTTACACAGGTTCAATTAACTCAGATTCACAATAGCCCCGGCTCTCCATTGCCTCACTCACTGCCGACAGTGCTACGTAAGTCCCTGCTTCCTATATACAACCCTTCTCCTTGCGTGCTGTTCAGCACCACCCATGAACCGGTACATAATTTCTCTTGAACCCTTCTTTCTGCCTGTGTGCTGGTCAGTGCCACTGCAGAAGCGGCGCACAGCTTCCTCTGCAGCACATCATGCTCAAGTCAACTCATACCTTGTGCACAATAAGTCTTGTTGTAAAATAAGTGTCAAACACACATTCAGTACCCTTGCTAATGCCAATCTCACACCTCAGGGTGCCTGTGTCTCATCTGTGTCATAAGGTATATAAATGTATTAGTGACTGAGGTAACAGTTAAAAGGGTGAAAAAAATAAAATAGAAGACTACAAAAATGTAAAAGGCTGCCATGTCTAGTAAGAGCAGTACCAGGAACATAAGTGTCTGTAAATGTTGCTAAATGGTCACATAGACCTCTCAAATTAAAAAAAAGATGGAGGTAATTGTCATGATTTAATTGTTTAATGACTCATATTGTCAGCAATTTATGAATATGTCCAAGGAAGCGTTACATTGGGATTATGTGTTATTGTGTGGTTATATGTTGCCTGTATATGGTTATTATGTATCCTAGTTATAATATATTATAAGAGGGAAAATGTTATATAAAACATATGTGGAATTGGTAGAAATGCTCTGCATAGAAGTTAGCTGCAGATCATTGCACACTCACACATACAGACCTTGCAGATGCAAGTTCTTCAAGTAATCCTAAGCAAACACTTGAGTTTAGCATAAAGGTTTGTTCACTAGATATCTGGTGAATTTGATCTCAAGAGCTTTGATAGCCCGAGGTTGCAAGCCAGATGGTCTGACATCACACATACACAAATGTACACAAGGGTATAAATATGTTGTTTTGATCGTTCAATAAAGGTTGAGAGATAGTTTTCACGTAAACAAAGTGTGAGACTATTTCTGTGTGGTGTATCCTGACTTGGGGAGTGGTCTTGCCATGGGCCACTAAATAACCTGTATGCAGTATTCTCTGCCTGTACCTCTTCAGAAGCCATCTTTTGTGCCACAGAGAACAGGAACTTCATGATTCTGCTGGGGTAGGTTTGAACTACCGTATATACTCAAGTATAAACCACGTTTTTCAGCCCTTTTTTTAAGGCAAAAAAGGGCCCTCTCGGCTCATACTCGAGTCACTCTCCCCCCTGTGTGTCTCTAACCCCCCCCGTGTGGGGGAGGTTTAGGAGGGAGGTTGAGGAAGGGGTTGAGGAGGGAGGTTGAGGATGAGGAGGGAGGTTGAGGATGAGGGGTTGAGGAGGGGGGTTGAGGTTGAGGAGGGGTTGAGGATGAGGGATTGAGGATGGGGGAGAGGATGAGGATGGTGGGGTTGAGGAGGGGGGTTGAGGAGGGAGGATGAGGAGGGAGGTTGAGGAGGGGGTTGAGGATGAGGAGGGAGGTTGAGGGTGAGGAGGGATGTTGAGGATGAGGAGGGAGGTTGAGGATGAGGAGGTAGGTTGAGGAGGGAGGTTGAGGATGAGGAGGGAGGTTGAGGAGGGAGGTTGAGGATGAGGAGGGAGGTTAAAGATGAGGAGGGAGGTTAAAGATGAGGAGGGAGGTTGAGGAGTGGGGTTGAGGAGGGTGATAAGGGAGGGGGGAAGAGACACAGGGAAGGGAGAGGTTGGAAGAGACACAGGGAAGGGAGAGGGGAGAAGAGACACAGAGATAGGGGGACACAGAGGGCACAAGAGGGACACAGGGGGCAGCACATTTCCCACCCTCGGCTTATACTCACGTCACTCATTTTACCCAGTATTTTGTGGTAAAATGGGTGCCTCGGCTTATACTCGGGTCGGCTTATACTCGAGTATATACGGTAGGTTTATATCAAGCACCCTTGAAGAAGCAGATCGTGACAGTAATCCGTAGATGAGTATTAAATTATTAAATTGTCTCCATTGACAGTGATTACCAGAATGAAAAACAAAGATAAGATGCAAGTGAGTTATAGCACAAGTGAACTTTTCGAAAAAAAAATGAGAAATTGTAGTTATTGTGGGTGGATGACAAATCAAAAACCATTGTGTTGACTCAACCTGTTATTACTTATAAGGCACTGTAAATCTTTGAAGGATATTAAAAAAAAGAAGGTATTGAGGGGATATTTTAGGCAGCAAGGGATGATTCATGAGATTTAAATCTTAAAGTAAGTGCTGCAAGTGTGAAAATAAGTGTCAACGCTAAAGTGCAGATGCCGAGACAGATGCAGCATTTCCTGCAGTCATTGTAGAGAAGGACAGTTATAATGCAGATCTAATTTTGAAAGCTAATGAGACCAGGCTTTATTGAGGAAATTGTCATAACAAATATTTATTACCATGAAGTACAGTTTGCACCAGATTTCAAGGCTACAAAAGACAGCAAATGTCTGGATGCACATGTCTCTGGTACATAACAACTAAAACCAATGCTAATGTACCATTCACCAACACCACATGCTCTCAAGAGCCTAAACAAAGCCATGCTGTCACGCTACTGCACATGGAACAGGAAGGCTTGCGTGACACAAGAAATCTCAGATTGATACACAAAATATTTTTACCCTACTGCCAGGAGAATAATTTACTAGCCAATGCTCTTCTTCTCTTGGACAATAACCCATGATTAGATCATAACACCTCTAGATGTCAGTGCTGTTCACCTTACATCTGTTTTGCTAGTTTTGGACCGGGGTAATAGCAATTGCATCTGGCAAACCTTCACAGAGGTGGTGAGAGTTTTTGATAGGCCAGGCAAAGCTATCAAGGATTATTGGTGCTCTTTCAAAAATTGAAGGACATTAATAAAAATCAACAACTTGGGCGGCAGTGTTAATGAACTTCTGGAATGGAGTGTGGCACAAACTCCTCTCAGAATTTATGCACAACATCACATGTTTAGAGAACATTGCTGAAGAGGTGCGCAGATTTGCAGAAGAGGCAGGATTACATGATGTTACAACTGAAGGTGTGACAGAATCAGGGACAGGAGATTTCCAATCAAGATGAGAAAGAATTGGCTACAGAACTAGTGTAGGAGGGGGAGAAAGGAAAAAGTGAAGAGCCTCCTCTAAAATGTATGAAAAAAAAACAATCTAAAACTCCTTTCCACCATGGTAATCTAGCTGAGGAGCTCTATGAGACTGACCATGACCGGGAACAAAGTGTGAAAGTGAAAAAGAGCATAATGGCATCCATTGGCCCTCATTCCGAGATTCTCAAAGAAAGAAAAAGGAAGACCTAATTGTTTTTCAAAGCAAGGGAAAATCCTCTACTAGAGAATTCATCAGAGAAATCAGAGAACTAGAAGATCTGAGATTCAATGTACTGTACAGGTACAAAAGTTTTATTTAATCACATTTTGTTTGGTTAGTTTTGGACTGTATTACATTTAACTTATGTTCCTAAAAATGCTGTTTTTACATAAATAGCATTCATTTCACAGCTTTAAATATATAATTTTGATTTCCCATTTACTTGCATTATTTAATTGGATTCAATTTCCACTATTTTTTTTTAGTAAAATGAAGGCTACCTGTATACAGATTTGAGTCTGGGTAAGAGCACAACTTAGAATGGGAGATATCAAAGTTACCTTTTAACAAGGATTTGTTGTCACATCTCTGCTGAACCATGGAGGCATCTATGATACTTTGATGGAAGCTGTGTGTGATTTATTTCAGGAGAGCAAAAATTGCATCTAATGATGCAAGCTGCCTATCTGTGTGTCTGTTAGAAGAAAGGGTTGAGGAGTCACCCTAAATCAAGTTTAATTATATAACAAACACTCCTCATTTCTTCCCTCCACCCATGCCTATTACCCCTTCAAGTTATAGATAAAAACAACTAACAACCCTCATTATGAGGTTCTCATAAAGTGATGCAACAAAGACAAGAAACGTTCACTATTCATAAAAGTATAAAATATTTCAAATAGTACAAAAACATGTTTAATATTCATTTCTTGGATTCTTATTTAAGTCAGAGTTGTTTTCTTGAACTACAATGGCCCCTTACGACATACAACACATTTTTGCAATTACCATGGACCAGCCGTAAGATTTGTTGCCCCACATGGATTTCCTATTTAATATGGCTATTATTCTTTTCACAATGAAAAATAACAGGCTTGGAATATAAACGGTTCTGCAAAGGGAACATTTCTGGTGACTGATGATTGCCAAGTCAATGTCTCAGAGCTGCTGTGTTTTGGATGCTTGTGGCTATGCTATCAAAATTTGGATAAAACAAGAAAGGTCTATGACACTTGTGTGGTTACATTTATCACTATGTTTAATAGAAACCAGTGTGTATAATTTTAATTACACAGTTCACCACCCTCTTCTTATCGAGATTCACCACACTATTGGCATTCTTGACACTGCTCTCTCTTGGTTCATATCATATCTAAAGAATCGAACATTTAGTGTGTCCTTCGCTGGCTCCTCTTCTTTTCCTTGCCCTCTGAATGTTGACGTACCCCAAGGTTCAGTCCTAGGTACTCTCATTTTTTTTATCTATACTTCCTTGCTTGGTACTGCAATAAATTATTTTGGATTTCAGTATCATCTATATACCCAAATCTACATCTTTGCGCCAGAACTATCTTCATCTCTTCTAGCTCAAGTCACTAACTGCCTCTCTAGCATACTCTTCTGGATGTCTGCCCGTCAACTCAAGCTCAACATGTCAAAGACAAAGGCTCCACTCCTCAGATATCTCTCAGTTTTGACAATGCCAACATCTCTCAAGGGCATTGTCTTGGGGTGTTACTGGATCCTGCTCTCTCTTTCATTCCTCCCAGTCAATCACTAAATCTTGTAATTTTCACCTAAAAAAGTCTACATAATATGTCACTTTCTCTCACAAGACACAACCAAAATTCTAAATCACCCTCTTATCATATCTTGCTTCGAATACTGCAACTCTTTCCTTTCTGGCCTCCCCATATCCCCTATCTCTCCACTCTATTCCATAATGACTGCCTCCGCTAGACTCATCTACCATATTCAGCACTCAGTGTCTGCAACACCTCGCTGTCAGTCACCCCACTGGCTTCCCAACGCCACCAGAATAACATTTTAAATGTTGACCCTAACGTTTAAAGCCCTCAACAATAACGCACCCTTTTATCTTTGCTTGTCTCTAAATAATCTCCCAATAGTCTGCGTTCTGCTAATGACCTTCTTCTTTCTACAACTCTTGTCACCTCCTCTCACTCCCACCTCCAGGACTTTTCTCGTGCTGCCCCTAGTCTCTGGAACTCCTTGCCTCGCTCCACCAGATCATCCTCTTGCCTCAATACATTTAAAACCTCACTTAAAACGCATCTCTTTAAAGAAGCGTATCATCTTCCATCCTAACACACTTTTCACCTCTCTCTCCCTCTTTTACCACTCACTATACCTTAGATTGTAAGTTTGCGAGTTTCTATCCTAAGTACTTTGGGAATTCACCATGGACATTGGATTCCTAGCTCAAAGACAGGGCCCTCCTTCCTTTGCTAAATGTTAATCTGTATTTATCTTTGTCTGAACCTAATTTATGTACAGTGCTATGGAATATGTTGGTGCGTTATAAATAAACTATAATATAATAATAGTCCTCTTCACTCTGCTAATGACCTTCTTCTTTCCTTCTCTCTTATTACCTCCTCTCATTCCCATCTTCAGGATTTTTTCCTTGTGCTGCCCCTATTCTTTGAAACTTCTTGACTTGATCCACTAGACTATCCTCCTGCCTCAAATCATTTAAAACCTCACTAAAAACTAATCTGTTTAAAGCAGCTTATCACCTCCAGCCTTAATATGCACAATGTATTGTACCTCTATAACTCACCCTTCTATCACACTAGACTGTGAGTTTGCAAGTTTTCAATTATGTTAGGTGGCTTAGGGTAAGCACATTGTTTGCTTGATTTTAAGCTCAATAGCAGGACCCACCATTCTTTTTTCATTTGTTAAAATTGTTTTTGACTTGTATCTACCCTGTATAGCGCTACAGAATATGTTGGTGCGTTACAAATAAAGGGTAATTATAATAATTACACCTCTACTGTAAATCAAACAAAATGAGGGATACAGAGCAGAGTTCCTCACTTACTGATATTTTCCAAGAGGACATGGTATGCATACAAGGATACCATAGTGCCCTGAACAAGAACTCACAACATTAGAATCTCCCCAGCTAGACACTGCTTCTTGGACTTGTATAAAAGTAGCTTGATAATGTCATGGTCAGGTTGATGGGGAGATCTCTAGCCTTATTACCACAGGACTTCAAAAAAAATGTGAGGGGGGAAATGAAGTTAGGACTGGCAATGGAGGCCTCTCAAGACTGCCAAGAGGCACTGTGATCTGACAAATGAAGGAATGATGTATGATGAATATATATATATATATATATATATATATATTACCTTAAAATTGAGTCTAAAAGCATAAGTTGAAAAGAAAACTAGATTTAAAAATAAATAAATGTTGATGCTGGATACTGGAAACATCCATAATAATTGGGGAAGTTTGGATGTGTAAATGATGTGTTTACATTTCTGGCAAAGAAGGGCTTGCAGTTATTCTGAGGTATAAGGATATATGAGGTGTAAGGGTTATATCAAAACCTCCAATAATTTATGAAAACTCTGATGTCTCTCCCTCCCCACCCTTAAAGCACTTGTTTAATAAAAGAGAAAACGTGAAAAAAACCGATGTGAAATAATCCAGAATAGATACCTTAATGTTGCCCTAGGCTTTGCCGACTTAACCAGATCTTGCCTAAGAGTAGATACTATTTGTACGTTGAAGGCCAATAACACAATTATACCATTATGCTGTATATAAATGCCGCATAAAACGAGTGCATGGAATTTTCAGTCAAGTGTAACTCCAATTGGCTCAGGATATTTTACCTTAAATGAAACTATCTTTCCATCCAGCTGTCAAAGCAACTTTAAGAATGATTAATGAGGCCACAGTTCTCATGGGAGGATATTTTACACTTAAATTGTTTTTAAATTCGCTGTTTTTTTCCTGTAAAGAACACATTGGACCTATTCAGTTTGGAGATGATGCCAAACTGCACAAATCTCCCACCCAATGTATTTATAAAAGACTTCTAAATCAAAGTAAAGGGAGTTATGTATAGCTGAATTGCATGTGAACTGCTAATGGTCTATACAAATGGAAAAATTGAAGAATTTGACACTTTTTTTTAAAGATTGCTGACATTTTAAAATTATGTGCACGTTGTGCTAATGATGTCTGACTTTCACCTATCCATGAATTTATATCAAGAATCCACATAACTATACATTTACATATTTATTCAGGCTTAACAAATCAGAAAATAATATGCATTGGAAACAGCCTCATGAAGTAGTATTCAGAATGAACAACATTTATTAAAAACAGCAAAATGAACACTCTAAAACCAACCTCTAAATAAGTGACTCAACCTCCCAACTCTCTTCGCTGGTGACCTATTATAATGGACTACAGGTCCTGTCCTCCTGGAACAACAGAGTGTGATTAACAGAGTATGAAGCAACAAAGTAATTTTGTCATAGATATTAATATGTAAAATGTTATAACTCTACACGTTTCATTCTGCTGGGGCACTTCATCAGACTTGTGCACAATACTGTAAACACGTTTCTTAAATATATATATACAGTGGATATAAAAAGTCTACACACCCCTGTTAAAATGTCAGGTTTCTGTGCTGTAAAAAATGAGACAAAGATAAATCATTTCAGAACTTTTTCCACCTTTAATGTGACCTATAAACTGTACAACTCAATTGAAAAACAAACTGAAATATTTTAGGTAGAGGGAAGAAAAAATATAAAAATAAAATAATATGGTTGCATAAGTATGCACACCCTTAAACTAATACTTTGTTGAAGCACCTTTAGATTTTTTTACAGCACTCAGTCTTTTTGGGTATGAGTCTATCAGCATGGCACATTTTGAGTTGGCAAGATTTGCCCACTCGTCTTTGCAAAAACACTCCAAATCTGTCAGATTGCGAGGGCATCTCCTGTGCACAGTCCTCTTCAGATCATCCCACAGATTTTTTATCGGATTCAGGTCTGGGCTCTGGCTGGACCATTCCAAAACTTTAATCTTCTTCTGGTGAAGCCATTCCTTTGTTGATTTGGATGTATGCTTTGGGTCGGTGTCATGCTGAAAGATGAGGTTCCTCTTCATGTTCAGCTTTCTAGCAGAAGCCTGAAGGTTTTGTGCAAATATTTACTGGTATTTGGAACTGTTCATAATTCCCTCTATCTTAACTAAGGCCCCAGTTCCAGCTGAAGAAAATCAGCCCCAAAGCATGACGCTGCCACCACCATGCTTCACTGTGGGTATGGTGTTCTTTTGGTGATGTGCAGTGTTGTTTTTGCGCCAAACATATCTTTTGGAACTATGGCCAAAAAGTTCAACCTTGGTTTCATCAGACCATAACACCTTTTCCCACATGCTTTTGGGAGACTTCAGATGTGTTTTTGCAAAATGTAGCCTGGCTTGGTTGATTTTCTTTGTAAGAAAAGGCTTTCGTCTTGCCACTCTACCCCATAGCCCAGACATATGAAGAATACGGGAGATTGTTGTCACATGTACCACACAGCCAGTACTTGCCAGATATTCCTGCAGCTCCTTTAATGTTGCTGTAGGCCTCTTGGTAGCCACCCAGACCAGTTTTCTTCTCGTCTTTTCATCAATTTTGGAGGGAGCTCCAGTTCTTGGTAATGTCACTGTTGTGCCATATTTTCTCCACTTGATGATGACTGTCTTCACTGTGTTCCATGGTATATCTAATGCCTTGAAAATTATTTTGTACCCTTCTCCTGACTGATAAGTTTTAACAATGAGATCCCTCTGATGCTTTGGAAGCTCTCGGGGGACCATGGCTTTTGCTGTGGGATGCGACTAAGAAAATTTCAGGAAAGACCAACTAGAGCAGCTAAACTTTATTTGGGGTTAATCAGAGGCACTTTAAATGATGGCAGGTGTATGCTGACTCCTATTTAACACAATTTGGAATGTGATTGCTTAATTCTGAACACAGCTACATCCCCAGTTATAAGAGGGTGTGCAGACTTATGCAACCACATTATTTTTCTTTTTTCTTTTTCTTCCCTCCACCTAAAAGATTCCAGTTTGTTTTTCAATTGAGTTGTGCAGTTTATAGGTCACATTAAAGGTGGAAAAAGTTCTGAAATTATTTATCTTTATCTAATTTTTTACAGCACAGAAACCTGACATTTTAACAGGGATGTGTAGACTTTTTATATCCACTGTGTAAATATATATATATATATGTATATATATATATATATATATATATATATATATATATATATATATTTCTATATACAGTGGAATTATCATTTAATTTACAGAACATGCCCACAACTTTGAAGATGTTTTTTTTTTTTTATTGTGAAGCAAACAACAAATAGGACAACATAACAGAAAGAGTCAATGTGCAACTATTCACCCCCCTAAAGTCAATACTTTGTAGAGCCACCTTTTGCAGCAATCACAGCTCCAAGTCACTTTGGTTAAGTCTCTATGAGCTTGCCACATCTTACCACATCTTACCACTACCCTCCTTGCAAAACTGCTCCAGCTCCTTAAAGTTGGATGGTTTGCGCTTGTGAACAGCAATCTTTAAGTTTGACCACAGATTTTCTATTGGATTTAGGTCTGGGCTTTGACTAGGCCATTCCAACACATTTACATGTTTCCTCTTAAACCACTCAAGTGTTGCTTTAGCATTGTCCTGCTGGAAGGTGAACCTCTGTCCTAGCCTCAAATCACGCACAGAGTGGTACAGGTTTTGTCAAGAATATCCCTGTATTTAGCACCATCCATCTTTCCCTCAACTCTGACCAGTTTCCCAGTCCCGGCTGCTGAAAAACATCCCCACAGTCTCCACAGACCAGACCACCTTCCTCCATACATTTTGGAGTCTCTCACATGCCTTTTTGCAAACTCAAAACGTGCTATTTAGTTTTTTGCTGAAAGTAATGGCTTTCTTCTGGCCACTCTGCCATAAAGCCCAACACTATGGAGCGTACGGCTTATTGCCGTCCTATGTACAGATACTCCAGTCTCTGCTGTGGAAATCTGCAGCTCCTCCAGGGATACCTTAGGTCTCTGTGCTGCCTCTCTGATGAATGCCCTCCTTGCTCGGTCCGTGAGTTTTGGTGGGCGGCCATCTCTTGGCAGGTTTGCTGTTGTGCCATGTTCTTTCCATTTGGTTATGAGAGTTTGGATGGTGCTCCTGGGGATCATCAAATATTTGGATATTTTTTTATAACCTAACCCTGACTTGTACTTCTCAACAACATTGTCCCTTACTTGTTTACAGAGTTCCTTGGTCTTCATGGCAGTGTTTGGCTATTGGTGCCTCTTGCTTAGGTGTTGCAGCCACTGGGGCCTTTCAAAAAAGGTGTGTATATGTAATGACAGATCATGTGACACTTAGATTGCACACAGGTGGACATCATTTCACTAATTATGTGACTTCTGAAGGGAATTGGTTGCACCAGAACTTTTTCATGCAAGATGGACTCACTCCTAATACAAAACAGATCTACAGTAGAGCATGGGACCAATTTAATATATTTTTAGTCAATTACCATGTCACTCCTCCTATTACTATCACAATATTAATGTTAATTACCTGGTGGTTGTCGGAGGGTCCCTCTCTCCCTCTAACCTTTATAAACCCATGCCTTTCCCTTTTCAGGTTCACACACTTCCAGCGCCCCATCTTCCCTCCCCTCTCTACATAATTAATTCGGCCCATGGTCCTCTTAGCAGTCCTTAGGGGCGTAGCAACCGACACACCACTGCTACTAGGAGAGAGGCCTGAGCTCAAATATATATATATATATATATATATATATATATATATATATATATATATATATACCAAAACAAAAAATAGAACCAAAGGATGTAAGAAAGTACAATCAAGTCAAGGAAATTAGTAAAAAACATAGACCTAAAATCATGACAGTATCAGCAGAAATTCATCATGAATTACAGCCTGCTACCCCCTTAGCACTTAGTAATAAATTTGACATACTTAAAGATATAGGGGAAAAAGACACTATAATAATAGAACAAGAAGTTAATCAAACCACTTAAAATGCTCAAGACTCTATTAACCAACATATTAATACAATTGATCAATATTTTTTAGATACAGGTATAAAAAACAAAACAAAGAAAAACCTTTATCCACAGCAATTAAAAAGAAAAAAAGATATAGAGGAACAAGGGCAGGGAAAAAGATCAAAAATAACCAACTAAATATATCAACACAGGGAATTTTTAATCTAAGTAAAAAAGTACTAAACAAGGCCGAAGTAAAACTACTTAATAAAGGATTAAAATTTGCCCCAACATCTAATATAAATAAATTTAAAACCTTTGTTGACCTCAAAAAATTTCTGAGAAAATTAAATCTAAAAAGATTCTTTGCTAATAAGAATATAGAGAACAACAAAAGCAATTTGGCAGGAATTATACATACAGATTTCAAAAGAAAATCCACATTTAATCCAAATCAAACTAAAAGCTATTATATGGAAATCTTTGAAAATCTAGTAATAGAGGATATAGAAAAAATAGAGATAAATAAAAGCAAAAACAACTTATCAAAACTAGAGGAACAGGCACTAAAAAACCTGGAAAAGGACAATAATATAATTATCAAACCAGCAGATAAAGGGGGAGGAATAGTTATACTAGATAAAGACAAATACATTGAAGAATGCCAGAGACAACTAGCAGATAAAGAAACATACCACAAACTAAAATGTGATCCAACTAAAAAATGTAACATATCATGTAAACAGTTCCTTAATAAAGGTATAAAAGAAAAAAATATTAATCAAAAAGAATATGAATTTTTGTTTAATCAATATCCAAAAATTCCAGTTTTTTTTATATATTAGCAAAAATTCACAAAAATCTAACTAACCCCCCTGGCAGACCAATAATTTCAGGTATTGATTCCATCACTACAAACTTGTCAGAATATATTAATTACTTCCTCCAGTCTGAGGTAAAAAAACTGCCGTCATATGTAAAAGACACCACCGCTAAAATTAACTTCGTAGAACAACTAAAATTGAAAAAAGATTGGTGGTTAGTTACAATAGATGTTACCTCATTATACACTATCATAGATCATGAGCAAGGTTTAAATACTACAAAATATTTCTTAAATCAATAAAAAAAGTTAAAAAGGGAACAAATAAACTTTATTCTAGAAGGAATACATTTTATCCTTCATAACAATTATTTTTGTTTTGAAAATGAATTTTTCCTGCAAGACAGAGGGACAGCGATGGGAACTAAATTTGCACCAAGCTATGCGAATCTATTCATGGGTTGGTGGGAAGAGACCTTCCTAGAAATGGTACCTCTGAAAAATAACATTATCACATGGAAAAGATATGTGGATGATATCCTTTTCATTTGGAAAGGTAGTGAACAAGATCTAAAGGAATTTATTAAGGACATTAATAATAATAAAAATAACTTACAATTTGTAGAACAAATAAGTCAAAAAGAGGTAAACTTTCTAGATTTAAACATCTATATAGAGGATGGCAACATTAAAACAAAAACATATTTTAAACCCACAGACTGTTCTAATTTCATCTTAAAAAGCAGTCAACACCATGAGAAATGACTAAGGAATATACCAAAAGGGGAGTTCAGAAGAAGTAAAAGAAACTGCAGTGATAACAAAACATTTCTCAAACAAGCAGAAAACATTAAGAAGAAATTTGTAGAAAAAAATTACCCAGAACAAGAAATAGATAATGCCTTAGAAGAGATAAAGAAAATTGATAGGAATACTATGCTAGAATATAAAAGCAAAAACAAGGAAGAAAATAGAGAATATGAAATGTCTATCATCATGGATTATAACAAAAGTCATAAACAGATAAAGAAAGCGATAAGAAAAAATTGGCACATACTTATGAAGGATAGCTCTTTAAAAGACATTTTGCCTAAAAGCCCAAAAATGATATTCAGGAGATCGGGTAATCTAAAAAACAGGCTAGTTAAAAGCATGATAAATACAGAACAGACTACAAATAAAAAAGAGAAAGGGAGCTTTTTCAGATGTGGGCTATGTAATGCATGCAAAACCTGTAAAAATACATTTCCTAAAGACAGTATAGTGGAAAGTACTTCAAATACAAATCAAATTAAGGTGTCAAATAAAATATCATGTACATCTAGAAATGTAGTCTACATACTAGAATGTAGCTGTAAGAAACAATACATAGGCCGCACCTCCAGACCTCTTCACAAAAAAATTGAGGAACATATCAGAAATATCAAAAAAGGTTTTCTAAATCATTCAGCTTCAAAACACTTTAAAGAAGTACACAAACAAAACCCAGGAGAAATGAAATTTATGGGTGTTTTAGAGATTAAACAGAATTGGAGAGGGGGAAACACAGTAAAAACATTATCTCAAAAAGAAGGAGAGTTAATGTATTATTTAAACACCATGGCCCCCAAAGGTTTAAATGTAGATTTTGACTTAAATTGTTTCATCTAATAAAATCAGCTACCAAGTCACTATCAAACTGCAATACCATGAAATAACATTAGTTGGCAGTAAAAATGGGAAAAAGATACCATTTATATATATCAGGAAGAATATATTAACACACAAATAATTATGTTGTTAAATAAACTACATCATGAGTGTTAGAAAACTATTTTAACACATATAATGTTTTAACTGTACCTTGTAATTTTACAAAAGTGGTATATTTGTTTTAAGTATACTATGGTGTAAAAATGTATTTTTTATTATTTATGAACTAATTGAGAAGTTAATTGGAAATGCTGAGCATTATCAAGTCAATTAAGAGAATGACTTAAATAGAAGAACAGAACAATACAACCACCCACTGCAGATGAAGCACAAGTGTGAAACCGGTTGAGTGATTAAACAGTTCCACCTGTGACTACCAAAGCAGGAAACAGAACCACAGCACGTGGAGGGCTGCTGCTGCTGACCTGTGGAGATACAGACAAAGAGGACTGAAGGAAGTTATCTTCCATTTGTGGACATTACTAAACCTAATGTAAGCTTTTTATATTATTTTTTACTTTGAGTATTAAAACTTTATTGACCATACCTCTCTCTCCCTGATGACTGCACACATAACCCTGCACAAGAAGAGCAGTGACAGGATCTGAGGGCCTGAATAATCCGACATAAATGTAAGGAGATTACCTACTTTTCAAAGAACTTTCCTCATTTGCAAAACCTACTACCTTAGAGGAGCCTCTTTTCTCTATTTTTCAGCACTAAGGAAAAAGAAACTGAAGATAAGCGTCAAGCATCTAAAGACACAATATATATATATATATATATATATATATATATATATATATATATATATATATATATATATATCCTTAATGAAAACGTAAGACCGAAACATTTTATAGAGTCATGTTTCAATTGGTAATATGCATGCTTTTAAAAGATCATGCTATATACATTACATTACGTGGAACATAATAATTCCTCTTTCCTAATATGTTACAGAAAACAGAAGGGCAGTGAGCCTTATTGATGTCTGAACTACAACATATTGTGCTTTTATTTCAGTTGGTTAGTTAGTAGATCACATGGTTAGGGAAGATTACATACAAACACAATTACAAGAGTCTCCACATTGTTTACACTTCCTCTTAATGTACTGGTAAGATAAAGGCAGATGACCCTGACATAGTTGTATCTAGGATTCCCTCAAAAAATAACCAAACCCAACATGAGTCAACTCTCCTTTCTACCCAACCCTGAAAAAAAAAACACATTACTCAATTATGGTGGAAAAACTGTCCACAGCTTTTTTAAATATAATGCCAAAAACCCATAACCATTTCTGCTTGCCATTCCAACTCACCACACCCCCTCTCAGGGGACCCCATGCCCCTAGAGGTTTTCTCCTTGTCTACCAATGAAAGGTCAAGCACTAACGTCACATGCAGCCTTTAAATTAGCTCTGCCAAAGAAGCTATGGCCTCAGCAATTCCTTCTTTCAACGTAAAATTAAACAAGTTTAAACCTACATTACTGAGGTGTACCATGTCCTTTAAAAAATAATGTTCTGCACAATCTGACTCAAAGTCAACGTGTCTTATAGATACCCTGCTATTTTCTTGACAAAGGTTGCCATTGCCTTGCTGACCCTCTTCTGTTACCTTTCCATGGAAGTTATATCCAAGCATTAGCTCCACTTCCTGTACTTCCCCATTTCTGACCAAAAAATCTTTATGCTAGGGAAGAGGGTCAACAAGAGCTGCAAATCGTGCTTCATAATTCTAATCAATTCCTTCAGTGGCATGGTCCCCAGATCGTTTCCACCTACATGTATCAGCAACAACTGAGGAACCTCACACATCCGTACATAACATGGCCCAACACTTGGCTCCACCTCATCACCCTGACTCCTAGCCAGCGCAGAGCTACCTTGTCTGATGAGAACCCCAATTGTAATCCACCTTCTTTGATCCCAGCTTCTCTCCTTGCCCAGTGAATATACGAATGCCCCGTGAGCCAGTGGAACCGGATATAAAGAAAGTTAAATTAATCACCAATTTTGAACGTACATATGTTCTAAACCTGTTTGAGCTCCATCTACCAATCCTCTTCACTCACTCATCACTAAGCCCCGCCCTAACTGCCTCTGTAGCTTCTCCTATCCTGAACAAATGTGAACCAAACTGAGAAGGGATAAGGCCTATATTACCTAGGGCCATACGTAAAACTGCTATAAACTGGAACTTAGTCAATGGTTCCCCTGCCTCATGCAACAGCAAGGAGCCTGGTAACTTGGGGTGAACTAGTAACTAAATTATATCGGCATGCCAGTTCTGATGTGGCATATAAGAAAATGGACATCCCTGGCCAAACCTATCTGTTTTTGACGAATTAAAAGGGAATTACCCAAATCAGAAATGTCTTCAACTTGTAAACCTCCCATTACTGATTTATTTGGACTCTCTAATTCACCCAACATAAACACCACGAAAAATGCCAGAGAAAAGGCATTCTGGAAAAGCATAACCTCATAGGCTGATATACACACTTACGCAGCCTCCCCACACGGCTTGACTAGTATGGAAAAGGATATAGGTATCCTAGAGTCTTTCACTCTCTGCCCTTTCTTAAAGCCTTTTAACACCTGTCTGATGCAGAATTCTTCGGTGCAGTCTTGCTACCCTAATGCCGATAGTTTTCTCTAGACCACGGATGGGGATAGACCCCTATCCTGGCCTTGTAGCAAAAATGCTACTAGAACCCTCAAATCACCACCTTGCTGTTCCCCATGGTCCCATTCCAGGGCCTCCTGAAATTCACCCAATTTCTGCCACACCTTTGTGTAATATTTCCACATACTCAGGGTCAAAGATTTCTGAATAAAACTCCCTAATTCCAAGCTCCCATTTGCCAAAGTTGGTAAAGGAACTCCTCTCTGAATCGATCCCACTGGGAACCACAAAGGGCATCTGCTATCACATTCTGAGATCCAGGCACATATTTTGCCCTAAAAATAATTTTACACTGCAAACACTAATACCAAATGCCTTAGTAGCCTAATAACTGGGACTGAAATAACCGTTAACCACAGTGATCCAGCAGCTGGTCCCCCCCTAGTCGCAGTCGCTGGAATGATACATCTCCCGTTAAAGCTGTCAGGAATTTCCTGCCAGAGTTTTAGATCCTTCTTTATGTGGTTAGACACCAGTATGAAATGGTAAGGTTGCCGCACTCCAGCCATCGCCAAGGATAAACGGGGCACTGGTGACTGGCTGTGGTGGCAGAAATGAAGGAACCCAGGCTTCTGCTATTGAATCTGTCCCCTGACCTCCCCCTTCTCATTTGGATATCACTTCCTATAGGAGATTCAGCACTAACACTGTGGGGGTATTTGATACTACATGCTGTGACCCTTATTTCCCTGTTATATGTCCAGCAAAGTGTTAGTGTATTGAAGTTGTTGCAGTTAAGCATTCATCTCCATTACAGGGTGTTGGGGCCATTCAGATTTCCAGTCCCGCCGTTGAAGGAATACAAAGTTGGGATGGGGTAATTGTAGGGGCAGAGAAGCCACCTTGCTGGCAAGCCAGTCCTGGCCATTAACTATAGCAGCTTTCCTAAGCTGGGAAATTAGTGACTCCTTGCTAGGCGTAGTCATACTGAAGATAGGGCAGCAGGAGGATGAACTACTAAGCCGTGTGCTCTTTGTCAAGTGCGCCTCTGCCCACCAACAGTACCACCATTCAGTGTTAATTATCTTCATTTAATATAGTTTATTTTACATACAGGAAAATAAAATTGTAATGTGTAAAACCTGCTGTTTTAAATGCATGGTAAATTTTTGGACTACAGTTATCCTTTCAAATTCATAGTGATCAAATGCTTTTTCCAAAACATACTTCTGTAGTCTCTCTTGCTCTTGATAAAGTAAATAAAGAGTACATTTGTGTTCACATTTGGACATCTCAAAACAAGTTAAAAACTTTTTTTCTGCTCTGCATTATGGGAAATAAAATGATTAAACTGCATTGGCAGGGACATGCAAATGAGTTCAAAATGCATTTTTACTTTTTAATCCAATACAACTTTACATATGGCTCATTATAGCACATACCTGCTGTATAAAGCAGCTTTCAAGAATAGTATAGGTTATACGTGAGCTAGGAATCTTACCCACAGATGGCTCGGTTTCAATCTTAAATGGATCTCATCAGTGCGGGGCTGGTACCTAACTCATGCTATAAGAAAGAGAGGAAAATGGCTAGGCTGAAATAGACTGCACCTTTAAAAGATTGAAGAAAAAGTTAAGAGGAGCATAAAAAAATTCTGGGAACCTAACGTATACTGGATACACATTTTTTAAAGAACATATAATTAGATACCTCCCTATCATATATACAAGGACATTTTAAACATTGCAAAAGTTGTGTTTGTTTCTTTTTATTTTCCAGGAATATAAGTGATTTGAAGTTTAGAAAAATAGGTTAAAAGTCTAAATACTTGATCTACCTCTTGCCAGATTAAATACCATGAAGAAGCAATCCCACCGATTTGCGAGGTTGCAACTGCGTTACCAACCTCGCAAACGTCACCAACAGCTATATATGTGATAATAAATTGACCACAGTATCCTTTTATGTTTGATTTTGCTTTAATACAATACTCTATTTTGTTTACATTGTTCTAAAGATAAATTTCTATAGAACTTCAAAGGTCTAAAGCAGGAAATGTGAAGTATTTATTGGCAAAAGAACAAATGTTATGAAAAACCATAAGAACAGTGTGATCTTAAAAAATCTCAAGGTCAAACCAGTGAATACTGTGGATAATCATGAGAATTTGTGTCAATATGTAGGAAAAAGTCAGTCCATTGAGAATTTAAGTACTGTTTATTTTTGTCTATTTGCAGTCAATATTTATTTGACGTGTTGTTATTTTTAATCAGTAATAAAAGAAAAATCTATGACATCCGTTTTTATTGTTAAATGAACAATAATAGCCTCTAAAGCTTAACATTTATTGTCAGTTGTGTATACAGTATAAATATGGCTTGGAAAACAGTGTTCATTCAGTATTGTGTATTTGCCCGTATATTTCATAATCATTTTATTCAAAGTATTTATAATTATATCAAGTATAATACAGATCTACATTTACAAATTAAATTAGTACATAAAATGTTGTTAAGTTCATTCATGTATTTATTATAAGATTTTCTGTTTTGTTAATCCCATGACTCCAAACAATAAGCCCTGGTCTATTAGCTGCCTGCAAATAACATGTAATTTTGCCTGCGGTTGTTTCTTCCTGTAAATGTTTAGATGTATTATATTGCCGCATACTCACAATTTACTTCCTTAAGCTCAAAACATGTAAACACTGCTCATGCTCGCAAGCTTTTTGGGGTGTGATTATATGACGCTCGCATTGTGAAAACAATCCTGCAATTAAGGTGTGCGCCACAGCTCTAGGAGCCAATAGAAACCGGTGATACAGTCAGTGATTGACAAAGTGACATAATAAGGCTGTGAGCTACACACCCCTGCGTTGACTGTGTTGTAGATTTTGACAAATTGGAATGCAGGTCCTGGAGCTGAAAGCGAGGCCCGCGGGAGTTAGGCTGCAGTAGCTAGGCTGTAATGAGCGCCACAGGCGCTCATCGTGAGGCCCACAGGACTTTAAAACAGCCTAGACATGAGCACAGAAGGCGCTCATGTCGATGGCCGCAATCACCGCCTCAAAACAAAGCACTTTGAGATCACTGCAGAACAACGGAGCACTTCGCTGCTGGTCGCGAGGCACGCAGTTTACTAATTTAAAGGACAAAACTTTTCAAGCGCGTAACTCGAAAGACCGCCAAAAAAGCCAAATAAAAAATAAATTACACACACACAGCACAGGGTGGGAGCCAAGGAGCCTGTGAGTGAGGTTGCAAGTTAACTTGAGGCATATTTGGTGTTTTTCGGCAATTGAAAATCTGCTAAGCGAGAAAAAAATGGTGTCAGAAAAACGTAAACGGATGAAAAGGAGGCTGAAGGCAGTAAAAACGACCCCAAAGCCAGTAACACTCAGCGTAAGACACTAAACACGATCACAAAGCCAGTAACACTTAGCCGAACAAGGCAAGCAACAGCACTCATTGCGAGCCATGCAAAACTGCAGCGCAGACACAGAGGAGAAAGACACAGGGGAGGGGAGAGAGGGTACTGAGAGACGGACGAACAGAGACACAGGGGGGGGAAATAAGAAAAAATAAAAGACAGGGCAGAGAGAGAGGGGGAAACAGACACAGGGGTCAGAGACTGGGGAGAGGCTTGCGATGAGCGCTGAAGGTGGTCATTGAGAGCCATGAAAGTTGCGGTTTGCGAAGGCGCTCATCGCAAGGCTACATAAAGTAGACAGGGGGAGAGGCTCGCAATGAGCGCCGAAGATGCTCACATTGTGTGGCAAACCAATGGACTCAAGTTCTTGTTTTACCACATACACATATATATTATATTGATTTATCCTTATATTTATTTAATAAATTACAGGAGGGCAGAGGAGGGTAGGAGGAAAGTGAGGAGAGAGAGAAGAGGTGGAGAATGAAGAGAGGATGAGAGGTAGAGGTATCCAGGTCAGGGTCATGTGGAGGAGAGCAGGAGGGATGTGCCCTCAGATGTAGGCACACAAGGAGTAGGGGCAGAGGGTCAGGGGCCTGAACCCGGGGGGGGGGGGGGGGAGGTAGTGGGGATCAGGGACCAGCCCCAGGGAGAGAACAGGGAGACCAGGGACCCCAGGCACAGTTGGAAGGGCAAGAGGATGTGGAAAAGTACAGGGCCCACAATTATAGCCCAGAGGAGATGGACATCCTCCTCAGGGAAATCGTTCCCGCTTTAGAATCATACATGGTGAAAGAGACGTGAGGCCTAGCCAGAAGGCACAAGCCTGGAGTGAAATATGATGACAGCCAGCTAAAGGTGAAGAGGAAGATGGCAGAGGAGGCCAGAGCTGCACGTGCAACCGGTGGTGGTCCACCAGCCAACATTCCATACTGTGGATGGGAGCAGACCCTGAAGGAGTGGAATGAGCCAGTGGCAGTAGTGGGCCTACCAGGACAGGTGGACTTGTGCCAAGAACCATGCATTGTGAGTATTATATCACACCACACATTGGTGTATGAACTGAGGGGGGGGGGGGGGGGACAAATACCAACAGATATCATGATGCTTGTATGTATGTATAATTAAGCTTTTTTTCTGGCTGGTGTATACAATGAGCTGTACCCCCCTAGAATTATTATGGCTCCTACACTCCTGCCCACACACATTGATAACTCACATACAATAGCACTGTAAACCCTATGGTTATGACTGAAGATATATGGGGCATCAATAACCATGTAAATCGTGGTAGCACACATATCATTTTCATAATTTGTATCAATGAAATGTCTGGCCAATACCTGCAGTTAAAACTGATTAGACCAAGATTGATTTGACATTCAAAAGAGAGTACATGTCTGAGTGTGCGCACTGCGGCATATGTGGATACAGACTCTGTAGGACTGCATGTGCGTGTCATGTACCGTACTAACCTGGACCATGTCTCAGCTGCATATTAACAATCATTGCTGGGAACATGTCTAAAATTGGTTAGTCTCACACACTGCACAGCAGATCCAGCAGAGCATGTGTCTGATGCACATGCATATGGCACACCGCACTTGCAGAACACATATTCATATGAGCCATGATCCACCATGCTCATTATGCAGGCCATGTTTAATCTGTGTAACACAAGCACTACAGTCAATCATAGGTGACCATGATGTCAAGGATATGGAAACACATACAGTAGCTGTCAATTGTGTAAGGAAACCAACTCAAATATATTTGTTCTTCCATTTCAGTACCCAGGAGGACAGACGAACAGGTGAAGGCTCCACCGGAGATGGAACAAAATCCACCCGTTGGAGTGGTTGACAAAGAAAGGCAAGACATTCCAGAGAGCCCGGAACCATCCACAGAAGCTGGCCATTCACAATCCAGATGATCACCCTCATCTCAGGAGTGCCATCATCCAGCCATGCACAACTGTTCCAGCCCCTTCTACCAGGCATGTCATGGAGACAACGATGAACCACACCAAACCTGATGACGTCCTGGCCCCAGCCATCATCACAGCTGCCATCTGCTACATCAACATTGCAGCCATGGCAGACCACAACCACTTCAACACAATGGGGTCCCCTAACATGGCCTAACAGTCCAGCCCTCCTGCCGACACCTCAGGCCCCACCACCGTCACCTCCGCCCCGCTGCCGTCAACACCACCACGCCTGACTATGGCCCATTTTAACATGGAGGACATGACACGTAAGAAACAACAGACTGTGAGGCTCAGATTGCTCAGAAGGCAGGTTTGGCTCACACACACCCTCCTGGTGAGCAACAGATCGCTCCATTCTGAGGTGAGGAGGCACAACTGATGGAGAGGTATAAGAAACAGGCGGGACAGACAGCGACTCATCCAATTAGCCAAAAGCCAGCTCATACCTCTGCAGCCTTCGGTTTCCCAACTGCAACACGAGACGGCGGCCTCCTCATCTCAGACCTCACCACCAGTTTAACCTGATCCCCAGCCGTCCAACATAGTGGCACCCCACTCTCAAACACCACCTAGACATGAAAGAGGGAGATGGTGTGCGGACATGGAAGGTGGGGGCCCAGTGCTGTGTAAGAGGAGGTCTTAGGACCATCCACGAAGTCCTCCTCTTGATCACTCCTTACTGAATACTGATTGGTATAAATGCCTTAGGGAGTAAAGCTGCACCTCACTGACGAGGCCCAGAGAGGCTGAAAGGCCTATTGTTCATTCTCAGATTGTGCAACTCTAATTTTGTTCTTGGTATAGATGTTGACATACTATTGGCTGCCTACAGAGTGTGTACATGTCTGGTTATGTTTAACATTTCAACAATTGATCTTCAATGTGGATTGACCTTGAGATAAGGTGTTGTAGTTAATCAGAATATTGTTATGATTGATATCTTGTTCTTGTCTATGTAGGTGTTAAAATCTCACGACTATGAAGGCATGTTCATCTTCGAGCAGTACAATACCATCATGTGAGTAAACACTCAACCCAGTTCCCAACAGGCATTCGATCAGTGTCATTCACCCCTGGAGATGGATCTGAAATGCAGTATATGTCTACATATGTCTTCACTAAAGAACATGACTGGTGTAAGTTTCAGTTAAAATGAATAGTATCCTGGCTGGAGAGTTGCACAGTCCCATTAGGATCTGCTAATCCAAACCAGTAGTTATACATGTTTTTTTGTTGCATTTCATTCCGTTAACATTATGAAAGCGGATTAATGTGTTTCATGCCATCCACAAAAAAAATAGTATAATTTCCTTGGTTGGACATCAAGATCAATGGGCACGTGTTTAGAAGTAATGTGAACAGTGTAATCTGTCTGGCCTGGGTACCACCCATATACCAGTGATATCAGCAGGGCACAACTATTCCATGTAGCTAGTGATAGTACTTTTTGCTAAAACATTGTGTTCACAGTGAAGCATGCCTTGTAGTATTACACATCCTCAACATATTTCAGGAACTATGATTGAACAGGACAAAATCAATATGGTTATTACTGCTCGTAGATGACATTCATGTTAATTGGTTTATTGTAGTGTCCAGAGCAAAAACAATGTACTATAATAACAGCTTGTGATTGTTCTAACACCTCCTCTTTATGTTTTCCAGATTTCTATCATCTATTTCGGCATCATCATTAATGTATGAAAACACACTGTTGTGGAATTGATTAGTATCACATGATCTATGATTTCTAGCATCTGTTTAATATAGCAGATAGAGACCATATGGAAGCGCTATGCACATTAATGGTTATTTCTATGAAATGGAGTGTTAGTTGATGTTCCTATGTCACATCAGATTATGGTTACTGTGGATGCTATGCATTATCCTTATGATGCTGTCTAACAGTTAACCCTTTAGGTGTCCCTTGTTGGCCAACAGCCTCTTGCCCTTCCGGTATCTGCCCACACCACCCCCATGGTATTAATGCACAGTCTTGTCCATTCTGATTGTGATCTGTGTATGAAATAAAGCTTTGTTATACTGTTCTCACTGTGTCAGTGTGTTTTAAATGGTTGCAGTTATAAGACATCCACATACATCCCATTTGTGTCACATTTATATTGAGCCCTAGCTACTATGCAATATATTAATACATATAATAATAATAAGATCATAAGATATCATATAATAATATATTTAATTATAAAGGGTTAATACACATGACAGGTCCAATAGTGTGGTGTATCAACATTCCCCTGAAGGCCTGATATGACAGGTGAATATGACAGGTGATATTGTGAATACATTGATAGCAAAACACTTAATGGGTGATAATGGGTATACATATTGGCACATGGCTACTAGCAACGGTGTGGGACTTTACAGGATGGCCACAGCGGAGATTGTCCCTGATGGTGCGGAGTTGGCTGTTGCTCCACGTGGCTCTGCACAGCCTCCATTTGTGTTTGTGGCTCTTCCTGATGGGTTCGAATAGATTAGTGTGGTGTATTTTCCCCGGTTCCCCTTCTGGCTTGCTGCCTTGTGGTGGTGAAGGGGCTTGGGTACTTCAATGAAGCTGTAAGCTATACCATGTAGGGTCATTCAGAAAAATCACAGTCCACTGGAGAAGGAACTGGCAACCCTATCCAGTATCTTTGGCATGCAAACCTTGTGGAACAGCACAGGCAGGGAGCTAGCTAAATGTGCTGCAGTTCATAGAGTCACAGAGAGTCAGTCACTACTGAAGGACTGAACAACAAATAATAAAATGTTCCCCTGGTACCTGGTACTTGATATATGCGATGTGGAGGTGTAATTTGGCCACTATTTATTTTCCCAATGTAGACGTGATGAGTGAGATGTATATGCAATTATATATATATTCCAGGGTACACATTAGAGCCTCAGGGAGTGAGAAAGGGTTAATGTGACAAGCAGTTTAATGTTTTTGTGTTGCTATTTAATCACGTAGTATGTCTTTAATTGCTTTATGCATGTTGCAGCATGGCTTTTCATATTGGCATATGCATGACCATGCTAATATATGATGAAATAAAAATGATTTTAAATGCCTATTTTGTATTTCGGGATTGTTGTGCAAGTAATTTTAATGCCTTTCAATGCTTGCCCCATGTTTTAAAGTCCACTGGTGTGTTTATATTGACTTTTACAGGTCAGAACTTGTCTGTAAATCCATTTGCAGGTCCTATTTGGAGGGCGTAATATTTTTGGCTCCATTTGCAGCTTTCGGGTTTGAATGTGCGTCTTTATTTATAATTTAATAGCGATTTGCGATTCTAACATTTACGGGCTTGACAGATAAAAGGCTTAGCTGAGACGGAGGCCGCATTTTGACGTCCCGTAGGGTTTTCCCGCCTGTAACCTGCAGATCATTTGTGGGTGACTGAAAGACACGAACTCTTGCGGCCTCCTTTACCGGCTAAGACTTTTACAGTTGGAGGAATTTAAAAGGATTGATAGATAGAAACACATATAAATAGGTCTTTACATCCACACACCCCCACCCTATACCGTAACAAATAATACATACACATACAATATAGATTTGAGAGTGGAGACAGGAGGGGATAAGTGTAAAGGAGAAGAGGTGGCCCTGGGGTGTGGAGCGAAAGGGAGAAGAGGGGAGGATGGAGAGTGTGGAGGTGAGGGTAGGAGAGGAAGGAAGAGAGGGAGAGGAGGTGACGGTGGAGAGAGAGGGAGTGGAAATGAGGGAGTGAGGGTGAGAGTGGAGAGAGGGGGAGTGGAGGTGAGGGGAGGGATTTGCCTAGAACAGGGCCCCTAACTATCGGCACGAGAAGATGGTTGTCCTCCTCAGTGCCACTCATGACCAAACCACTATCCTTTCAGGGGGAGGGAAATTAGGCCAGACCCAGGGCCTAGGCCTGGAAAGAGGTAGCAGCCGCAGTTACAGCAGTTGGCTTGGAAGAAAGAGACGTGAGGTCGGTTAAGCATCGTTTCAAATGACTGCCGGGCCAAGGTGAGGAGGATGATGGTAGAGATCAGCTCCAAGTGGTGGCCCCTAAGTGACTGTCAAGTACAAAGAATGGGAAAGGGTGCTCAATGAGATGCTGAGCCAGGTGCCCGTTGATGAAGCTCCAAGCGTGGTGGCCCAATAGGATCTAGCCTCGTCAGATGAATATCAGATACACCAACATGCCACCACTTGGTCAATCATCAAATCCATGAAACTGACAAATCACTTTCATTAGTGGGCACAACACGAGTAATCAGCAAATAAAGAGTCCATGTATGGGTGTGCCCACTGTAGCGTATGCAGATACAGACTCTGTAGGGATGCATGTGCAGTGTAGTGTACTAGCCTATCAGGGAACACGTCTGAGCAGCATGTTAACAACTATTGCTGAGATATGGTCACTGATTGGTTAGTATGACACACTGCCCAGCAAGTTCTGAAGAGTATGTGTATGCATATACAGCCCGCAGCAGGAATCAAGATATCGTTATGAGCTAATAACAACCAAGCTCACAATCCAAAGAATTGATAACATCTAGCTAAGCATAGCTCCACATAGTATAAATTAAATAAACCAGCAACGTTCAAGACAACAAGATGTCAGATAGATAGGAACACACAGCAACCAAAGGATCATTCAATTTAAGTAACACATATATTGTCATGCAATTTTGATATGACAAAAATATTACAATATATAGAATAATATATTTTATTGAGTTCACTTATTAATTTATAGACAAGTATTTGCTTTATGCAGAACAGCATTCATTGAAACAATAGCAAGACCAATAATAAACAATTGGATGCATCTAAACTTGTGAAAACAATCTATTTTCAGATAGATCACATTATATAATATCAATGAGAGGTTTATCAAAATCATTTTAAATTATCCAGTTAGAAATCAATAAGAAGTGTATAAAACCGTATCAAGCTTGGATAACCATCAGATGTCTATTCCATAGAATATATTTATATTTAGTGAAAATTCATGTTTATGGATCAACAATTAACATACTCTATGATGGAGCAATATCAGGTATAAACCCTACATGGCAATCAATGTCTCAAAATGTACAGAATTAGTTGAAGGCTACTTATGTTATAATGTAACAATCTTATCACAGAATATATTAGGTATAGCATTCAGTGCTACGGAATACTCATGGATCAACAATCAATGTTCTTTATGTCACAGCAAACAGCTAAATCCGGTATAAACGTCTATATGGCAGTCAGAGTTTACAAATATCCAGTAGTAAAAATAATGACTTAGGTATAATATCTGTTTATGGCAAACTAAATAACTTTTGTATATAGTTATTAGAGTATATAATAAGGGGGTTTATAACAGAATTGATGAAACTTAATTTATCAAAGCAATAAGTCTTGTTTTTGATAGAATGGACCCAAGGAGAAAACAATGACAGATTAGGACTCATATCTGGACCATGACCTCCAATACCTTATTTCAGGTTAGATACACCTTATCAATTGTAACAGAAAGATTGTACCTGGACTATTTCAATTATATAATACCATGTAATATTACAATTTTGCAGCTATACTTTACCAAGAATGTGCGATAAAAGGCTGGATTCCCTTTTGGTCTTTTTTGGAAGAATTTGTAATAAAATAGATTTAGAGAATAATCACAGAGAAAAGACAAAAGGGCAGAAGTTTATGCCAGAGAGTAACAGACTGAACGCCCCCCCCACCCCGAGCCTGCCCCAGTCCTAATAGATAAACTGTTTCCTTTTCACCCACTCCCCATCACAAGGCTCATTTCAACCAATTGCAATAGCCTCCCGCCATATTTGTACATACATGCATAATTAAGATATGTCAATGGTGTATAGTGGTTATTTATGTACATTAGAGGGCAAACATGCTCAATGGCCCAACTGTGAAATATCATGGAATATCTATTTGGCTTGGCTTCGCTAACAAAGATTTAAAATTGATGTTTTCCACATCTGCTGGCTCTCTGGTGGCTGAAGAGGCCATTGCAGGACAGGCAGACTCGATCTCAGTGGTTGCACGGGAAGACTTGCTCTGGTTTGGGTGCAACAGTTGCAAGACTTTTCCTCTGTTTCCTTTTGTCCTCAAGATCAGCACTGAAAGAGGAGACAGACTGGTGAATGGTACTTCACCAGGCCCTGCGGTCTTGTTTCTTTATCTGTACCTGTACTGATAGCGCGTTGTTAAAAAAGTGAGGAATAGGAGAAAGTAGAAACCTCATATCTTTATGAAACAGTTATGGGTTCCTTCTCAAGGCCTTCTCAGTCATCGGAAATTATTTGGCCTAATTCTGAAATATTAAATGATTAACTCTTAATGTAACAAATGGCCCGTCAGCAAAGATATAGTGGTAAAGAACAAATAAAGTAGATGATATATGTATGATCTTTTTATCTATAAATGTCATAACAATACAATTCCTTTCTCATTTTCAGTTGGCAGGAGGTCTGGGTCCACTAGTGAGCCAACAGGAACCAACACGGGAAGAAAAGGATTGGAGGTCCTGGGATATTAGGAGGAGAACTTCCGCTTTATGCTGGCCCTTCTGCCACATCTGTGGTCATTCAACCTCACTGGCCCAATCCTCCAACAGAAACATTCTGACTGTATGGGGGATGGGGGCATTTGACTGGACACGTGCAGTGAAGTAATTGGTTAGTTTGATTTAAGGGAAGGAGTTTTGCAGGACTAAAACTGAAGTTTTCCCCAGTTACTCAAGTAGGAACACATGTTGAATATCTATCCCTATTTGAGGTAATTTAATTTTGCATTGTCAAAGCTGGGGGGTGCAGGGGTGATTGATCTCGGTAAGGTGAAGCCCATTTATGTCGATGGTCCAAGATCATGGTTGGTCAGGAGTTCTCCTGGGCAAGAAGTTCCTGGAGGTTTCAGAAGGGTTGAGCTTCGTTGGTGGTTATGAGCAATGACCTCTGTTGTTTTCATATTATAGTCAATAAATCTGTGGCCTGTTTTAAACCCATATTGCTGTTGATTGTATTATTTGGTTGGGGTGTTTTCCATAAGGATATTGTTACATACTAAGGGCCATATTAAATTTGAAGCCCGTAGCGGCACCGGTACACCCGCAGAGCCTGCAGGCTTGAAATTCGCTGGAGTTACAGAGCTATTACATTCAACCCTGCCACAACCAACAGGCCAGAGACGCAAACCAGTAAACCATTCTTGCGCGCGTTGCATGTGCAGCCATGAACATGATCAATTAGTCAAACCAGTAGTTACGGGTTTAGACGGAGTCAATGGTAAAAGAGATCGTCATCATTATGTCACTGAAAAATGGAGGTTAGATTTCAAACCCTTACGGGTTTAAATTACGAGTTACGATCAGACCCGCATTCCAGAAATAATGCAATATTAATAAATCAGTAAATATGATATTCAAGTCCATGCTAGTTCCATTATATGTATTAACACATTGATTGCCGGGATCGATATAACACTGAAATTCAAAAAAGTATTTTATATTGCAGATTTGTGAGCTTGAGAATGTTGTGCCATTAATTATAATACCTACCATCCCTTTGCCTTTATTTTAAAATACAGGATTGTGTTGATATTAGGATTTAAAGTGCTACGGATAGGACTTTAACCCCCTTGCAGGTCCTCTCTAGTACCCGTAGGCTTTTTGGCTCATGTGCGGGTTACGGGTGTGAACGCCAGTGGATTTGTTGCAATTTAATAAGGATTTGTGCACATAACATATACGGGCTTGACAGATCAAAGGCTTTTCGGCAACGGAGTTCCGATTTCGACATCCTGCAGTTTTTTTCCGCCTGTAACCCTTAGATCGTTTGCTGGTAGCTTTAAGAGGCTAATTTAATTTCCGTCTGGCAGGCACCGTTACGGCCTACGGGTTTTCACGTTAGGGGAATTTAATAGGGCTGTATGCCACATATACTTAGGCCAAACAAAAACCGCAGAAACATGTCCAAAAATCTCTGACAGTATGCACAAAAGACTAGACCTTAAAGCCACAAGGTATGAGATTAATCAAAAGTTATCTACTTAATACAAACAAAATACATATGTAGAACCTCTTCTTTTTAAAATCAAAGCTCACAGAAGTGTAAATAATCAAAACACACACATTAAAAAAAGAGGTTCTACATATTTTATGCCAATTATTTGTAGTTTTTTTTTAACATTAGGTAGATAACTAGCTACATCCATAAATAATGTATTAAAATAACCCAAACTTACTTCACCATATATGTTTTCTGTTTTTTTTGTCCTCTCATCCAAATCATTTGTCATCAAGCTGATTTACTCTGCAGGGAGGTCTCAATATCTTCAGGATAGAAGCTCATCACACCATACTTGGACTGATACCATTAGAATTGAGGAAGAATATGTATTTCCTAAGATCACTGCTTCCAATGGTGGTGGATAAGCACCATTTTCTTTTTTATTCTGACACATTTTGCTTATAGTGTGTGGTGCGCCACAATTGTATGTTTTCTTTATACTTGTTGGTTAGCCTGCCCTCTCTTCTCTTGGAGGCTGCCTGTCTTGGGAGTAGAGTTGATTTGCATCATTCAGAGCCCCCGTTTTTTTCTCTGTAATCTTTCTCCCCCTAGATATTTTTGGGCTCCTATGCCCATAATAGCAGGCATGGTATTACTCATGTATGGGCTGCACTCATTTAATGGTGCATTGTTCATTACCTAATAAATCTTTTCCTATTTTATTTATTTATTATATACATTTACATTGGTATTATGCTCATTGGAACAGACATTCTTTTGGTTATTATGGAGAGGAACTGAAGATTTAAACGTTACTGATATATATAAATATAGTGTTACAATTTACATATAGCATTTATATTTTATGATTGATTTGTGACATATTAAGTGTTTGGTGGGCTGTTTATAGTTATTAGTCTGACATATTTATAATCCACTATAAACAAATCATATGTACATAAAGTGAATGTATCCTTTATTGTAACACTGTCCCAAGAGGACACCAACAGTTATTCAGTAAAACAATGGGACTTAATATGCATTACTGAAACATGGTGGGATGAATCTCATGACTGGACAGTTAATTTGAATGGTTATAACTTATTTAGGAAAGATAGAGGTAATGGTAGAAGGACAAGGAAATCAACAAGACTTGCAAAAGGGCTATTAGACTGGCTAAAATAGAAAATGAGAAGTCAGTTGAAAAGAGAGTAAGAGTAACCCTAAAATATTTTTAAATATATTAATGGGAAGACAGAGAGGAAGGTAGCTATAGGAACAATACAATGTGACAACGGCCATCTGATAATTAGAGACCAGGAAAAGGCAGATAAGGCAAATAGGTTTCTTTCTTCTGTATACACAAGGGAGGTACTAGTGGTTGGGACACTGCAACAAAACTCGGCTACACTACTTTCTCCAAATAATTGGTTAACGCAGGAAGAAATCCAAAAGAGGTTGGAGAAAATAAATGTTAATAAAGCCCAAGGTCCCAATGGAATACATCCAAGGGTACTGAGGGAACTGAGTTCTGTAATTGCCAAGCCATTATAACTAATTTTTGAAGATTCACTCAACACAGGGTCTCTACCAGATGACTGGAGAAAAGCTGATGTAATACCTTTATTTAAAAAGGGAGCAAGAGCAAATCCTGGGAATTATAGATTAGTGAGCCTCACATCTGTAGTTGGGAAGCTTTTAGAAGGGTTAATAAGGGACATTATAGTTTAGGGTATTTTTAAACTACATGAAGTTGCATATGTTGAGTTGGGCAAGCTGTTAGCTCCAGTCTCTCTCAAAGGAAGACTTACAGATGTATCTTTATGAAGGACAGATACCTGTGACTTAGTGAGTGGTTGCTAACAGGTGTCCAGTGTCTGTTGCACAGGGTGGTTCCATCACTTGCCTCACTGTGCTACTCCTAATATACAGAAGCAGCCTCCAGTCTATTCTAACAGATCCATGGTGTTTGAGTTGGGAAGCTTTTTGAAGGGTTAATAAGGGACAGTATACAAGAATATGTCTTTTAGAAGGGTTAATAAGGGGCAGTATACAAGAATATGTCTATTTGAACAAGATCATAACAAGGATTTTTGAAAGATAGGTCATGTCAGACAAATCTAATTAGTTTATTTGAGAAGGTAAGTAGAAACTTGGATCAGGGCAACTCAGTGGGTGTAGTCTTTTTGGATTTTGCAAAGGCTTTTGATACAGTGCCACATGAGTGACTATTGTGCAAACTAAGGGATGCAGGAATTGCAGTAAATATCTGTTCATGGATTGAGAGCTGGCTAAAAGACTGGAAGCAAAGGGTTGTTGTAAATTAAACATACTCTGTTTGGACTAATGTGGTAAGTGGGGTTCCTCAAGGTCCAGTATTAGGTCCTCTCCTTTTTAACATATTTGTTAATGACGTAGAAGTAGGATTCAAAAGTATTGTCTCCATTTTTACTGATGACACTAAGTTGTTCAATGTAATTAAATCAGATAACCCTACTATTCATTAGCACTGAGGGAGTTCGAAGAAAAAATGTAAAAAGAAAATAGTATCTCCATGACAAATGCTTTACATAAAAAAAGTCTGTTTAATGGTGGGGACGAAACTTGCTTTCATTTTGCTTTTGTATGTTAGACCACGCCCTATCTCCTAAAGAAGAACTTGTCAAGCTTGTAATTAACTACTCCATTATTTTAGAAGAGTGGGTGCCTCATTTAAAAAAAAAACATTTTCCCTGTCTGTCACATACATTACAAAATATTGTTTTCATAAAAAATAATAAGTAAAACCTGAAACTAACAGGAAATGCGCAAAACATACTTTAGTCTGTAGATCTCATTGGCTGGCAGAGGGCAAGCTCTCAAGAACAGTAAAAGTTCTGAAACTTGACCTCTCAAAAACTAAAATAAATTATACTTACAATACTTAATCCTATGCAAAATTACAGTAATTACAGTACTTAATCCTGTGCAAAACTACAGTAATTACAGTACTTAATCTTATGCATAACTACTGCCCCCCCACCCCCTTTAGGGTATTTTTAAATTACATGAGGTTGCATATGTTGAGTTGGGCAAGCTGTTAGCTGGAAGACTTACAGATGTATCTATATGAAGGACAGCTACCTGTGACTTAGTGAGTGGTTGCTAACAGGTGTCCAGTGTCTGTTGCACAGGGTGGTTCCATCACTTGCCTCACTGTGCTACTCCCAATATACAGAAGCAGCTTCCAGTCCATTCTAAAAGGCCCATGGTGTTTGAGTCAACCAGCCTTTGCCTCCTGCACAGCTTCTGGATAGGATTCATCTGCTTAGAGAACCATTGTGAACAAGTTGCTGGGATTTATCCATAAGGGTATGAGAAATCAATGAGCTATAAATTTTGCAACAGTAATTTAAATTTATATTTAATCAGTCAGCTTCTACATGAACAGAGGGATGAGTAAATTATATTTTGGACTTTCATAGTGTCAATGTTAGTGCTTGTTACATACGGAGAATGAGAGCAATGTTACATTATTAATGACAATTACAGTATTTTTTTAGAAAAGTTTATACGACAATTGTCATTGGCGATGGTGAGTGAACAACGGTCCAACCATTACATTACAGTTTTGGCCTCAATGAGAGAGTATTTGAGGACCAAAATGTTCAATGGCCTCATTCAGGCATCCCATAGTAGTAATGTGGAATTGGACCTATTTCCAGATGCTGCGTGGGCTCATGGCGTTGGTGCCCCATTTCAAGGACATTTGTGTTTAGTCTTGATTAAACACCAGCTGTTCCTAGTTTGTATTGCAATGTTTCTCTGGGGCCAAGAGTTGAAGGACATTAACATACTATTTTATTCTGACAATTTGGGGTTCATACAGTTTTGTCAGTAACATTTCAGTTTCTAGTTAGGTCAGAGAGGCAATTGGTTCTTATGTTTCTATGTTTAATATTTGGTGTAGAGCCAGAAACGCACTAGGCTGTTGCAACAGTGTAGTACACACAGTAGAGTAGTTGGGGAGACTATAGCCTTCGTTAGCACTGTCAACACAGTTAACCTCCTAAAGGCTTTTTGCTGAGTGAAGAATATTGATAGATATAGTTCTCTGAAAGAAACTTGTCCTAGCTTAAAATGGCAGATAGATCTAGATATGGATTATCGTCATAGATACAAGAAAATAATGGAGGAAGCAGAGAAAATTTTTAGTCAAGGTTGTGAAATAACAGATCAAGAGGGATGGACAGAGAGACTATTCAATTTGAAAAAAATGTTGAAGAAGCAATTTGGCTCCATCTGGAATAAAACAACACATGACAAGTATCTAGCATATAACATGATAAGATTTTTCCCCTCCTTTAGTTTCCACACACCTCAGTATAAAGAAAGATGGGACTTAGCTTAAACAAGCTGTTCCAAATGTCTATTAACTATTTTGTCAAGACAGAAATATTGGTAAATTTAGAGAAAGAGATCTTACAAATAAACAAAGAGTTAAAACAATATGAAGGATTAGAATTCAAAAAGAGCTATTCCAAAATTCAATCCATAATAGACTCCAAAAATCAAGAGATAACATCAAAGAAGTAAAATTCAATAGGCACACTAGGGATTATCAAAGCAAAAACATTTAGAAACTGGTCTCATAAATGAAATATGAGAAGATTTTCAAGATATCCTATAAATAGGAATAGATTGCAGCATATGCCATCTACATTGAAATCTCTGGAACTGAAGATGAAAATAATAAATCAGACTTAGAAGCATAGAAAAGAGGCAAAAGAAAATCTTATTTTTTAGATGGAGGCCGGAAACCAAGTGGTCCCAACATGCAGGAAGAAGATGGATCTCAAATAAACCAACCATACTTTAGAAGCCTGAGAGACAGACAACAATGGGGCTACAGAAACACAGATCAAACCAAAATTCAGAGTGGAACACAAACTCCCAGATGGCAATAGAAAAACAAAGAGAAAATATGGATACTAATAATGAAATGTTTATTGTCAATTTATCTTCCAAAAAAATAAACTCCAAACATCTATCTATTTAAAAAAAAGATTGTCCTTTTCGCCCACACAACACTTTGATCTCTTTGAAGCTATAAAAGATACACATTTGTATATAAGAAAATTGCTTATCAAAAGATTATTTATGACTATAGAAAGTAATTCTGAAATAATTAATAATTTTACTGAAAAAGAAGTACCAATCCAGAAAAAGACATTTGTAACATCTGGAGACATCATAGATGTCCGAGACTTCAATGAAAATAAAAAAATGGGAGAGATAGATAAAAGAACAAATGATGAAGATCAGGAACATAGTTCCAATAGAAAGAAATGTCTGGACAAAATACGTCCAAAATCAAATTTCAACCCTCCCATATCTATTTGCCCAGCAGCTGAGATCTTTGTTAAAACTGTAACAGAAGAACTGGAAAGAATTGCCACAACAGGCAAATACAATATAACAAAAAAAGAAAAACAAGCTTTAAAGGAAATTACCGATTGGGAAAATGTCATAATAAAGCCATCTGATAAAGGTGGCAATCTAGTCATATGGCCCATAGAGGCCTAGGTAAAGGAAGTGGAAAAACAATTAAAATATAAATCCTGCTACAAAAATCTACAAAGCGATCCTACTGAAAACTATCTTATCCTTTACAACAACATCTTGGATCAGGCTAAACAGAAGAAATGAATCACTGATAAGGAAAGCTCTTATTTACAGGTTCAAAACCAAAGATTGCATCATTATACATACTACCAAAAATACACAAGGATAGAGAAAATCCACCAGGCAGGCCAATAATTTCTGGCAATAAAAGTAGATATACTGACACCCAATTAAGACCCATGGTAATCACCCTACCGTCATACATCAGAGATACCATGGATGCCCTGAGGAGACTAGAGGGCCTCAATACAAATACCAATACATTTTACTACTTACATTTACTAGGACATGCACTGCAAACAGATTGGGCCAAATAAAGAGTATTGATTATACTGCTTAGCTCGTAGTATCAGCTTCTCTTCTACTTATGGGGCTCAGCTTTCTTTGACTACATGAATTTGGACTTCCATCCCCAAATCCCCAAATTTCAACTTCTTTGAATGTATATCCAGACTGTACACAAATTAGCCTAAGGAAGTCCCCAGCTGTTCCACCCCCTAGCTCAGCACCTTCTATAGCTGCCTCTACACCTATAGATAGCACTGTATCTGATGTGAAACTGCTCACTGTGCGTATGGATTAGATGCCAGAAGCATTAAGTCTTTCTAGTCCATCTCCAGACCCTAACCAGTGATTGCTGCCCACACAGTTCTGAGACCTTCTCATCTACCACTCAAGTGACTCCACTATCTCTTTTCTTTGCCCATATCCCAAAAAGGCACAGTTCTGCCTCTGTGGAGAATGTATCAATGTAAACTGGAGAGGCTCTGGAGGCTAGTAAATGCGGCATCTCATGTGCTGGGAGAATTTACCTCTTTGCCAAGATGGTCTAAACTACATTGCCTTAACGGCTTGGATATTGGGTCATGCCCTAGTATAGGCTTCCTGGGACATAGGATGAAGTATGCCCCCACGGCCAGAGAGTGCAGACAATGGCTCCAAACCTTGGCACACTAAAGAAAGAGCCTACAATTTTGTCCAGATGCTGCTAATCTTTTTGCTCATGCAGTTTGATCTGTTTCTGCTAAGGTATATAGTGTGGTGGACTTGTCCCCAGCAAGTTCCCATAACAGAGAGAGAACTGTTTCCGCATAGATTAATGGCATTAATTTACATGCTGCCGTGCTGATATTATTTAAAGTCCACTATTGATTAACATAGGCATTCATCAAGTGTCTTTATTTATTTTTAACCAGGTTGGGAGATTTATGGACATTATACAAAGCAGAAACATCTGGCATATTAAAAACAATATATACTGTTGTCCTACATTATAAATACAAATATACCTAGAAAAATGATTTAATTAACTCTGTGCAATGAAACTTCTGGAAAGCATCTTCAGCTTTCTTCAAAAGTAACAAAAGATATAGCTGCTGGTTTAATCAAAAATACTAGATGCATAGCTTTCTTCGAAGATATTGACACTTTGATGCCAAATAAACTTGACAGCTTATCACAGATTCATTGCTTTCTTACTGGCTGCACAAAGGCCTCATAATAAACTCTGCCAGTTGCAGTAATGTCACTTTGGTGCCATGTATGAGAATAAGCCCTGCATCACATTACATGTATCAATGGTTTTGACAAAACTTCATTGAAGTCTATGCAGATTAATTTTGGGTGAAGCAGAGTTTATCTACACTAATGTGATTAAGGTGTAAGTTGCATTAACAATACAGAGCAACCAGCTCTTAATGGTACTTTTAATTTGTTTGTTTTTCAGTAGATCTTAATGCACACTTAATGATGATAATATCCATTCATTTGTATTCCTACATATTCATTAACTTTAAGATGTCTCAGAGTTTTTAGACCTCTGAAATATGAAGGCTGGTGGAAAAAAATACATTAAACTTTATTATTATATATAAATCTGAACAATGGATTTTACCAATATAATTATTTACTAGCAACACCATATCTTCCTGCATATAAAGTAAATGTCATAAAATAAAGAAAAATATATATTTTGTAATAATTCTTGTAGGTGGGAATCAGTTTTGCTCATACACTAATGCATAGGTCTCTAATGATTTGGTCTGACTATTAAAATGTATAGTGTAGAATTATTTGAATTTGTATTATCGCTGCCTGAGAAAGAGAGCTGTTGGGATTCTTCACAGTTTTACTGGGACCTATGTCCATGCTCTGCTTTATATGTCATCTCAGGGACGGTGTTTCCTCTTTCACCATCTCAATCTCCAGATTCTCATCTTCCTCATAGTTCACTTTAGTAAGAATTCCAGTTTCTTCATCAAAATCAGGACATTTTTACCTTTGAATTAACATTGACTGCAATCATCTGTTTTAGCTCCCCTTTCTCTGAGTCAGAGGTTTCTTATGGAGGCCTCTTCATTGCTCTTACCCATAAGGTTTCTTCATCTGTTTGTGTTCAAATCTTTCCCAGTTAACATCCTTCAACCTAAGGCTGGTTTTGCACCCAGTGATTGACAACATATTGCCCTTTACTAACATTGTTACTTTTATATCTTTATTTTACTCCAGGGGCAAAGGCTCTTTAGCACCTCCAGCCTTCTCTTGTGCTGCTCCAGCCGTCTCTTTAGCTGGACCAGCTGTCTTTTTAGCTGCACGAGCCATCGCTTTCTCATTCTTATTCTCAGTGCTGAACTTGTTGGCGTCCTGAGGTTTCCCTGCTATGAAACGGGCCACTAACTTCGGATTTACTTTTGTATCAGGTTTCTTTCTCAATCCCTTGACAGGGAAGCTGTGTAGATAAGCATACTCCTTGAGTAGAGATAAGTATGCCACTTCTCAGGTCCCCATACACCATCACAATCATATTTTTCCAGAAGAAAGGAAGGATGCCATTTTGAAAATGGAAGCACATTTATATTCGATAGCTCTTCCCTGCAATAACAATACAGGTTCTTCCTATCCAAAACCTTCCTTGAGTGCAACCTCTGTACTCTGTTACTTCTGGTAACTCCAACTCTGTTAAGGATCTCTTCTTGCAAATCTTCATAATCTGTTGCCATTTCTTCATCCAAAACAATCAAGGCATTATGAGCTTTATCACATAAGTAAGTTGCCCAGTGCATGTGAGGCCAAGCTACTCTAGTGAAAATTCTTTCAAAATTTAGCAGGTATGTTTCTATATCATCCTTTCTTGTCAATTTCCATAGAAAGGGATTATGCTTCCACTTGACTCTAAAGTCACAGTGGTATTTGCAGACCTCAAACCGGCCAATTCTTCTCTCATACGGGCTATGTCTTTGTCTGCGCCATTGCTCTGAATTCTCTCTCAGGCATGCAGTGGCCTGTCTCATAGAGGCTCTGCTCCTTTAATTTACTACACATACAGACATATAACCCCCAAGATCAATAAACCCACTTAAAGGGCCACTTCATTCAGACTCACGTGATAGCTCCGTCTATTGAGTAAAAGGAAAATAAAAAAGAGATAATCATCTGTGCAGAGCTTGGGGTCCTGGAATCACTTAAACAGGCCAGTTATGGATTAACTGCTTTATCCTAATATAAACTACAATAATAAAACTGTACAAAGAAAACCATTTTAAATATAATAGAATTATAAAAATATAGCTGCCATTAGAATGAGAGATGTAATATTATTTTTTTTTAATAAGAGTATTCATTTTTATGCAATGAACAAATGCAAGTTGTCAATGCAACCAAAACCTTTAAATAGGTAGCCAATACAACACAATGGTAACCTAGATTACATTTTAGAATCGTGTGTCGGGATACGCAGGACGTCGGACGCTTGCCAATGACGTCATTAGTTGGCGCCTAGGCAGCGTTCCACAAGGACTTTCAGCTTATAGCAATAACTTCCCTATCCCAAGCCCATAGCAATAACTTCCCTATCCCAATACACTAGATAGCTCTAAAAACACCAAGGCTTAGCAGAAAGATAGAATCTAGTGAGAGGATACAGAAAGCTATTATACATAACAAAGGCAAAGAAATAGAAAGACTGATCTAATTAATCTACTAATACAAGGGATAACAAAAACGTCATACACAGCATTGTTATGTTCAAATACTGAAAGGGATTTCAAATAGAAACAACAAGACAGTTATAGGACTCCACAATCACTTAGCACTTTAATGAATGAAATAATTATTATTTATCACTAGAACACTTTATTAATATTAGTACTTTCCAATGGTTATATATTATATTGCACATAGCACTGTACTAGAGTCCTCATACTGCCTATACAATTTGTATGAAGCAAACTTAAAAGTGGAATTACCCTACTGCCAAAAATTCAGTTAATTTTTAATGCTGGTTCTATGTACAGAAATAAAATCAAAGGTTGAGAAGCAAGATACAAATCCTTTCCAAAAATAATCTTTTTTGGTCCTACCTGCATCTAATTTAACAAATGTGTTTTAATCAATATTAATAAAAGTTATATTTTAACAATTCTCTCTCAAGAGATTGGTAAAAAGTGGTGTGTCCTATAAAACAGATTCTTTTTTTCTTTGATATCAATTCCTAATTAAAAAATTGATAATTTTAACATACAATCTTTTCACACCATGAACAGCACCTACAGTGAGGTAAATGTCCCTTCAATGTGTGGAATGTAAGAGGTAGTTGCATGCTATAAAGGTGTTTTATTTAGTATTTTATTTAATTTTAGCCTCACACTTTCATCCCTCATATAGATGGTTAATCTTTCAGCCCTCTGCACAATATTGCGTAGCTTTGTGTGTGTAAATTGCAGTACATCCCAGAAATGTGTGTACTATACAGAACACATTTTATTATATTGCAAGTGTGAGGGTATGCAGGGTACAGAATATTGCACCATTGTGTGTGCAATATACAGAATATTACAGCTATGTATCTTGAGTATTATATGCATATTATTACATATATATTTCAGAAATCGGTGTAAGTATTACAGTCTTCACCGTCGTGCCGCGTGCCTGGCTTTGTTCAGCATCGTTTTCATCCAGTTTCAGACTTTTTTACGTTTTTCGGCTGCCATTTTTTTCTTTGCTTAGCCATTTTTGGATTGATGAAAAACGCCAACTATGCCTTAAATTAGCTTGCAACCTCACTCCCAGGATTCCTGGCTGTCCCCCTGTGCTGTGTGTGAGTGTGTTTTTATTATTTTTTTAAAATTATTATTAAACTTGTTTTTCGGGTTTTTAGAGTTACGCTTTTTGCTCGCAGTTGCGATCGTCGGAAGTCCCGCATAGTTTATACAGAGAGGGTACAAAACTATGGACAGAATTATAAAAATGATTTGGTGTGCAGAACACTGAATAATTATTATATAAAAACAGTTGCATAGCAGTGTGTAATATGCAGAGTATTGCAGAGCTATATGCAATATATAGATCTTTGAAAATTTTATGTTTAATTTGCATACCATCAGAGAACTGTGTGCAACATTAAGATTTTTTGAGGGTCACATAAAAATATTAAACAGCTGTGCCTGTGTATTAGGCATAAGATTCCAGAGTGTGCTTAATATGCATGCCGTTGCACAGCTGTATATACGTTTGCACTGCTGCGTACAATTCGGAGCACTGCACAGTTTTGTGTGCATAGTATTAAGGGGTTTTGTACAGTAAAATGCAGTATTCCAGAGTTGTGGGTTACCACAGCATTTCTTTTTAGAACTTACATTTTTAATAAACATTGGGGCATGTTAAAACTACAAATCAATACCTGTGTGCCCCCCAGAGGCTGGTATAGGTACACACACACCAGGGTGATTAGGATTTTGAGGCTGGCCATTACACTGGCTGCATAATGACTCCTATCAGTGCTGCCTCCTGGGAATATGTTGTTTTGGTCCGTAATTTTAGAGTATGTTTTATAGTTATTTATATGTTATGTTGATTATCCTATGTATATTAATTACTGTAGGTTATGTTGCTTCTCTATGTGTGTGACTTGTAATGTTAAATGTAAAAATTTAGAAACAGGATGAAAACGAGGCTTTACAACACCAGGCATGCAGAACTTAGAAAATACACTAACAACGCCAGGCACGTCGGACTTTGAAAATAAAACCAACGAGGACCAAAAGCCTCACATTGTATGCCAACCAGCATTGCTAGCCTTACAATTTAATTCCCGTCATTTTTGACGGGGAATTTCCTAGCATATGTATGTGTCAGAGTGCCCGAGAGTATAGCTGCCCTGGTCCAGTACAACTACTGAAATATTCTTACCTATGGTTGCCTCCACCAGCAGCTTCATATAACTGACTTGCAGCCCCACCTCTTCCTGGATTAAGGGTTCAATCAACATAGCCTCCTTGGACCCGATTTTTAGTTCCAATTCTTGGCAGCGCTGATTATACAGGATCATCTTGCATTCTATATGCCCAATACAACATTTGGGATCACCCTGCAGTACACCCTGGAGTTCTTTCATTTCATTAGCTCCAGCCTGAAGTAGGAAGGCCATTGCAAAGCGACAGCCGGCTCTATCTGATGATCATAATCCTGCTCCAAAGTGATCTCCTCCCACACCAGCCCCTTCACCCATTTTGATAGCTCACCTCCCTGCTTGAGCCATCCACTGATGCTTAAGAGCTGCTGCTGGGTCCTTTTGCAGGGCAACCTGACCTGCTCTCTGCTCCTTCATCCTTGTGATTTGGCTCCTTTTCTCCTGGATCACCTCTGCTTTGCAGGAAATCAGGTATTTAGTCTGATAGTACTGGGCAAATCGCCTATCTGTCTCTCCATATCCTCCAAGCGACAGAAAGTACTTGATTTCTATCTTGGATACATTTCCATATGCCATACTGGCTGCTGCCTTGGATAGTTGACGAAGGGATTCCGCTTCTGACACCAGTTGTGTCAATCTGCTTTCTTCTGTGGGGCTTGATAAGGCTGTTGTGGCCAAACCTACCAAGCAGATCCACCAGGATATTTTATTTCCCTTCACCATGACTGCAGATGTCTCTCTGGACCCTTACTCAGATGCAGCATTTAAAGATATAAAGGCTCTAAAGATTTAAAGAACGCAGGCTCAGCATTATACAAATCAGGAACTGCTTTAATTGCCATTGAAATGCATCACAGGTCTAATAGATGTATATTTAAACGTGAACTGATAACATCCTGCAATAGTCTGTAAGTCTTCTGGGTTTTATATAAATTGCTAAGATAGTCATTGACTATGTTTCATGTGCAAGGCATCATAACATCTTCATATCAATTTTAGTATTTGTACAAGACCAGAGCAACAATAATCTCTGGTACTGACATATATATATATATATATATATATATATATATATATATATATATCTTCCAGATATCTTATTCCATACATATTAATCCAGTCAGACAGTGATGGTTCTTATCTTCTATAGGGTTTCTGATACATATATATCTTCCGAATATCGGCCCTTTCTCTCTTCGCCTGCACCACACTGCTGCCTACCGTCGACAAGTGATGCCCGCGGCCCTGTGTACATTTAAGAACACGTGTGGTTGTGCCATCTAGTGTGTGAAAATAGGTACTGTGCTGGGGCGGAAGCATACGCGATCTAGTTTGTAAAATGTGGTAATGTTTATGTGGTCTATAAAATGTTAATGTGGTAATGTACAGTGGATTTAAAAAGTCTACACACCCCTGTTAAAATGTCAGGTTTCTGTGCTGTAAAAAAATGAGACAAAGATAAATAATTTCAGAACTTTTTCCACCTTTAATGTGACCTATAAACTGTACAACTCAATTGAAAAACAAACTGAAATCTTTTAGGTAGAGGGAAGAAAAAATATAAAAATAAAATATTATAGTTGCATAAGTATGCACACCCTTGAACTAATACTTTGTTGAAGCACCTTTTGATTTTATTACATAACTCTTTTTGGGTATGAGATTTGCCCACTCTTCTTTGCAAAAACACTCCAAATCTGTCAGATTGCGAGGGCATCTCCTGTGCACAGCCCTCTTCAGATCACCCCACAGATTTTCAATCAGATTCAGGTCTGGGCTCTGGCTGGGCCATTCCAAAACTTTAATCTTCTTCTGGTGAAGCCATTCCTTTGTTGATTTGGATGTATGCTTTGGGTCGTTGTCATGCTGAAAGATGAAGTTCCTCTTCATGTTCAGCTTTCTAGCAGAAGCCTGAAGGTTTTGTGCCAATATTGACTGGCATTTGGAACTGTTCATAATTCCCTCTATCTTAACTAAGGCCCCAGTTCCAGCTGAAGAAAAATAGCCCCAAAGCATGATGCTGCCACATCCATGCTTCACTATGTGGTTCTTTTGGTGATGTGCAGTTTTGTTTTTGAGCCAAACATATCTTTTGGAATTATGGCCAAAAATGTTCAACCTTGGTTTCATCAGACCATAACACCTTTTCCCACATGCTTTTTGGGAGACTTCAGATGTATTTTTTACAAAATGTAGCCTGGCTAGGATGTTTTTCTTCGTAAGAAAAGGCTTTAGTCTTGCCTCTCTACGAGAAGGTGGCCTAAAGAAAGCTTGTCTCTACTTCACCCAGTTGGCTAGCCGCGGTCAAGGGCCATCTCCAAATGTGGTCGAAACTCACCAAAAAAGAAAAGGCTCACACCTCCCTCACAAGGTGTACATAGATTAAAACTTGCATGTTGGATCATCAGAACTATGCTGCATACAGCGTTTGCCCAGAATGGTGCTCTGCTCTAGTAGCGAACAAACTGTCAAGGCTGGCTCTCGACATTGCTGCCCTCAGTAAAGTCCGCCTCCCAGAGGAAGGCAACCTTCAGGAACATGGTGCAGGCTGCCCCCTCTAGTGGTCAGACAAGCCAGAAACTGAGAAACGCCTCTTTGGTGTTGGAATCATGGTCAGGAACCATATGGTCTCCAAACTTGGTAACCTGCCACCGGCATCATTTTCATGTGTCGCCCACTTGAGAACAAGCAGCATGCTGCAATTTTCAGTGTCTACGCTCCAACTCTTCCAGCGGATCCTGCGTAAAAGGACAAAATTTACTCTGACCTGCGCAATCTCATACAGAACGTCCCCGCTGATGACAAGATCATCATCCTCAGTGACTTCAATGCCAGAGTAGCCAAAGATTCAGAAGCTCAGAAAGGGGTACTTGGCAACCACAGTGTTTGAAGCTACAATGACAACGGGCACCTTCTGCTAGAGTTTTGCGCAAAGATAGGCTAAAGACAACCTGGATGTTTTCTCAGTTCAAGCACTGGCATCTTATAGACTACATTCTGGTGCACCATCGAGAACTTTGAAATGTCCTACATACCCGAAGGATGACCAGCGCAGAATGTAATACAGACTACATAGTTACATAGTAATTCATAAAAAAAAAACCAAGGGGAAAAAAAAATAAATCCTTCCTGACCCCAGATACTGGCGATCGGATTTCTCCCTGGATCAATACTGTCTCTCTAATTATCCATGATAACCCTGAATTCCCTTTTTAATTAGAAATAAATCCAGTCCCCTTTTAAAGTTATCTATCGAATCCTCTGTCACCACCTCCTCTGGTAGAGAATTCCACAGATTAACCAACCTTTCTGTGAAGAACCCTTTTCTTTCTTTAAGGTGGAATCTTTTTACTTCTAACCTCAAGGGATGTCCTCTTGTCAGTTGAAAACCTCTTGGCACACAAAAAGCTCCCTTGACAAATCTTTATACTGACCCTGGATGTATTTATATAATGTAATCATATCTCCTCTTAGACGCCTTTTTTCTAGAGAAAGTAAGTTTAATTTGGTTAGTCTTTCTTCATAACTTAGCCCCTCCATTCCCCTTATTAGTTTTGTTGCCCTCCTCTGTACCTTTTCTAGCTCTAAAATGTCCTTTTTATGAAGTGGTGCCCAAAATTGTACTCCATATTCAAAATGAGGGCGTACTAGAGATTTGTATAGTGGCAGAATGGCCGCCGAAAAAATGAAAACAAGGCTATACTACTACGAACTGCGTAAAACACAGCCACAGACGTATGTGTTTGAAAAACAACGAGATAAAGGATGCGGATTAACAGCGCAATGAGTAAAAAGACAGTAGCGAGTACATTTTACGAAACGCAATTACAGATTTACGCATTAACACAGATTTAACGCCTTTGTCTCTCGCAACATCGGATTTACCGTCTAAACCAACGCATTTGATGAAATATAGTTGAAAGTTACAAAAAAAAAATAAAAAAAATAAATAAATTGTATTTATTTTACGGAAAAAAAAAAGGGCCAAATGTAGCGTCATGTTGTGTGGCAAACAAATTTCACAACATTTAACCGTCATTTGACCGTTTCACCATATTTACTGTTAAACCGTAGTACTTTAGCGGGCTTAGCGATGAGCGCCGCAGGTGATCATCGCCCGGCGAGCCACGCGCAGCGAGGCGAGCCGTTAAACTGTAATACTTTGGCAATGAGCACCGCAGAAAAAATGGCGGACGAACAAAACGAAAACGTTGCTACAGCACTATAACCACGGAAAACACGTAACGATAATCCGCTAAGACGCCATTTAAGGATAATGCGGAAGTACACAGCTACGTTAACGGTTTGGTCTTGCGCACGCACACTATTACACTGCACACGTTCATCACGCTTACAAAGCACCTCCACACCACTAATGCTGCTGCAACATCAACACAGATTGCCAGCTCTTCAACACAATGCATAAAAATACGTAAATTAATTTATTAATTTGTATTCTATATTTCAGTAGTACACAGAAAACAACATTAGCTACCTTACAATTCCATATGTATATTAATAACTAAACAACTTTTAAAACATACACATCTCATTGCCGTCATTTTTTGACGGGCAATACGCTAGTTAAATATAATGGTTTAGCTATTACAGAACCCAGCTCCCTTAGTACCCTTGGATGTATTCCATCAGGACCCGGGGCTTTATTAACATTTATTTTTTCCAACCTCTTTTGGATTACTTCCTGTGTTAACCAATTATTTGGCAAGGGAGGTGTAGCCCCATTATGTTACAATGTCCCAACCACTGGTACCTCCCTTGTGTATACCAAAGAAAAGAACCTATTTAGCTCATCTGCCTTTTCCTGGTTACTAATTGTCAGATGGCCTGTGTCACATTGTAATGTTCCTATAGCTTCCTTCCTTGCCTTCTTCCCATTAATATACTTAAACCATTTTAGGGTTAGTCTTACTTTCTTTTGCAATACATTTTTCATTTTCTATTTTAGCCAGTCTAATCACCCTTTTGCAAGCCTTATTGATTTCCTTGTACTCCCGTAGAGCAGTCTCTGTCCCCTCTTGTTTGTATAATTGCAATGCCTGTTTTTTACTCCATATCTTGATCTTTAAATCATTGTTAAGCCACATTGGATGGGATTTACTCCTTTTAATTTTATTCCCACATGGTATATGCCGATGAGTATGTATATTTAGTAAGGATTTAAATGTTGTCCATTTATGTTCAGTGTTTTTACCTATCAGTGTTTTTACTACAGCCTATTAAAAAAGAAAACTTTTTTTTTCATGTTTAACAGTAAGAATACATTTAATGAAACATTTAAAAATCCTGTACAGACATGCAAATTTATACATTAAGATGGTAAAAGGGTAAAAGTACATTGTGTAAATGTATTGAAATCCTGCTTTACACATAAAGTAGATTGTAGGCAAAGAAGTCTGTCCATTGATTGTACTGACAGCAACTCTGACATGTAATGTCATTGAGAAAGCCGATATAGAAACGGTAAAACAGGTTTGATGTGTGTTCACATTAGGTTTTCAATTTTTTAAATGTATAACTTTTAAATGATGAATCTTATATAGTCTGTTTTGACAATTTGATGTTCATTCAAAATTTAATTTGGACATGTAAAGCATAGAAACCGCCAGAACAATAGGTGGAATATTTCATTTTTTATACTATACTAGTATTTTTCCCTGTAAAAAATCATATGTTTTTTATTGCTACAAGCTCACATGATCATATTTTTAAGTCCTAACTCACTACTTCTGAGTACCAATAGCTATGATTGAAGTATAAATTAGTATATTTAAGTTCCTATAAAGAAACTAGGGGCCGTATAGTAGCAACATATATTATCTTTCTCCCTCCCTTTTATAGATTATAGGCAAATATTAGACTGCACAGAATTTAAAGAAGTCAAGTTTAAGTTACATTTTGTTAAGCATCGAAAGAAGAAAATATATTAGCTTATTAAAAATTTCACATACACACAGACCTGCATGAGTTTCCTTACAGACACAGAACCCCCTAAAATGCTGTGCACCATTACACAAAAGCTTGAAAACCATCTGGAGAAGTTTTTCTTTTTTTAAATTCATCAAGAACAGACATTAGTTCTAATGTTTGTATACTCCTTCAAGACCCCTGCACAAAAAGCTGCATAGATAATAAGCATAGAGACTTGGCCACACAATCAATCAGCTTCTTAATGTGGTCAGTCAGTCAAGTAATGATGTAAACCATTAGGGTAGGTTTTGTTAGGTACAAAGTGGTGAAGCTGAGGTATTGTGGCATTATTTATCCTGTGCTGGCACTGCAAGTGAGAAGTGATGTTCTGCAGTGCTTTATGAGTGTTTAAACACATGTACCGTGAAGGAGTACAACAGGGGAACAAGTGACTGATTGTCAATGCAATGCAGAGTTAAAAATTTTTATATCCACCTTTGATAGAAACAAAAGTTATTTAGACAAAGGATTTAAAGCACAGATCAATAAAATGTAAGTGCTCAATTGTACTAAGCTATCCAGATGGATCACTGGATAAAAAATATTGTAGAGGTCTACTTATACACAGTGAACATGAAAATGAGTTGACACTGTGACATATATCTAATACACAGATCCAGCTAACTATGCTCATCTTAATATATTAATAGAACAGTTGCTTTGTGCAGTATTATACAGTAGTCTCAGCTCCATGGAATACATACAAACATGCAGAGGAGAGAACCTAACCAGTGGAATCCATTCATTGGCTGTTCCCTCCTCTTGACAGACTGGTGGCAGTGTAAAAGCCACACAATAGAGACCGTAGACGCAGCAGTATTGATGATCCTGTATGATGAGCTCAGCATGAGCAAATTAAGAGAGCTGATCTGCAGTAGGGGGATGTCTGTGCCCGGAATATCATTGTGTCAGAGTTGCACGGCCTGGATGAGGAGTAAGGGGTCCCAGAGGGCTCTCGGGAAGCTTTCAGGGATATAAAGGGCAGAGGTCCAGACCACAAAGGAGGCTGCCCAGGTTGTTGTGCTAGAATACATTTTTAAGATTTTTCCCCTTCAACCATGTCAGACTGGGACTAAGACAGATGACTAACCACCACAGAAGAGGTTGGTCATCTGGCGGACCAGTACAGCGATGCCTGGGGCGAAGTGAAAGCACTACCCCTGTTCAGTGGTTTCCACGCTGCTAGGTCACCTAGAGCAGTGCTGTCCAGTCTGGACACAGCTCTAATCAGAAGGGCAATCCCGCCCAAATGCCCACCACTACTGACCTGTTAGCCCCTAGGAATGGACAAGCCCGGGGGAGGTGCGCTGCTTTGGGTGCGAACAGCTAGGGCATCTAAAATGGGGCTGCCCCCAGGTCCGCCCAGGAATTTCCGGGGTTGTCCCATCCTATCCTGTATGTGGGTGAATGGGTGACTGACCCTGCAGCAATGGAGAGCCAGTTCTTTCATTGCTTGTCGGATGGAGTCTGGTCTGAGCAGCAGTATTTTGTATCCCCTGTTCAGTAACACGCAGGGGACTACCAGAGTCACCACGTCCAGCCTATTATGGTGGAAGGCAAGAGCTCTGATGGGACCTATCAGAGCAGAGTCTCTGTCGAGGTGACGCCTCATGAGGAGGACAATTACACCTGTCATATGGATCACTACAGGCTTAAGGATACACTCTTTATGCCATGGATCTGGAAACCTTACAACTGCAGAAAAGTGCTCCTCTTACAAATGCAATCTTCACTAATGCATAGTGGATGCCTTTAGGCCAAGCCTATGTGTGGTTATTGTCTAGGTGTGATGTCATACACTGCGACACGGTCCTGAGGTTGGACAGCAGCACTGGCTGCTCTTCCAAGACTTTTGAGTAGGGACAGAAATGCTACTTTTAAGAAATAGCCAGATGTGCTTTTTAAATGTTTTGTTATAGAGCAAGCATAGATAGGTGAAACAAGTGTCTTAGCAAAAATGCTATAACTAACTATTCCTCTCTGTTGTATCAATATTTTACTGAGTAGAATAAATTGTAGTTTGCCCAGTAAATATAATCATTACATAAGGACATACTCATTATACATTGTGGTGGCTTTGTTCTTCTATGCAGGAAGGATAGAAAATGGAAAGACTATGAAAAGTCATTTATATCACTTAAGAAAAGTAATATCCAAAAGAGATTACACAATTTTATGATTAATCCATATAAATGTTCCACCTGGTTTCAGTATCTCAATTTAAAACAGCCACTGTAGTGCTCATAAGGTTCAGTTTCATTTGTTTAGTAAATGATTAGCAATAAAATCTTTATTTGAAGAAAATGTCTGTTGTTCTGATAACTTTATCTGTCTACTTCCCTACATAGTGTAAAATATGGCTTATATAGAGGTATTTTTTTTATACATTATGACTTTAATAAGTGTCATAAATTAATTTTATTATATATAAATATTTATGCATAAATATGTGTGTTTATATCTCCATTTCAGGACATTATAAGAAATGCCTCATGTATGTTTGGTACACACTGAGTAACAGCATATCTCAATACTGATCAATTTATTTTGCAGCATTGTGTACTTGATCATTAATAGACACAGAGTTTATTCCCTTTCTGTGCTATCCATTTAGTTATGGCATGGTTTCTCTCTTTAAATACTGACCCAGATCAATGAAGAGGGTTTCTACCTAGTGTCATCCGATCAGCATTCTCTTCAACCATTGGCGCCTCTTTGCATACGGCATCCTGACTACCTGGCACGAGCAAGATTAAGATCCATACAGAGAACCTGAAAACCCTGTAGATTAACAGGGTAAACCTGTGATGCTGAAGTACTGCGCTGGGAGGTCTGCAGCCAGGAGCAACCAATCGGAGGTGACCGACATCTGCGACAAGTGGGTGGTCGGATGCGTGCATTGACAACACTGAAGGCACTAAATTAGTCCACTCCTAACTAGCGACCTGACGGATAATGAGCTTGGGGAAAATGCTGACTCTTTTTGGTATAATATGTAGCAATATAATATGAAAATGTATCTTTATATATCAATGCACAATTCATATGTTTCCTTTTTGTAAATATTGTTTTTATCCTTATTGTTGGTTATGTGTTTGTCTAAACAATTATTGTAACAGTATTTTGATTTATGTAGAATATATGTTTTTAATTATACCTTATTTGTCTGTTTGATTATTAACCTGTCCAAAAGAATATAGTATCTGTAGAAATCATACAATAATTTCTTACAATTGGCTAATCTACAGTGGCCAGTTAAAATCTAGGACAGCCTTGTGGACAGCTCCCCCTTCACCCCTGGACATCTAATAGGAGTAGAACAGAGCACATCTACTGGAAGCTACAATGCTAATTTCATATGTCAGTTTTAAAATCTACATTTATTTTCTTTAACTATGTTTTAATTGCTAATTAGTAACTAAATTAATAAATGAAACACCTTTGTATGACCACTATGGCATCTTTTTATAGATATATTAAAGCTATATAGGAAATTAAAACAAATGTGTCCAGCTATTGCTCGAAGAGAAGTTACTTCCAATTTGAGATAGTCAGATTATATTTTAGACACATCATACCAACATTTACTTCCATACTGTGCCAATAACTCAGCTATCAAGTACAGAGTGGATTAGTCTGGTCAAATGAATGTGAACATGCTTAGAACAAATCAAGACTCTGTAAAGCATTAGTTTTACAAATCCTACATTTTGATTATTTATAGTGCAAAAATGACCCGAGAGACAGATTCTGGACCAGTCCCTAGCTAAGCGCTCAATGGAAAGGAACTTCTTGTACCTTATTTAAGTTGTAAGTTGGTCCCTTATGACCAAGATGCTCTACTATTGAGATAGAACGGTTAGTAAATAAGTGGTCATTGGAGGCTTTATGCTATTATTTGCTTGGGAGGGAGTTCACATTAGTAACTGATCATTACTCTCTGACCTGAATCCATAATATGATAGCTGAAAAACAGAGAAGAGTACCACTCAATGGTACCTTGATTTGAAATAATTTAGGTTAAACATTAGTCATGAAAAGTACTGTTCAGTTGACTTACATTCAGAATCGTATGCATATTTTTATTAAACTTAAAATATATTAATCAAAATTTGTAGTTTTTTCATCCAGAGTTAGGACAAACAGTAAAAGTGCAGATTTTGACCTTTTAAGCATAGTTTATCTGTTAAGATGTTGTTATTGTGTATACACAATATTAGCTTTTTATTTTTATTATTTACATTTTTAAAGCTCCATCATTTTAAAGACAACTGAATTTAAGATGTACCAAGCAGTCAGGTAATTTGCTCAAAGGTTGGAGACAGCCTGCACGTGACAGTGCGGCACCAAAGCACAGAAAGAAAGGCTTCAAAAGGCAAAGGAATTATTGGCATTGGAAGTCAGAGCAAAAATATCTGCTGGTTGCATCACTTCATTTCTAGGTTAGGATGCAATAGCAGTTTCCTTGAGGGAAACGCCCAAATAAATATCTTAAAAAAAACATTATTGCCACAATGGATAGAGCACTATTTATGTCTGAGCTCAGATGTTATTGAACTGTTTTGTCACTTACAATCGTTTACAAGTGGATTTACCTTAAAAAGTAAAGTCTGATAAACTGCAGAGTGCACTAATTGTGCCCAGGTGAGAGGGGTGTGGCTTGACTGTTAAACTTGTATAAAAGGTTTGTGAGCTGGTTTGGGGTCTGTTTACAAGTGGATTTACCTTAAAAAGTAAAGGCTGAGAAACTGCAGAGTGCACTAATTGTGCCCAGGTGAGAGGGGTGTGGCTTGACTGTTAAACTTGTATAAAAGGTTTGTGAGCTGGTTTGGGGTCTGTTTACAAGTGGATTTACCTTACAAGTAAAGGCTGATAAACTGCAGAGTGCACTAAGTGTGCCCAGGTGAGAGGGGTGTGGCTTGACTGTTAAACTAGGATAAAGGATTTGTGAGCTGGTTTGGGGCCTGTTTACAAGTGGATTTACCTTACAAGTAAAGGCTGATAAATTGCAGAGTGCACTAATTGTGCCCAGGCGAGAAGGCAGAAATTAATAGAAACCGGAGAAGGGGAACTTGTGAGCTTGCAAACATTTTCAGTATCAAGTGCAATTCTAGTAAAAGCCTAGGGGCCTCATTCTATTATTGGCCGTAAATCGGCCGTAAGGCTGCGATTCCTTGCGAGGGTTCTGTTAACTCGCGATCCTATTATACGGCCCCGCAAGGATCTCCTTTTACGGCCGGCCGCATATCTTGGAACCGGCCGTAATCTGTGAAATATAAAAACTCAAAAATAAATTCAAGCCTGCACTGTACAGCTCTGTAAATGCTAGGGATCATATTGGGGGACATGAGGATTAAAAGGAACCCACTCTCAAGCTTGCACATCTGCCCAAACCCGAGTTCAAATTAACTGTTTATTTGCCGGCTGCGGCGTGGGTGTGTCTGAGGTGCTCCAAGCACTATGGACTTTTTACATTGATATTTTACGGATATTAAAAATTAAATATTTTACGGATTTGAGTACAGGATAATTATGTGCTATTTTTTCTAACAACTAAAATCCCTTTATAGTCTTCTAAAAGTGCAGGATGGCTTTATTTGAGCTATTTTATGTGCTTAATTGGTGCTAGCGAGACCTCTTTCCTGCAAGTAAGCTGCGGCTCGTTTTTAGCCTTGCAGAGAGGTTTCCCGGAGCAATTGAATTGCAAATCTCTTGCGGCCGTTTTAGATCAAAGGCTTTCCTCCGGCGCGAGCGGCCGCAAGAGATAGCAAGGCACCGGCCGCAAGCCTGCCGGAGCCTACGGCCGTAAGGGAATAGAATAGCAGAATAGCTTGCGGCCGGTCCTTGCGGCCCCGCAACGGCTGCGGCCGATAATAGAATGAGGCCCTAGGAGTTTAAATAAAAGGAGGGCCTTCAAAGAAAAGGGAGGGCAGATTTATAGTGCAAAGGAGGAAAACTTTATATAAATATATTATATTATATTCTTTTTTTTTCCCACTGAAATTTCGTAGACAATAATAATAATTATGAGTCAGTCCAGTGGCAACCTTATTCAGTGTACATCCTGTCATATGTATGCAATACTGGAACAGATGATCCAGGGTCCATACCTCTGTGAGAGGTGTGAGCATGTTGCCTCTCTGGAAGCTCAAATTGGAGATCTGGAGAGGAGAATTGCAGCACTTAGTGATATTGCTCCACTGGAAAGGGGGTTGGTGCTCACTGAGCACAGTTTAGCTGGGCCTAGCATGGAGGGTGGAGCTGGGGCTAGTGAGGATGTCCAGGGAGGCAGCTGGGTTACAGTTACAAGGGGAAGCAGGGGGAACAGGAGGAGACAGGCCAGTTCTGAGTTGGCAAACAACAACAGATTTGCCAGATTGAGTGAAACTGTTGGCGATGTCCATTCAGGAATGGCAATGCCAGATAGAGCTGTTCCCTCTAACAGCCGGGCGAACAGCCCTACTGGAGAAGAGGGAGGGCAGAATAGGCAGAACAGACAGGTTTTGGTTGTAGGGGACTCTATTATTAGGAAGGTAGACAGGGTGATTTGTCACCCAGATCCCAGCAATCGAACAGTTTGCTGTCTCCCGGGTGCTCGGGTTCGTCATGTTGTGTTGGTAAAGTAGACAAATTATTGGGAGGGGCTGGAAATGAACCGACGGTCTTGGTACATATTGGTACCAATGACAAAGTTAGTGGAAGATGGAGTGTCCTAAAGAATGATTTTAGAGAACTAGGTAATAAGCTGAAGGCAAGGACCTCCAAGGTAGTATTTTCTGAGATACTACCAGTGCCACGTGCTAGCCCAGGGAGGCAGAAGGAGCTTAGGGAGGTTAATGCGTGGCTAAAGATGTGGTGCACTAAGGAGGGGTTTGGCTTTTTAGAGCACTGGGCTGACTTCTCACTTCGGTACAATCTCTACAGTAGGGATGGATTGCACCTTAATGATGAGGGAGCTTTTGTACTAGGGGATAGGATGGTAGAAAGGCTGGATGAGTTTTTAAACTAGTAGGTGGGGGGGAGGGACTAGATATAAGTAATGGGGTAAAAAGTGTAGAGGCTATAAGGGATGAATTAACAAATCATAGGGGAGGAGATGGGGGAGGGGTAGTATAGTCAATATGGAGGTAGTACTAAGTAATTCAAGTTCAGTGGCAGGCACTTCAGAACTACAGACTCATAACATAAGGTGTATGCTTGCTAATGCCAGAAGCTTGCCAGGAAAAATGGGAGAGTTAGAATTATTAGCAATTAATGAAAAATGGGATTTAATAGGCATTACCGAAACGTGGTGGGATGAATCTCATGACTGGACTGTAAATCTGGATGGTTATAACCTATTTAGGAAAGATAGAGGCAATGGTAAACGAGGAGGAGGGATTTGTCTGTATGTTAAGCCTGAATTTAAGGCTATAGTCAGAGAAGATATTTATGGTGGACCTAGTGATAAAGTTGAATGTTTGTGGGTAGAGTTAAATAGCGGAGCAGCAAATTCCAAAAGAATATTAGTAGGAGTATGCTATAAACCCCCAAATATAGCTGAAAGTGAGGAAATACAATTATTGTTACAGATTGGAAATGCAGCTAAGCACGGGCAAGTTCTAATAATGGGAGATTTTAATTACCCTGAAATAAACTGGATAAATGAGACCAGCAGTTCAGCTAAGGGGAGCAGGTTCTTGAGTACACTCAGGGATCATTATCTGGCCCAGGTTATACAGGAGCCTACTAGAAATGAAGCTATCTTAGATTTACTCATTACAAATAATATTGATATTGTATCAAATGTTGAAATAGGGCAACCTTTGGGAAGCAGTGATCACAACACAGTCTCATTTGAGATTGAATTAAAAAAACAACATTTTAAGGGGCCAACAAAAACTCTTAATTTTAAAAGGGCAGATTTTAACGGTCTAAGGGCAGCAATACAAAGTATAGACTGGGACAGAGAACTGATAGGTAAAAACACTGAACATAAATGGACAACATTTAAATCCTTACTAAATATACATACACACCGGCATATACCGTGTGGGAATAAAAGTAAAAGGAGTAAATCACAACCCATGTGGCTTAACAATGATTTAAAGATCAAGATACGGAGTAAAAAACAGGCATTTAAATTATACAAACAAGAGGGGACAGAGACTGCTTTACGGGAATACAAGGAAATCAACAAGGCTTGCAAAAGCGCGATTAGACTGGCTAAAATAGAAAATGAAAAATTAATTGCAAAAGAGAGTAAGACTAACCCTAAAATATTTTTTAAGTATATTAATGGGAAGAAGGCGGGGAAGGAAGCTATAGGAACATTAGAATGTGAAACAGGCTGTCTGAAAATTAGTGACCAGGAAAAGGCAGATGAGCTAAATAGGTTCTTTTCCTCGGTATACACAAGGGAGGTACCAGTGGTTGGGACACTGCGACATAATGGGGCTACACTACCTTTGCCAAATAATTGGTTAACACAGGAAGTAATCCAAAAGAGGTTGGAAAAAATAAATGTTAATAAAGCCCCGGGTCCTGATGGAATACATCCAAGGGTACTAAGGGAACTGGGTTCTGTAATAGCCAAACCATTATATTTAATTTTTCAAGATTCACTCAACACAGGGTCTCTACCAGATGACTGGAGAAAAGCTGATGTGATACCTATATTTAAAAAGGGAGCAAGAGCAAATCCGGGGAATTATAGACCAGTGAGCCTCACTTCTGTAGTGGGGAATCTTTTAGATGGGTTAATAAGGGATAATATACAAGAATATGTATATTTGAACAGGATTATAAGTAGGAGTCAACATGGGTTTATGAGGGATAGGTCATGTCAAACAAATCTAATTAGTTTCTATGAGGAGGTTAGTAGGAACCTGGATCAAGGCAACTCAGTGGATGTAGTCTTTTTGGATTTTGCAAAGGCTTTTGATACAGTGCCACATTGGAGACTATTGGGCAAACTAAGGGATACTGGAATTGCAGTAAATATCTGCTCATGGATTGAGAGCTGGCTAAAAGACAGGAAGCAAAGGGTTGTTGTAAATGGAACATACTCCGATTGGACTAATGTGGTAAGTGGGGTTCCTCAGGGTTCAGTATTAGGTCCTCTCCTTTTTAACATATTTATTAATGACTTAGAGGTAGGATTGGAGTGTGGTGTCTCCATTTTCGCTGATGACACAAAGTTGTGCAAGGTAATTAAATCGGAAAATGATGTGCTTTCCCTCCAAGGGGATTTACAAAAAATTGAGGAATGGGCATCTAAATGGCAGATGAGATTTAATACGAATAAATGTAAGGTTATGCATCCGGGAAGGAAAAATATACATGCAATTTATAATCTTAATGGAGCAAATCTAGGTGTATCAGATATTGAAAGGGATTTGGGAGTGCTTGTGGACAACCACCTAGGTAACAGTGCTCAAAGCCAAGCAGCAGCTGCAAAGGCAAATAAATTATTAGCATGTATTAAGAAAGGTATAGAAGCCAGGGAAGCAAATATAATTCTGCCACTATACAAATCTCTAGTACGCCCTCATTTGGAATATGGAGTACAATTTTGGGCACCACTTCATAAAAAGGACATTTTAGAGCTGGAAAAGGTACAGAGAAGGGCAACCAAACTAATAAGGGGAATGGAGGGGCTAAGTTATGAAGAAAGACTAACCAAATTAAACTTATTTTCTCTAGAAAAAAGGCGTCTAAGAGGAGATATGATTACCTTATATAAATACATCCAGGGTCAGTATAAAGATTTGTCGGGGGAGCTTTTTGTGCTAAGAGGTTTTCAACTGACAAGAGGACATCCTTTGAGGTTAGAAGTAAAAAGATTCCACCTCAAAGAAAGAAAAGGGTTCTTCACAGTAAGGGTGGTTAATCTGTGGAATTCTCTACCAGAGGAGGTGGTGACAGCGGATTCGATAGATAACTTTAAAAGGGGACTAGATTTATTTCTAATTAAAAAGGGTATTCAGGGTTATCATGGATAATTAGAGAGACAGTAATGATCCAAATTTAACATTTCCCCTTTAGACAATTGGCTAAGTCTCGCTTTTTTTTTTTTTTTTTCTATTTGCCTTCCTCTTGAATAATTAATAAAAAAAAAAAAAAAAAAAAAAAAAAAAAAAAACATTAAATAATTGATTAATAATTAATTAACATCTAATGAATTAATAGTTAATCCGCATATTGCAGATCAAAGGAGATATTAAAAGGTTGAACTTGATGGACTGAAAGTCTTTTTTCAACCTTAGATACTATGTAACTATGTAACTATGTAACTATGTAATTTATTATTATGTTTTCTTAAGTTACTAGGTTTTACTGTTTTTTCACCTTGAACACATGTTCTGTATGTATGTTTCCTACGTGCGTTGTGTTAATTCCCCATATATATATTTTTCCATGGTATTAATTGTTCCATTAAGTACAGCTTGAGACTTGATAAGTCAAACCCCTCAAAATCTTGTCTCTAAATATAGATTGTTGGTCCAGTAAATACTCTCTTTTTTGCATATTTATAACTGGACTAACATGGCTGCTCCAAACTACATAAGTATGGACGATACCTCATGTAGTCCTATAAAGAAGCAAAGCAGCTGATCAAATAACCGCAGTGAAATAATTTTCCTAATGCAAGAAGAAAAATCTTATCCCAAATGGGCTACATATTAACAATCCACTCAAATCAACTTATAAAACTCCCAGTATGCTAGAAATATCTGCAATTGCACCAGTGAGAAACTCAGGAAAAACAATCGTATTCACCACCTATTGAAAGAAACACAACATTACAATATCACTGTGATGATCCAGGGGTAGGGGCTATTTCTGCCCAGGGCCACCTGCTATATCCTACAGGTTAACTACCCACAAGGACTGTTGGATTCTTGGAAATCTCTACCCCAGCACCCTGCTATCTGGCTTCTGTATCAGTCAGAGTCTCTCCATCAGGAATCAGCACTTCCAGGAGTCTCAGTAACCTTCCTGTGGTAGTGACCAGGACAGGTTCCTCGCAGGGTGGAGATAGGATCAGTATCACAGCCACCAGGAGCAAATAAGAGAACATACCATTTATATATGTCTCAGTACTGAACTGCTTTATTTTTAGAAAGTAAACAATATTTATAGGGGTTAGATACAGAGGGGGGTATATACAAGACAACAATGACAGGGTGTGACAGACAAACAAAAGGCCAACCTCCAAATACACATAATGCTGTCTCCATATCTAGTGGTCCGGACCTCAAATAGAGTACATTAAAGTTATCTGGCAAACAATGGGACTAAACATATTACAATACAATGGAGGTATTTATGCACACCGTCCAGGGGCTGGAGTCAAGCAGTCTGTCCTTTAGGGTGGCTCAATGGGCTAAGATCCAGGAATAGGAAAAGGTGTTCGTGACAATCAAACAAACCCTACTTCCGAACTTACAAGAAGACAATGCCAAAAATATGAAAAATTAAATACAATAGTCAGCAAACTAAATAAGTGATCATGGACTATGAAAATACAACCCTGAATTTGAATGGAACCACCAGACATCTAAAACAGACCATAATATCCCTAATCCTACTGTCATATTCAGGAGGGCCCACTAGACTTTTGAGGATTGCTGAAATACTGGGGGGCCCTGGTTAACATGGACTGGTATCGCCCTGTTGGCATGAGATGGTCAATATTGCCTGGGGTATGATTGTAATGTTAAGTATAAGAATACCTCTTAGCAACTGCAGGCCTTTTTCTTACTCTCTCTCTCCATCCCTCCTCATCACGCAGAGTTCTCTGCAATAGACTCTTACTCTACATCCTCTCTCCACAGAATCCTACCCTAATTACCTTCTTCTTGATTCTACTACAAGAACTCTACCATTACTATCTTTTTCCTGAATCAAAATACCACTTCCCTCCCACCCACCTCCAATTGTTGCAGCTATATAGCATTCAAATTATTACCTGACTTTCCTATTTGCAGGTTATACTATCTGACCACTAGGGCCAGATAACATATTACATAATAGAGCCATCGACCTCACACTTACTTTATATCAGATCCCTTCCCTTTGCACACCTCCTACCTAAGCAAACTTTAAATGCCTCCTGACCCCTACTATTACTTATCTTATCTTCCCTTGGTCTCTGCCTCTTCCATTGCCTTTAGATTGCAAGTAGTGAGTTTCCAATCTTGTAGGGTGCATTGAAAAATACACTTTCTACAAAGATTTTAAGCTCAAAACAGGGCCCTCTATTTTTTGCAGTTGCTAATATCCTTGTTCTTATCCCCTGTACAGTGCTACAGAAAATGTTAGTGCGTTAAAAATAAAAGTTAATAATAATATTAATATGTAAATGCTGCATTTTTCCCAGGGAGTTTAATAAAGTATACTACTGAGGTCACTAGGGAAAGATGTGTCTAGTTATGAAGTTACTTGATTATGAGATAAAACATTTCCAGCAGATTATGGGTTGGCCCTATACAGGAAGGTATTGGGGAGATGCACAATACAACCCCTGCCAGAATAAAGACTGACATGACACAGACATGTGAATGATCTCTTGCTAGGTAAGTGGAGATCAAAGGGACTACCAATTTAGAGAATGTTGACAGGGTGTGTGTGTGTTTGGGGGAGTGATTAGTAGATGCCCCCTGCCAAGTACAGAAGGGCAAGAAAATAATTATTGAATAAATATCATAAGAAACTATTCCCAAAAAAGTGTCAACAGATGGCCTTAATTTGGGTGAACAAAGTATTTTACAGGAATGGATGGAACAGACAACTTCCGATAATCCTTCTTCCGATAAGGGCAAGGGTCCGTATATCGGGCTAAAACCAAGAAGTACCTTTACTCCAAGTTTTGCATTATCACCTGAAGTGGAGATTTTTGTTTCCTTGGTGTGCAAGGATTTCGAAAAATTGCCTTCCTATCCTGTCATTTCCAACCTTGCAAAACAGGAACATTCTGTTGGAACTTCAGAAAAGGGAGGATATTATCATAAAACTGTCTGACCAAGGCGGCAATACAGTGCTTTTGAAACGGACAGCCTATCATACTGAAAATTTGGGATTGCTGGGGGACTCCTTGAGTAATCTCAAATTTTTAATTTGAATTGATGTCTATTTCAGAGGATGGATTAGTGGATGCAATATCGCAGCAACAATTTAAATTCTTATTGAATAAACATCCAATGGTAGCAACCTTCTACACCATCCACAAAAATCTAACCTCACCACCGAGAAGAGCAATTGTCTCGGGTAATAACAATTTAATGCAGAAATTAAGATTTTAGATTGACAACAGTTTAAAACCTTTTGGCATTTCATTATCTTCTTTTGTGTAAGACACCAAAGATGTACTACAAAGGCTAGATAATTTCTATCTAGAACCACTCTCGTTGCTTGTTGGATTAGATGTGGATTAATTGTACAACTCTATACCACATTGGTGGGCATCAAAGCTTGTGAATTGTTTTTATGCACTCGTGGTATACAATGCTCTAAATACAACAGGTTTGTCCTAGCACTACTGGACTATATACTCAAACACAATTTGTTTTCTCTATAATAAAGAATATTACAACCAAATCCGAGGAACAGTTATATCGACACCACGCGCCCCAATGTATGCCAACCTGTTCCTTGAATGGTGGGAAGATCAAATTGTGTGCAATGTGATGCAATGTGTGTGCAATGTCAAAACATACTGAAAATATAGGTATTTGGTTGCGTTATATAGATGATATTTTAATGTGGAATGGCTCAGTTCTAGAACTGCAAGATTTTATCAACTGTCTGAATAATAACAAAATTGGGTTCATATTTACCTATATTGTCACAACAAGTAGAATTCTTGGATTTGGTTATAACCAAAACTAATATGAATTATCTAACAACTTGAACTTACCGCAAAAGTACTGCCACGAATAGCCTCTTGATGAGCCATCATCAGAAACATCTGCTTAACAGTATACCGTATGGACAATATCTAAGGCTGAGACACATTTGTACCACAGATGAAGATTATGAAGCACAGGCCAAAGATCTGTATTTCTGTTTTAAACAAAGGGGATCCACACATAATGTGTTAAAAAAAATGTATGCTAGGGCTAATGCTAAAACAAGAAGTGAAATATTATCCAATCAGTCAGTAAAAAGCAAATAATTGACTAATCAAATTAAAATGATTGGAACTTTCAACCCTCTATATCAAGATATTACCACCATTTTACTACTGAGTTTAATATATCGGAACAGGTAGGGTTCATCCAGGGCTGAGAAGCTCCAGATAATACCAGATGAATCTTAGATCTGCTGGATGTGGCATTGGTAAAGAAAAACTCCTATGATGCTGCTTTCACTGGATGCAGAAAAAGTCTTTAATCAAATTTATTGGGCTTATTTGGCCAAGACCTTACATAAGATCGGCCCAAGTGACAAACTAGTGACGGGTATTCTAGCACTTTATTCGGCTCCAAAAGCATTCATTGCATACCAGGGGTTCAAATCCTAACCTTTTAATATAGCAAGAGGGACATGACAGGGATGTCCCCTATTCCCTCTTCTTTTTGTGTTGTGTATTGAACCCCTGTTTTTTGCAATAGGAGAAAAACAAAATATAAAGGAAATACAGATGGCAGAGGCAGAACACAAACTGAGCCTTTTTGCAGATTCATCATGTTTACAGTCACCGAACGATTGACAAGTCTCCCTAACTTATTTAATACTCTTGGGCTTTTTGGCAGCATTTCTGGTTTCAAAAGCGAGGCTCTAAATGTCTCCTTACCGAAGCACTTGGAATCTCAACTATCAGGAAACTTTTTCCTTTAAATGGGTCTAACATCACCTTAAATATTTGGGAATTTTCATCCCCAGACAATCTGGCCTAACGTACAATGCAAATTATCCCACGATTATGAAAAAACTACTAAATTACATAAACACGTGGTTTTCCCATGAAATGTAGTTGCTTCATTGTTGAATTTCCTGCCCAGGTTTTTATATCTCTTCCACACTATTCCAACAGCGTTCCATACAAAGGACATTCTGGTTCTGCAAAGGGGTCTCCTGGGATCGCAAAAGGCCAGGGATAAATAAAACAGCAATGATGGCACCCAAAAATTAAATACTATCTACCAGGCTGGCTCAAATAACCAAATGGTTCGGGAAAGAGCAGCTGCCAGTCTGCTTAGAGATTGAAAAAAGTGTCCTTAGGGAACAGAACCTTTTCATTAGCCAGATATTATGGCTTAGCCTACATTACAAACTAAACAGATCTTACCTTCCCAGTAGTGTGGTTCAATCATTACCTGTATGGAATCAAAAAACAAAAGAACACCATTAATAGAATCGGGCTCGTGGCTCACCCCCCTATGGTTATATCAGAAGATTCCACCAATTAATAGACTCGCACAATTAAAATGGTGATGGGTTCATGGATGCATGTCATTACGCTTGCCCGGTCGGTGGGGTCCTTTTGGAACACTGCCGGCAAGTCGGCTTTTTCTAGCCCAGGGGGAGTGGATAGAAAGGGACATTGCGTGCGAGAGCTGTCACCCGGCGTTCAGATGCTACAAAAAGAGCAGGATCGGGGCAGATGTGGCTCAAAAAGGGAGTGATGCCGATGAAGGTAAAAAATATGGTTCCTTGGCTAAACCGGGGTGCGCGCCTAAGGCCAAATTTTTGTTGTGCTGTTTTAGTTTGGGTTTTGTGATTCCTGCCTAGTTAGGTTCTTCCGGTCTGTGTCCTGGTAATTTAGTGTCAGCTAAGGCGCATGAGAGGGTTGTAGCTGAAAAAGTTACAAAAGAGGTGTGCCTCGGTAGGGTACCGGGCCCGTTCAAACATCCTCCCTTAGCGGATGTCCGCGTGTCGCCACTGGGCGTAGTTCCCAAGAACGAAATTGGGGCATTCTGGCTCATTCACCACTTGTCCTATCCAAGTGGGGGGGGTCTGTGAATGATGATATTGACAGTGCATTACGCGTCATTTGATCAGGCGATAGGGCTTGTTAAAAGGGTGGGTTGAAGTGCCATTTTAGCCAAGTTCGATATTGAATCAGCATTTTGGCTCTTGGCACCCATCTTCTCACCATCTTTTGGGTTATAAATTCAAAAGGTGAATTATTTGTGGATTTGTGCTTTCTAATGGGGTGTTCCATCTCCTGTGCGTACTTTGAGACGTTCAGCACTTTTGTACAGTGGGTGGTTGAGCAGGTAGTTGGGGCTAGGATCTGTATCCATTATTTGGACGATTTATTTTCTTTACGGAGGTAGCACAGGAATTTGATATCCCTTTGGCCAGGGATAAGACAGTTGGCCCGGTGAGGGTTATACAGTTCCTGGGTATTTCATTAGATTTTTGTCAAGTTAGAGTCGGCTTTGCCTGAGAACAAAGTAAAGTATTTGTTGGAGATGATCACCAAGAAAACAGCGAGTAAGAAAGTTACCATAAGGTAAGCGCAATCTCTGTTGGGAAAGCTGAACTTCACACACAGAATTTTCCCAATGGGTAAGATCTTTGCCAGACAGTTGTCTTTGGCTACAGCCGGCATCAAAAAAACTCATCACTTTATTAGGATTACAAAGTCATTGAGAGATGATTTGGAAGTCTGGAGGTCTTTTCTGTACCGTTTCAATGGACGGTCCTTTTTCATGGCTAAAAGAGTGGGCAACTGGAACATACACGTCTTTACGGATGAGTCAGGCAGTGTAGGTTTTGGGGTGTATTTTCGGGGACTATGGTGTGCTGAGCATTGGCCCGAGGGTTGGTCGGTGTCTGGGATTGTAAAAAAAACTACTTTTCTTGAATTGTTTCCGATTGTAATGGCTATTATATTATGGGGTGATAAATTGAGGGACCAGCATGAGGTCTTCCATTGTGACAACATGTCAGCGGTCATGGTAATTAACAATCTTTCTTCTGCATCATCACCAGTGGGGGGCCTCTTTCGTTCCCTTGTGCTGGAATATTTAAGACAGAATGTGTTATACAGAGCAGTCCATGTACCCGGGGTTAAGAATGAGATAACAGATGCCATTTCTAGACGGCAATGGCAACGATTCAGGCTGTTTGCCCAGGGGGCTGCGTTAAAGCCAACCCCCTGCCCAGAGGATATTTGGAACATGGTTAAGCTGTAGAAATTTTGAGGACATTCACAGAGTGTTGGGGGCGGCTCGTACGGGCCATGAGATACATATTGAAAACAGCACGGATTGTAACACTGCTTGTAACTGTGTATCTTTGTAAAGGTCCCATTTAAAAAAATAAATAAAAAAATAAATAAATATAAATATATATATATATATATATATATATATATATATAAAGAAATCAATAAATTGGTAATAAATAGAATGTTTTAAAAGGCTGGGAGTTGCTAAAACGGGTTGTACATTCTTGGTAGGCTGTAATAGGGGTCAGATGGTTTGGATAACACGGCATGCGTTGGGATGGTGTGTTGTATGAGACAATGCAGTACGCCAGGTGGGTGGCTCCGCTGGACATTCTGGTGGTCCATGCAGGGGGCAATGATCTAGGGATCATGCCATTTAAGTGTTTGATTGAGGACATGAAGAGGGATTTCTTGAGGTTGCATCACTTGTATCCCGAGACAGAGCTGGTGTGGTCGGAAATGGTTCACAGGTTTAAGTTGCGTTCCAGTGCTCTAGATGATGCAGTTATGTTCAAGTGCCACAAAAAAGTTAATAGAGCTATCTCTTTGTTAGGAAGCTGGGTGGGATTTCTGTTCGCCACGTTACTTTAGAGGAAGACAATGCAGAGAAGGTTTATACTCGTGATGGGGTTCACTTGAACGAAATCGGATTAAAGTTGGAGGAGGGAACCTGTAAGGCTTTGGGACTTCATAGAAGGAGTAATCTGGCTGGTTAGACGAGGGTTCTCCCAGGTGGGGTTTCTTTCTTCCCAGGTTAAGAGAATTCAGGAAGTTTCGGCTTGAGGGTCCGGGTAGGTGTTCCGTTGGTGGGTCTGATTCTCTTCGTGCCCCCTCAGAGTTGGCTAGGGTAGGTAAGATTTGCGCAGGTGGTGGGTAATGCTTGCACGGTTGCTTTTAGGAGCAGTAATCAGTTAACTCTTGGGAGTATTTTGACTCATGGGGCACAGGGTTCCCTTGAGTCAAGTAAGGCGTGGGGGCAAGCATCTTGATGGAGTTACCAAAAAAGAGGTTAAGAGAAGTTCAAAACTATTTAATAAAAGGCTGTAGCCAGTTATACCCCACCTACGGCTAAGTGTTTTTATATGTGCGGTCTCTATTTATTTGGGAATCTTTATTGGCTATGTTCTGGTCAAACTCACACAAGACCATCATGAGGTGGTACCTGACTCCAGCCTGGCTGAAACTTTCTCATCCATCCCTAGATCCAGTTATTTACTAATTGCTAAAGATTGGTACCCCTTATTTTAATTGGATATATATATATAAATACATAGTTACATAGTAATTAAGGTTGAAAAAAGACTTTCAGTCCATCAAGTTCAACCTTTTAAGATCCCCTCTGATCTGCAATATGAGGATTAGTTATTAATTAATTAGTTGTTAATTCTTAATTAATTATGAATCAACTACAGTCGATATAAAAAGTCTACACACCCCTGTTAAAATGTCAGGTTTCTGTGCTGTAAAAAATGAGACAAAGATAAATCATTTCAGAACTTTTTCCACCTTTAATGTGACCTATAAACTGTACAACTCAATTGAAAGACAAACTGAAATCTTTTAGGTAGAGGAAAGAAAAAGAAAAAAGAAAAATAATGTGGTTGCATAAGTCTGCACACCCTCTTATAACTGGGGATGTAGCTGTGTTCAGAATTAAGCAATCACATTCCAAATTGTGTTAAATAGGAGTCAGCATACACCTGCCATCATTTAAAGTGCCTCTGATTAACCCCAAATAAAGTTCAGCTGCTCTAGTTGGTCTTTCCTGAAATGTTCTTAGTCGCATCCCACAGCAAAAGCCATGGTCCACAGAGAGCTTCCAAAGCATCAGAGGGATCTTATTGTTAAAAGGTATCAGTCAGGAGAAGGGTACAAAAGAATTTCCAAGGCATTAGATATACCATGGAACACAGTGAAGACAGTCATCATGAAGTGGAGAAAATATGACACAACAGTGACATTACCAAGAACTGGAGCTCCCTCAAAAATGTATAAAAAGACGAGAAGAAAACTGGTCTGGGTGGCTACCAAGAGGCCTACAGCAACATTAAAGGAGCTGCAGGAATATCTCCCGTATTCTTCATATGTCTGGGCTATGGGGTAGAGTGGCAAGACGAAAGCCTTTTCTTACAAAGAAAAACATCCAAGCCAGGCTACATTTTGCAAAAACACATCTGAAGTCTCCCAAAAGCATGTGGGAAAAGGTGTTATGGTCTGATGAAACCAAGGTTGAACTTTTTGGCCATAATTCCAAAAGATATGTTTGGCGCAAAAACAACACTGCACATCACCAAAAAAACACCATACCCACAGTGAAGCATGGGGGTGGTGGCAGCATTTGGGGCTGTTTTTCTTCAGCTGGATCTGGGGCCTTAGTTAAGATAGAGGGAATTATGAACAGTTCCAAATACCAGTCAATATTGTCACAAAACCTTCAGGCTTCTGCTAGAAAGCTGAACATGAAGAGGAACTTCATCTTTCAGCGTGACAACGACCCAAAGCATACATCCAAATCAACAAAGGAATGGCTTCACCAGAAGAAGATTAAAGTTTTGGAATGGTCCAGCCAGAGCCCAGACCTGAATCAGATTGAAAATCTGTGGGGTGATCTGAAGAGGGCTGTGCACAGGAGATGCCCTCGCAATCTGATCGATTTGTAGTTTTTTTGCAAAGAAGAGTGGGCAAATCTTGCCAAATCAAAATGTGCCATGATAGACTAATACCCAAAAAGACTGAGTGCTGAAATAAAATCAAAAGGTGCTTCTACAAAGTATTAGTTTATACAACCATATTATTTTCTTTTTATATTTTTTCTTCCCTCTACCTAAAAGATTTCATTTTTTTTTTCAATTGAGTTGTACAGTTTATAGGTCACATTAAAGGTGGAAAAAGTTCTGAAAGGATTTATCTTTGTCTCATTTTTTTACAGCACAGAAACCTGACATTTTAACAGGGGTGTGTAGACTTTTTATATCCACTGTATTTTTTTTTTTAATTAGTCATTAATCCAGAGGAAGGCAAACAGAAAAAAAACAAGTGAAAGTTAGCCAATCTCCTCAAAGGGAAAAAAAAAAAATCCTTCCTGAGCCCAGGATCTCCCTGGATCAATACACTTTCTCTAATTATCCAGGATAACCATTAATTCCCTTCTTAATCACATTTAATAGCTGTCAAACGAGACGTCGTCACACTTTGCGCGGTGCGTACCAGTTAGGGGATGAGCGCTGGAGGCGCTCATCACTTGCGAGCATCGCAAGCCTTTAATCACATAGCACTTAGCCAATGAGCTCCGAAGGTCGAAGGCGCTCATCGCTGCAATCATTGCAAAGCGAGGTGAGCTGTTAACATGTAGCACTTGGGCGATGATCGCTGAAGGTGCTCATCGCCTGCGAGCCTCGCATAGCGAGGTGAGCCGTTAAGGCACTACGATGCACAACAACTATCAGCACAAACACGCAGAGGCAATGAAACACGCAGGACTTTGCCGCAAAACACTTCCTAAACGCGGGATTGCCTTGACGTGCAAGCGGTTGACAAAAACATGACAAGACGCGGAACTTAGAAAAAAAAAAAATACGAGGAGCTGGATGCAAAAAATTACGAGATTAACGGACGAACGACGAAAACGAAAAAACAATAAAAACACACTAAATACACCCCAAAAAATGACAAAATCACAGACAGCTTGGGTCAACAGCCAGGACATCTGGGAGTGAGGTGGGAAGAGAATTTAACTTGATTTAGACGATTTTCGCCACTCGAAAAGTGAGGAAAAAACTGGCCACTGAAAAAAATGAAAACGAGGCTAAACGACTCCAAATCGCGCAAAACACTGCCAAACGCGTAGCACTTTACACATCACAGTATGACCTACACAATACACTATTACAAAAGCCGGAAACAGCTCACAAGACGCGTAACACATTAATAACATTATGACTATACAATGCCGCTTTACACAATAAACCAACGGCTTTACCTCGCGCACGCAGACTATTTAGAATGCACACTTGGAACATTCATTACACTTTATAAGCAGGGCACTAACACTCACAATGTATATTCTATGCAGACGCAAAATACACACAGCTCTTCAGCCTATTGCTCGCTGTATATATGAATTATAAATACTTAAGGTATATTAATTTATTGAATAAATAATTCATTATTACTTAACTACATATACATAAAAATATATATCTCTCTTTATCATAACTCATGAAGGTGCTCAGAGGACCAAAAGTACATGACAGGAGATGCTCTCAATGAGTGCCAAAGGCACTCATTGCGAGGCATGCGATGAGCGCCAAAGGCGCTTAGCGCAAGCCTCGCAATGAGTGCTGAAGGTACTCACAGTACAAAACGGTTTACTGCCCTGTCATTTTTTTTTTTTGAAAACCTCTTGGCACAAAAAGCTCCCTTGACAAATCTTTATACTAACCCTGGGTGTATTTATATAATGTAATCATATCTCCTCTTAAATGCCTTTTTTCTAGTGAAAATAAGCTTAATTTGCTTAGTCCTTCTTAATAACTTAGCCCCTCCATTCCCCTAATTAGTTTTGTTGCCCCCCTCTGTACCCTTTTCCAGCTCTAAAATGTCCTTTTTATGAAGTGGTGCCCAAAATTGTACCCCATATTCCAAATTAGGGCATACTAGAGATTTGTATAGTGGCAGAATTATATTTGCTTCCCTGGCTTCTATACCCTTCTTAATACATGCTAATATTTTATATGCCTTTGCAGCTGCTGCTTGGCTTTGACCACTGTTACCTAGGTGGTTGTCCACAAGCACTCCCAAATCCCTTTCAATATCTGATACCCCTATATTTGCTCCATTAACATTATATATTGCATGGCTATTTTTCCTTCCCAGATGCATAACTTTACATTTATTCAGATTAAATCTCATCTGCCATTTAGATGCCCATTCCTCAATTTTATGTAAATCCATTTGAAGGGAAAGCACATCACTATCTGATTTAATTACCTTGCACAACTTTGTGTCATCAGCGAAAATGGAGACACCACACTCCAATCCTACCTCTAAGTATAGTATATTAATTCACTATTAATAACTATCCTTGTAATATTAACTCTTAATTCGAATAGATACTAATCCATATACCTAGTATTCACGTCACATGTCCAACTGTTCAATTGTATATAGTTTTATTTTTCCCTGCCTCTATTCTTCCATAGCAACTTCTCAATGTAATTTGAATATGGTAGATATTGCCCTGTTCTTTCAATCATAATTACTAACCTAATAGGTATGTTTCTAATGGGAGGAGCCCGTGCCCATATATATTTGGAGCCTCAAAGCGACAATCACGCTTCCTTGGCGGGGATCGAGTAGAGGGGACACAGTGCTTCCAGTGAAACAGAATGGTTAATGTGCCAGATCACCTCAAGGAGCCTTGTAGTTACATATGGCTGGTGAACTTTGCCCAGTTTTGGAACCCCTATATCAAGGTAAGGTTGTAGCATTGTAGTGTGCGATCAACCAGTTAGCAGAGGAGATTATACTACAGCAACTGGTTCAGATACAAGTAGTGGTACTTTGTAACTGTGTGTATCTTGGAGTACTTTATTACCCAGTATCATTGATTCTTTGCAGGTTCTGGTATATATGCATTTGTTTGACACTTCCAGTAGTGTTGAGTTGGCAATTTTTATATTGTTACTCTCTCAATCAATGAATACTGGGCGTTGATTTCAATATAGGTATTTATAGTATGTATCAGGGAATTCACTGTTATATACCTGTAGGTGGATTTTCTGATAGGTATTTTGTCTTAGTCATTGGATACATTTATGCTTACTAGAACATTATCTAGGGAAGGCCGGTGTTTTTCCCTAATTGTATAAATTGAATTCCCCCAGTGCATTTATTTTGTTTTGAATTATTAATAAAGTTTAAACATTTTTAGTTTTTACATATTATTAATAGAGTACCTTTTTTGGGGAGTTCACTGGTAAGGGTTCTCGGACCTCTACTTCCTTCAATGGGCCTCTGTTAATTTATTCCTTGTTTTTTCTATACTTTTGTGTGGGTTATATTCCCATAGTAAGATGTCCACATATGACAGCATGTCATCTGCGGACATCAGGGACCTGTTCTAGGAGAGAGGGCTCAACAGAACCATGGCTACTACCAAGGCAGAGATGATCCAAGAGCTCTTGTTGGATAATGAGAAGGGGGAGCAAGTCACAACAAACCAGGTCCCTGCTACATCTGAGGGAGTGGTAATTTATAAGACATTTCAGCAATGGAAGACCAGTATGCCAAATGTAATCAATGATCAGCAACTGACCCTTCAGACTCAGATCAGCCATGAGGTCCAACAGGAAAACCAGAAAGGGTATACCTGTTTGTCGCCAGGACCTACAGAACTAAAGGATCCAACAGCAGCTAGGATAAAAACAGTCCATAACAATTATATAGATGGGTTCCTCCAAGACTTTGAACAACAGTGAGATACCGGAAGCTGAGTGGATTAGTCTTCTGGTCAGCAAGCTCAGTGGGAGAGCCAGTGAGGCATTCCGGGCTATTTCTAAGGACCAGCAAATGTATGAGGAGTTACGGATGGTGCTGTTGGCCAGGTATGCTGTGACCCCAGAGACTTATATACAGAAGTTTTGTATCATGACCAGGGGTGCTGGGGATAATCAGAACCCTCCAGACTCCAGCAACAGGCCTGATTGAGCCTCATTGCAGGAAGGAATTTATTTGTCACTGAAGAAGCTGCAGATCACAGCAGCGAAACGCGTCTGCTACTTGTTTTACAATCTATTTGTTTTACGATTTTTTATCATTGGATTTCTGTACCAGAATCAAACCGCAATTTATATCAAATAAATATATTTTTATCCATGAAAATGGTCTCAAGTACTTGTGTTTTGGGGAACCCCGACACGCACACTCGAAAAGTACACAGCATCAGACCAAACAATATCACCGCCCCACACGGACTCAAGTACCATGGAGTAACACCAATATATACGGCATATACTTAAACAGAGAACATCACCCGGAAATGTTGTGTTAAATACACTTATGATTGTGCGCTTTACAGACATTCGCACAATATAACTCTTTTATGATTCCATAAAGCACCGGCGTGAACAGTGCTTTCGGGAATAGCTGCACATCAGACCATCATACACGAAAGCCCCTCTTATTTATTGAGAACTCAAGTTATTATAGTCTTTCTATTGAGGTCATCATTACGCAGACAGGATCTCTTGAGCGCTAAGGCCAACACGGGTTGCGGTACGATCGAACCCAACCACACAAAAATCCTATCACATATATACTGAAGTCATCTACAAGATGAGACATGCCTGCAGGTGCTGGTGGAGCTGGAAGGAGGTAACCACATTGGAGGAGGCGAAGAATGTAATATTATTGGAACAATTTTATTTTATATGCCCGTACCAGGCTCTGTTCTCCACTAGCCCTGGGTGTACCCCCTAGCTGTACATGAGATTTTGACAAAAGGTTGCCCCACTCGGAAGCAAACTTCCTATCATGTCCCAGAAGCAGCGAGGGCTAGCATCTCTGACAAGCTGAGGGAGATGTTATGATTAGGGGTGATTCAGCACTCTAGTCGCCCCTGTGCTTTCCCAGTAGTGCTGGTGTCTAAAAAAGTCATAAGCGCTTGTTTCTGCGTGGACTATCATAGGCTAAATGAACGGACCAAAACCGATGCTTAACCTATTCCATGCATGGATATGTGGTTGGACAGTCTGTGTACTGCTAAGTACATCACCAGTCTGGACCTCTTCAAGAGGTCCTAGCAAATACCCCTTGGTGAGACAGCCAGAGAGAAGTCCGCCTTCATCACCCCTTTTAGACTATACTAGTTAACCCTCCTAACGGTAATCCCGAGCGTGGCTCAGGGTTAATTTTATGTATCCAAAGTGGTAACTCTGAGCCATGCTCAGGATTACACCGGAAGTGCACGGGCAGATCTGGAGGGGACCCAGGGCTGCCTAATTTCCCTGTGCCCCCTCAGCACACCATTCCTCCTCTCTTATCCTCTTCCCTTTCCCCCTTATCCTTCTCCTCCTCCCTTTCACCCCTTCCCCATCTCCCCACTTTCCCTCTCACCATCCACCTCCCCCTTACTATGATCTGATGATCCAATGTTTATAATTTGCCTGCGGCATCTCATCGGGCAAACGCTAATGACGTGACGTGCAGCCAGATGAGATGCTGCAGTCAAAGAATAATCATTGGATCATCAGATTATAGTAAGGGGGGGTGAATGGAGAGAGGGAAAGTGAGTAGAGGGGGAAGGGAGGAGGATAAAGGGAAAAGGGAGGAGGATAAGGGGGAAGGGAGGAGGTGGATATAGGGGGAACGGAGGAGGATAAAGGGGAAAGGGAGGAGGAGGAGGGGAAGGGGGAAAAGGGAGGAGGAGGATAAGGGGGAAAAGGGAGGAGGAGGATAAGGGGGAAAAGGGAGGAGGGGAAGGGGGAAAAGGGAGGAGGAGGATAAGGGGGAAAAGGGAGGAGGGGAAGGGGGAAAAGGGAGAAGTATAAGGGGGAAAGGAGGACGAGAAGGGGGAAACGGAGGAAGAGAAGGGGGAAGGTAGAAGGATAGGGGGAAGGGGGGAAGATAAGGAGGAAAGGGAGGAGGATAAGGCAGAAGGGGGGAAAGGGAGGAGGATAAGGCAGAAGGGGGGAAAAGGAGGAGGATAAGGGAAAGGGTGGAAAGGGAGGAGGATAAGGGTAAGGGGGGAAGGGAAGAGGAGAGGGTCGAAGTGGTAATGGTGCTCTGCAGGGGCTAGGGTGGGGGATGTATATATTTATATATATATATATATATATATATATATATTATCCCTTCCCTGTGAGGATAGGTGACGCAGGGGGTGGAAAAGGCGGTCAGAATATGACAGTATTTTTTTATGTACCGCTTTAACATTCTAAATACTGACATTATCATACCGCCGGAGGGTTTAAGGTAATGCCATTTGGGATAAAGAATGCCCCTTCAACCTTTCAAAGATTAGTAGACTGATTGTTACAAGGACACCAGGGGTATGCTGAAGCTTGCCTAGATGACATTACAGAAAGTTTATTCCCTGTTAGAGTACCATGACCAAGCCTTTGACAGACCTGATCCGGAAGATGCCCAGAATGATCCAATCGACCCCTGCCTGTGAAAAAGCTTTTAGGGCCTTGAAATAGGATCTCACCTGCTCCCCTATTTTGGCTACCCCCGAGTACACCAGACCCTTCATTGTGCAGACAGTTGCCTCCACTTTTGGACTAGAAGCAGTCCTTAGTCAGAAAGACGAACAAGGAATTGAGCATCCTAAAGCCTAACTCAATAGGAAACGGCTGCCAAGGGAAGTAGGCTATGCAGCAGTTGAAAAGCAGTGACCGGCTTTGGTATGGGCACTGAAGAAATTCCAGCATTATTTGTATGGTCGGGAGTTCACAGTAGTTCACTATCCAGAGTGGCAAGGGATAATGGCAGACTGAGACGAAGCCTGGCCCTACATACTTTCAATTTTGGCATACAGCGCCACCAGGGCAAGCTCCATCAAAATGCAGATGGACTCTCAAGACAGGCGGACAAGTAAGCACAGTGTAGCTAGAAAGTCATCTTCAAGATCACTTCCTAGTGTACACTAGGAAAGGGAAGGGAGATGTTGGTATGTTCAGGAGGGCCCAATGGACTTTTGGGGATTGTTGAAACATTGGGGGCCCTGGATTAAAATCAACTGATCATTGACCTGCTGGCATGAGATGGTCAATGTTGCCTGGGGTATGATTGTACAGATGGGAAGGAATGTAAATTCCTCATATGGGCCGGGGGTTCATTAGGGACTCTTTTATCCATGATAGATGTAGGAAAATTAGAGCTTTAGGAGTGCTAAGAGAATGTTTTATTTGTGACTGTGAGATAAATATGACTTGTCCTTGTTAAAAAGGAGTGTTCGGTCTGGATATACATAACAAATGTATTATTCATTCTAGGGAAGGAATGCTGCATCTGATTGACTAGAGTTACAGTCGATGACTCTGCAGTTCTGCTATCTTGGTCCTGTGTTAAAAATGTCATACAGCTCAGGAATTGGCCATACTGGTCAATACGAGAAGGATCTGTTTTTAGGATTATTGTTCTGTACAATCATAAACCACAGTCAATCCTAGAACTATTTAGGATGCTAGGGGAAGGAATGAGTGAAGAGGGGTTCCTGGGATGAAGGCACTAAGTTGAGGGGCAGGGGTAAGAGTGGAAAAAGCAGACAGATGCAGCTGAAAAAGACTTGCCTGCACAAGCAAAACAGAAAAAATTGCCACACAGTAAATCACTCAATAATAAAGGGACAGCCAGTACATTTAATAAAAAAATACTTTACAGGTAATTGAAGAGAGAGTAATATCCCCGGAATTAATAACTGCAATGAAATTACCCAGCTACTGGATCAGGATGTTAATTTATCTTTCTCTGACACATCCCTCTCTAATCCTGGTGAAGGCACACCCACCCTTGGGCGGAATAGTGTTACGGGTAAAGAAACCACTCATATGGATACCAACTCCTGCCACGGGAGGTGTAGGAGCAAGAGAAAACTGGAGAGCAGATTCTCTTCCTCTAAGGGAGGAGGCAGTGGGTCTGAAATTATTCATCCCCCTCTGGTGGTGGTGGTGGTGGGGGGGGGGGGGGTGGAGAGCTATGCAAAATTCAATTGAAGGTAGTGAAGCAGATAGGCAGTCAGCAATGAAGGAAAGGTGAGGCCTAGACAGGGGCCCTGGCTGTGCGGGACAGAAGCAAAACACCCTAAAGACAGAGAGTCCAGGGGTGGGATTAATGTTAGGAAGCAGGGAAATGTTTCTTATCATTGCAAAAAGGCTGCACAGAAAAAGTCACCAATGAGATTGCATGTGAACTTGCGACGATACATTTGCTATGCCTCCGTCCGCATTATCAGGTGAGTCTGCTGATTTACCTTCTATGATCGCAGTCATAGCCAACTTGGAAAATGGAATTCATAGCCCCAAAATTCTGCTGACTCAGCTGCTAAGAACAAGAACGATAATGGTAACAAGGATGGGGCCTTGGCTAAGGTGCTACGGTAAGAGGATGGGATTATCAAAAAAGGCCAACCTTATTATGCGGTTTAAGTTCCAAGTTTGTAATACTGAGTTCTTCCTCGCAGAGGTGTGTGGGAAATTTAATATATGCCAAGCAGCAAGCCAATATTGTTTTGGAAAAAATAGAACAATTTTTTTTATATCTTTTGTATATATTGTTTAATAAGAAACAAATGCTTTAATTATTTTGTGTACAATATGTTCATGGTGTATACATTTAAAAGTTTTATTATTTTTCTTTATTTTTTGAAAGAAATCCATTTCAACATCCTCCCTAACCTAGGTGTTGTCCCCAAGAAGGAATTTGGTAAATTCAGGTTGATCCATCATTTATTTCACCCAAAAGTTTTCTCAATTAATGATGATATAGGTTCACTACGCATCATTTAATCAGGCGGTTGAGTTGGTACGAAAGGCCGAAAGGGGGGCATGGCTAGCTAAGTTTTACATAGAGTCTGCTTTCAGAGTACTTCCTGTTCACCGTACTTCTCACCATCTACTCTGTTGCCAATTTCAGGTTAAATACTACGTGGACCTATGAATGCCAATGGGGTGCTTTATATCTTGTTGTTACTTCAAGACGTTCAGCTCATTCGTACAATGGCTCATCAAATGTGTATCAAAAAGTAAGTCAATCTATGCAAGATTTAATTGAAGGTAGTGAAGCAGGCAGACAGTCAGCAATGAAGGAAAGGTGTGGCCTAGACAGGTGCCCTGGCTGTGCGGGACAGAACAAAAACACCATAAAGACAGAGAGTCTATGGGTGGGATTAATGCTAGGAAGGAGAGAATAGTGTTTTTTATCATTGGAAAAAGGCTAAATGGAAAAGTCATCGTGATCGCATGTAAACTGGCACAATATGTTTGCTATCACTCCATCTGCATTATCAGGTGAGTCTACTGATTTGCCTTCTATGATTTCATTCATAGCTAACATGGAAAAGGTAATTCATAGAAATAATCTCACCCACCCCTTAATAAATTATTTTAAGTCAAGGAAAGAAAAGACAAGAAAGCAGATCTAGGATGTTTCCTAAAACATTCTTTAATTGGCTTCAGGCTTTTCCCAAATAATTGTTTGCCTCTATTTTGTTATTTGGATGAAACACAGATCATACACAAGACATATGAGGGGATGGCTTTGTAGTTGTATACTGAGGTATTAAACAGCCCCATCATTTTATAAGTGTTTCAGTTTCAATTATGGAATATTTACGAGTATGGCTTTTTTGGAATACTTCAACAGAAAGACAATGTTTATGGTGAAATGGGTTTCCAACACATATATTGATTTATATACAAATGTAGCCGGAATAAACTGTTTTGGTGCCTATTTTAAGGGGCAATGGTGTTGTGGGTTATGAAGTGTACAGTGGGCTGACTATGATTTTGTTTAGGAAATTGCTGTTCAGGTTTGGGCTGATCTACTGAAGGATCAGCACATGGTCTTCCTCTGTGACAACCTGGCTGTTCTGATGTCTATTAACAATCTCTTTGCAACTTCATTACCAGTGGTGCAATGAAAAACAGTAGTTACAGAGCAATTAAATTGTCCAAGGCAGCAACTACACACCCGAAGCCTCAAACCCATAATCTATTCCCGCTGCCACAAGCTGATAGTGGGCTGGAATAGATGAGTTCTGCAGTTACAATCCAAACCCGTAATTAAATGGTGCAACACAAGACTCAGAACCAATAAATGCAGGCTCCCAGAAAATGAATGACAGGGAGACATAATAAAGCAGTGTTCCACACGCCCATGCATTGACTGTGTTGTAGATTCTCACGAAGTAGCACGCAGGTCTCGGAGTTGAAAGTTGGATATAGAGAGAGAGTAGGTGATATTGGAGAGCAGGTTCTTACAGTTATTATCATAACTATTTTACACATACATTTGGATTACACATATATAATGATTAGACCAAATACTAATACACATAGAGTAAATAACACACTACGTACACACGCATCCACCCCCTCTACCCCAACAGTTAGTAATTATACATAAAACATACATTTTTTTTACATCACAAATATATACACGCAATCTTTTTTTTGTATTTATCTTTATTTTATTTTTGGGATTGATATGGAGGGAGGAGAGCTGTGGTGAGAGGTGGGGAGGAGAAGCGGGGAGAGGTGGGGAGGAGAAGAGGAGAGGCAAGGAGAGAGAAGTGGCCATGGGGAGTGTTGGAGATGTTGGGTGGAGGAGATGGTGGGTGGAGGAGAGGTGTTGTAGGGGAGGAGGAGGTGGGAAGTAGTGGAGGTGGGTGGGCAGGTACCCATATTGAGAGGCACATCAACGTCAGAGGGGGAGAAGTCTGATCCCAGGGGGTTAGTAGCAGGGATGAGGGACAGGACTCAGGGACAGATGAAGGAGGACAGGATCCCCCCAAAGTTGGGAGGCCAAGTGGCTGGGGGCAGGCACAGGACCCCAAATGACTCTTGCGTGACTTCACCTGGGCAGTGAGGCCACTTGCGGGACCTTATGCCACCCGGTGGCCTTTGAACCCCACTGCCCCCCTCCTCCAGCAGCTGTAGCCATCACCGTGGCACACATTTTGGGGGGACGACAGGGGCATGCCCGCACCTTCTCCTCCCCCCTGCAGTACTTCAGCCTCGCTCCCACCACCAGTTCCACCACCACCACCCCAATGGAGCCAGGCACAAGCCAGGCCACACACCCTCCCCACTGAGCCATCACCACCACACCCACCTCTGTCCCCACAACACAGACCTCCATCACCACCAAGCAAGGCTGCCAAGGGTGAGATGCTGGCTATGTCGAGGCACATCTTGGAGTGCCTTCACGGAATCCAGGCCAGTATCTCCTTCAATCACGCGGAGGGAATGAGCAGCATGGCCAGGCAGATGGCTACCTCACATCACATGGTCCATGATCCCCTTCTCTGTGGACACATACAAATGCTGTTGAGAAGTGATGCTACAGACCCTATCTTTTTCTTTATTTCAATAATTTTTTATTAACTCACATTGTGAAATATCAACATACAATTGTAAATAAAATGTTATTCTCCAAGGGAATTTAAAAAGGTAAACAACATAAAGTATGTGTTAAATATTCAATTACACATTTCAAGTGAGTGATACCATTTCACATTTACCTTTTTCCAAATAATGGGAAGGCGGTAAGGGGGAAGGCATTTATTCGAGCATGTTAAGCATTGTTCCTATTAATAAAAGCGGGTAAATAAAAAAGAAAATTAAGTGAAAACTCACGTTCCTGTCCGGTCTCCAGGGTCCCTGACAAAATCAAAAATCCTCAGCCAGCCCCATCTCGATTTATGAATAGAATAGAGGTATCGATAGCTCTCGCTATCTGATAGCAATGTTATGTGATGAAATCACCCATGTATTCCAGGTTGATAGGAAGGTGGGAAAGGTGTTGGAAATTATCAGTCTTATTAAATTGTAGCCTCGTAAATACGAGGTTAGAACGCAAGGCCTACGTGCTTGAAAAATGAGACAGTTTACGACGCTATTAAATTCGAAGTATCTCGGACGAATTTTGCGTGCCTGTGCGTATCAATTCTCAATTAAGCTTTGAATGGGAAAATAGCGCAAAATTCGTAAAACGTAACACCTTCAAAAGGGAGCCAAAAGAGAAAATCATTGACTGTGCTGTAGCTTTTGCAAGTAGACACACAGGTCTAGGCGTTGGTGGGTTTTTGTGCTTTGGTGAGAAAGGAGAGTGGGCGACTGAAGAGTACTGTAAGTTTTGATCTTTTGAAATATCATAGAATTAAACCCTTAATTCACAACACATATAATTACTGATATCACATAATTCACACACATAGATTAATACGTACACATAGCTACACCTAGTGGTAGGCCACAGCACACCTACACCCCCCCCCAAGCAATTACTGAACTACACATAATGCACAATTTTTTTTTTACTCCATGCACATCCACATACATATTATATTTGTTTATCGTTATTTTATTTTCATAGGAGGATAGAGGAGGGGAGGAGGAAATTAAGAAAAGAGAGGCGAGGAGGATAGTGTGGGGAATATAGGAGGGGTAGAGTGAGGAGAAGAGTAATAAGATCTAGAGGGATGAGGAGAGGAGTAGGAGGTGGAGGAGTAGGAGGTGGAGGAGGAGGAGGAGGAGGGAGAGGAGGAAGAGGAGGAGAGGAAGAGGAGGAGGGGGAGAGGAGGAGGAGGGAGAGGAGGAAGAGGAGGAGGGGGAGAGCAGGAAGGAGGGAGGTGCCCCCAGACGTAGGCATACAAGGTGAAAGGGTAGAGGGTCAGGGGCCTGATCCCTGGGTGGGAGGTGGTAGGGATGAGTGAGCGGCCCCAGGGAGAGGAGAGGAAGAGCAGGAGTCCCTGGCACAGTCAGTAGGGCAAGGGTTTGTGGCAAGGCCCAGGGCCCCCAATTATACCCCAGAGGAGATACAGGTTCTCCTTAGGGAAATCCGTGCCCACCAGGGGGTCATATGTGGTGGGAGAGATGTCAAAGCTAGTCAGGGGGATCAGGCCTGGGCCCAAGTTAGCACAGCTGTGTCGGCAGTAAGGGTCGCCAATAGGGACTGGAAGTCAGTGAAGCACAAATCAAAGTGCTGGTGAAAAAGAAGTTGATCAAGGAGGCACAAGCAGCACGTGGTACAGGTGGTGGGCCTGCGGTCGTTGTCACAAACAATGAATGGGAGTAGACCGTAAGGGACTGGATTCCTCCAGCGGCAGTGGTGGGCATACCAGGTCAGGTGGACACAGATCGGCCTAGCACATTGCAATGTGAGTGTCATGTCACATCACACACATGGTTGTATGAAATTTGTGGGGTGATGGAGTGTCCAAAAGCCTGCAGATAAATACATACATACATACAGCATGTTATGTATGAATAGGCTTGTATTCTGGCTGTTGTATATAATGAGCTGTATCCCTCTAGAACAGGGGTGGGTAAGGAGGGTCACATACATGTCAGTCCTTTCAAGATATCCTTTCTGTGCACAGGTGAGTAAATCAGGATGACTGAAGAGGTGATTGACTCACCTGTAAACGGCAGGGATATCATCAAATCCAGGCATGTATGTGGCCCTCCAGGACCGAACTTGCCCACCCTTGCTCAAGTATTATATGGCCTCCTACACCCCTGCCCACACACAGGGATAATTGACATACAATAGCACTGTAAGCCCTATGGATGACTAAATATATATGGGGCAACAATAACCATTTCAGTCCTAGTAGCAAACCTATCTTGTTCATAATTTGTATCGCTGATATGTCTGGACAATAGCTGCACTGCAAACTGATTCTGAGTACAATTTCTAACTATATCCAGATTGATTTGACATGCAATAGAGCAGGGGTGTCCAAAGTCAAACCTGCTGGGCCGCGCACAGGCCTGGATATGTGGATTTCCTTTATGTGCACAGATGAGTCAATTAGACTAAATGACTTGGAGAATGATATTCTCAGCTGGGTGCAGCATGGATATCCACAAATGCAGGCCTGACTTTGGACACCACTGCGATAGAGAGTAAAAATCTGGCTGTGCGGCATATGTGGATACAGACACTGTAGGACTGCATGTGCATCATATACTGTCCTAACCTGGACCATGTCTCAGCTGCCTATTAACGACCATGTCACAGATTGGTCAGTCTTGCACACTGCACAGCAGATCCAGCAGAGCATGTGTCTGATGCACATGCAGTACACATTCATATAAGCCATGATCCACAATGCTTATTATGCAGGCCGTGGTTCATCTGTGTAACACAAGCACCACTGTCAATCACAGGTGACCATGATGTCAAGGATATGGAAACACATAACTATCAGTTGTGTATGGCAACCAACTGAAATATTTGTTTATTCCATTGCAGTACCCAGAAGGCCAGCAACAGAGGAGGAGGCAGGAGTGCCTGAAGAGGAGGGCCAGGACATCCAAGAGGGTCTGGGCCGATCCACATAAGTGGATTATGAGGAGTGGGAAGTGGTGCCCGGGCCACCAACTGCAACATAAAGCCAACCACAGCTATACCGGCAACCTCAACCGGCCATGTCCTGGTCCCAGACCTCCCAGCTGCCACCAGCATCATCACAGCAATGGGGGCAGCCCACCACATGGATGCCCTCATCCTATGCTGACTCTTACCATGCTGCCCCTTATGCTAGGCCGTCCTATGTTGCCCATGGATACCCATCCTACAGTCCACCAGGCCACCCATCATGGCATGACCCCCAGGCCTACATGCTGCCACCTCAGGGCCTGCTATAGCCACCAGTGCAGTGGTGGCCACTGTAAGATATGGCTTATACAGTGATCATTTTTAAACATTGTGCCTTTAATAAGTGTATATTATAACATATATGTAGTTGTATAAATCTATTTATATATATATATATATATATATATATATATAAATATATATATATTCCCTGAGAAACTTGAGGTGTGACTATCTATTCCATTGATACTGTAACAAAAGGCTTATGCCTGGTGTTGTTTATGGGTAAACAAAAGAACAGTTGGGTGGGGGGGACTCTTGCATCCATCATATAGACAACATAATAGGGGGTCTCTTGGCCTAGAGTGTTTTTATGTAAACAAGGGGACATCTGTGTGTGTGAGTTTCCCATTTATAGAGTTTTTATGGAGTATGGGGGGAGGTGAGACTATTTCAGTGAGATAGACAGTCACATATCAAGGGGGAGTGTCCAAGAAAGATATACAAAAGCCCAGAGCGTTTAGTCAGTCTAAGTCTGGAAGACTAGGAGTGTGTGTGTGTCCATGAGGAGGTGTCCAGAAGAGTCATCCAGACGAGTGCCCAGGTGAGCAGAAGCCATGGTGTGACCTGAGGCCTAAACACATGGACTCTGAAGATATTGCTGACCTTTGGTGTAGTATCTAGTAATAATGTAGTATATTATTCATATAAGTCTCTTTTTGTAAATATTGTTTTATCCCTACTGTTTGTCTAAAACCCATTGTGTAACCATATATTGATTTATGCGAAATATATCTTTTTATAAACTTATTCATATGTTTGTTTATTGATTTGTCCAAAAGAACTTATTATTTGTAGAAATGATACATTAATAATTTAATTATTAGTTAATTTCTTACACCACTCTCAGGAATGCCACCCATTTCTGTGCCACAAACAGGAATGCCAACCTCAGTGATGCCACCCTCATCTGTGCCACCGTCAGGAATGCCACCCTCTAGGTGCAACCCTCTGCAGTGCCACCCTCTGCAGTGCCACCCTCTGAGGTGCCACCCTCTGATTCACCATCTACTCCGCCAGACAGTCAACGCCTCCAGCCTTTTAGTTCTCGCCTGTGGCCCCTTTGCCACCAGTACCCACTCAGTTGTGTGAGATATTGGCCCAGTGTTCCAAAGATGACAAGACATGCCAACCAAGGGACTAAAGGATCCTCTGTTTGAGTGAGAGGCAGTGCCGCCTTAGTAGTGCCATGGCTGGCAATAGATCTCTCCAGGCTAGCACTATAGCTATCCATGCTGAGATGAGGAGGCACAACCAAAGGATGGAGAGATATGAGGAACGGTTGAGTCGGGAGAGACGTATGAATATACAGCTACTCCGACGCTAGCCCATACCTCTCCAGCCTTCGGTTGCACAATCGCAAGCTGAAATGTCTGCCTCCTCATCTCAGACAACACTGGCTCCAACTGATCTCCAGCCACCCAGTGTAGTGGCACCCCCCACTTCCACACCACAACAACATGGATGAAAGAGACGGTTCATGGGCACGGAAGGTGGGGGCCCAGTAACGAGGAGTAGGAGGTCTTAGGACCATTGAGGAAGGCCTCCTCCTGATCACTCCTCACAGAATACTGGTTGTTATAGATGTTGACATACTATTGGCTGGCTACAGAGTGTGTACATGTCTGGTTATGTTTAACATTTAAACAATTGATGTTCAATGTGGATTGACCTTGAAATGAAGTGCTGTAGTTAATCAGAAGACATTTTCTTCATCTTCGACCAGTACAATACCATCATGTGAGTAAACACTCAACCCAGTTTCCAACAGGCATTCAATCAGTGTCATTCACCACTGCAGATGGATCGGAAATGCAATATATGACTACATATCTCTTCACTAATGAACATGACTGGTGTGAGTTTCCATTATAATGATCAGTGTGCCAGCTGTAGAGTTGCATGGTCTTATTAGGATCGGCTAATCTAAACCAGCAGTTCTACATATGTTCTTGTAGCATTTCATGCCGTTAACATTATGAAAGTGGATTCATTTATTTCATGCCATGCAAACCAAATGGCTAGTTTCCTTAGTTTGACATCATGATCAATGTGCATGTGTTAACGGTAATGTGAACAGTGTAATCTGCCTGGCATTGGTACCACCCTTATACCAGTGAGATGTGATATCAGCATAGCACAACTATTCCATGTAAATAGTGATAGTACTATTTGCTGAAAGATTGTGTGACAGTGAAGCATGCCTTGTTGTATTACACATATTCGGGGAAGGCTGATTGAACAGGACAAAATCAGTATGGTTATTACTGCTTGTAGATGACGTTCATGTTAATTTATGTACTGAAGTGTCCAGAGAAAAAACAATGTACTATAATAAAAGCTCATGATTGTTCTCCTCTCTATGTTTTCCAGATTCACATCATCTATTGACCAATCAGCAGTAATGTATGCAAACACACTGTGTGTGGAATTGCTTAGTATCACATGATCCATGTTTTCTAGTGTCTATTTATTTGGCAACCATATGGTTGTTGTATGCGCATTAATGGTTATGTCAATGAAATTAGGTGTTATATGATAAGATGTTGGTTACTGTGGGGTCATGACCACACGTGACCCTAGTAGATGCTATGCATAACCCTTATGATGTTGTCTGTTTCCCCTTCAGACGTTCTCTGATTGCCCCTTGCCATACTGGGATCCATTCACACCACACTAGTGCTATTAATGCACAGTCTTGTCCATTTCTGATTGTGCTCTGTGCATGAAATAAAGTATGATGATGTTATATTGTTATCACTGTTTCTGTGTGTTTGTACCATATCATGCTTTCTAATTGACAGAATACAGATAGAATGAAGTGTCATTGTTCAATACATATATGTGTTTTTGTTTAGAGAGATAAATACTACATTAATCTGTACCTTGCCAATATAGATGTAGGTTTCAGCCAGAGGGGTGTGAATTCAGGAGTCATGTCTATAGACATGCAGGGTTGTATATAATGACTTGAAGGGCTCAACTTGAACGATGTTATGAATCTACATTCATGATTATTATGCAGTAATGTAAACACATATTGAACAGAATAGTTACACCCCTAACTGATGGTGATGAGCACATCTGTTGAATTTCAGGGTAATTTACTTGTTACATGGTAAATATATAGTGTGAACATTATCCAGGATTACACAAACAACATTGATTAAAAAACTATGTTTAATTTTTCCCAAAGAGCCACACAGTGACAAATTACCACAGGCCTGCTCAGTATCATGGTGGAGGTGGGTAGGATACAGAGTTCCAGTAACACAGGGAAATAGGGACATAGGGACAGAGTGCAGACAGGGGGGATGACATTGATATATATGATCAGTTGAGGGGGGATATACAGTGCATCATCCAACATGAGGCAATATCAGTTAAATCATGATAACAACATTCAATATTCAAAAACAACAATACAGAATAAGAAGATATACTCATGGGGAGAAGTCATCTGTAGTCTTGTGTGTGTGCAACAGACACTTCTATGCAACTGCAGAGGTAGAAGTGCTCAATCAGTCAATGTTAGAACCCCAGAAGGTCAGTTCGCTGGAAATGCTAATCCGCTATAAGAGCAGACTCTCCATACCTAAGTTTGGACACTCAGATGGGGACCTGACCAGGACCATATCAGTGTGTTCAAACTAATTTCTTGTGTGAGTGGAACTCACAACAAACCTGCCAGTTTGAGGGGAATTCTGTTTTCTGAATGAGCATCTCTATTATCTGCTGTTGCATATGCATAACTGAAGATAAACGGAACCTCATTAACAGTTATGTTCCAAGGCTAGAGATACTCTTCCCCATATGTACAGGGAGGATCACATCAGCACTGAGGAAGAGATCTGGAAGGAAGTATGATACCGGCTTCACAATAGTCCCGGTAGAGGAGAGAATAGCATGTCTAAAGCAATAGGTCCATATAAATCTATGTAGAGGATGTGATATCACACCCGATGCAACGCATGATCGACTATGGCATATGAACATACATGATGCAATGTGACAATAGCATGGTAATGGAATGTGGGAATGATTATCATCATTCCTTGTTCTGACTGTGGAATGGGACTCATCTTTGCGATTTGAAACAAACATACAAGGAACATGTCAATATTAACATTACACATGCTCCATGAGCGCCTACTTGATCACATACCAATATATGCTAGTCATTTCATACATATGTCTTCACTGTTCTTTCCATACATAGGAAACAAGCTACTCATCTGGCAGGTGATGAGGAAGGATATATCTGATGACAAATGATGTAGGAATATCACATCGGTAACACATTAATGCATCTTTGGAGAGCCAAATGTGCTGTTTTAACTTGGACGAGGTCCCAAGCTTATCCGTGAGGTGATTTTTTCCACCAGGACACGTGTGCTGTGGATCGTCATTATTTTACCGCTTACCTATGTGATGTATTCTGGAAAGAGAGAGATAGGCCTACATTAATGGAGTGATTGATGTGTTATTAGTTTCTTCAGTCTTTCAGCATACATGGCCATATTATTCTGCAAATACTCACTATGTAGTTCACATTGATGTAGCAGTAGTTCTGTTGCTTTTCAAATTTTTCCATGTCTGGGTTGTTGAAAGAAGATTTGACACACGGCAGCAGCTCTGTAAGGTTAATATGATGTGATGATTACAGTCACAAATTAGCCACTGCAAACATTTTGCCTTAAACATCAAGATGAGATCTGATTAATAGTTTGGGGAAGGGACAGACCTCAGTGAGAGGTCCGGGAGGCTGGGGTCCCCGAACACTGTTGAGAGAGCAAGGGGCTATTGGCAAGTGCAGGAGCAGGGCCCATAAATATATGCCCCAGAAGAATATGGTCCTCCTGGGTGCGATCCGTGCACGGCCCGTCATCATGGTTTCGAGGAAAGCAAAACCTGGGCCTCAGGCACAGGCTTGGAAGGAGGTAGTGGAGGTAATGAAGGAGGTGTCCACAGTGCCTAGGGGTTTGGGGTCCTTAAAGCACCGTTATGTGGATATCAGGGCCATGGTGAGGAGGAAGATGGCAAGATAAGACCAAGGACGCGTGTTGCGCGATGACGTCACTACGTAGTGCTGTGTCCATTTCAATGAACTTTATTTAGTCCCGTTCAAAAAAGGCAAACTTTATGTAGCGTTATTGCGCATATTAAAATACAAAGAAGCTTTCTTTGATATCGTTTTGCTCAATTTAAGAAACCTATTTATATTGTTTCCAATCTCTCTTGTTGACATATCAATAATATTTTAAACTATAGCTACCTATAAGAAATATATAATACTTAGAAGTGTTTACATTTTTGTGAAAGGAAAAAGAAAAATGTGCTGAGATGTGTTAATAAGGTCCTAGAAAGTCTCTAAACAATATATTTTACTCTAAGTGTCACTAAACAAACTGATAAGCTAAATAATAAAAAAATATAATAATAATAATAATATATTTTTGAAGATTAATTAATAGTGTAATTGTGATTTCTCAGATTAAATTGATTATCAATTATTAGAAAAAGGTTTTTATAAACTTAACACACATTATTCCTCACTTGACCAGAAAAATAAAAATTGTGTTATATCAACTATGTATTTACTAAGTCTGGATCTTCCAAATTAAGTGAAAATCTAATGTTTTCTTCTATATGAAAAAATGTGGACTCTTTATTTTAAATATAGGTAATTGCTAAAGTGGAAAAATAGAAAAAAGAGCCTCTAAGAGAGACATTTTTAAGGCTACAAAAAAGCTGAGTAGGAGTAACCTTCATTAAGGCCTTTCGGATATTTGCAATCTAATGGGAATATCCATTTACTCTCCATTTGTAATAAAATCCTATCAATGTCACCTCCTCTTGGACTAATCCATAGCCTCTCTAGAACTTGGAATTTCATGGCCTTTGGTTTGTTTTCATGGAAATATTTCATATGTCTTGAAACAGGAGTATCAAGGCCTTTTTTAGTGGAATACACATGTTCAAGTATTCTTCTTTTAAATTGGCGGAATGTTTTCCCAACATAGAACTTCTGGCAAGGGCAGGTTAGGACGTATATTACGTGGGTGCTCTCACAATTGATGAAGTTTTTGACTGGGTACTTTTTGCCTGTATTAACATCTTCAAAGAACTTGCTTGGCTAAATAAATTGGCAGGCTCTACAGTGACCGCATTTGAAAAGGCCCTTGGTTTCTGTTAGCCAAGTTCTCTTTGGTTTCTCCTGTTATAAAAGCTCTTAACCAGCGTATCCTTGATGTTCTTATTTCTTTTAAACGTTATGCTTGGCTTTTCAGAGATTAATTTTCTCAATGTTTCATCTTCTCTGAGAATGTTCCAATGTTTTTGTATTATCTCTTTTATTGGTTCCCAGTCGCTTCCATTAGACATTACTAGTCGTATCATTTGGTCTTGTTCTTCAATGTTGTCATTTTTCTTTTTATAAATAAGATCTTCCCTTTCACCTATTAGTGCTTTCTTAAAGGCTCTTTTTAGGACCCAGGTCGGGTATCCTCTTTCTTTGAACCTCACTTTTAGGTCTTGGGCTTGTTTTTTAAATTCCTCAATGGTAACCTTAGATATTGTCCCGTGGGTATACCTGCCTTAAGCGGTATAGGGTGTTGGCTGGACCAATGTAACAGAGAGTTAGAAGCTGTTGCTTTTCGAAACACTGAGGTATGGATATTACCTTGTTCGTCTTTCGTTAGAATTAAATCAAGAAACTCAACTTTGTTCTTAACCATAGAGTATGTAAATTTCAGGCACCAATTATTCAGATTTAGATCTTTAATAAAGTCTTCAAATTCTCTTTGAGAGCCCGACCAGAACAACAGAATGTCATCTATAAAGCGTTGCCATGAAATTACTTTATCTGTATGGTTTTGTTTCAATTCAGTAAACACCTCCAAAGCTTCCCAGTGACCCAGATATAAGTTTGTGTAACTTGGGGCATAGGCAGTTCCCATTGCCATCCCTTTAACCTGTTGATACCAGAGATTGTTGAATAAAAAATAGTTTTTGCTTAGAGTGAATTTAAGCAGTCTTACAATGAATTCATTAAATTCTTCATCCTTCTGATTTTGCATGCTTTGAAAATATTCAACTGCTTGTATACCTTTTTGTGTGGTATAGAAGAGTATAATTGCTCCACATCAATAGTGATAAGCAAAGAATCCTGGGGTACAGTAATGCCATTCATCTGTTTGAGTACATCTAAAGTGTCTTGTAGGTATGAGGGTAATACCTTTACCATTTCTTTAATATGGTCATCTATGTACTTGCTTATATTTTCCATTAAGCAATTATTACTTGACACTATTGGCGGCCTGGTACTGGACTCGATTGTTTGTGTTCCTTTGGGAGTGCATAGAAAGTCGGAATAGTAATGTATTTTGGTAAAAGGAAGTCAAAAGTTAATTGATCTATTAATTTTCTTTCTTTAGCATAGCTAAGAATTTCATATAGTTCTTTTCCAAACTTATCCGTCGGATTTTCCTTCAACACTTTATACGTGTCCTGATCAAGTAAAATGTTTTCACACATCTTTACATAGTCTTGTTCTTTTATTAACACTACATTTCCTCCCTTATCAGCCGATTTAATGATAGTATTACTATTCTTTAGATCATCTAATGCTTTTCTCTCATCTTTTTTTAGATTTTGTTTTACTCTACAGACTGCAGACGAAATAAAGATAGCGTTTTTGAGCCAGGAGAGATTAAGACAAGAAACCAAAGAATAGATGAAATCTAGCAAATGATAGCTAATCTGAGTTGCAATTATGAGAATCATCCATGTTCAAGCCTAGATGTCAGATAGTTAGGAATGAACACATATCAATGTATTAATCAGCATACTAATGACATGTACCTCTCTTATCTCTCTTTCAGCATCCAGGAGGAGGTCTGGGTCCAGTGACGAGCCAGAGGTGGGGCCATTCTCCCTGAGCTGTCTCCTACGGGGCGGGGGATAGGAGGATACAGGATCATCAGAGAGCCCTGGCTCTGAGGAGGGGGAGGTCCTGGTAGAGGATGACAGCCCCAGCAGCTTTTCCCCAACCGTCCCCCTCCTCCAAAGACTTGCCATCTCACCGGGGCCCTCAACATTGGTGGACTATGCTGTCCTGGCCACCATGTCCACTGGGGACACCAACATCACCACCCCTGGCTCCAGCCGGGTCCCAGATCCTCCCCACTCCCTCCCCGCCACCTCCTCACCCAGCCCTGCCAAAAGGACCCCTGTCCCCACCACCAACAACCCAGGCGGCGCTGTCAGAGTTGCTGGCCCCCACGAGGAGGAAGGCTTCCGACATCTCTGGCATGAGGCACATCCTGGAAAGGCACTTTAGTGAGGAGAGGAGGCATCACCTGATGCTAGAGCGGCACATAGTAAGGTTGCTGGGAATGGGGCTGGTCCCCAGACATCATTTCTGGTTTCTCTGTTGCTATGAGACTCAAGAGCCAATCAGAGAGCCAGAATACCGGCCCAGGAGCCAATCAGAGAGCTAGAAAATTGGCCCACATACTGTGAGCAGCACCTATATCAAACCAAAAGTGAAGGTAAAGAAATGTATAAGATTTGTTCATTTGATATGAGAGACCCCATCTTCATCAGTAAATGGGAAAATAATCTAGAAGAATGCTCCATCTCCCTGATTAAACTATTAATAGAGTTTAGGAGAGAAGGGTTAGAAACCATCACTGCTAAACTCAAAGAAACAAGTGATTTGCTGAAACCATTTGAAAAAGATCCAGTGTGTCAAAAAATGTCCAAAGATATAAAAACTAGAGTTTTAAAATTAGAAAACTAGATGAAAAGAAAGAAAAACAAGTTTAACAGGGATAGATTTGACTATTTAAATAAAAATTATAAGAACAATATTACAGATAAGAAAGTACACTGTGAAATACAGATCACAGACCCTCCTCCCCCCCACAAACCTTCACTATCAACCCCGCTTCCAGCAAGGAGAAAGAGGGAATGCAGAGCAGGAAGAAGGGTACAACACAAAAAGGATAAAAAACGTAAATACGAAACAATGAAAATCTTCAATTTGTCTAGCAGAAACCTTAACATACATGAACTAAATGTCCTAAGGAAAGGATTGTCATTTGCCCCATTCACAGAATTAAATCGTTTTGAGCTGTTTATAGATATAAATACATTTGTAAGGAATCTTACCCTTAAAAGGCATTTCCTTAATCTCAACATAAGCGAGACGGCCACTGGTGACCCCACACCAGAACCAAACAAGGGGCTAGAAATCAGTGATGTAGACACCCTTCTGCAACACAAAAAAGCATAAAAATAATCCCAACCTTAACAAGGACGACCAGGAGTCCCTCAGATCTCTTAAGGAGGACCTATCTATTGTCATTAGACAGGCAGACAAGGGAGGTGGGATTGTAATACAAGATAGAGACAAATACATCAAAGAGACCTTTAACCTGATCAAGGATAATAAAACATACATTACCTTAGAACAGGATCCAACTAATAATTTCCTTACTAAATATAACAAGATAATTATGGAGGCAAAAAATAATGGGATTTTATCACAAAAGGAATTTAAGTATCTAGAGGTCCCATTTCCCAGAAAGGCCATATTCTATCACCTACCCAAAATCCACAAGGATACACAAAACCCACTGGGTAGACCAATTATTTCAAGGATCGGGTCCTTGACTGAAAAACTGTCTGAATATGTAGACTCTTTTTTAAAACCTATGTAAACATCTATGTCCTGCACTTTGGGGCCTTATGAGGGTCTCTTTCTACCTGTATTTATATTTATGTATCAATCTTTGGGGTCCTTTGATAGGATTTCTTTACCTTCACTTTTGGTTTGATATAGGTGCTGCTCACAGTATGTGGGCCGATTTCCAGCTCTTTGATTGGCTCCTGGGCTGATTTTCTGGCTCTCTGGTTGGCTCCTGAGTCTCATAGCAACAGAGAAACCAGAAGTGATGTCATACTCTGGCTAAACTCTGCTGTATTTAATTTGATTCCCCTTTATATAGGTAAGGCTTACAAGCCTATGTTTGAGAAATTTTTATTATCCCTTTATGGTGGTGTCACCCTTTGTATAAATCTGATATGTTTGAAGTAATGTTAATAACAAAATATTTTATGTGTCTTGTGCCAGGAAAATTTGAAAGATTTTTGCAAATAATTTATTTCAGATCTAGGGATACGTGACACTAGGGCATCAGTTTTGTCTAGATTGACCTTAAGACCGTATATTTGTCTAAAACTCTCTAGCACATTCAGGGATGGAATGGAAATAGTAGGTTTAGTTAAGAGTGCAGAGGAGGTCGTCTGCAAAGAGACAAACCAGAGATGTCTGCGGTAGACCTGATAAATTGAACTAAAGGCTCAATTGCCATAGCAAAAAGCAGAGGAGATAAAGGGCATTCCTGCCTTGTACCTCTTTGGATGTCTAGGAATTTTGTTCCTGGGGCCTGGTAACTTTAAATAGGCTCTGGGAGATTGGTAATACGTTTGCAAGAGATTTAGGAAGTTTCCCTTAAATCCAAATTCTGAAAGAACTTTAAAAATATATGGCCATTTAAGAGAATCAAATGCCTTCTCGATGTCTATTGCTACAGTACAAAGTCGGGTATTGGAGCGTTGAGCTAAATAAAATACATTAAGGACCCTTCTAATATTATCTCCAGCTTGTCTATGAGGAACAGGTGACTCTAATATAGGCCTTGTGTGCCACCCGTAGCCAACCGATGCTCGTGTCTGGATTAGTGTTTGTCTTAAAGTAAAGATTTGTTCTTGCAACGTAGGGTTGGTAAGCAGCATATCATTAATTCTCCATTCATACGCAGTCCCTATAATTTTTTAAGGCCTTATGTATCAAGTATTTGTTTTTTTTAGGTACAATTCAGATCCATGAAGGCATCTTCTGCATCTGCAAGTATTGTAATTAATGTAATTAATGGGCATCCCTTCAATGAAAGCCCTTCCCCCTTAAGATGTAGCTTTCACAACATTAAAGCTGTCATAGATCAAGAATTCTAAGACATGAAAGTCTTACAATGGCATGTTAATTAATGCATGAACTAGTGAAGCATGTGACCCTGTCCTCAATATCAGAATGAGAATAGATCCAGTGGATCTGGCTACTGACCTTTGTGTCCAATCTGTATTAATGGCTATTCGTCCCATATTGGTGATATTATGATATCCTTTAATATGTGCTAACACCTAAATAGCTGATGGATGTGATATCAATGTTGATAGCTAAGCATTTATTTTGAGATGACACATCATTATTAATAGACATGGCCCGTGAGATATGCTGAGAACTAGCTAATGGTTAGTAATGCTTGTAGAGGGAAAGACATGCATGTTTTTCTTTTTTTTATCCTCCTCCGTTTGACCATTTCTTTTCAGATATTTGTTTTGGGAACACACTGTATGTGTGGAACTGGATTGGATTACACAGTACAGAGGTTTATTCATCTGTTTCATTATGCAGATATAGACAAGTTGTAAGTGCTTTGCAAATTACTGGTTTCTTCAATTAAATGGAGTGATTTCTGATGATCCTTGTTCATCATATTCTGGTTACAGTGGTGTAGTGACCACATGCTCTGCATCATGATTATTCTAGACTATTACATTACCCCCTTTAGGAATCCCCTTTTTTCCAAAAAGACTCTTGCCCTTCCGGTATCCGCTAACACCACACCCATGATATTCTTGAACATTTCTGAGTGTGCTCTGTGTATGAAATAAAGCTTTGTTATACCGAGTCAGTGTGCTTTCAAAGGTTTGGGTTGTGGAACATCCACATACATCACATTGTGTAACATTCCTCTGTCAGTCAACTAATGAGCCCTAGTTAGTGAGTAATGATAACATAATAATACTAGTAGCTTGCCTGTCATAAATGATATAAGGAAATATGTATGCATATATATCCTTCTCTTTCTTCTCCCCTCTCTGTAACTCTCTCCTTCCCTCCATCTCTCCCCTCCCTCTATCCTCTTTGTCCCTGATGGGGACGAGTTGGCTGTTGCTCCACATGCCTCTGCACAGCCTCCATGTGTGTTTGCGGCTCTTCCTGATGGGTTAGAGTAGATTAGCGTGGTGTATGTTCCCCTGGTACTTGATATATGTCATGTGGCGGTGTAATTTGGACACTTTTTCATTTCCTTATCTAGATGTGATGAGTGAGATGTATATGCAATTATATTTATATTTCAGGGTCCACATGAGAGCTTTTGTGAGCGAGAATGGGATAATATGGCAGGCAGGTTCATGTTTTTGTGTTGCAATTTATTCAAGTAGTATGTCCTTAATTGCTTACTGCATGTTGAAGCAAGGCTTTTTATACTGGCATATGAATGACCATTACAACATATGATAAAATAATTTGGGGATTGTTGTTTAATGAATTGTAATGCCTTTCATTGCTTTCCCCATATTTTAAAGTCTAGTAGTGTATTTGTATCTTCTTTTACAGTGTTAAGAACTTGTCTGTAAACCCTTTGCGGGTCCTATTTCGAGCCCATAATATTTTTGACTACATTTACCATTTACAGGTTTAAGCGCAAGTGCGTCTTTGGGGAATCGTAGCAATTTAATGGCGATTTGCGATTTTATCGATCATAACATTAGCGGCATTGAAAGATCAAAGCTTTATCTGAGACGGAGTTCCGTTTTTGGCAACCGCAGTTGCTTTTCAGCCTGTAACCCGCAAATATTTTGCGGGTAGCGAAAAGGGGCTAATTTAATAGCAGTATCTTTTGCAAGCTCTTTTATGGGTTTCCGTAACTACAATTTGGCGAACTTAATGAGGCTCCATGAGTAATGTGGATTAAATAACAAAAACTACAGACAGGAGTAGGACAAGTGAGATTGTCCAAAATAATGTGAGATTTGTAATCCGATAATCCGATTCATCTTGAAATGTTTTAACAATTTAAAGTATATTCTTAAGGAGGATGACCTTTCAAAAGACATCCTACCGGACAAATCCATCATCACTTTTGAAAAAATATGTTTCTTAAAAATATACTCCTAGTGAGCTTAAACATAACCAATCCTTGGGAAGGGAAAACATTTATAACTGTACATACAAACATTTAAAAAAAGTCAGATAAAGGTATAATTCACTCCACCTACAAAAACAAGAATTAGAACAAACTGTAGATTTTAATGTGTGATTTATGTGATAACATGCATTTGTGGTAAACAATACGTAAGCTCAAGATTCTGGGAACATACATATTTTGTTATATTACAGCCTTAAGTTCAATGTTTTGTTAATCTGAATTATATGTGATGGATCAGAACACAATAGTCTAAGTTAGTGAAGTGAAATGAGAAAAATATAAACATAAAACTACTTTTTAGAAATAAAAAACAGAATGTTGGCATGTGCATATGTATTCACCCCCTTTGTTATGAAGCCCATAAAAAGCTCTGTTGCAACCAATTACCTTCAGAAGTCACATAATTAGTAAATGATGTCCACTTGTGTGCAATCTAAGTGTCACATGATCTGTCATTACATATACACACTTTTTTGAAAGGCCCCAGAGGCTGCAACACCTAAGCAAGTGGCACCACTAACCAAACACTGCCATGAAGACCAAGGAACTCTCCAAACAAGTAAGGCACAATGTTGTTGAGAAGTAAAAGTCAGGGTTAGGTTATAAAAAAATATCCAAATCTTTGATGATCCTCAGGAACACCATCAAATCTATCATAAAAAAATGGAAAGAACATGGCACAACAGCAAACCTGCCAAGAGACGGCCGCCCACCAAAACTCACGGACCGGGCAAGGGGGGCATTAATCAGAGAGGCAGCACAGAGACCTAAGGTAACCCTGGAAGAGCTGCAGAGTTTCACAGCAGAGAGTATCTGTACATAGGCCGACAATAAGCCGTACGCTCCATAGAGTTGGGCTTTATGGCAGAGTGGCCAGAACAAAGCCATTACTTTCACCCCCCAAAAAATGGCACGTTTTGAGTTTGCGAAAAGGCATGTAGTAGACTCCCAAAATGTATGGAGGAAGTTGCTCTTTTCTGGTGAGAAAAAATTTTACTTTTTGGCCATCAAAGAAAACGCAAACCCAACACATCACATCACCCAAAGAACACCATAGTGGCAGCATCATGCTGTGGGGATGTTTTTCAGCAGCCGGGACTGGGAAACTGGTCAGAGTTGAGGAAAAGATGGATGGTGCTAAATACAGCGATATTCTTGAACAAAACCTGTACCACTCTGTGCGTGATTTGAGGCTAGGACAGAGGTTCACCTTCCAGCAGGACAATGACCCCAAACACACTGCTAAAGCAACACTTAAGTGATTTAAGGGGAAAGATGTAAATGTGTTGGAATGGCCTAGTCAAAGCCCAGACCTCAATCCAATAGAAAATCTGTGGTTAGACTTAAAGATTGCTGTTCGCAAGCACAAACCATCCAACTTGAAGGAAATGGAGCAGTTTTGCCAGGATAAATGGTCAAAAATCCCAGTGGTAAGATGTGGCAAGCTCATAGAGACTTTTACAAAGCGACTTGGAGCTGTGATTGCTATACCTGCCACTTGAGGAACCCACTTTGGGAACATAATACGAGTGCGCCCTTTTACCATCTTTTATTGGCTATCATTTTCTTAGTTCATTTGCCTTTTATACTATGTTCTATTAACCCATTTTTTAAATTATATATATCATATATATTATATTTTATTGCATACATTGACCCCACTATGCTTGGATTATCTTTCCCAAAGTTTTTGGTTATCCAGTTGGACCATGTTTATATTTCATCCATATATCTTATACTGGGTATTATGAAGATTTCTTGTTTAAAGCCACTCATTTTATAAATTTTGTTTTAGGAAAAAAACCAACAATCCTATTCAATTCTCTCATCAGATCTCTCAACCACTACAACGGACTCCTTGTTGGACTCCCCATCACCCATTCTTCTCCACTCAATCCATAAAAAATGCCAACATTCTGAATACATACCTGTTTATATGATAATTCAAACAAATCTTTAAATACATTTCCACAAAAACTTTCATAATTTGAGTTAGCAACTTTAATCATTTTTTTCTCTATTCATTCTCTACTGAATACATTTTCGATTGTTTTTTTCTAACTAAATAAATCCATTTTTTCTTCAATTTTCATTATCTTATAGTTGTCGGTTCCCAAGTTGTATTATTTTTCATTTATTAGCATGAAGGCAAAATTAAGAGTAAACAATGGCAGTTGAATGTGAATAAAGCTAACTATGGAAACCTGCATTGTGACTTTATCATTTAATTTTCCTGTTGAAATTTTCCTCTTACAACATTAACAAGCAGATGAACATTTCTGTTAGGTCACGGGTGACTGAGTTCTGCTCTGAGCAAATTGGATTCCGTACCATTTGTTTTAATGCCAAAAAAAGGCTGATGAAGTCAATGCTCTAATCTGCAAGTTAATAAATGCCTACATTAAAATCAGAGAAAAATGCTTTCTGTCACTAGGAATTAACCAGAAGCAAAACTAGATCAACATTAAAGCACCTACAGACTCACAAAAAGTAAAATGTTACTGAGCATGCAAATTGCTCATGACTTTGAAGAAGTGCAATTCTATGCACTATATTTAAAAGGACATTGACCATCTAACAGTTGAAAGTGCTATATAAATGTGAAATAAATGTGATTTCTGTAATCTGGTAAATAAAATGTTAGTTGTAGATACAAGATTTAGTAAATATCCATTTAGAAAGAAGTGTGATAAAAGGTTTACACCATAGAATGATGTTTCTGGTAGGACTCAAAAGAATTTCTTAGTTTATCCCAATTTAAGATGGTGTCGGTGACAGAGGGAGGTTTTGGACTTTGGAAACGTTAAATCAAAAATTAATTTAAGCCTATAGTCAGAGAAGATATTTATGGCGGAACTAGCGATAATGTTGAATTTATGTGGGTAGAGTTAAAAAGCGGAGCAGCAAATTCCAAAAGAATATTAGTAGGCATATGCTATAAACCCCCAAATATAATTGAAAGTGACGAAATACAATTATTGTTACAGATTGGAAATGCAGCTAAGCACGGGCAAGTTCTAATAATGGGAGATTTTAACTGGATAAAAGAGACCAGCAGTTCAACTAAGTGGAACAGGTTTTGAGTACACTCAGGGATCATTATCTGGCCCAGGTTATACAAGAACCTACTAGAAATGAAGCTATCTTGGACTTAGTCATCACAAATAATATTGATATGCCAACAAAAACTCTTCATTTTAAAAGGGCAGATTTTAACTGTCTAAGGGCAGCAATACCAAGTATAGACTGGGACAGAGAACTGACGGGTAAAAATACTGAACATAAATGGACAACATTTAAATCCTTACTAAATATACATACACATCACCATATACCGTGTGGGAATAAAAGTAAAAGGAGTAAATCACATCCAATGTGGCTTAACAATGATTTAAAGATCAAGATACGAAGTAAAAAACAGGCATTTAAATTTTACAAACAAGAGGGGACAGAGACTGCTTTACAGGAATACACGGAAATCAACAAGGCTTGCAAAAGGGCTATTAATGGCTATAATAGAAAATTAAAAAATAGTTGCAAAAGAGAGTAATGGGAAGAAGGACAGGAAGGAAGCTATAGGAACATTACAATTTGACACAGGCCGTCTGAAAATTAGTGACCAGGAAAAGGCAGATGAGCTAAATAGGTTATTTTCTTCAGTATACTCATGGAAGGTACCAGTGGTTGGGTCACTGCAACATAATGGGGCTACACTACCTTCACCAAATAACTGGTTAACGCAGGAAGTAATCCAAAAGAGGTTGGAAAAAATAAATGATAATAAAGCCCTAGGTCCTGATACGATACATCCAAGTGTACTGGGTTCTGTAAAAGCCAAATCATTAAATTTATTTTTTCAAGATTCACTCAACACAGGGTCTCTACCAGATGATGGGAGAAAAGCAGAGGTGATATCTATATTTGAGAAGGAATCAAAGCCAGGGAATTATAGACCAGTGAGCCTCACTTCTGTTGTGGGGAAGCTTCTAGAAGGGTTAATAAGGGATAATATACAAGAATATGTCTATTTCAACAGGATTATAAGTAGGAGTTAGCATGGATTTATGAGGGATAGGCCATGTCAAACAAATCTAATTCATTTCTGTGAGGAGGTTAGTAGGAACCTGGATCAAGGCAACTCAGTGGATTTAGTCTTTTTGGATTTTGCAATGGCTTTCAACACAGTGCCACATGGGAGACTATTGTGCAAACTAAGGCATAAAGGAAATGCAGTACATATCTGCTCATGGATCTAAAGGGCACAAAGCAAAGGATTGTGGTAAATGGAACATACTCCGATTGGACTAATGTGGTAAGTGGGGTTCCTCAGGGTTCAGTATTATGTCCTCTCCTTTTTAACATATTTATTAATGACTTAGAGGTGGGACTGGAAAGTAGTGTCTCCAGTTTTGCTGATGACATGAAGGATATTAAATCAGATAATGACGTACTTTCCCTCCAAAGGGATTTACATAAAATAGAGGAATGTGCATCTAAATGGCAGATGAGATTTAATATGAATAAATGTAAAGTAATGCATCTGGAAAGAAAAAATAGCCATGCAATTTATAATATTAATGGAGCAAATATAGGGGTATCAGATATTGAAATGCATTTGAAAGTGCTTGTGGACAACCACCTAGGTAACAGTGCTCAATGCCAAGCAGCAGCTGCAAAGGCAAGTAAAATATTATCATGTATTAAGAAGGGTATAGAAGCAAGGGAAGCAAATATAATTATGCCACTATACAAATCCCTAGCACACCCTCATTTTGAATATGGAATACAATTTTGGGCACCATTATAAAAAAAAGAACATAATAGAGCTGGAAAAGGTACAGAGGAGGGCTACAAAACTAATAAGGGCAATAGGGGAGCTAAGTTATGAAGAAAGACTAACCAAATTAAGCTAATTTTCTCTAGAAAAAGATGTCTAAGAAGAGATATGATTAATTTATATAAATACATCCAGGGTCAGTATAAAGATCTGTCAAGGGAGCTTTTTGTCCCAAGAGGTTTTCAACTGACAAGAGGACAAGAAATAAAACAAGTCAACCTTAAAGAAAGAAAAGGGTTCTTCACAGTAAGAGTGGTTACTCTGTGGAATTCTCTACTAGAGGAGGTGGTGACAACGGATTCAATAAATAACTTTAAAAGGGGATTACATTTATTTCTAATTAAAAAGGGCAATTAATTAACAATCTAATTAATTAACAACGAATCTGCATATTGCAGATCAGAGGAGATGTTAAAAGGTTGAACTTGATGGACTGAAAGTCTTTTTTCAACGTCAATTACTATTTAACTATAGAAAGAGCTCTGTAGGACAAACAAAACCATTCCAAAGAAAAAATCTTGAACATGTAAATGCAGTTTTGAATGTTGGATACCCCAATCTTGCCACGTTATTTAAAACATATGGGAAATCCTGCATGCATCAAATTTATTATGATTGATCATATTCCTTGTGTACTCAGGATAGGTGATCTTGAGAAATAACTACTACTTCTTACATTCTCTCCATTTATCTGTAGAAATGTGCATTCATAAAAAAAGTTAAAATGTCTAGTGTGTTATTTGGGTATAGTGAGTGATTACATATAGATATGGTTACACCTCTAATATCAAAAAGGTGAGTTAAATAATAACTCATCACAAAATAAGAACAGATCTTGTAACTAGGTGCCCATAGGGAGTAATTGCATGGATATTATCCAGATTATTGTGCATAACATTGAGGAAATCATATTTGATGCAAATCAGATAAGGTAAGAGAAGAAAAAAATTAATTTAAAAAATGAGTGTTGCAATTTAAGAAAGTAGCAACACATTTAAAATCATTGGCAATCGTAATTAAATAATTATACTTTATATATAACAGATTTGATAATTATTAAAATCTTAACTGCAGCCCATATTTAGTGAATTATTTGAAGATTATATATATACTAGAGACTTGCCCGTCAAAAAATGACGGCAATAAAATTGTAAGGCAGATAATGCTGTTTGCCACAGAGAGTAAGTGTTTTGGTGGTCTGAGATCCTTGTGCGCTCCTTGCGAGGCTGGTGCTCATTGCGTGGCTCACAATGAGCACCTTTGTCGCACATTGCGAGCCTCTGGTTTGGGTATTTATTGTTATCATAGGCGATTTTGCACCTATTGTAAGGTCCGCAGTGATCTCGCTTTGTCGCTTATTGCAAGGCTCTCCCCTGGTGTAGTTTGTGTCCTATGAGGAGCGTTGGCGCTCCTTGTGGGTGGCGCAGTGAAGGTGTTTGTGGTTGTTTGCGCTAGTGTGGTGTTTTGTGTCTATTTTTTTTTTTTTATGCTACTTATTTAATTAATGAAATCATAAATTAATATCCTTTACCTCTTTGTAATTAATATATGCAGCAATGAATGTGCTGAAGAGCTAACAATCTGTTTTGATGTTCCTGCAGTATACAATGTAGGTTTGCACTGTTGTGGCGCTGAGGTGTAAGTGTCAGCAATGTGTTCAGTGTGTAGTGTAAATAGGCTGCGTGCGCGAGGGGAAGCCGTTGCTGTGTAGCTGGGTACTTCCGCATTCTGTAAGTTAGTGTTGTAAAATGGCGGCGAATGTGTATGTGATACTCAAGTTTGTATGATTTAGCTAATTTTGCTAATGGTGTATGCTGTACCTCGTACGGGTTTGTGTAAAAGACGTATGTGCTTGGTGGTATTTTGTGGCTTTAGGGGTCGTGTAGCCTTGTTTTCGTTTTTTTCGTTTGCCATTTTTTCTCTCGCTTACGGGATTTTTGAGTGTCTAAACTTTGTAAATTTGACTGAAATGGAGGTTTAACTTGTGTTGCAGAGGTCCAGTGTCCCCCCTTGCTGTGGGTAAGGTTTTTATTTTATTTTTGTGTGTATTTTTGTGTTTTTTAATGTTTGTTGCTGTGCGCGGGTTGTCCCTTAAGGTCGTATTTTTGCGAGTCCTTAATGGATTTTTTCTAAGTCCCGCGGGTCGTAATTTTTTTTGTGTAAGTCCGCAATTGTTTATTTTCTAAGTCCCGTGGCTTGTAGTTTTTGTTTAAGTCCGTAGTTAGTCATTGCGTGTTTGTTTTTTTCAAAGTCCCGCTTGTGTGGCCTTTGTAACCGGTTGTGAGGCGCCGAAGAGACTCCACCTCCACAAGTGTATTTTAGCGATAGATCTGGGTTCTAAAAGTGTACGTGGTGTGAAAGCTCCTTAGCATTTGTCCATTATTACAGACATTCATGTTCTAACACTTCTGCAATTAAGGAAATAGTAGTTTCTACCACAAATACTATTTAGGTAGTCACTTTGTTTATAGTTTTAAATCAGTACAGTAAATTAGTTATTAAGGGCATTTGTGTTTTAAAGTTCACCTTAAATCATAACATCTTCTAGTATCCCTGTTTTCTACAGTAACCAACAGCACATCTTTCTTTCGTACATCGTACATTAACACAGAGTAAAAAAAAAGAAATTTAAATGATTTAAGATGTTCTGTCACGTTTAACCAGGGCGAAATTGAATGAAGGGTTCACTTGGACTCCAGTATAAGGTTATATTAGCTCAAGTAGAGGTACAACCAAATTAATATGGATTAAAACATTATATGAACATTAAAACTAAAAGAATGACAAGATTTTTTAATCAGATTACAATAAATGTCAAATAGAATTATTCATAGGAGTCCATATTTTGTAAAGGCACATCAATATATTTTCTGTGCCTCAATGCTTCCATTGGAAATGGTTCAAGTACAATAAAAGCCAATACTTGCCAAGCAGAATTACATTAAGTGCTCATTCCATGGAGAATATGACAAAAAACATGCTAATGCAAAGTCTTTTAACATACTGTACCTGAGAGGCAAGGAAGTCAATTAAATACAACTTGCAGTTAAAGCATAATTTCAAATATGCAATAACTAGAACAGTGGTTAATGCTCTTTGGTACCATAAAGCAATATTCCTATCTGTCCAGGTAGTTCTATTCAGAGGTGTTTCACACACACTCATTGAATATAACACTAACAAAAAATCTATAGGAAAAATAGACTGTAAGAGCATTGATTTTAAGAGAATTTAACAGGCAAAATATCATTAAGCTAGTTTTTTATGCTGATGCATTTGCTAGACCATGGAGGCATCCATTATACTTTGGTGAAGGCTACATGGGAGAGTGGGATGTCTGCGGTTCTGCAAGAGCAAGGCTTGCAGTTATACTTGCAAGCTTTCTGCATCTGACCATGTCAGTGGGAAGATGTCAAGTTCTAAAACCTTCTATACTATACTAAATCCCCGTCTTATCTCAGGAAATAGTGAAACCAGTTAATATAGAATTTTTTTCAACAATCTTAAGAGACCATCAGTCCCATTAAATTCCAAGCCGGTTTCATCAACGGCACACCCGCAAAGCCTGTGGGTTTGAAATTCTGCTGCATTTCAGAGCTATTACATTCAACCATGGGGCGAGCTATGGTCCGTAGATGCAAGCCCATAAAGCGTATTTGCGCAGGTAAGCTGTTAAGGGGCTGGCAGAGCTGCGATCGGCCATTACTATCCAATCACGGTATAAAATAGTGCAACACAGAAGCTTAATACTGCCTTCTTTTATCTACATTTTATTTTGTCTGCTTGTTTATATGTGTATATATATATATATATATATATATATATATTATTTTTTGATCAAATTTTATATTTTTTATATATTTTATGGTTTTATTTAACTTTTGATCTTAAGTTTTCAGTTCACACACATATGTTTTTTTAAGAATGTATCCAAGATCATTTTATGTATATAATTTAGACCATTGTTATATTGTGTTGAATTAGTATGGCGTTGTACAGAAAGGCCCTACTTTTCACATTTACTGTATATATTCGAGTATAAGTCGAGTTTTTCAGCACTTTTTTTAAGGCAAAAAAGGGCCACCTCGGCTTATACTCGAGTCACTCTCCCCCCGTGTCTCTCTAACCCCCCGTGTCTCTCTAACCCCCCTGTGTCTCTCTAAACCCCCCCGTGTGTCTCTCTAACCCCCCGTGTGTCTTTAACCCCCCGTGTGTCTCTAACCCCCCGTGTGTCTCTCTACCCCCGTGTCTCTTTCCCTCCCCCTCCTCAACCTAAACCCCCCTCAACCCCCCTCCTCCACCTAAACCCCCCTAAATACCTCCCCCCTCTCCCCTCACTTACCTGCTTGTGCTCCGGCCTCCGCACCCGGTATATGCTAATGACGCTGCACACATGTGACGTCACATGCGCGCAGGGTCAAGGAGCGGAGGCCGGAGCACAAGCAGGTAAGTGAGGGGAGAGGGGGGAGGTATTTAGGGGGGTTTAGGTGGAGGATGGGGGTTGAGGGGGGTTTAGGTTGAGGAGGGGGTTGGGGTTGAGGGGGTATGAGTGGGGGTTGAGGTTGAGGAGGTGGGTTGGGGTTGAGGGGGGTTGAGGGGGGTTGAGGTTGAGGATGGGGGGGGGTTGAGGATGGGGGAGGTTGAGGAGGAAGGTTGAGGAGGGGGTTGAGGATGGGGGGTTTGAGGAGGGGGGGTTGAGGAGGGAGGTTGAGGAAGGGGTTGAGGATGAGGAGGGAGGTTGAGGAGGGAGGTTGAGGAGGGGGTTGAGGATGAGGAGGGAGGTTGAGGAGGGAGGTTGAGGAGGGAGGTTGAGGATGAGGAGGGGGGTTGAGGATCAGGGGCTTGAGGAGGGGGTTGAGGAGGGAGGTTGAGGATGGGGGTGTTGAGGAGGGAGGTTGAGGATGGGGGGGTTGAGGAGGGAGGTTGAGGATGAGGAGGGAAGTTGAGGAGGAGGGGTTGGGGAGGGGGGTTGAGGTTGAGGAGGAGGGTTGAGGATGGGGGGTTGAGGAGAGAGGATGAGGATGGGGGGGTTGAGGAGGGGGGGTTGAGGATGAGGAGGAAGGTTGAGGAGGGGGTTGAGGATGAGGAGGGAGGTTGAAGAGGGGGGTTGAGGATGGGGAGGGAGGTTGATGATGAGGATGGGGGTTGAGGATGGGGGGCTTGAGGAGGGGTTGAGGATGAGGGGGTTGAGGAGGGAGGTTGAGGATGGGGGGGTTGAGGAGGGAGGTTGAGGATGAGGAGGGAGGTTGAGGATGAGTAGGAGGGGTTGAGGAGGGGGGTTGAGGTTGAGGAGGGGGGTTGAGGTTGAGGAGGGGGGGTTGAGGATGGGGGGTTGAGGAGAGAGGATGAGGATGGGGTGGTTGAGGAGGGGGGTTGAGAATGGGGGGTTTGAGGAGGGGGGGTTGAGGAGGGAGGATGAGGAGGGAGGTTGAGGAGGGGGTTGAGGATGAGGAGGGAGGTTGAGGAGGAGGATGAGGAGGGAGGTTGAGGAGGGGGTTGAGGATGAGGAGGGAGGTTGAGGATGAGGAGGGAGGTTGAGGATGAGGAGGGAGGTTGAGGAGTGGGGTTGAGGAGGGTGATAAGGGAGGGGGAAGAGACACAGGGAAGGGAGAGGTTGGAAGAGACACAGGGAAGGGAGAGGGGAGAAGAGACACAGAGAGAGAGGGGGACACAGAGGGCACTAGGGACACAGGGGGCAGCACATTTCCCACCCTCGGCTTATACTCGAGTCACTCATTTTACCCAGTATTTTGTGGTAAAATGGGTGCCTTGGCTTATACTCGAGTATATACGGTACTATACTATAAATGAGGGTGTGTACGCTAATCCATGGGTAGATGTTCAGACACCACCGAATCAATAGACCAATATAGCCTTATGTTAATTTGCCATTTACTCCTAAGGGCAATGAGCATATCCAGTATTTATTTATTAAGTAACTGTCGCTTGACAAGTTCCTCCTGATCACTCATTAACATTATTTTAATGAAAATTCCACTAACCCCCTTTAAAATTTTATATTTGGAGTTATTTGATGTATGGCTTTTCAATTCTCTTTAAACACACATATGTATGCTAAGTCACTTTGTGCATTTATATAAGCCTCATGGTTACCATCATGTTCCACACATTCTCTTTTGTATTTTGACTGTAACCCACTTTACTCCTCTTGAATTTTCTATTAATGAAATGGATGATTGCCCTTCTGTTTTTATCTATGTTGAACTCTCTGTTTACCTCAAAAACATGTTTACTGTCATAAGTATCTTCTAAGTATTTTAGGTTCTCTGTATCTTCTAAGTATTTAATTATTACAGGCTTATGAATTTTCTCCAAAGTGGCAGATATACATCTGTTTTACACTACTCCTCTTTTCTGTTTTCAGATTGGGAGCTAACATAGACATTATTTAAGAACTAGACGATCATTGTTATATTCTAGCGCTTATTTGCCATATTCGAGAGCTAATAGCGCCTGTTTTCACGCACTTATGGCTCATTATTGGTCTAAGCGTCACCCATAAAAACAGGGACGCTTGACAAGTCATTATGACTATATATAACCCTTTGTGTGCATTATTATCACCAATAATATAAGAACTTGCTTATCCAGATAACACAAGTGCTATAATTCATATGCAGCACTATAAAATATGTTTCTCTCACTAGTACCACTTAGGTTTTAATTTTCTCATAACACTAAAGATCTGATAAATTGAGTCTATGTGCATGGGGTTCTGTAATCTTCCCAGTGTATGCATATCTATGGATAAGGATAAGGATGGTATGCCAGTGGATAAGGATGGTAGAGGTATATATGTGTATATATTTATTCATTTTGCATAAATACTCTGTTATATATGATATTTATATTTGGTCAAAATGTCTTTTAAACTCATCTATGTAAATATAAATATTTAAGTATAAATCTTTTGAACCAATCAATACCTGGTCACATTTACATCTGTGTTGCTTATAAGTGTCCATACATGCACTGTGCTTAAAGCATGAATCATGTCTGTCACAATCTTTTACTTCAAAAGGACTTGGTAAGGACCTGGTTCAAACCTATCCAGCAGAATCATGCGGTCCTTGTACACCTCAGATAGCAGAACATGGACCAAACACAGGAACCATGCCCATGAGAATGCTTCCATAGACCAGGATATCAGGAACACCATATAATCCCTTAGAATTAGGATTAATTCACAGACTGACACACCTTGTTTATGTAAGTACAGATACAACTGTCATACCATTATTAATTGTCACATTTTATAAAATTTTCTGGCACACAGGCTGGCCAATTAACATAATAGACTGCCCCTGCGTAGTGGGAAACCCTGTACATCTGATGAGTTTATCCTGGTGATTGTATTACCTGTCACCATTTGCTGTAAACTGCCCAAGACCCCCTGTGTTTGTTTATTTAGGTGGGGTTGAGTGAGATAATACTGTAACATAATCACAATACATACAATTTATATGTAATTTTAACCAAAAGTAATACAAAATACATAACTATAACATTAAAACAGGGTAACTTCTTGATAGCTCAGGCCTAGGCCATGGTCCAAAACAGTCCAGTCAGGCACTGGGCATGACAATGTCCCAAAAGAAATCCGGTGACATTATCTTTCTGAATAGTGATACATCACAGAATATTATATTCTTATAAAATGGATCATACTTATTAATATTTATACCGAAGTAGATCTGAGCAAAATTGCTTTATATGGCAACTGTTGCACTACACAATATAGGTCAATATATGTAAGTCTAATGTAAGGTGTAATGATTGAGGGAACTACCTAGAATAGTGTATTCACTTATGCTCACGGTAATGGAATTATTTTACTAGAACATGTATATCATTTGACATACATTGTACGAAAATATATGTATATTTTTTCTAGAGTGCTCTTTATACTAAGGAAGCTGCTGGAGAAGTGGAGAAACACGTCTATTTTACACTGTACTTTGATATATGTAATACCGTATATACTCGAGTATAAGCCGAGTTTTTCAGCCCTTTTTTTAAGCCAATAAAGGGCCCCCTTTTATACTTATACTTATACCCGCTTATACTCGAGTCACTCTCCCCCCGTGTCTCTCTAACCCCCCCGTGTCTCTCTAACCCCCCCATGTGTCTCTAACCCCCCGTGTGTCTCTAACCCCCCCGTGTGTCTCTAACCCCCGTGTGTCTCTCTACCCCCCCGTCTCTTTCCCTCCCCCTCCTCAACCTAAACACCCCTCAACCCCCCTCCTCCACCTAAACCTACCTAAATACCTCCCCCCTCTCCCCTCACTTATCTGCTTGTGCTCCGGCCTCCGCTCCTTGACCCGGCGCCGGCGCTCATGTGACGTCACATGCGCGCCATGTCATTAGTATATACCGGGTGCCGTCACCCGGTATATGCTAATGATGCGGCGTGCATGTGACGTCACATGTGCGCCTTGTCAAGGAGCATATAATACATCCCCCTATCTATCTATCTAATATACAATACATGCTATCTATATATATAGCTACCCTAATTCTAAGCTACAATAAAATAATTAAGACCACTTACCTTTGAGATGTTTCTTCAGATCAGCAACCTAGGGTAAAAAAGATAAAAAAATTAATACAACACGTTTACATGAAATAACTAAACATTCTAAACATTCTAAATATTCTAAATATTCTAAATATTATACTCACCTTTCCAGCATGTCCCTTTCCAGCATGTTCCGTTCCAGCATGTCACATGTTTGCGTCTTGGCCGGCGCTGCTCCTGTAAAAAAAAACATTACATTAGTAAACATAAACCAAAGTGAAATAAACACAATCTACATTATACTTACCTTTCCGCAATGTCTCCGGCCTCCTTGTCTTCTTCTCTGGAAGCATCCTCGCGTAAAAAAAAAAAGCGACACACATCCACCCTGACGGATGTCTCCGACGCTAATGACCTTCCTATGGAGTGTTCCAGAATAAAATTGGCAATGGCGGCTTCTGATTGGCTGAAAAGGCTGTCTATCAAATTCAGCCAATGAGAAGACCCCAATTGTGAACCAATGAAAAAAGTATACACCCCAAAATACAACGCTGATTGGATAACACAACTGTCAATCTTTATTTGAACCAATCCTAAAGCTTTATTGCCATCAGCCAAACACAATGGAATATACCCCCACGTACTGATTGGTGAAGACATCTGCGCCTTCCCATTGGCTGTAATATTGATTGATATTAACAGTAGCCAATGAGAATGCGCAAATCCTTCACCAATCAGTACATGATGCTGTATTCCATTGTGTTTGTCTATTGTCAGTGCAACCAATCAAAATGCGCAGAGGCTCCAACCAATCACCCTGTGGGGGTGTATTCCATTGTGATTGGCTGAAGGCATCTGCGCCTTGTGATTGGTTGAAATAAAGATTGACAGGTGCATTATCCAATCAGAGTGGGATTTTAGGGTGTATCCCTTTGTGATTGGTTCACACATTGGCGCCTCCTGATTGGGTGAATTTGATAGACAGCGTTTTCAACCAATCAGAAGGCGCCATTGCTTATTTTCTTCCGGAAAAGTCTCCGTGAGCCTCATTAGCGTCGGGGATGTCCAGGATTGCGGATGTAAGTATATATATATATTTTTTTATACAGGGCGTGGCAGAAGAGGATCCGGAGGAGGCCGGAGACATTGCGGGGAGGTAAGTAGAATGTAGATTATGTTTATTTTATTTTGATGTACGTGTATTAATGTTGTGTTTTTTTTAACAGGTGCCGGGCCGGAGAAAGATTAAAAGAATAAGGTCGGGACATGCCGGAAAGGTGAGTATAATATTTAGAATGTATAGAATGTTTATTTATGTACAGTAAACGTGTTGCACTAATTTTTTTTTGGATCTCAATGGACATCTGCAAAGGTAAATGGTCTTTATTATTTTATTTTAGCTTAGAATTAGATTAGTTTATATATAGATAGCATTTATTGTAGATAGATTGGGGGTGTATTATTATATAGATGGCATGTATATTAGATTATGGTATTTATTTAGATAGATTGTGTGATGTATATTAGATAGGGGTGTATTGTATTGTATTGTATGTCATTGTATTGTATTTGTATTGTATGTAATTGCATGTAATTGTATGTATTTGTATTGTATTGTATTTGTATTGTATTTTTATTGTATGTATTATATGTATTTCCTTTTCAGATGTGTATTTTTTTTTTTCTGTAGTGAGGGGGGGTTGTAATGTTTTTTTTTATTTTCTGTAATGTTCCTTTTTTTTGTGACTTAGGTTTTTTGTTATTTTCTGTAATGTAGTTTATTTTTTTGTGAGTTAGGCTTTTTATTTTATGTAATGTAGATTTTTTTTTGTGTGACTAGGCTTTTTTATTTTCTGTAATTACAGTGGTGGGGGTTAATAGGGGGTAGGTAGTGTAGGTGTTAATAGGTTAGTGTAGAGGATGTTGATATTTAATGTTTTATTGGGGGGGGGGGTATAGTGCAGTGTTTATACTTAGTGTCATGATGGTCCTTGAGGACCATCATGGCACTTATGTGGTTAATGTAGTGTTGTAACAGGCCCATAATGGTGTTAATATACCCTTATGGGACTGATGGGGTTAAATAGAGGCTTATGGGGGTGTGTATTGACCCCCATGAGTGACAGGGTTAATGAAGGGCTTATGGGGGTCTGTATTGACCCCCATGAGTGACAGGCTTATTGAAGGGCTTATGGGGGTCTCTATTGACCCCCATGAGTGACAGGGTTAATGAAGGGCTTATGGGGGTCTATATTGACCCCCATGAGTGACAGGGTTAATGAGGGGTTTATGGGGGTCTCTATTGACCCCCATGATTGACAGGGTGACAGTGTATGTATTTTTTCTTTTACAACGGGTCCTTTAAGGACCTTTACGGTCCTTTAAAGACCTGTAATGCAGGAATTTTGAATTTTGATTGCAGCGGGGGTCCCCGATCGCGTGCAATCGGGACCCCCACTGCGATGGTTAATGTGGGGTTAATGCAGGGCTCCGAGCTTATCTCAAATCCCCTGGAGTTCATGCGGGTTTCTGAGCTTATCTCGGATCCCTTCTTGGGTAATTTGTACGTGGCTGGGCTGTAAACTTCGTTTACGTTTTTTTCGGCGGCCATTTTTTCTCTCGCTTAGGGGATTTTCGTGTGTCTGAACTCGGGAATTTGGACTTAAATGGAGGTGTAACTTCACTTTCAGAGGTCCTGGGTGCCCCCCCTTGCTATGGGTAAGCTTTTTATGTAGTTTGTATGAGTATTTGGTGTGTTTTTTAGTTGCGCGCGGGTCGGCCGTTATAGTTGTATTCTTAGTGCGTGTGTGGGTGTTTGTTACGTTAAAGTTGGTTCCGAGGTGGGTTTTTTTTCGAAGTCGTGCGTGTGACGTGTTTAAAGGCTCGCCTCGCTATGTGAGGCTCGCCAGCAATGAGCGCCTGCGGCGCTCATTGCCTAAATGCTACGATTTAACGGCGAGCCGTACGAACTACGTAAATAGCGTGACGAAGAATCGTAGTTGGATAATTATAATATGTGATATATGTAAATCATTTGCACCTGACCAATCAGCATATGCGATTTAATACTCTAATCAGAATACGACATCAATCCAACCACCTTGTCAATTCTGATTACCTTCCACAATACGTTTTATATTGTTTTATTATTGACTGCTCTGTCATATGAGCTTTGATTTCCTTTAATAATACTGTTTGTGGCTATTTTTATATTCTTTATGTATTATATGACTATTACACAATGGGTGAAGTATTTTTTTAAGTTGCTGTGTTTTAAAAAGGAATGTTTTATATACAAAATAAGATTGGATGCCTAGAGTTGAATACACCAAGATTTATTTCATATATATAGATAGAACTTTGCTGTTGCCCCATGGTGATCTCCATTATATTTATAGTTACTTTACAGCTAATGAATTATATTTCATTAGAACAGAATTTAGATCTAGTGAATTATTGTTTTGTCTTTGCTGTCTTCATAGCTTTGTCCTTAGCACTTATTGTATGAATATACTAAGGGTCCTTTATTAGCCAGGATTTCTACGGGAACTGATTAGAATAATATATACAGTATAATTCCATGTGCAGTTATAGATTCTGGAGGATAAATTTTAAATTGTATCATATTTGTCCCATACACCTGTTTATAGAGCTCTACATGTTACTATCACAAGCCTTTATCAGTACACCATGAATGTTTGAGGGCAAGCATTCATTGCACTATTTTGAAAATGGGGATGGGCATACAAATCCTAGGTTGAATATGGCACCAGCTAGCTTAGTCATTGTATGATGTAGTTAGTGTTTGTATTTTTTTATGATTCAGTATTGCTATATCCCATATATATATATATATATATATATATATATATATATATATATATATATACAAACAATATATATATATATTTTAAATATTAATATTTTAAATACAATTAAGACAGTCTGATGGGAGATACCTAATGATAGGGAAAAAAGAAATCAAAGAAATACATTTCCAGTTTAGATGGGGTAATGTGAATCATTATCCTGCTAGATCTTGTAACCAGCCTTTGTGCTCCTATAATATGAACCTACAAGTCTGAGAGCGTTGTGGTGTCTTAGTTACTCCAAGTCCCCATACAGCAATGATCTGTATTCATTTGTACTACAGTACTGAGATTTTACAAATGAAGAGCACTAATAATTTAAAAAGTTGACCAATATCTGGTTAAACCCAAAATTATAGAATAAATTAATATAACAAAAATCACAAACAGTGCAGAAATTGTTCATTAAAGGAGATATTTAGAAATAACTGCTGCAAGGTTGTTTATCCTAGAGAATCCACTAAAACCATCCTGTATTATACCATATGAGTCTACAAAAGGACCAAGTGTCAGTAAATATTTCAGTGTAAACAACTTTTAAACAGTGTTACACAATGTAAATATTGGATCATCATTTATAATAAAAAGGAGGGATTGTGAGGAATTAGCAAGAAAAAACTGAAAAGTACAATCATTTAAGACCAATAGCCCTATTAAATTAACTCTACGTTGAATACCGTAGCCCGCAAGACTTCCGGTTATTAAATTGGCCTCTTAAAGCTACCCGCAAATGACTTGCAGGGTTAGGTGCAAAAAACCCTACGGGACGTGGAAATTTGAATTGCGCGCCTGCAAATCCTTTGTTTTCTCAAGCCCGTAACTGATACGTTCCAATTTCACTATTGAATTGCTAAAAATCCACTAGCGTTAAACCCTGTAATCCGCAAATGGAGGCAAGAAGCCAACGGGTGCTAGAGAGGACTCGCAAGGGCCTAAAAGTCCTATCCGTAGCACTATAAATACAAACATAAACACCTTACTGAACTAATACTATTAGGGAAAGGTTTATTCTTTATTAAAATTATTGCACAACATTCTCAAGCTCGCAAATCTGCAATATAAAATACTTTTATTTTGGTTTAATTTACGTGCGAGATCGATCCCGGCAATCAATGTGTTAATACATATTATGGTACTCGCATGGACTTAAATATCATATTTCTGGCTTTATGAATATTGCACTATTTCTGGATAGGGTCCGATCGTACCCGGTAATTGAAGCCAGTAAGGCTTTGAAATCTAATTCCCATTTTTCAGTGACGTAATGCTGACAATCTCTTTTACCATTGGCTCCGTCTAAACCCATAACTACGGGTTTGACTAATTGATTGTTTTCACTGCTGCAAATCAGATAACGCAAGAATGGTTTACGGGCTTGCGACTCCGGCCCAAACCTCGCGCCATGGTCTAATTTAAAAGTCTAATTTGATTTAATAGTCTAATTTAATAGCAGCCTTTGCGGGCTTGCCGATGCTGCTACAGGGTTCTAATTTAATGTGGCTGCAAGTTTTGAAAAAAGTATGTCCCCCTATTACGATATTGCTTGTTTTTTCCAACAATTTGTAAGACAGTAATGGATATCTACCTTGTCTTGGTAAAGGGGCTTGTGTACCCCAATGTGAGCTATATGTAGGGTCACCCAAGATGGGCAGGTTATAGTAAAGAGATCAGACAATTCATAATCCAGTGGCGAAAGAACTGGCAACCCACTGCAGTATATTTACCAAGAAAACCCTGTAAGCACAAACAGACGCAAGATGTGCCTGGTGTGCCGCAGTCCATTAGGTCGGACATGACTGAATGATCAAACAACAAACTGGACAGTAATGATGTGGTAGCTGGTACTGAATTATTTCAGCATCAATTTAATAATATACTAAGTTCACTACTTCATTGTGCACATATATAAATATATAAAAAATAAATAAATAAATAAAAACACAATGAACAACAGTGCATTGATACCTATACAGCCACATTAAATTTGAAGCCTGTATCGGCATCAGCAAGCCCACAAAGGCTGCAGGCTTGAAATTCAACCTCGTTACAGAGCTTTTAAATTCCACCATGCCGCGAGGTACGGGCCGGAGACGCAAGCCCGTAAACTATTCTTGCGCCAAAGGATGTGCGGCCGATAACGAACAATTAGTTAAACCGTTTTCATTTTTTTTGGCTGCCATTTTTTCTCTCACAAAGGGGATTTTGCGTGTGTCTAAACTCGGAAATTTGGACTTAAATTGAGGAGGAACTTCACTTGCAGAGGTCCTGGGTGCCCCCCCTCGCTGTAGGTAAGCTTTTTATGTATTTTTTGTGTGCATTTATTGTGTTTTTAATGTTTCCAGGTACGCACGGTTCAGCCGTTAAGGTTGTAATTTTGCGAGTTCGTAATGTTTTGTTTTTGTAAGTCCCGCGTCTCGTATTTATTTTGGCTAAGTCCGTAAATGCTGCGTTCTAAGATCTGTGGTTCGTATTTTGGCGCTTGTGTGTGTGTTTGTAACCGCTTGTGAGGCACCGTAGAGCTTTGCGAGAGTCCGCCGTTGGAGCCTCCACCTTCCGCAAATGTTGCATTTGCGGACCAAACTGCGTCCTTTGCAACCTTGTAAAGCGTGACAACGATTCGTAGTTGGACAATTATAATATGTGATTTGTAAATATGATCTTCAAGTTCCATTATATGTATTAACACATTAATTGCCGGAATCGATATAACAGGGAAATTAAACAGAATATAATGTATTTAATATTGCAGATTTGCGAGCTTGAGAATGTTGTGCTATTAATTTTAATACCTAACATCACTTTCCCTTTCATTATTAGTACAGTAGTGTGTGTATATTGGCATGTACAGTGCTACGGTTAGGACTTTAAACCCCTTGCGGGTCCTCTCTAGTACAGGTTGGCTTTTCGGCTCCATTTGCGAGTTAGAGGGTTGAACGTCAGTGGATTTGTTGCAATTTAATAGCAAAATTGGAATGTAGCAGTTACGGGCTTGAGAGAAAAAAGGAGATGCGGGCGCGCGTTCAAATTTCCACGTACGTAGCCTTTTTTCGCCCTTAACCCACAAGTCGTTGGCGTGTTGTTTTACGGGGACAATTTAATATCTGCAAGTCTTGCTGGCTACGTTAAGGGCTAAGGTTTTCAACATTCAGGGAATTTTATGGGACTGATAGTGTTCACTTTACTTTGTGTTTGTCCTTTATGTTGTACTGGTCAGTATTCAATTTATTAGCTGGTTTGAACTTGAAAAAAAGGACAAAATTACTGTTTTCTACTGTCAATTGATGCTCCCTTTTTTAAAATCCACATTAAAATTGTGCTTTCTCATTTCCAATTTATGCTCACACAATTCTGCTTCATGTCTTCAGTCTCATAGTTTACATCTTCATTTCCTATAAGGTCAATGGTCTATTAAAAGAGATTTCCGCCAGAAACAAGGGAAACGTAATGCATAATGAGTTCCTGTGAATTAAAATTTTGTACCCACCGGAGCCATTATATTTCCTATTTATACATCTCTTCTACTCACAGGAGCTATTATACATATTCTATTTATATTGAATTCCGTCACATCCTCTCCTTGTTCACACACTGAGCCTTTTGGTAAAGATGTACAAAATGTTTTACTTTTATATGTAAAAAATGGATTTCAGCTCTGTCCAGGTAAGTTTTGCCTAATATACAAAAAAGTGTCTTTAGAACTAAAATGTTGGTGTTACATTTCACCTTATTCATATAAAAATACTCATGCATGTAACCTCCAGTATTCCTGATATGTTTTTTTTTTGGTTTTCTTTCTGGTCTCCTTACAGTTTTATGGTACCTCAACTCCTTAAGATGTTTAAATATTTACAACCTTGTTTATTTACCCTGACCTACACTTATACAGACTTGTGCACAGCTAACTGAACAAAGGAATTTTTTATGAAGCCTGTAATTTCTTTATTTCAATCTATAATTAGTACTGCTACTGACTTGACAAAGAGAGGAAGCTCTCAAAAGCTTGTCATAATACTTATGAATATGTATGTCCAATAAAAAAAGAATCACTATATACTGCCATACTCTAATTATTCATCTTTATATATTGTGATAGAGTGGTCGATGTGGAGGTGCAGACGCGTTCATTCCAGCAAGGACAGAGTTAAATCCAGCTTTAAAAAGCTCACACAGAAACATGGGTGTGGTCTCTCCGTTAGGTCTGTCTGTGAGAGTGTGTAAAAGGGATATCTAAGTGAGCTGGATTAATACATTTCTGTACTCTATAGACAAACAGCAGCCTATGTGTATGCAGCACATCTCATAAAACATTGTATCTTTATTAATATCTAAAAATCCCTCTAATGATTTTGTTGACACCTCCAGGGGGTGTCTAAACAGGCATCTGATCCCCCCCGCAATCAGCGTGCAGCATCCGGGGAGCAATATTAACCCACTATTTACCTGCTCTTGCTTACTCAGCCAATCTCCTTGCAGCTTCCTGTCACATGTCAGTGATACACTACATTTCCCAGCTGCTTTGCTACATATCCCATGCTGCTTTGTTCCACAGACAGGAAACCAGAGTTAATTCAAGAGTTTCAGCTAACCTAATTGGCCAAAACAAATCATTCCAAAACAAAATGGATACCATGCTGCCTGTGATTGGTCAATCTGAATATGACTCCATTAGATGCATTCATAATCCAGCAAACTTAGATACCCTTTAAGGTGCGGGCTGAGAGACACAGACCACAGCAGTGAAGGCTGATTTGTACCGGAGACTACTAGCAGACGCAGGGGCTCAAAGAGTAAGGCCCTCATTCAATTGTGATTCGGCCAATCGAAACGGGCTCTAAATAAGCACATAGCATATTTTTGTAAAAAAGTTTTTAGTTAGTGAAAACGTTGCTTTTGGATATATGTTTACTAACTAAAAACTTAAATGTGTGCTTATTTAGAGCCCTATTCAATTGGCCAAATTACAATTGAATGAGGGTCTTAGAGTGTACAGATGGCAGTGCTTAAACATTGAGCTGCAAGACCCCAGAAGGTGAATACCCAAGAGGGGTTTGGGGTTTGAATTAGACCACAGAAGTGGGAACATAAAAGAGAGGTCTACAGGCAAAAGTTAAATACTGAAGTTCAAGTATTTGGACTGTATTACACTATGATAGTAAGACTAACTGTTATAAGAGTTTAGTTTAGGTTTTAAGGAAGCTATGTTTTATTATGTTTTGTTTCCTTGTATGCCCCTTTGAGTGGCAGTGCTGTCACAATATATATATGTTTCCCACAGCCGATTGCTATATATGCCGAACAAGACATACGGTATATGCTTTTCCATAGTAACTCACACACTGGGGAAATAGACTGCACCTTCTTTATTGATCCAAATTCATGGTTCTTCCCACATTTTCTATTCCTATTTGCAACAGAGAAACCTCTGGCTGCCATTAAAGCAAAATTACAGTAAGTCCGAGAGTTAAAATTCAAAGTCCATATTACCAAGTCAAGTTCTGCAATAGAGTATTCTACAACACAAATATAAAACATCAGTGCAAATATAAAACATAAGTGGTTCCAGCATAAATCTATGCCTTTTACATATCAATTGTATAATAAAATATGCAAATACACTCTTTGTTCATGTTGCATTGTGTACCGTTTGTGGTCTTTAGTCCTACAGAAGTGACTCCCAGGGTGCTGGGTCTGGCACATAAAGCCCACTTAGTATCAGGCAGTAGCAGTGCCAGGAGACTGTATCAAGTTGTGCATCTTTCCTCTGTGCCATTTACTGATCTTCTCCTATAGTAGACTTATTTTTGACAGATAGCAATTTAACGCCATTACCAACCAAAACATCCTATCTGCAAGGCATGAAATTAGTTCTTGCAAGCATCAGAATTACTTTCAATAAAATTATTTACTAATAAGACACATTAGGGGCAAAATATTCTCTTACTTGCATCAGTGCTTATGTCTTCTATTTTTAAGGTTTAATAATCATATTATTTAAAAAATAAACTGCTCGTCACCATTTTATTTTCTTTGAAAACTGTCACCTACATATGGATTCCCACTTGGAGGTGTTTTAAAATAGCATTTGTATGAGTGTGGAGAAGACATGAATTAAATATATAAATATATATATACTTGGAAATTGCCCGTCACAAATGACGGGAATAAAATTGTAAATCTCGCAATGCTGTTTGCCACACAATGTGAGGATTTTGGCCCACTGAAGGCGCTCATTGCGAGCCTCTCCCCCTGTGTACTTCAACTTTCCTGCTTTGAAAAGATCACCTTCAGCGTTCATTGCAAGCCTCCCCTCCCCGTGTAGTTTAGGGCCTCGCGATTAGTGTTACAGCCTTGGGTTAAGCGTTACTGTCTTGGTGTAAGTGTTACAGCCTTGGGTTGAATGTTACTGGCTTGCGTTAAGTGTTACTGCCTTGGGTTAAGCGTTACTGTCTTGGTGTAAGTGTTACAGCCTTGGGTTGAATGTTACTGGCTTGCGTTAAGTGTACTGCCTTCGGCCTTGTTTTCATCCTGTTACGTTTTTTCCGCTTTTTTTTTTTCCTCTTCAGTGATTTTCGATTGTTAAAAAAGACAAAATATGCCTCAAATTAACTTGCAACCTCACTCACAGGTTTCCTGGCTCTTCCCCTGTGCTGTTTGTGAGTGTGTAAATTTATTTGAGGCATATTTTTTGTGTTTTTGCAGGCTTTTTCTATTCAGTGGTTCGTCTGTTAAAGTTATATTTTTTGCGAGCGCCGCAGTCCATCATACGGGCCGTAATTTGGCCTCCATCGCCAAGTACAAGGGTCCTTGTAATGAAGCCTCATTGCAGCTAAGTCACGTGTGTCTTGGAAAGAGCGCCAGCTAAGTCCTGATGTCCACCCCTGCAATGCTCGCCTCGCAGTGCAATGAGCGCTAAGTCCTGCGTGACTCAACTGCTTGCCTCACAAGGTTTGCAGTGCAATGAGCGCCTCAGGCGATCATTGCAACCTAAGTCCTAAGTGCCTCAACTGCTCGCCTACGGGCCGCAACATGACCAACGTCCTTGAACAGACAACTATATATGTGATAATAGTACATAGGGGTTTATATTTGAATGTCTAAAAATAAGTTCACACTGATTCACACTGATGAGAACCGTTTTAAAGTATCGAAACAGTTATCTGTGGGGTAGGTCTCCATGCTTGTGCATAATCCATCATATACTAGGCTTTAAAGCTGTGTAATACAGCATGCATATGCCGAAAAGTAGCCAATTATATAGTGGTATTTGGATTAAAGGGTGGAATAAAAAGGGAAAATACACCGTGGAGTAATTTGCATGTCCCTTCCCAGAGTGCAGTACAATACCTTTATTTCTTGGCATTCTGACCAGATAATAAGACAAATGTACTATTTTTTTTCTGTATTCTGTACAGTGGTGGGCTTCTATCACTATTGTCCACATAAGCGGAATGATGTTGTGGTATATAATATTTGGTTACATTTTATGTAATTAGCAGAAAGCAAAAGCATCCTTTTTAGGATGAGGCTTATACATATATTTCAATCACAAATGTTATTGTTCGGGGTAATTGTAATATATCAGAGAAATCTCTTGTGCCATTACCTGTGACATCCCTGGCACTGATTAAGACTGTCAGTAATGTCACATTGACAATAATGGCAGAAACAGCTATAAAATGGTGCCATTCCTACCCAGCAAGGAGGTATCATGTAAGTTTGCTTTACCGTTTTTAGTGGTTTAACCTTGGACTGGGTCCTGTATTTTATCTTGAGTGCTGCCAGTCACTTCACCTGCTGGCACCTTGGATTTATCTGCCACCATTCCTGATGTCATATTGGCCAGTCTATTGATAACCATGACCACAGTTCAAGGGCCTGTCTCTAATGTCTACCCCTGTCCCATGAACCTACCTCCCATTAGGCAACGACCAGTATAATATACAGTGTATATATACAATTAATAAACTAGGTTCAATATTAGGTTCTCGTTAGCATTAAGCACTAAGCCTATGGTCCCTACATTCATGCATTTTTCTTGTATTGATTCATTCAGTAGTTTTTTTACTGTACTTCCCTGCACTGTAAACAAAAAAAGACATTTAATATAGTATTTTTAATATAGTACACTATTTTGTTGCCATTTTAGGTGATAAGTTTAAATGCACAAAATATACAACTTACAAGGCTTATTTTTTTATGCTAGTGCTAACTACTACAGATGACATATTAGAAGGTTATCACTTTTTTGAGGTTACTGAATATTTTCTCTATGGCACGGAGGAGTAAAACACCAAATAAATCCTTACAAAGTAGAAGGGGAAGTGTCACACGCCATACTCTGGACTTACTACAAAAAATTGGAAAGCAAGTTATTGCTGAATATCATTAGATGTATCAGCTCTCTATACTTCGATCCCACAGGATTTAGGGGTTGAGGTCATTAAACAATTTTTGAATGAGATTAGAGGATTCACAAAAAAGGTTATTGCCTATTCAAAGGGGACTGAATTTACCCAAGTTGTGTCAATATCTAGGGCTTATGGAAAAAAACTGTTCATATAGCATAATAACCCGTTTAATCAAAATATTGTATCATGGCATAGGTTCACAGATGATATCATCATCATCTTGGATGTTAAGAAAGAGATGAAAAGATGATATAGCGACAACCCTAGAGTATGTTAACTTAAATACTGTGAACCTTGCTTTCACAATGAATTTTTATAAATGAGACATGTCTTTTCTTAATGTTATTCTGATGGGCAATGTCATTACTTCCAAGCTATACACCAAACCCACAGACACATTATACCTTCATGCTGATAGTGCCCACGATCCCAGGTGGATTAATGACATCCCTTATGACCAATCCAAATGGATATGTAGGAACTGTACTAAAGATAAGAACTTTTAACAAGAGTGTACGGTACTATTCCAAAAAATTAAATCAAAGAGATATGATACCTACTTAGTGAAGGCAGCTTATCAAAAGACTAGAAACTTGGATAGAATGGCTTTAATAAAGAAGAATAAAAATAAATATAATGGAACTAATAACATACATGCTACTCCACAGATAAGTGATGTCAGATTCCTCCCCAGATGTAAAAAAGCTGCTAAAAAATTACTTGTGATACATTTTGAAAGTGGACAATATTTTAAAAGAAATATTATCAGACAAACCGACTATTCCGTTTAAGAGGACCTGAAAAATATACTAGCACCTAGCGAGATCAGAAACAGAATACTAAGAATAAATCTTTCAGAGAAATAAGATCCCAGTGTGTTTCAAATGTACTGTTAAACATTGCAGTGCCTGTGTACACTTAAAAACATAAAATAAAGGTCTCCATCTTGTGTCTCAAGGTGTAGTATTTGGATCTTTATATCATGTCAGCCAGCAGGGAGCGATATTGTATTAATCAGACTGTGATAATCCAGACCTGACCATGTTACTTTGCATTCGGCACTTTCTGTCACATTGTTTCTGGAGTTGATCTAGAAAATGGAGGTAATGCTAAGTTAAATAACTGAAGACTTAATGTGTGACGAGGACAGAGAAAGGAGAGAAGATCAACATCAGGCTTTGTTACATCACCTAAAAAGGCAGATATTAATGATCAAAAAATCAGTTCCAGTTGGGTGAGTCAAAAGTAACAATTGACAAGCATGTTACATAGTTACATAGTTACATACAGCCTTATTAAATTGCGGTAAATTTAAAAGAGCTCTATTTAAGCACATAGCATATTTTTTTACAGAAGTTTTTAGTTAGTGAACTTCTATCCAAAATCAAGGTCTTCACTAACTAAAAAATTCTGTAAATAGAATATGCTGTGTGCTTAAATAGAGACCTTTTAAATTTACTGAATCACAATTTAATAAGGCTGATAGTTACATAGTTACATAGTTACATAGGCCCTCATTCAATTGCTATTTTGGCCAATTGAATAGGGGACTAAATAAGCACATAACATATTTTTTTTAAGTAAGTTTTTACTTAGTAAGCATCAATCTAAAAGTAAGGTTTTCACTAACTAAAAACTTATTTAAAAAATATATGTTATGTGCTTATTTAGAGCACTATTCAATTGGCCAAATCGCAATTGAACAGGGGCGGCCCGTCCATTGGGGCGTCAGGGCAAACGCCCCCCCAAATATTTTCTTCACCCTGCAATAAAAAAAACACAACAATGTATTAGTATAACCCAAAAACAATTAAATATAAGGGGCCTCATTCTATTATCGGCCGCAGCCGCTGCGGGGCCGCAAGGACCGGCCGCAAGCTATTCTGCTATTCTATTCCCTTACGGCCGTAGGCTCCGGCAGGCTTGCGGCCGGTGCCTTGCTATCTCTTGCGGCCGATCGCGCCGGAGGAAAGCCTTTGATCTAAAACGGCCGCAAGAGATTTGCAATTCAATTGCTCCGGGAAACCTCTCTGCAAGGCTAAAAACGAGCCGCAGTTACTTGCAGGAAAAAGGTCTCGCTAGCACCAATTAAGCACATAAAATAGCTCAAATAAAGCCATCCTGCACTTTGAGAAGACTATAAAGGGATTTTAGGTGTTAGAAAAAATAGCACATAATTATCCTGTACTCAAATCCGTAAAATATTTCATTTTTAATATCCGTAAAATATACATGTAAAAAGTCCAGAGTGCTTGGAGCACCTCAGACACGCCCACGCCGCAGCCGGCAAATAAACAGTTAATTTGAACTCGGGTTTGGGCAGATGTGCAAGCTTGAGAGTGGGTTCCTTTTATTCCTCATGTCCCCCAATATGATCCCTAGCATTTACAGAGCTGTACAGTGCAGGCTTGAATTTATTTTTGAGTTTTTATATTTCTGAGATTACGGCCGGTTCCAAGATATGCGGCCGGCCGTAAAAGGAGATCCTTGCGGGGCCGTATAATAGAATCGCGAGTTAACTGAACCCTCGCAAGGAATCGCAGCCTTACGGCCGATTTACGGCCGATAATAGAATGAGGCCCAAGGTGTACATCATCATTTCAAGTCTCAATAGTATTAAAATGAAGTAAAGTTAGTAAAGGGACACTGTCACTTTAAGATAACCCTTGCGCTACATTAACTAATGCTGTGTATCTATATAGCCCCCTGCCTGCACCCTGTGTGATCAAATTACACTAGTACTGTGTACACTAACCTTTAGACTATTGTCTTCTCTTCAATGAGTCCTGGCCTGGCCCCCTGACCGTTAATGCATGCCGCCCACCATCACAGTGACGATATGCATGGGCGGTCATAAATGTATCAATTAATAACTGACAGTCTTCCATCATTGACCAATCAATGATGGAAGGCTGTCCAGTTACTAAGTGAACAATCTAAACCCACCCAGACCGTTAGCCCTGAGCGCCCGCCAGCAAATAGGGCCTCGAGTTTTCATTTTGATTGACTGATACAGTCAATAAAACCACCAGTTGCCTGTCCCTTCCCCCTTTCTGTTTCCTGACCCTGGTCACGCTGAGACTGAGAGACCTCCCTGGCTGAATCTACTCACATCTGCTCTGCCTGCCTAACACAGTAAGTCTACCTGCCTGGCACCTGCCCCTGCCCCTGGCCAAACCAAAACCCCTAGTAGCGCCTAATAAAAGTTAGGGGTGACCAGTTACCCCCACTATGCCTGCCTGGCCTGCCACCTACCCAGCCACCCACCAACTACCACCGGCGACCCTAGGCCTACAATGCCTGGTGCCACCCCCAGCCATCACCCCCATGTGGCCTGTGCTATGCCATCATGCCACCGCCGGATTACCCCGATCACGGGATCGGGGTAGTCGGGTGGTGAGCGGGGTGGCACAGGCCCACATGGGGGTGATCGGATCACCCCCTTGATGAGGCCTGTGCCACCCCTGATGACCTCCATGTCGCCGCCCTATGCCACCCCCGAGGCCCGATCAACACCACCCCGATGCGGCCTATGCTAGCACCGCCCGATTACCCCTATCACGGTGATCGGGGTATTCGGGCGGTGAGCGGGGTTGACCAGGCCACATGGGGGTGGATGTTCACCCCCATGAGGCCTGTGCCACCCCTGATCGTGGCCTACGCGGTCAGATGGGCGACCGATGGGCGCCTGAGCGTGACCGACCCCACCCTGAACTAAATACCTACCCCCCCCCCCCTATTTTTATTCCATTTTTAGAAGTAACAGGCATGTATATGTGCCTGTCACTTTTAAAGATAAAATAAAAATAAGGGAAGGGAAAAAAATACAGTAAACACATTAACACAGTATGTAACACATTATTATACAAAAATAAACAGCTTTAAACATTAATAAAAATAAAATAAACAACAGCACATACTTACCTGTCAAATTGACCCCTCCAGCGTTGGCCTTCTGTCCTCTGGATATAGTCATGAAAATAATCCGATGTTGATTGAAGCCCATGTCAAATAATCCAATGTTGATTGAAGCCACTGGTCAAATAAAATAATCCAATGTTGATTGAAGCCAATGGTCAAATAAAATAATCCAATGTTGATTGAAGCCAATGGTCAAATAATCCAATGTTGATTGAAGCCAATGGTCAAATAATCCAATGTTGATTGAAGCCACTGGTCAAATAATCCAATGTTGATTGAAGCCACTGGTCAAATAATCCAATCTTGATTGAAGCCATTGTCCATCCATCCATTCTGGCCCATTGAAAGAGGCCTCCACAAAAAAAAAACGACGCTCTAAAAAAAAAAAAACAACAAACTAAAAGAGCTCCTCCTACAAGGAGCCCCTCCTGCGATTAATTGTTTTTTTCCCCCATACTGATGATAGCCAAAAGCTTGAAACAGGCCTGTATATGAGTGATTCTTGGTTTGTGTAAAATCCAACCCGATGCTTTGCTTAAAAGCTGTTTAATACAGCGGGCATATGCTTTAAGGGAGCAATGTATAAAGTTGCTATTTTTGGATTAAAAGAGTGAGGTACATTGTATTCTCATTTGCATGTCCCCGCCTTTTAGACATGCAAATGGGCTTATTAATGTATTATTCGTTTTCTGTACTTTGTACGGTGGAGAGCTTTTCTCACTTTTGTGCTCACCATACACTAAATGATTATTGTGGAATACCCAATCCTACAAAATCTATTGCACAAACCAGAATCTACCTCATACTGATGATAGCCAAAAGCTTGAAACAGGCCTGTATATGAGTGATTCTTGGTTTGTGTAAAATCCAACCCGATGCTTTGCTTAAAAGCTGTTTAATACAGCGGGCATATGCTTTAAGGGAGCAATGTATAAAGTTGCTATTTTTGGATTAAAAGAGTAAGGTACATTGTATTCTCATTTGCATGTCCCCGCCTTTTAGACATGCAAATGGGCTTATTAATGTATTATTCGTTTTCTGTACTTTGTACGGTGGAGAGCTTTTCTCACTTTTGTGCTCACCATACACTAAATGATTATTGTGGAATATATAATACTAGCGACTTGCCCGTCAAAAAATGACGGCAATGTTATGTATATGTTTGTCAAGTTGTTTAGTTATTAACATATATTTTTGACAGTTGTAAGTATTTTAATATGAACGTGTATTTTTGTAAAATGTTGATGTAATGGTTTTTTAAAATGTAATTAGTATCTGAAGAATTGTTAACTTGAATATACATTGAATGAATAGGAAAGCCAAAAGTAAAAATCCTTTTTTAAACGTTGCAAATTTTAAGATGAAGTTTAAAATATATGTAAGCAATAACCATCCAAGTATATATTTTTAAACTTGAACTTTATTTTTTATGTAAGTTTAGAAGTTGACAAAACATTGGTATAATTTTGAACATTATAAACATGAACATAGTGAATACATTTTGTAAAGTAATTTTTTATTAAAAGTATTAACATTTGAATGTAAAAACAATTGACATTTAAATTAATCAGTATTAAAATTCAATTTCTATCACAATAATTGTTAACTTGAATATACATTGAATGTAGAGGAAGGCATACAGTCAAACTCTTCTTAAAACGTACGTAATTAAACTAATTTATTACTGAGCACATAAATTGGCGATAAACATTAATGTAGGTAGTAATCTTAAGATAACAGACAATATTTACATTGTGACTTAAAAGGTGCTTGACCTCTTAACATCCACTTTGTAATATGTTGAATGAAATAACTTGAAAATATATTTTTTAAACTTGTAACATTAGAAACATTAACATAGTGACTTAACATTTTAACATAATTTTTATTACTAACAATGCAAGGCAAGTATTTTGTGAGGCGAATCATTCATAAACATGACTTCCATTAATTATGACTGAATTAAACAACCAATTGTTATGTATTTTGCAATGCTTTTAAAAAATCTTGGCATCTTTAATTAGTATCCTTCAAAGTTATAGTACTTCATAGTAGACAATGTTTTTAGTAAAAATACGTCCATCTTCTAATAAATCACCTTGACTTTCATTGTTTTCAATGTAAACTTTAATAGCCTGTGGATCTTTGCACCTTGACAATGCAACGTACAATTGACCATGTGCAAAAACTGGTTCTTCCAAGAAAATACCCACAGATTTGAAAGTTTGACCTTGTGATTTATTAATGGTCATGGCAAATGCCATAATAATGGGAAATTGTCTTCTTTGAAGTATAAAAGGGAGACTACTTTCACTTGGTGCTAAATCTATTCTTGGTATGAAAACTCTCTCTCCTCTATGGGTCCCAGTTAAAATTTCAGCATCTATAAAATGGTCCTTTAATTGTTGAACAATTAATCTTGTGCCATTGCATAGGCCTTTTTTTGGATTCATATTTCGCAGTAACATGATAATTGCACCTTTCTTTAGCTGCAAAATATGTGGTGGCATTCCAGAAGGAGTTAAAGAGTTTATGAATTCAGTCGAAAAGTTAGCCTGACTTTCATTGTCATCAGCAAGTACAGAATCAGCACTGTGATAATTTCTTTGTGGTGCATAAATTTTTTTTAAGATTTTATTATTGAGGATTAATGCATCTTTATTTTTACACGTCAGTATGACTTGGTTGGCAAGCTCGGAATATTCTTCGTTATTTATGCTCCCTTCAAATATAGCCGATATAATATCTTGTTGACAAATCATATGAGGTGGGATCTCTACAGTGTCGTCAGGTAAATGTAGTATTTTTTCTGTTCTGCCTTCTCCAATTTTAATAAGCCAATCATTGAAATCAGTTTGGCCTTCTGATCTCATATTTTGTTGCAGTTGAAGATGGGTAAAATGTTTCCATACTGTACTTGACTTTATACATGTTTCGATAATGTCAGTTCGATTGCCATGTACAACAACAGGTAATGTTTGTCTAAAATCGCCACCCAACAACATTACCTTTCCACCAAATGGAAAAATATTATCCATGACTTCACGAAGCAAACGGTCAATACATTGGAGGGCATAGCATGACATCATTGTGGCCTCATCTATTATAATTAATTTACATTTCTTCAATTTCTTTGCTTGTAAGGATGTCATGCGAATATCTGACACAGAATTTTCTAAAATAGGCACTGGCAGTTTAAATCCACTATGAACAGTTCTTCCACCTTCTAATAAAAGTGCAGCAATTCCAGTAGTGGCAAACGCCATTGCTATTTTTCCTTGTGCTCGTACTGAACTCATTAATAAATTGTACAAATATGTTTTTCCTGATCCGCCAGGTCCATCAAGATAGAAATAACGCTCTGTCACCATGTCATCATCTATAGCATTTTTAATGGCATGAAATGCTTGCAATTGTAGTGTATTTAAAGTTGCAAGTCTTTCTTCTGTTCTTTCTGCTTGTAGTTGAATGTCATAGTCTTCAAAGTTAATGTCATCTATAAGACCTGGATCAGGCAAATTAAAACTTGCACAACTTAATCCATGAGTTAAAAAGACTTCTTGGATTTCCATTAACGCTTTTAAGTGTGCAATGGGTTCATTGTATCGTCGCATAAAGTCTTCAGCCATATTACTTTTAAAAGTCTCCCACAAAGCTAATGCATTTGGAGCATTTGAGAAGATACAAATAAAAGCAAATTGTTCTCTCATCTGTCGCGGCATTTGACATTGTGCTGCTTCTTCTAAGCATCTTTCCCACTCTGTATCATCAGCGAGTAAGTTTCTATGTCTTGCAGCTAAATGGAAGGATTCATATACAATGTCATTAACAGTTCTTAAGTGTTCAAAACTTTGTGCTCCAGGAACATTTAAAAGTAATATCCGTAAGCAAAAACGTTCAACATCTCTTGGACTGACTGTGTAAATTCTTGGAATAATTTTATTGCCTCTGGTTTTTCTTGGTCTCCATAATCCATTCACAAAAACATAGTGATATGGAATTTCAATATATAAGTATTGTGTTGCTTCAGCATCAGTGGAATTTAATGCAAACCATGCAGTTAGTGTAGTGTGACGATCTTCACTTTGGGCCAATGCATTCATTTCATTTCCAGCATGGAAATAGACTAAATGTCGTTGTGGCAAATGTACTGCTAACCTATATACTGCATGTGATCTATCATGCATTTCAAATTTTAAAAGCCGCCACATAGCTTCTGGCGCACTGACATAGCGAGCATCTACATGAGATGCAAGTTCATCATGTACTAACTCACTACTTTCAGGGTTGTCTGCACTTTTGACGACTACAGTAGCTGCATCGTAACCTTTGTAAATATATTTATAGACATATTTAATTGATTTGATGGAAGTGCAGGCTTCTACGTTGATGTGGGCGTTGTACTTCATGAGTAAATGTGGATTGTAAGGTACTACATATCTATTGTCCACTTTTTTCCCACGAATAATGGCACTATCTCCTTCTCTTCTTTTATAAAGTGGATATCCATCACAATTGGCATAGGTTTTGTCTCTATAATCTTTGGGAAATTCTTTGGAACATTTATTATTTTCCATACATGGTGATTGTGGATTAAGGTCACCACAGGGTCCATGAATCATGCGATGAGTAACAATCTCATATAGTCTACCATATAGTTCTGGATCTGGTAGTTCAGCAACAATGACTGCATCCACTTTGTCTGAAGTATCTAATTTATCTTTTTCTTGAAGTATTATTAGAAGATGTGCATGTGGAAGGCCTCTTTTTTGAAATTCAATGGTATATACATAAGCAAGACATTTGCCAAATAACTGATTTATAGTGAAGTCACGTATTAATTCATTTAATTTAATCTTAAAAACTCTGGCTACTAAATCTGGTCGATCTGAAGCATTTTGTCCAAGAAGTAGATTTAGTGTAATTTCTGGCCATTGTGGATTACATGTAAATGTCACAAATAAATCGGGTTTGCCAAATTTTGTCACAATAGCCATAGCATCATTGTATCTTTCTCTCATATTCCGAGGAGATCCTTGAAAGGAAGATGGTAAAATGATGGCTTTGCCAGCTGTCATGTCTCTGCTTGTAGCCACGTCAGCAACATAGTCCATGAGTCCAGAATATTGTTCTACACGGAGTTTATCTTGTTGATATTTGATAAAGTTTAAATTATTTGCCTCAACTTGCAAATATGAATCAATAATCCATTGTTGTGTTAGTTTCCCACCACATAAAATTGGATTAAATACATTGCGAATGGCAATTTGAGCTACTTTAAATTCAAGCATAGAAACATTATTTCGGATTCTGCCTTTAGCATTTGGGTAACTGGGAAGAGTTAATTTTGGTTGCCAACCTGCTTCTCCGTGTGGGAAAAAGATGGGATATGTCATTGGATCTAAATTTGGACTTAAGATACTCATATTAATAAACGGTTGGTCCTCATTTCTAGGATATATTCGTATGTCTCTTTGAAATGGTGGTTCTCCTTCATCATTGTGAAACACCATTGCAACCTCATTTGTTGTTGGCAAGTTATAACGACGTTTATCAGTATGTCTGTCTCTTTTAAGCACCATATTAACCTTCGGCATTGGTAATTGATGTGTTTGTGAATGAAGTAGTTGTTCATTTTCTACTTCTGCCAATTTTTTATAAGCTTTACTGTAGGGATTGTTGTCCATAATATTATTTAGCTCTATGAAAACAGTGGGTAAGCATTTTTTATTTTCTTCCATCTGCATACGTTGGTCAACAGCTTCCATTGTATCTAGGACATATAGTTGAGCGAATTTTCTTTTATTTCCTTCCTCTGGATGTAAATGGGAAGTGCGATGATAAATTTGTCCTTGGACTTTAAAACAGTAAGGACCATGTCCTGGTACATTAGCAGCCAATGTTGCCCCCATAGATGCAAATGATATGGCACTATTGTAGGATCTTATGTTTGTCTTAAAATTTTTGTAATTTGGAAAAGTAGGTTCAGTCAGAATATTTAGTAAATAGGTTGGAAATTGTTTCCTTTCTGGAAGTTTGAACTTTCCTTTTTGACAACAACTAATAAATTGTCCATCTCGGGGTCTCTCCTGTTTAAAATAATAAGCCTCACAAAATTGACATTGAGTAGTCATGTCCCCACAACTATGAACCTCTACTGCTAAAGACTTCATTAAAGGACAATTTGCAATGCATATTGGATGTTGACTTTGATATTCATCAGATGAAAAGTCATGAAATGTTTCAACAACAGGTTCTAAATGTTTAGTTTTTTTCGTACATTTTCTTGGTATATGTTGGACTTGTTCGGTTGAAATTTCCTGTAAGTTTTTAGTAAGAGTTTGTAAATGCTTTTTTTTGGTAGTTTTTTTTTTGGTCTGTCTTGACTGGTATGTTGTAAAATGTCATCTGATGTTTTAGGAACAGTTTGTAAATGCTTTATAATTTTTTTATTTATTTTGGTTGTATGTTTCATTTTTGCAGCGGATATTCTTTTATTTGCAAGTCTTTTGCGTTCTTTTTCTCTTCTAATTTCTTTCTCCTCCGGTGTCTGCTGGGCGGCCCATCTCTCTTGTCTTTCTCTAGTTTGACGTCTTTTCTTCTCTTCTTTGGTCTCGTTATCAGCCATATTAATCTGTAAACGGAAACAAATAAATGTAATTGTGTATATTTAAATTTGTAATTCCTGTTAAAGATGATTGTGCACAATTGTTGAAATAAAAGGCAAATCATGAATGTATCATTGATATTTAGTTAAATTTATAATTCCTGTCTTCAGTGGCTCCGAATTTTTTTAATGGAATACTGCTGTAAATAAGCATGTAACATATTTATTTAAAATAATGGTTGTATTTATTAAAAACTTTGTTTGTGGATAGATATTTACCACTGCAAAACTTCTTTGCTGAAAAAAAAAGTGATGTGGTTATTGAGCTATGTATTGCATAGTAGCAATTTAAATAAAATAAGTGAGATAGTAAATTAATTAATTTATTTTTCTGTTGAGACGGATGCAACTGAAACCAGTTTCTTTAGTGTTATTCTTTAGTAGTTATTATAGTTTACCTTGGTTGAAGTGTGATTTAAATCCGAATGTTTGTTGCTCCTCGTTTCCAAATCGTTGTCCAATGGTGTGGTCCTCTGTCGGAAGTCCACGTCCGATGGTGTGGTCCTGTCGCGATAGCCCCTGTCCGATATTGTGGTCCTGTGGCGATATTCCTCGTCCGATGTTGTTGTCCGTTGGTGAAAGTCCTCGTCCGATGGTGTGGTCCTGTGTTGAAATTCCTCGTCTGCTGGTCTGGTCCTGTGTTGAAATTCCTCGTCTGCTGGTCTGGTCCGAGTCCTCGTCCGATGGTCCGGTCCGGTCCTGTGGAAAAAGTCCTCGTCCGATTGTCTTCACGCAGTATCTGTTGTAATGTAAAATAGAAAATGTTGTTTGAGTGAAATGTCTTTTAAATAAGTAAAAAATGTATTAATTTTGCTGTATTGTATTAGTTATGTTTATTTTTTTTTAAAAATTTTTTTTTAACTTTTTGTACAATCCCAAGACTTTTGTTATTCTTATTTAAGGTTCTTAGTAAGGCTTGTGGGTTGTGATATATTACATAAGAATATGAATTTATTTTGCTATGTGTTTATGTTAGTTTTTGTACAATACCGTTTTGTGCGCACCACTTGTGGTATACTTATTTAACCTTTATTTGGATGGTTATAGTTAGTGAAACATGAAATAATATAATTAATGTAGTTTGCTATGTGTTTGTGTTAGTTATTGACAATCCTGTTTGGTGCACATCACTTGTGCAAAACTAATTTCTTCTTGATTGTACAGGTTATAATTTGTTAAACATTAAAGAAGAATGTTAATATAGTTTGCTATGAGTTTGTGTGTTTTTTTTATACAATGCTATTAGGTGCACAACACTTTTGTTATTCTTATTTTTGGTTATTTGTAAGGCTTATAGGTTGTTAAACATTTAGTCCCTCATTCAATTGCGATTTTGCCAATTGAATACGGCTCTAAATAAGCACATAATATATATTTTTTAAAGAAGTTTTTAGGTATTGAAAACCGTGGTTTTGGATAGATGCTTAATAACTAAAAACTTCTTTAAAAAATATATGTGATGTGCTTATTTAGACCCCTATTCAATTGGCAAAATTGCAATTGAATGAGGGCCTTAATAAGAAATTCTGTTTTGTGTGTAGCAGTTTGTGTGTCATTGAATTGCGATTTGGCTAATTGAATTGTGCTGTAAATGAGCACATAGCATATTAGCATATTAGTTAAAATAATTTTGTAGTCATTGAAAAACTGTATTTTTGAGATTTTTTTATTAACTAAAACCTTAGTTTTAAGCTATTGTTATGTTGTTATTTAGGGCCCTATTCAATTGTGCAAATTGCAATTGAATGAGGGCCTTTGTGTGTACCATATGTTGCATAGTTTGGCCCTCATGCAATTGCATTTTTTACAATATAATAGTACTGTAAGTCCGTAATTGAATTGCAATGTAGAAATTTGAATAGGGTTCTAAATAAGCACATCACATATATTTGTTAAAATAGCCATATTTAATTTTCCAAAATAGCAATTGAATAAGGGCCTTTGGTTACTGCATTTGTTATATTGTGAGCTACTTATTCAATTGTGTTTTGGCCAATGGAATAGAGCTCAATATCATCACAGAGCATATGTTTGTACGGAATTTTGTATTTAGTGAACTTGTATCCAAAAGGAAGGTGTTCACAAAAGAAAAATTTCCTAAAAAATATGCTCTGTGCTTATATAGAGCCCTATTGAAATGGGCAAATCACATTTGAGTGAGGCCCTTGGGCATTAAAGACATATAGGTCCTCATTGAATTGCAATTTTGCCAATTGAAGAGGGCTCAATATAATCACATAACATATTTATTGAGCAAAGTTTTTAGTTATTGAAAACCTTGATTGTGGTTAGAAGTTCATTAACTAAAAAGTTCTGTTTCCAAAATATGTTATGTGCTTATATAGAGCCCTATTGAAATGGGCAAATCACATTTCAGTGAGGCCCTTGGCCATTAAAGACATATAGGTCCTCATTGAATTGCAATTTTGCCAATTGAAGAGGGCTCTATATAATCACATAACATATTTATTGAGCAAAGTTTTTAGTTATTGAAAACCTTGATTGTGGTTAGAATTTCAGTAACTAAAAAGTTCTGTATAAAAAAAATGTTATGTGCTTATATAGAGCCCTATTCAAATGAGGAAGTTGCAATTGAATAAGGCTCATGGTTATTTCTTGTTTATACTTAATACTTTACCTTGATAGAAGTTTTGAATGACAGACGGTCCCCTCCTGCCAATCTTAATCCGCCGGTCTTCTTTTAGTGTCTGTTTGAAAAAGAAAGTGAAATAGTTATTTGTATATTTATAATTTGTCATCTAGCAAAGCATGTCCTTTTGAGCATGTAATGTGTTCTTGTATGTTACCTCTTCAAATTTGTTGGTGTTCTTTAAAAGGGATTGTGCTTCACAGTGCACGGTGCAAATTGTTGAGAGACGCTGTTGATGCAGAGTCTGTTTGAATATGAAACGAAATAGAAAGATTCAGCTTTATCTGATGTATTGAATTGCAGTAAATTAATTCAATTAACCTTAATTTTTGTTGGGGGCTACACACATATCTCACATACATGAAGCACATTACATAGTTTAATGTAATTATTTTGTGTACGTGTGACATATCAGTATACATGAGTCAAATTTAAATGGTTAAATTAACATTATATTTATTTGTTCCAACACACATAAATGTGTGTGTGTGAGATGTAACTATAGATGATACACATATATGTGCATGTGACATATCAGTATACATGACATATAATGTCATTAAAATGTAGTTGTTTACTGATTTTGTTGTAAGCTAATTTTGTTGCATTGGTAATACACATAAATGTGCGTGTCACATGTCACTATACATTATAGACATATATGTGCGTGTCACATGTCACTATACATTATACACATATACGTGCGTGTCACATGTCACTATGAAGGGGCAATACACAGAAATGTGTGTGTCAAATGTCACTATACATTATAGACATATATCTGCGTGTCACATGTAACTATACATTATAGACATATATGTGTGTGTCAGATGTCACTATACATAAAGCTCTGTTTAATTTTGTTTGTGAGCCTATACACATAAATGTGCCATACATGATGACTACATAAATCCTAGTTTATTTTTTTATTTTTTTGACCTGACCTGATAATAAAATGTAATATATTATAGCTTACCTGTCAGTTGTAATTTGCACAATGTAAAGTAGTAAATTAGTAAAGAATTGTCTTCTCAAGTAAAAGCAGCAGTTATCTCAGAAGTCACTCCGTTGATCACCTGAGGAGAAATGTATTTTTTAGTTGGAAATAGGCAGTATTTATAAACTTGTAGAAAGTTCTGGAAAGTGAGACCGTTAGAACGCAATACGCATGCGCTATTTGCGTTCCAGCTTACAATTTGCGTTCCATCCGCCATTTTAGGCGTATTACTGTTCAAAATGGTGTTTAATATGATTGTGATACGTTCCGCATAGTATGTGTTTCATTATTGCGAGTAAGTGTAGTGTAGTTACGTCTGAAGCCTCGTTTTCGTTTTGTTCGTCGGCCATTTTTTCTCTCGCTTAGCGATGGTATTACTGTCTAAAGTGTTTATTTTGATTTAAATGTAGGTGTAACTTGTTTTTTTGAGGTGCTGGCTGGTTCCTCTTGCTGTAGGTAAGCTTTTTATGTGTTTGTTGTGTGTCTTTGTTAAGTTTTAAATGTTTGTATGTCGGCGTGTTGCGTCCGATGTTTGCGAACTCGTAATGTGTGGTAACGTGTCTCGTATGGTGTTTGCGTGTGTAGCATGGTGTTTGCGTGTGTAGCCTCGTTTTCGTTTTATTCGTCGGCCATTTTTTTTGTCGCTTAACAAAGTATTTAGTGTCGAAACTCTTTTATTTTGAGTGCAATTAAGTTCTAAGTTGCATTTTTGAGGTCCTGGGTGCTTCCTGTTTGTGTAGGTAAGGTTTTTATGTATGTGCTGTGTGTATGTATTGTGTTTGTAATTTTGTAATGTTCGCGAGTTGCGTCCGAGTGTTGCGAGGCCGTAATGTGTGTGAACGTGTGTCGTATGTTGTTTGCGAGTGTCGTAATGTGTGTGAACGTGTGTCGTATGTTGTTTGCGAGTGTCGTAATGTGTTTGGACGTAAACTTTTTTTTTCAAGGGTCGCAGTTGCTGCAACTGAAGACCTCGCTTTGCGAGGTCCTCAGGTGCTGGCATGGAGCGCCTGCGGCGCTCCAAGCCAGCAACTGAGGCCCTCGCTTCGCGAGGGTCCTCAGTTGCTGGCAAGGAGCGCCTGCGGCGCTCCATGCCAGCAACTGAGGCCCTCGCTTCGCGAGGGTCCTCAGTTGCTGGCAAGGAGCGCCTTCGGCGCTCCATGCCAGCAACTGAGAACCTGGCACAGTGCCCTCGCTACGCGAGGGCCGGGACTCGCTGCGCGAGCCCGCAGCGTTAGCAACAACTCGTACGCTCACAACTATATATGTGATATATATATATATATATATATATATATATACTTTTTTTTTTTTTTTACAATTTGGGCCTATATGGTCCCAATTTGTTATTTAGGGTTTTTAAGGTGCGGTTGGGGCCTATATGGTCAAAATTGGTTATTTAAGGTTTTTAAGGTGCGGTTGGGGCCTATATGGTCAAAATTGGTTATTTAAGGTTTTTAAGGTGCGGTTGGGGCCTATATGGTCCCAATTTGTTATTTAGGGTTTTTAAGGTGCGGTTGGGGCCTATTTGGTCCCAATTTGTTATTTAGGGTTTTTAAGGTGCGGTTGGGGCCTATATTGTCAAAATTGGTTATTTAAGGTTTTTAAGGTGCGGTTGGGGCCTATATGGTCAAAATTGGTTTTTAAGGTGCGGTTGGGGCCTATATGGTCAAAATTGGTTATTTAAGGTTTTTAAGGTGCGGTTGGGGCCTATATGGTCCCAATTTGTTATTTAAGGTTTTTAAGGTGCGGTTGGGGCCTATATGGTCAAAATTGGTTATTTCAGGTTTTTAACGTGCGGTTGGGGCCTATATGGTCAAAATTGTTTTTTTAAGGTTTTTAAGGTGCGGTTGGGGCCTATATGGTCCCAATTTGTTATTTAAGGTTTTTAAGGTGCGGTTGGGGCCTATATGGTCCCAATTTGTTATTTAGGGTTTTTAAGGTGCGGTTGGGGCCTATTTGGTCCCAATTTGTTATTTAGGGTTTTTAAGGTGCGGTTGGGGCCTATATGGTCAAAATTGGTTATTTAAGGTTTTTAAGGTGCGGTTGGGGCCTATATGGTCCCAATTTGTTATTTAAGGTTTTTAAGGTGCGGTTGGGGCCTATATGGTCACACTTGGTCTTTCAAGGTTTTAAAAGTTAAGGTTTGGGTCTTGAACGTTCTAATGTTTTTTTTGTTGTCTTCTATCACTTCCCAGGTGCAAACTATCTGTGGAAGCAGATTTGTTTGGACTCGTTGGTTGACTTACTGGACGTGAATACCCCGAGAAGGAGAGTCAACTGTAGGTGAGTATCATTGCCTTTAATTTTCTGTCCATGTGTATAGGTGCAAATTTGATGTTGATGTAGTCTTGTCACATGAGGGTTTGCAATCTGTGAAGTATACCGATGAAATCAACACACTGTTATTTTAAAGTAATTTTGTGACATAATATAAATTAATATACCGTGATCTCTTTCTTCTATTGGTATCAATATCAGAAATGAATACTATTGACTCTCTACTTGTGAAGCCTTTCGACACCCTAACCTATGAGGAGAAGGTGGAAGTAAAACGGTTAGGAGCTGACCAACCAGAGATAAATCTGCAGCAAATCGCAAGAGATAGAGGGAAGCAATATGTCCGTAATTTCAATACTGAATGGTACAAGAAGAACGACTGGCTTTCTGGAAGCGTTTCTAGGAAGTCCTTATATTGTTTCCCATGCATCCTATTTGGTGGTGACGCTGCTTGGACCAAAACTGGAGTGACTGACGTCAAACATCTAGCTGATAAATTGACGAAACACAAAAGTTCTAAAGCTCACTTGGATAACAGGATCAAGTTTGAGATGCTTGGACAGGCGAACATTGCTGTTCAACTGGACCAAGGATACCAAGTCAGCATTCAAAAACACAACGAAGAAGTGGCTAAGAACCGGTACATCCTTTCCAAGATAAGTGATTGTGTTCGCTTTTGTGGCGCTTTTGAACTGGCATTAAGAGGACACGACGAGAGTGAAACATCGCTAAATCCAGGAGTGTTTAGAGGCCTGGTGGATTTGGTTGGCAGTATCGATAGTGCAATGGAACAGCATTTGAAGACTGCAACTGTGTTTAAGGGCACGTCCAAAACCGTGCAGAATGAGCTACTGGACTGCATGCATGAAGTTATTAAGGAAGTGATTCACCAAGAGCTTAAGGAAGCCCAGTTTGTGGCAATCCAAGCGGATGAAACAACCGATATTTCCGCTAGGACACAGTGCGTTGTAGTCTATCGCTACATTGACAAGAAGCATCAAGTGGTGGAAAGATTTGATGGCTTCACGGAAATGAAATCAACGGATGCAGACTCGATTGCTGCTGTTGTGCTTGAAACACTGAATACTGTTCTCCCAGAGCCAGAAGACAAGAAGAAACTCATAGCTCAAAGCTACGATGGTGCCAGTGTGAAGCGTGGAGATCAAGGAGGAGTTCAAAGAAAAATAAAAAACGTGTACCCGAACGCACACTACGTCCATTGCTATGCTCACCAACTGAACCTAATAATGGAGAAAGCAGTTTCAAGGATTGGAAGAGTTAGAGTTTTTTTTTCAAACATAGGCGGCATACCATCTTTTTTTTCACGCTCTCCAAAAAGGACTGGAATTCTGGATGAGGTAGTTGGTAGAAGACTTCCAAGAGGTGCACCGACACGATGGAACTTCAACGTTAGGACCGTGAACGTGATCTACGAGAACAGAGATGCGCTACTTGAGTGTTTCCAGACAATTGAAGCATGTCTAAACTTTGATCCAACATCTATACGGGAAGCCGCAGGTTTCATTGGAATGCTGGAAGACAGGGAGTTCCTTTACTTCCTTAAATTATTTCATTTAATAATGCCACATGTAGACATCCTCTATAGTCAGCTTCAGAAGCGAGACACGGATACTGTTTATATCAAAAAAGTCACAGAAGACTTTGTCGCCAGCATCCAGAAAATCCGTCATTCTGTTGAAGAGATAGAAGCAAGTTTGCTGAGCGATGTAACAGTCAACAGACGGAGTGCGGAGATCTCAACCTTGAGACAACTTTCAAGAGATTTATGTGACATAGTGGTGGTTCATGCAAAAGAACGTTTTTCATTTTCAAATCACCTAGTCAGTGCCAAACTTGTTCAAAGTGACTTGTATAAAACCCATGACACTTGCTTTCCAACCCAAGCTCTGGAAGACACCGTGCAAGCATATCCAATACTGAAGAAGGAACAATTACGCACTGAGCTGTCAATTCTGTATGGGAAGACAGATTTTCATACTTGTACAAGTGCTGTTGCTCTGCACAAACTTTTCCATCAATTTAATCTGCAGAATGATTTCACAGAGACAGTAAAATTATTAAGAATCCTGATTACAACACCGATGACCACTGCAGAATCAGAAAGATGCTTCTCCACATTGAAGAGGATAAAACCCTTCTTAAGAAGCACCATGTCCCTGGAGCAGTTGAATGCATTGGCGATGCTCTCAATGGAAAAGCAACTGATTTCCGAGATCCCAGACTTCAATGAAAAAACCATTGAGAAGTGTTCTTCTTTGAAAGATCACCGTGCAAAATTAAAATACAAGTGATTGAAGCAAAGAAGAATGCATACCCCCAAGGTGTGCAAAGATAAACTGCGTTAAGCAGCACCACCTCACACTACCAAACATAACTAGTGGTAAGTAAAGTATGAACGGTGTGTGGGTGTGCATATGGAAGGAGCTATGAAAGGTGTGTGCATGGTCAGTAACAAGCCTTGGTGTGGTTTGAAGGAATTGGAGGCACTTCCAAGGGTAGCTGTCACTTGTGTACGGGAAGCAAGAATTCCATGTCTGTACAAGTGCTGTTGCTCTGCAGCAACTTTAGCATCAATTTAAGCTACATAATTTAACAGAGTGAGTGAAGCTATAAGGAATCCTGCTTACAACAACGAAGACCTGAAGGATGCTTCTCCACATTGAAGAGGATCAAAAAAGTAATTAAAAAGCACCATGGCCCTGTAGCGGTTAAATGCATTGGTTTGAAGGAATTGGAGGCACCTTCAAGGGTACGTAAAGTTCTCAGAAATGGCACCACCTCACTACCAAAAATAACTAGTGGTAAGTAAAGTATGAATGGTGTGTGGGTGTGCATATTGAAGGAGCTATGAAAGGTGTGTGAATGGTCAGTAACAATTGTTGAAGCCTTGGCATGGCGTTACTGCTCATATGGTTATCCATATGCTAATTTAACGTGTTTGTTTGACATTGATTATTGTGTTGTCTAAACAGAAGTTAAATGTTGTTGTTTTCTTGAATCCCAAGATCCACTGGTTTGGGCCTATACAGTGCTGATTGGTCTTCTAAGGTATGTTTGGGGCCTATGGTCACACTTGGTCTTCTAAGGTATGTTTGGAGCCTATGGTCACACTTGGTCTTCTAATGTATGTTTGGGGCCTATGGTCACACTTGGTCTTCTAAGGTATGTTTGAGGCCTATATGGTCACACTTGGTCTTCTAAGGTATGTTTGAGGCCTATATGGTCACACTTGGTCTTCTAAGGTATGTTTGAGGCCTATATGGTCACACTTGGTCTTCTAAGGTATGTTTGGGGCCTATATGGTTCCACTTGGTCGTTTAATGTTTTTTAAGTATGGTTTTGTTCTTGAATGGTATGATTGATTTGCTTGTTTTCTTTCAACCCCAGGTGCAAACCCTATGTGGCTGCAGATTTGTTTCTACTCATTGGTCAACTTAATGAACGTGAATACCCTGAGAAGAAGAGCCGACTAATGGTAGGTGTCACTCCTTTAATTTTTCTGTTAATACGTATAGGTGCAATTATGATATTGCTGTAGTCTTGTTACATGAGTTTTTTCAATCTATATTGTATACCAATGAATTTAACACATTGTTACTTTACTTCTTGACATTTCTGCATTGCAGATCATGTATTTCAATGGGCTTTACAAGTATAAGGTCATTGGGCGGGGCTTATAAAGGTCATTATGACATCAGAGGGAGGAGTTATAAAAATGGGTGTGGTTTGAAAAAGGGGGAGTGGCTATGTTTCGCCCTGTCGCCCCTCCAACTTGAAAAGTCACCAGCCGCCACTGCAATTGAATGAGGGCCATAGTATTTAAGGTTGAAAAAAGACTTTCAGTCCATCAAGTTCAACCTTTTAAGATCTCCTCTGATCTGCAATATGCGGATTAACTATTAATTCATTAGTTGTTAATTAATTATTAACCAATCATTTAATGAGTTTTTTTTTTAATTATTATTAATTAGTCCAGAGGAAGGCAAATAGAAAAAAAAAAAATAAAAACACAAGTGAGACTTAGCCAATTGTCTCAAAGGGAAATGTAAAAAAATTGGATCAATACTGTCTCTCTAATTATCCATGATAACCCTGAATTCCCTTTTTAATTAGAAATAAATCTAGTCCCCTTTTAAAGATATCTATCAAATCTGCTGTCACCACCTCTTCTGGTAGAGAATTCCACAGATTAACCACCCTTACTGTGAAGAACCCTTTTCTTTCTTTGAGGTGGAATCTTTTTACTTCTAACCTCAAGGGATGTCCTCTTGTCAGTTGAAAACCTCTTGGCACAAAAAGCTCCCCTGACAAATCTTTATACTGACCCTGGATGTATTTATATAAGGTAATCATATCTCCTCTTAGACTCCTTTTTTCTAGAGAAAATAAGTTTAATTTGGTTAGTCTTTCTTCATAACTTAGCCCCTCCATTCCCCTTATTAGTTTTGTTGCCCTTCTCTGTACCTTTTCCAGCTCTAAAATGTCCTTTTTATGAAGTGGTGCCCAAAATTGTACTCCCTATTCCAAATGAGGGCGTACTAGAGATTTGTATAGTGGCAGAATTATATTTGCTTCCCTGGCTTCTATACCCTTCTTAAGACATGCTAATATTTTATTTGCCTTTGCAGCTGCTGCTTGGCTTTGAGCACTGTTACCTAGGTGGTTGTCCACAAGCACTCCCAAATCCCTTTCAATATCCGATACACCTAGATTTGCTCCATTAAGATTATAAATTGCATGGCTATTTTTCCTTCCCAGATGCCTAACTTTACATTTATTCGTATTAAATCTCATCTGCCATTTAGATGCCCATTCCTCAATTTTATGTAAATCCTCTTGGAGGGAAAGCACATCATTATCTGATTTAATTACCTTGCACAACTTTGTGTCATCAGCGAAAATGGAGACCCCACACTCCAATCGTACCTCTAAGTCATTAATAAATATGTTAAAAAGGAGAGGACCTAATACTGTACCCTCAGGAACCCCACTTACCACATTAGTCCAATCGGAGTATGTTCCATTTACAACAACCCTTTGCTTCCTGTCTTTTAGCCAGCTCTCAATCCATGAGCAGATATTTACTGCAATTCCTGTATCCCTTAGTTTGCCCAATAGTCTCCCATGTGGCACTGTATCAAAAGCCTTTGCAAAATCCAAAAAGACTACATCCACTGAGTTGCCTTGATCCAGGTTCCTACTAACCTCCTCATAGAAACTAATTAGATTAGTTTGACATGACCTATCGCTCATAAATCCATGTTGACTCCTACTTATAATCCTGTTCAAATAGACATATTCTTGTATATTATCCCTTATTAACCCTTCTAAAAGCTTCCCCACTACAGAAGTGAGGCTCACTGGTCTATAATTCCTCGGATTTGCTCTTGCTCCCTTTTTAAATATAGGTATCACATCTGCTTTTCTCCAGTCATCTGGTAGAGACCCTGTGTTGAGTGAATCTTGAAAAATTAAATATAATGGTTTGGCTATTACAGAACCCAGTTCCCTTAGTACCCTTGGATGTATTCCATCAGGACCCGGGGCTTTATTAACATTTATTTTTTCCAACCTCTTTTGGATTACTTCCTGTGTTAACCAATTATTTGTCAAAGGTAGTGTAGCCCCATTATGTTGCAGTGTCCCAATCACTTGTACCTCCCTTGTGTATACCAAAGAAAAGAACCTAATTAGCTCATCTGCCTTTCCTGGTCACTAATTTTCAGACAGCCTGTTTCACATTCTAATGTTCCTATAACTTCCTTCCTCGCCTTCTTCCCATTAATATACTTAAAAAATATTTTAGGGTTAGTCTTACTCTCTTTTACATTTTTCATTTTCTATTTTAGCCAGTCTAATCGAGCTTTTGCAAGCCTTGTTGATTTCCTTGTATTCCCGTAAAGCAGTCTCTGTCCCCTCTTGTTTGTATAATTTAAATGCCTGTTTTTTACTCCGTATCTTGATCTTTAAATCATTGTGAAGCCACATGGGTTGTGATTTACTCCTTTTACTTTTATTCCCACACGGTATATTCCGATGTGTATGTATATTTAGTAAGGATTTAAATGTTGTCCATTTATGTTCAGTGTTTTTACCTATCAGTTCTCTGTCCCAGTCTATACTTTGAATTGCTGCCCTTAGACCGTTAAAATCTGCCCTTTTAAAATTAAGAGTTTTTGTTGGCCCCTTAAAATGTTGTTTTTTTAATTCAATTCTGTGTTGTGATCACTGTTTCCCAAAGGTTGCCCTATTTCAACAATTGATACTATATCAATATTATTTGTGATGAGTAAATCTAAGATAGCTTCATTTCTAGTAGGCTCCTGTATAACCTGGGCCAGATAATGATCCCTGAGTGTACTCAAGAACCTGCTCCCCTTAGCTGAACTGCTGGTCTCATTTATCTAGTTTATTTCAGGGTAATTAAAATCTCCCATTATTAGAACTTGCCCGTGCTTAGCTGCATTTCCAATCTGTAACAATAATTGTATTTCCTCACTTTCAGCTATATTTGGGGGTTTATAGCATACTCCTACTAATATTCTTTTGGAATTTGCTGCTCCGCTATTTAACTCTACCCACAAACATTCAACTTTATCACTAGGTCCACCATAAATATCTTCTCTGACTATAGCCTTAAATTCAGGCTTAACATACAGACAAATCCCTCCTCCTCGTTTACCATTGCCTCTATCTTTCCTAAATAGGTTATAACCATCCAGATTAACAATCCAGTCATGAGATTCATCCCACCATGTTTCGGTAATGCCTATTAAATCCCATTTTTCATTAATTGCTAATAATTCTAACTCGCCCATTTTTCCTGACAAGCTTCTGGCATTAGCAAGCATACACCTTATATTATGAGTCTGTAGTTCTGAAGTGCCTGCCACTGTACTTGAATTACTTAGTACTACCTCCCTATTGACTATACTACCCCTCCCCCCATCTCCTCCCTATGAGTTGTTAATTCATCCCTTATACCCTCTACACTTTCTACCCCATTACTTATATCTAGTCCCTCCCCCCCACCTACTAGTTTAAAAACTCCTCCAACCTTTCGACCATCCTATCCCCTAGTACAAAAGCTCCCTCATCATTAAGGTGCAATCCATCCCTGCTGCAGAGATTGTACCAAAGTGAGAAGTCAGCCCAGGGCTCTAAAAACCGAAACCCCTCCTTAGTGCACCACATCTTTATCCACACATTAACCTCCCTGAACTCATTCTGCCTCCCTGGGCTAGCACGTGGCACTGGTAGTATCTCAGAAAATACTACCTTGGAGGTCCTTGGCTTCAGCTTATTACCTAGTTCTCTAAAATCATTCTTTAGGATACTCCATCTCCCACTAACTTTGTCATTGGTACCAATATGTACCAAGACTGCCGGTTCATTTCCAGCCCCTCCCAATAATTTGTCTACTCGATCCACAACATGACGAACCCGAGCACCCGGGAGACAGCAAACTGTTCGATTGCTGGGATCTGGGTGACAAATCACCCTGTCTACCTTCCTAATAATAGAGTCCCCTACAACCAAAACCTGTCTGTTGTTCTGCCTATTCTGCCCTCCCTCTCCTCCAGTAGAGCTGTTCTCTCGGCTGTTAGAGGGAACAGCTCTATCTGGAATTGCCATTCCTGAATGGACATCACCAACAGTTTCACTCAATCCGGCAAATCTGTTGGTGTTTGCCAACTCAGAACTGGCCTGCCTCCTCCTGTCCCCCCTGCTTCCCCTTGTAACTGTAACCCAGCTGCCTCCCTGGACATCCTCACTAGACCCAGCGCAACCCTCCATGCTAGGCCCAGCTAAACTGTGCTCAGTGAGCACCAACCCCCTTTCCAGTGGAGCAATATCACTAAGTGCTGCAATTCTCCTCTCCAGATCTCCAATTTGAGCTTCCAGAGAGGCAACATGCTCACACCTGTCACAGAGGTATGGACCCTGGATCATCTGTTACAGTATTGCATACATATGACAGGATGTACACTGAATAAGGTTGCCACTGGACTGACTCATAATTATTATTATTGTCTACAAAATTTCAGTGGGAAAAATAAAGAATATCAAATAATATATTTATATAAAGTTTTCCTCCTTTGCACTATAAATCTGCCCTCCCTTTTCTTTGAAGTCCCTCCTTTTATTTAAACTCCTAGGCTTTTACTAGAATTGCACTTGATACTGAAAATGTTTGCAAGCTCACAAGTTCGCCCCTTCTCCCGTTTATACTAACTTCTTCCTTCTCACCTGGGCACAATTAGTGCACTCTGCAATTTATCAGCCTTTACTTGTAAGGTAAATCCACTTGTAAACAGGCCCCAAACAGCTCACAAACCTTTTTCCCTAGTTTAACAGTCAAGCCACACCCCTCTCACCTGGGCACAATTAGTGCACTCTGCAGTTTATCAGCCTTTACTTGTAAGGTAAATCCACTTGTAACTTTGTAATTATCATAATACTTAATTTATTACACCAATTTATTCACCTAAACTAACTCTGCTAACCTTGACAAATACATGATTAAGACAATGGGAAAATAAAAAAAGTCTCCATAAGAAGAGCAGCTCAGAACATTTCAAAACTAAATCAAGTATGATTCCATCACAGGGATATGTGGCGGCCTCATTGAATGACTCGGACATTAAAAAAAAAAAAAAAACGGAAGAAAAACTTTCAGAAAAAGAATTACACAAGAATTTAACAATAACTTAAAATCAGAACTCTCCTCAGCAGCTGATGAGATTAAAAAAGAGATCCAAGAACCAAATAAAGACACTAAATAATAACAGATGTTTGATCTCTAATAATTCCTCACGCATTACAGAACTATAGAAGAAGCTGGAAGGCCTTGAAAATAAGTTTCTCAGACACAACATAAAAGTAAGTGCTGAACCTAAGACAATTGTGGATAGTCTACCATACTTAAAAACTCTTATTAATTCAATTCTCTAGAAAGATTCTAACGACTTTCTAGAAACTGAAAGAACTCCTAGAGCTCTGGGCTCTTCAGCAAACCCAAACCAATCCAAAGACATCATCATTCATTTCCAAAGACAACACAGCCTCTTCTTGCATAAGTGAACACCAGGCCCCATAAGTGCACTATATTTTAATTTATTCTATTTTTTTTAAAGCAAAAAAATATTTTGAGACTGTACAGTATATCTTCTTTTAGGGTTTTAAGGAAATTATAGACCTGATCTCTCAACCCTAGATACTATTATTAAAAAAGTTAGTCATGTTTGATGTTCTTAATATACAGATTTGGTATTATGTACTTTTCACCCTATTTAAACCACTTTACCTCTTTCTTCTGTGTTCAGGGCCTCACCACCACAATGATTGTTTTCGACTCCTTCAGGATCCATTACCAGAATCCACTCCAAAACTGGGTATGCATGCTGATACAACCTATTAACATGACTTCCCCACATTCTCCTTTATCTCACACAACGTGAAAGGCCTCAACACCTCATTTAAAATAATTTAAGCTTTCATCTCACACAGGGCACACCACCCCTCGTCCTATTTTTACAAGAGACCTGTTTTTGCCAAGAATAAGGTACCTAGTTTCATGCATAAATCATACCCTACATACTATAACCCTTAAAAGATTTACTATTTGTTATAGAACTTAAGCAAAACCACAACTTGTCCTTAAATTCAAAACTAGATTGATCTGTCTTTCACCAAAATGGCAGAAAAGCTAACAAACTAAAGCAGATTAATAACCAAACCCAGAAGCAAAACATGCAAATCACCAGATCCAGATGATTAACCAATCTTTATTATAAAAAAAAAGTTACTATCCTATTTACTCCTCACCTAACAACACTATTTAATTCAATTCCACCAGAATTAATCCAAGTCGTAACGATGGTTATCACCAAAGAAGGAAGAGACCCCCTGAATATTAAAAACTAGACCCATCTCACTAGTGAACAGATATCAAAATCCTAGCGATACTCATGGCGGATAGAATGTCCCAGTTTATATCTATAGCCAGGAGGGTGACAACATCAGACATGTCCACAAACCTCAAACACCAGCCTGTCTGCTAGCCTAAGACACTGAAAAGGCTTTCAAATCTGTAGAATGGCCTTACCTATATGCAGTCCTAAACAAATTTGGATTTAACGGTCAGTTTATACATTTAATGACATCTAGGAAATTAGTTGACATCATGTATGAGATAAATAATGATATCCGTGATATCACTCATGACATTACATATGCCAAATAGCCTCATCCATGATGATATTGATAACATCACATTAGACCCATGTCATGTTAATAGTTTTGGCAGCATTCCCTTTGTCAGTCAATTGAGAATGGCCAGCCATGCGCTATGTGTTTTTATTTGCTTTTGAAGTGTTAGGAACAGGTGTTTAACCCCTCTTGTGGGTCCTCTCCAGTACTCGTAGGATTTTTGGCTACATTTGCCATTTACGGGTTTGAAGGCAATTGCAGGCTTGTTGAATTGTTGCAATTTAATAGCGATTGTAACATTTGCGGGCTTGAAACATCAAAGGCTTAGATAGGTTGGAGTTACGATTTTGATAGCCGAAGGAATTTTCAGCCTGTAGCTCACAAATAGACTGCTGGTAGCTAAAAGACACCAATTTAATAGCAGTAACTTTTGCGGGCTACATTACGGGCTTTATTAGTTGCAAATTTGACAATTTAATCGGGCCCTGTCATGATCCCCCTGGTCACCAGTCCTTGGGACTCATATGATCCGCCCAGGATGATTAGGATTTTGAGGATGGCCATTGCCCTGGCTACTTAAAGACTCCTTAGTGGTGGTACTCCAGCTAACTGGGTATAGCTTGTCCTTCCGTTTTTGGTCTGACAGGATCTCAGGGCTTATCGCTGTTCTTGCCCCTCCATCTGTGTTTATCTCCCTGACAGTGGTTATCAGCTGGAGCTCTATTGCAGGTTCACAGTCCAGGCTTGGTTCTTTCAAGAACCCTGGAACAAGGTGGCTGCCCTGCAGGCCCTCCCCTTGGTCTGCTTTATGTAAATAATATTCTGTTGCACATTCCAGGACTTTATTTCCCAAATAAGCAGTGATCTCTGAGGGTAAACAACTATCAAAACTACTGTGTGATTCTAGGGCCTACTGGTGGCAGGATGCATTTTCTTCATCCTCACCCGAGTGGCAGGGCTCCTTCCACTCTTTCAGGCCCTACTCTGGGCTGCCTCCAACATCAGCTCCATATAACTGGTTTCCAGCTCCAGCTCTTCCTGGATCAAGGGTTTAATCAACGCAGCCTCCTTGGACCTTGGTTTTAGTCCCAATTCTTGACAGCGCTGATTATACAGGATCACCCCCTGTTCCATAGGCCCAATGCCACATGCTGGATCCCCCTACAGTACACCCTGGAGCCCTTTCATTAACTCCACCCAGTAGTATGAGGGATGTTGCAGTAAGATAGCTGGCTCCATCAGTACCTGAAAACGCTGATGCATCCCTTTTTGTGACAGAAACAGCCAAAGTGAAAGTATTTGAAAAAGCAGAAGACATACAATCCACTGATATCAATGTAAGTACAGCTGCTGAATTCATTATTTGTTTGTGTCACAAGGAATGCAATACCCACTTTTGGTCCCATTGGCCCATGGACTGTCTTAGATATAACAGGACTGCTATTGAGACTGCTTTGGTTGGGAAGGGTTGCCCTGGGGAAGAACAATTTCAAGTCCCTGCCAGCCTGGAGGTTCCTATTTCCATGGACTACCAGTAAGGGCTCCCCAGGACACCGTTTCAATGTAGTGACCAAGAAAATTGTGCTTGTTCCTAACCCACTAAGAAGTAGGGGGCATTGGTCCTGGCCATGGGGAAGGGATACTGAGACTTCGTTCTTCCTATGGAGTTGCATCCCTAAGCAACCATTTGTTCTTTAGACTATGGATTTTGAGGATGGCCATTACCCTGACTGATTAAATACTTCTATCAGGACTGCCTCCTGGGAATATGTGGTTGTGGGACTGGGCTCAGTATGTTTTATAGTTATTTACTGTTATATTAAGTTGATTACCATATGTATGTTAATTACTGTATGTTATGCTGATTACTATATGTTTAATTGTGTCCAGTTGGTAAGGAGTTAACTGGCAGCTAGAATGTTATGAGGTAGCCAGCAACTGACAGTTTAGATAGAGTCAGTTATGTAATCTGTGTCTCTGAGGTAAAGTCTGTGCGGAATGCAGTCTGTGATGACAGGAGAAAGGGAAGGCGACAGCTTTCAGTGATTTTGAGAAGATTAATATGTATATGGAATAAGATATCTGGAAGATATATATATGTATCAGAATCCCCATAGAAGATGATAAGAGTTATCACTGTCTGACTGGGTTAATATCTATGGAATAAGATATCTGGAAGATATATATATATATGTGTCAGAGTGCCAAAGATTATAGCTGCCCTACAACTACTGAAGTGGATTTAAAGATTTTATGATGCCTTGCACATGAAACATAGTCAATGACTGTATAAGCAGGGTGCGTACGGTCCTTGAAAGTCCTTAATAAGTACTTGAATTTCATTTTCAAGGGCCCCAAAAAGTACTTGAAAAAGGTCCAGAGTCCTTGAAAAATCCTTGAATTTTTATAAGGAAAAAATGTATGCTTTTTTTTCATTATTTTTGTGCACCTCTGTTAGGCAGAAAAACATGTGCAGCACAGGACTATTAATAACACTGTGGTTATTGCTGATTTACTGCTAGAGAACACTACATCTATGAAGTGGCATGGCCCTCTCCCCTGTCTGATAGACCCATTGGAGGGCACAGGAGAGTAACCATCACACACACACACACCCCACTGTCTCTTCTATCTTTCACCACTTTCTGTCAGTGTCACAGCGGCAGCCGCTCCTCTGTAGTCACCGTAGTGCCCTGTCAATCGTCACCCTTTGTCAAGTACCGCTACTTGGGGGAGCTGTTGTCCCGAGGCAGGGGCGCCTGTGCCACTGATACTGTCCTGCCCGCCGTTACATCACCGCTCCTGCTCTGCTGGAATTGTGGAGGACAGGGAGACTAGGGAGACCGAGGAACAGAAGAGGCACCGTTTGCGGGCATCCTCCGCATCATCAATCCCTGCAACCATGTCTTGAGCATCAGCTTCCCCATCAAGAGGGAAAAGGGGTGTGGGAGGTGATAGAGGGGTACCAGGCCAAGCACAGCCAGCAACGGACACCCTACAAGGGAGGTGCGCATGGGGCAGAGAGAGTGAGACCAGGGGGCAAGGGAGAGAGTCTAGGGCCCAGCACCACACACCATGCAAGGGAGGTGAGACATGAGAGTAGGGGGCATGGGAAGAGAGACATGAGGATGAGAGAGGGGTCGAGGGAGAGTATCCAGCATTGGGGCTGAGAGAGAGGGGGCAAGGGAGGGGGTCTAGGGGTCCAGCACAGCCAGCACCAGACACCCTGCAAGAGAGCTGAACAGGGAGCATGAGGGCACAGACAAGGAGAGAGGGAGCTAAGCCAGCGGCAGGAAGCGTTCACAACAGTGCACACATTTGCATTGCAACCGCATTCCTATACATCCCCCCACTAGATGCCGCTGTTGCAAAAAAGCACAGTGCACGCAACCTTACAAACTCTAAACACGCAAGGTCCTGTGACTCCACAGTATTTTGTTCTCCTTCGATAATCACCGGAAACACACCAACTAGTGATGTTTTCCAACTTGTTTTAGGAACTTCAGAGTCGGCTACACTATTGGCAGTTCATGCACGCACGTGCATCTAGTAGCCCATCCAGTTCAGCCTTGATTCATCGTAACAAACAAACTTAGTATATTCCCTCTTTCGAAGTTGTGCAATGGGTAAATGCGTTTTTAATCCGTGTTGGCTATCAAAAATCGAATATTGTGCATGGTTATTATCATGTAGTGACAAGTATAAAGCTTGGTGCAGGATATGCTCCAAAGATTTGGATATTTCAAAGATGGTAGAATTTGCGTTAACTTACCTTTCATATGTGATTTTATTTAAACATTTAATTAATCTTTGTTTTTAAGCAATCCACGCACGTTATCTTTGTCTTGAACTTATCTTATGTACAGCGTTACGGAATATGTTGGAGCGTTATAAATAAACAATAATAATAATAAAAGATTGAAGGAATCTGATTTTTTTATAAACGCCACATTTATCAAATGCAGATGTATCAGCAACGTTGCTTGTATTACGTATACAGTGAATATTCCAATGCCCTGATTAAAATACATTTTTATTGCCTGCTGTAATGCATGAAACAAACTAGCCAACGTAGTTTAAAAAAGTGCTAAAATGGCAACACATAGGACACAGTAGCAGAACAGAGTTTTGCAACACTTATGCGTCATGAGTCGTTGCCCACCCCTTATGTGTGCATTACGAGCCTCACTGTCATGAGGCTCACGTAATTTCCGCTAGATCTAGCTAAATTTGTTCATGCACTGCTTTCATGTATGTAAGAAGGTTATACAGCAAGGCTGTTTGAGATGGAAATAGTAAATTGGTAACTTTTAAACAAATCTATATTTTACACTAGCGACTTGCCCGTCAACAATGACAGGTTTTAAAAGTGAACCTTGGAAATGTTGTTTGCGGTTCGCGAGGCGCGCATGTAGCTGCCTGCAATGAGCGCCTTCGGCACTCATTGCAGGCCAGACCCCACGTGGACTTAAATGGTGGCGCTGGTGTGTGCCTCACTTTGCGAGGCTCCTAATTGCAAGCTTTTCATGGCTAGCAAATCAGCGTTACAGACGCGCAAACGTGACCTTAAAACGCAAAACCAACCATTATATATGTGATGTAAATTACATGTGAGTTTGTTTCAATTATATCAACTTTTTTTTTTTTTTTAAGGTCAAAAGCATGAATCACTTTTAAAAGCAAGAAAATCCAGTCTTAAACTGTTTTTTGAAAGTGAAAAACCACCAGTTACAGGACAAATGGATGTAGGTCCATCAAGTTCCAGCTGTTCATCTGTCGCAGAGAATTCAGTTCTACATTATGTGTCCAACAATGAAGTATTAGGTGCGGAAATCAAGTGGCCTATGAAATTAGTCAATAGTCATTATTCTGCAAATTCTTGTACCGAAATTTCAACTTTGTTTGCAAGTATGTTTCCGGATAGTTCTATTGCTAAGCAATTTTCTTGATTTTAAATCAGCTGTATTTAGATGTGTTATTGAACTAGATTGCTATAGCATTCTGTTTGAAGAAAGTCTGAACACTGCAGTTCAAAAGAAACAGATGGATATTTACATTTGATTTTGGGATGGTAAGGAAAACGTTGTAAGAACACGCTATTATAGTTCAGTTTTTATGGGACATTCGACTGCAGAGGTTAGATTATCTACTTTTTGTAGAGAAACTAATAAACTGAACTTTTCCAAGGTGGTTAACTTGTCAATGGATGGCCCATCAGTTAACTGGAAGATATTTTCCTTATTACAAGATGCATTAATAAAAGACCACATTACTAATTAATGTTGGAAGCTGTTGTCTTCATACATTACATAATAGTTTCAAACATGGCTGTACCGCTACTGCTTGGGATATAGAACGTTTTCTCTCACCCCTATATCGGTTCTTTAAGGATTCGCCAGCAAGGAGAGAGGACTATTTGCAACTCTCTGGGAGTCTGGGAAGTTGCCATATACGTTTTGTAAGCATAGGTGGCTTGAGAATTGTCCTGCTTCGGAAAGGGCAACTGAAATAATTGAAGAACTAAAGTGTTATAAATTATCTGTTGAGAAAAAAAACACAACCAAACCAAAGAACAAATCATATTTTATTGTGTCAGAAGCATTAAAATATGTCTTACTGCCTGTAAAACGGAACTTTTTTCTTGCTGTAGCAAAGCTGCTACAGCTGTTTTGGAGAAAACCAAAATAGTTCTCGGAGATATCTGTCCCTGGCCAAATTACCAATATATATATATATAGTGTGCACACCTTAGAGAAATAATACACCAACACGGAGTTCTGGTATAAAGCTTTCTCTCACGCCCCTCCCTTTATTAAAATCAGCTGTCATATTTATAACATTTTTAATAATCAGATAAAATGTTGCATCTTGGTGAACCCCAGTCTAAGTAAGGCCTCTGATTGGTTCCGGAAGGGGGCGGGGCAATATCCTTATTAGGTTTCGGATCTGATGTCATTATGGCCAATTTAAGTGAAACCTCTGATTGGCCCGGGAAGGTGGTGGGGCTCACATCCTTATTTGGTCACGGATATGAATGTCATCTTACTGCTGTCAGGATATGATGTTACCGACATCTTGCATGTGGAAGTGATGAATCCTTCATCTTAGAGTTCCCAATGTTTCAGCAATATTAATAAAGCTTTGGTTACATGATAATACTGCATAGATAAGATATATAAGTAGGACACAAACATAAATGCATTTTATACAGATTTCAGTCCATAACAGTCCCCCCTAAAATGTCATGCAATGTTTATGTTACCACTACGTTCTTAAGTCTTAATTAATAGTTATTATATCCTTACTCATTATTGGATATCAAAATCTATTAGTATCTACGTTCTTGACTATGGTCCCTCCGGAACACTACTCTTTGTGGTTTCTATTTCCGGATGTTGTGAGCATTGCGTGTAAGTAAGACATAGGTACATATCTTCGTTCGATCGGGCTTGCCATGACCTAACGTCACACCTACCCTATGTCCTATGCGGCATGGGAAAACCTAATAAGCCTCTATTAACTAATAGTGTATCTGGTCTAGAGTAAGGACCATAATGCTTAGGTATAATACCTTTACAAAACACTCTCCGTAGAGCCAGTTACTGTCTGCATTAGACTGTGAGAAGTCTTGCATATATCATTCTGTCCATAAAGATCTGTGTCTTGGTTCTGGGGGCACCACCAGGGGGAAGCTTTTTCCATTGCATTCTGCAAATAAGTATGCATACAGCGAATAATACAGCATAGGAGGAAGGCAAGTAGAATTATGACAACAAGGATAGCCATCCCAGCTTGTAACAAAACCTTTTGCCAACCATTCATTCAACTAAACCATGAATCCCAGTTATCTATAGTACCAGAATTTTCTTTTAGTTCTTGGCCAAGTTCAGCTAGTTTCTTTATGGCCAAGGTGATCTTACCGTTTGGTCCTGTATTATCAGGAATATATGTGCAACATGTACTAGTGGCAGAAAGCATTTTACATACTCCTCCTTTCTCTGCAAGAATCATATCTAATGCCATACGATTCTGGAAGGTCATGTGTGATGTAGCTTCTAACTGTTCTGCAATACCTTTTAAGGCATCCTTGGTATAATTAACAAACCGTTGCTGATTATAGTAAATATAATTTATCCAAGCAACATTCTTATTTACTCCAATCATTGGTATGAGTGACTCAAAACCTGCTGTTACTTGATTGCGAGCTTTAAATTCATTTGGCACCCCCCTTGGGACTCCTATGTTATCAATATATACATGTGGGTCAAAACTTTCTCTAGGTTCAGATGATAATGATGTATCTCTCTTCTTTCTAGATTGTGTTTGAAGAATGCTAGATGGATCACCATAATAAGTTGGGACAATATGGAGTGGCATAATAACCTTAGCTAAGGTACACTCTCCCCGCCATACTCCTGACATTTTGACTCTCAGCTTCATGTCCCCACATATCCAATATATATCTCCCAAGGATTGTATGTGATTAATCAATAATGTGGATGATCCATCTCTGTATGTCTGACAAAACCCACTTGGGAACCTCTGTAAGTTAGTTCCATAAAAAACATTCCTACGATAACATGTATAATTTCCTGGATATATAGTTATACCCTCACCTGGATGCGGGTTATTAGTTATCATAGGATATGTCTTTTTCCATTTTTTACATCTACTTACATCACTGAGTGTGTTTTTAAACAGGCTCAGGAAACATTTTTCTTCTAATAAAGGTATAGTGAGTGGAACAGTACCCAAATGGGGCCTAGCATGACCACAAACATAACAATTAGTTTTGTTATTTTCTTGGACATTATATTTCATCCATTCTAACCATACATTGAGATCTGAATACCCTGTTTCAGTAGCTAAAGTATCTTCATATGTTGGATCACCATTAGCAGTCATTGTTCCAATGATCTTGGGACCAGGTTGTAATATCTGTAATACAAGTGGTAAGTTAGGATAATTGTATAAGTCTGCTAACTTAAATTTGCCTGAGAACTTTGTAGTCTCCCCCTTACTCCATGCTCCCATCAAATATGTGTCAGCATCTATGGGACTAGGATTTTGTATAGTCAGAGTTAGCTGCATGCTAGAACTAGTCTTGCCACTATTTAAACATCTACCAGTCTTTAGTAGAGTCATACGATCTAGTAGAGATCTACCTAGGTTATCTTTCTTGACTACAGCGTTCTGAGGTCTATACTCCAAGGGTGTTCCAGTAGTCCATCCTACCATATCCCATGTAGGACAATCTTTCCCATAAGCATTCCCATAAATCTTTCCATCAACACATATGTATATAGCGTTATTAGGGGACGATTTATACAAGTCACACTGTTCATGGACAGTAGGACATCTAACAATATCACAGAAGTCAAAGGTGTATGTAGCAACATGTGTAGAAAGTGAATTATACCAAAATGTGACTCCATCTTCACATTTTGTAATAGTTACATGTTGTGCACTGTTCAAGAATACTGTAAGAAACAAGATAAAACACTGAGTTATACTCATTGTGTTGGTTCCTGTTCATCAGGGGGAGCAACCTTTTTGCAATGTGACACGTGGACCGAAGTAGGTTTCCCTTCCAACTTAACCGAAGTGGTTGTGTTCAGTAGGACTTGGAAAGGACCTTCGTATTTGGGTTCCAGTGGGGGTTTCCTCACAAACCTCTTGACCAGAACCCAATCTCCAGGAAGTAGTTGGTGTGTTCCAGTATCTACCTCCGGATCTGGAATAGAAGAGAACACTTGTGCATGGATTTTAGTCAGTGCTTTGGACAGTGCAATCACATAGTCAACAAGTACATCAGATTTCAACTGCAATTGCTGAGGGAAATAACATCCTAATCTAGGAGCAGACCCAAATATGATCTCATGAGGAGATAAAGCCTGTTTTCCCCTAGGGGTATACCTGACACTGAACAAAGCTTTAGGAAGGCTCTCAGGCCACGGCATACCAGTTTCTTGTGACATTTTTAGCATTCTAGACTTCAAAGTCCCATTCATACGTTCCACCCTCCCACTACTCTGGGGATGGTAGGGTGTATGAAAAGATAGTGTCACTCCTAAAGCTGTCCATATTTATTTAGCTAAGATTGCAGTGAAAGCTGGTCCCTGCTCACTTTCAATTACTTCAGGGACCCCATATCTGCAGATGACCTCTGTTAATAACCGCTTCACTGTGGTCTTTGCAGTCATATTTGCGACTGGGTACGCTTCTGGCCATCCTGAGAACACATCTACAATGACCAATGCATATTCAAACCGGCCACTTTTTGGCATTTGAATGTGGTCAATTTGTATCCTCTGGAATGGATACAGAGATTTAGCTAAATGCTTCTGTGGGGGTTTCTCAGTTCGGCCTGTATTACATTTAGCACAGATGCTACAGGACTTGCAATAGTTGCTCGTAAGTGTAGTTATGCCTGGGGCCATATAGTACTTGTCTCTTAGAGCGTTCATGAGGGTCTTTGACAAGTGTGCCGGTCCGTGGGCCCACTGTACTGTTGCTGGATAGAGATTCTTTGGTAAACACAATCTCAGATTATCAACATACAATCCGTCCTTAAGGATTGCTCCCTTTGCTTTCCACTTGTTTACTTCTTCTGGGTCTGCATTCTTCTGCAATTCTTTGAGTAGTTTCAAATCTGTAGGTAAAGTCTGCATTGTGTAGATATTTATGTCTTTCTTCTCCTCTTTCTTGTCCATTTCCTGTGATATCATCACTGCCTTCTTAGCCGTCTGGTCTGCTAGATGATTTCCTCGTGCTTCATTTGAGTTTAGCTTCCCATGTGCCTTCACCTTCAGTATGGCCACTTCTTCTGGGAGTGCTAACGCATCCATCAGTTCACGTATGGCTTTATCATGCTTCACTGGAGTACCTGCAGCTGTCATAAACCCTCTGGCTTTCCAAATTATTCCAAAGTCTTGAGTCACTCCTAGAGCATATATTGAGTCTGTATAGATGTTGGCTCAGACAACTGTCGCAATTTCACAGGCCTTAGTCAATGCAATCAACTCTGCTTCTTGTGCTGACATGGAGGGAGGTAGTGAGAAGGCTCATATCACATCTTTTTCCGTAGTCACAGCATATCCCGTGTGATATTTTCCATTCTCATCAGCATACCTTGATCCATCCACATACAGAGTGATGTCTGGGTCTGTCAGGGCAAGTTCCTTTACATTCGCAAGGTGTGAGGTCTCCATTTCCATTTGCTGAAGACAGTCATGAGGTGGGTTTACTGATCCTGGAACCGCATATGGGTCTTCAGCCTGTACTTTGGGAAAACTATTCACATGCCAGTTGAGGGTTTGTTTTGTTATCCCTTCTGCTTCTAGCTCATCTTCATCTGCGGACTCCCACCATTTCAGCGCAGTCTCCAATGAGCTCCATGTACTCTGTGCAGACTTTGTTAGTGCTATGTGTGGGACAGCTGTATCCCAATGTTTCTAGAGCAATTCTGCTTCAAAGGGAAGCTCTACCGTGAGTGCGCTATCCCCTATTGCATCATTATACAATGTCATCAGTTTTAACGTGACTTGCTTCAATTTCATAAGCTTCACTTTATATTGAAGATCCCGTCCTGGTGTTTGTTTGTTCCACAGCGTACAATGTAGAGAGTCTTGTGTTTCATCTGTTTCTGTCTTCTCGACTAGGCGTCCCAGTATATGACTTTTCACAACCGAGCTTATGTTTGACTCCTGATCCAAGTTCAAACTATACCAGAAATGTCCTTCTTCCTCATCTCCCCCCTCAGGAAATGGCAAGAGAGTGGCTGGATTAAGTACATAACACCTCTGTAAGGTGACATTATCTGGCAGGAGCAGTGAACATTGGAGACGGAGGTGTCTGGCTGCTGTCAGGTGTTTTGGCTGCGTCTGATTTCTGATAACAGCAATGTCATGTGGAGCAAGAACTGTCAAGGGATACCCAAGGACTATGTCACTTGTCTTATCCAGTAAGGCATGAGCTGCAAATACTGCCTTAAGGCAAAAGGGCCTCCTCTTGCTACAGCATCCAGATGACATGAGAAGTAGGCAATGGGGGTTGTCTGTTTCCATGGGACTGTGTCAAGACTCCCATTGCATGTCCTTCCCTTTCTGATATAAACAGTTTAAACGGTAAGTCATAGTTGGGTAGCCCTAATGCAGGGGCTGAGGAGATAGCCTGTTTCAGAGCGTAGAAGCTATTTAGGGCTATCTGAGTCATCTGAAAGGGTTCAATCTTTAGGACATCATACAAGGGCTGCATCAGGAGAGAGGCTTCTGGGATCCACGCTCTGCAATAGGATATGAGACCTAGGAAAGCGTGGAGGGGTCTGTGTCCTTCTGGTACAGACATTTCTTCTATTGCCCTAACACGGCTGCATGTGAGATGACGCACTCCTTTGGAAAGGCAATGTCCCAGGAATATAACAGTCTCCTGACACCACTGTAACTTGTCTCTGGATGCTTTGCACCCTTGTTCTGCCAGATGTCTCAGTAAACTCTCTGATGTCCGTGTAGCTGTAGGAAGGTCTTCAGCACAGAGTAAGAGATCATCAACATATTGCAGAATTACAACATCAGGGTTTTCCTGTTGCCAAGAATCAAGGATTAGACCCATGGCCTTAGCAAACTGACTAGGAGAATTCTGTGCTCCTTGGGGCATGACAGTCCATGTAAATTGATTATGATCATGTGTAAATGCGAAGAGGTACTGACATGAAGGATCTAGAGGAATGCTAAAGAAGGTATTTGCCAGATCCACTACAGTAAAGTATGCTGCTGTTGGAGGTATTCCAGAGAGGAGAGTGTGTTGGTTAGGTACTATGGGAGTGTCCAATATGGTTGCTTCATTGACTGCTCGCAAATCTTGTACCATACGGTATTTTACTGGCTCTCCTTTCTTGGATTTCTTTTTCACTGGGAAGAGGGGCGTGTTACATGGTGATGTACACCGGACCAACACCCCCTGTTTTAACAGGCTCTCTATCTGCTGTGTAATTGCATCAATCTGCGCTGGCTTCAGAGGGTATTGGGATCTTCGTGGTAATTCAGCTCCAGGCTTCAACTTTACTATGACTGGAGGCACCTTTAAATGCCCAATATCTTCCGGACCACGTGACCAGAGGGTTGCCGGAATCTTATCCAAGATGTCGGCCGGACCTTGTCTATTGTATTTTTTGCATCTAAGTGGAGTAATATTGGCAGTGAACAGAGTGCTGATGTGTCAGTAATTGTTAAAGGTGAGGACACTTGTATAGTCCCATCCGGGGTAAACAAGATGGATGCTTGCAAGCGGGAAAGCACGTCTGCACCTAATAAGTTCATTGGGCATGTGGAGGACACTACAAATCTAGCAAGCAGGTCTGGGAATGGGCCTATTTGTAGTGGCTGTGTTAACTGGTTGGATGAGGGGATACCGTCAACTCCTACACAAGCAACATCAATGTCAGACAGGTAAGATGAGTCGGGCAGATCTTGTTGTCTTAGGACACTTCTGGCTGCACCTGTGTCTACTAGGAAAGTGGTAGGGATCCCTTCTATTGGTAATGTTACAATAGCTTGAGGTCCTAATCCGCTATCCCCTGAAGATACTGCCATAGCAGGAGATAGTGACACAGGCTCACCACTGTCCTATGCTGTGCTTTGGCCTCCCTGCTCTTCTTTAGTGACATCCCCATGCTGCTTTGTCCTCGATTTTTTAGGCATCATACAATTCTTGCTGATTTGTCCAAACTTGTTACAATTGAAACACCGCTGTGTTTCCTTCTTCTCCCCTTTATATGCCGGTTTCTCAGAGGTCACCATGAGAGCGGCAGGTTTTTTGTACGTTGATGATGTAGGGCGTGTATTTTCTACAGACTCCAGCCCTTTTGCAACAAGTAACAGCATGTCTAATGGTAACACTCTATATTCTGGTCTGGAAGTCAACAGACCTTTCTTTATAGATTCCTTTAGCCCTATCACAAAAGCTGTGCTTAACATCTGTGTGTGTGTCTTATTGTGTGGGCTGAAGCCGAGGTCTGTGAACACCTGTGTGAGCCATGAGTGAAACTTTTCTACTGATTCGTCTCTGTCCTGCTTAATATCCTGCAGATTAACAGCCTGGTCTGCCAATTTATCCTTCGCCCAGTCTCTTAATAGTTCACAGAATATTTCACCTGATTCATAGTCAGTTGTCTCACGTGGCAGATCATATGGGTCTATTGTCTTTTGCATTATGGGCCAGTATGAATCTCCTGCTCTGATTTCACACAAACTAATCAAGTCTCTCCAGGCTGCAGCATATGTCTTCTGTATTTGTGATATCTTTCTGTAGAAAGGCATGGGCTGCTTTTCAGGGTCAGGTAGTGTGTTTATGAGGGAGGTGGCTTGTGTCGGTGTGAATGCAACATACATTAGATTAGTTCTATTGTTTCTGTTACACCCTCTACGTTGGCTCGTTCCTGAGCCCAGGGTCTTACTCCTCCACTCCTTCGCACTCTCTCCTACTTTTATCTCATCCTCCTCTTTAACATTGTCATTTTTATGACGGCCTGCGGGAGTAAAGAGTAATGAGGAGTCCGAGCTAACATCCATGTTTGACTGTCTCTGATAAAGGGGAGGAGTGGTAGCGTCTGTCTCCAGTGTCCTTGTCTGTGGGGCGGCCCATGGTGACGTGTTATCTGGGAGTGGCGCGACTGGGAACATCGAGTATGGAGTATACATAGTTCTGTTAGCAGTCAATACAGGATAAAGGGGCGTATTCACCAAGGGGGCATTCGGTATGACAGGTGGACCTTCCTGAGTGGGCGTCGCTATCATCTTAATGGGAGGGTTCAGAGGGTGACAGGACCCCTCCTTAGATTGTGTGTGAGCGCCATTTTGGGGCTGTGGCTGGGTGGTATGTCTTTATTCTGCAGAGGGAGTTTGTGTGTTGTTGGGGTTACAGGATGCTTGAATTACAGAGGGGACAACGGCTGGAAGTAGGGGACTGACAGTCTCACATGGTGCATAGTATGTATAAATTTTCCGTACACGTATTTCAACCTCTCTCTCTGTCCATCCCTCCTGTGCAATCTCTTTAGCCACTCTGTACCATGCTTCTGCACTTGGCAACAAACCACAATCTTGCAACTGCCCTCTATTATTTCTCAACACTTTCCGCCACTCTTCTGCCCTCAGATGTCCTCCCACAATATTTGTGAATCCACACACTTTGAACATCCTTTTAGATTTAATTACCACGGCCTCTCCCCCTCTTTTCTTCACCACATCCCGAGCCAACATGCCCTCAATATTCAATTTAGTCTGCTTCTGTCTCATCTTCCTGTCCTAAGTATAGCACAAGCTAGTGTTAGAAGGCAGACAAGATGAGGTAGAGAGGTGAGAGAAAAGACGAACAAGTAGATATTTTTGTCTGATATGCTCGACTGCTATGAAATGAGAATCACTTCATACGTCTTCCTTAAACTCAGACAATAGTTACCGTCCTCCGGGGGACCACTAGATTGTAGTGTGTAACCACGCACTACTGGCAAAGGGATAGCAGAGAATGCAGTGTATATTGACAAGTGATTTAGATAGACACAAGATTACGGAAGAGAATAACATCACATTTCATTATTAAACATACATCTTAGTCGGCAATATCACAACATAGCAGTATATGATACAGAAATTGTCTCAGAGTAAAAAATATCCTAAAGCAACGTTGCGTTTACTTTTTCTTTTATAGTTAAGCTTAATGAAACACTGAATGTCTCTTATATCTTCCTGTTTAATAAGGATTAATATTGCCAAGAAGTAGTGGATACAGGGCACTGACTTTAGCAGAGGTGGTATAGAAAATGTTGTTTGCCTTTAAGATGGGTGTCAATCTCCTCCCGGGACACTTCTACTTTTACACAAACATTATTTCACGTACTGTAAGCAAAATCTAACATCATCATGAAAACATGGACATAAACATGACAGTTATTTCACCTACTTTTACAAAGTCATACGACCTTAAGCATTGGCATAGAAAGAATTCTCTTAACTAAGATACGTCCTTAAAAGAATTCAACTGGGATGGGAGCGGTGAGGAATTTCTCCTTTTCACAGCCTCTGCTTCTGACCTTGATTGTCACACACAGTTGCACAGAAATCAACTTTCAGCTTCAGTGTACAGGGAGAGAAATTCTAAGCTACATTTTTCCTTAAAATATGCATCACAACCAGCAATAACAGATCACAGAAATATTTATCAATTTCTGCCGAAAATTTCTGACTCTTAAAATATTGCAGTCCAAAATCTCACACCGTCGTGTGCTAAAATTGACGCCTTCAGCGAGTTATTGTGCTATTCGGACACAATAAATCCGTCCCTGAAGTCTGCATCCCACATACATGCCCTTACACCTTAATGTGTGTGATAGATATCTCCCGGGTTCATCACGTTACCAAGGCATGAACATAATGACCCCCAAGAGATACTCGGCTATCTAACATGCATAGACCCTCCTGAAGAAAGGTATGCATATGTACGTCTGTACGTACGGCTATTTCAGGGCTATAGTGTTATTCGGACACTACTCAATCCGTCCCTGGAGCCTGCCGCACGCATACATGCATGTCTTTGACCACAATATCTAAGAAATCACAATCACTCGACCCACACTCTCAACAGTCATACACAGGTGACAGATATCACTGGTACAGGGTTCATAATAGACTTGAGGCAAGTTATTACCTGTACTTTGACACTTCCCCAACAGCGGGTCTGGATGACGTGCTGAGTCCCAGGAACAGGTTTTACGCGGTCAAGGTGCTAACTGTGTCCTTACCGTGTACCGGAGTTGATCAGGCTCCGCCCGCTCCTGTAGGCTCCATCCGGATCCCTTGCGTCCCGCTGCAGGGTCAGTTAAACCTCAAGCCCCACGTTGGGCGCCAATTTGTTTTGGAGAAAACCAAAATAGTTCTCGGAGATATCTTTCCCTGGCCAAATTACCAATATATATATATAGTGTGCACACCTTAGAGAAATAATACACCAACACGGAGTTCTGGTATAAAGCTTTCTCTCACGCCCCTCCCTTTATTAAAATCAGCTGTCATATTTATAACATTTTTAATAATCAGATAAAATGTTGCATCTTGGTGAATACCAGTCTAAGTAAGGCCTCTGATTGGTTCCGGAAGGCGGCGGGGCAATATCCTTATTAGGTTTCGGATCTGATGTCATTATGGCCAGTTTAAGTGAAACCTCTGATTGGCCCCGGAAGATGGTGGGGCTCAAATCCTTATTTGGTCACGGATATGAATGTCATCTTACTGCTGTCAGGATATAATGTTACCGACATCTTGCATGTGGAAGTGATGAATCCTTCATCTTAGAGTTCCCAATGTTTCAGCAATATTAATAAAGCTATGGTTACATGATAATACTGCAAAGATAAGATATATAAGTAGGACACAAACATAAATGCATTTTATACAGATTTCAGTCCATAACACAGCCATTTCTTGCTGCTTATCAAACTGATTCTCCAATGTTACCGTTTTTAGCAAATGATTTGAAACTAGTTTTGAAGTGTTTTAACAATTTTTTTGTAATGTAACCATAAAGTGTGCAGGAATTTAAGTCCACATTTAATTTAGCAAATGTTGACTTTACTGATACGAAAACGAATTCTTCTATAAATAAAATTTGTACAGGATTCGTTGGGGACAAACTGTTAAGAAAACTCATCTCTAAGCAAAATATTTCAGAAAAACAAGTGATGGAATTGAAGCATGAGTGCCAATCGTTTATTTTTACAATGATTAAAAATCTTGTTGAAAAATCACCAATTAAGTATATTATTATAAAATTAAAAGTTGAGAATCTTCATGAGGAATCTTACATTAGATGTAAGAAATTAGATGCTCTGGGGGTTTAGAAAAGTTTCCGATAACAAAGGAATTAAGAATTTCTGCTCGTGGAGCACACCAAAAGTATCATCATTACCTCGATGAGGAACGTGTGAAAAGGAATGCAGAACTAACTGAGAAAAAGTGTAAATGAAGTACAGGTTTTAAAAACCAAGAAAGCACGATTGCAACAAACTGTAGAAGAGCTACAGTCATCAGCAGATAAATTATCGGAAGAGGCAGAAAAATCATTGAATCTGAATCTTGTTACCCAATCGAAGTAAATTTAAGAAGTAAATCCCTTTTTGTAAATTGTGTTTTTATTCCCATAAGTGGGACAATGTTTTGAGGGAACAAAATAAAAACCAAATTTGAAAAACATGAGATTTTATTTGTATGTTGTACATCATACATTTTCAATGGATAATTTATAGCGATAATTTTATTACTAAAATGAGACCTTGAAATTTTTTTACACGGTCCTTGAAAAGTCCTTAAAAAGTCCTTGAATTTCATTGATGAAAAAGTGTATGAACCATGATAAGCAATTAACTATTGCAGAATGTTATATGCTCAAGTTCAAATATACATCTATTAGTCCTGTTTTGAAGTTTTCATAGAAACAAAAGCAGTTCCTGATTTTTATAATGCTGAGCCTGCGTCCATGTTTTTAAATGCTGCATCTGGGTAAGGGCATTTTAGAGAAATCAGCTGTCTTGGTGAAGGGATCAAAAGAACCTGGTGGATCTGCTGGGTAGGTTTGGCCATTACAGCCTTATCAAGCCCTACTGATGAAAAAGTAGATCGCCACAGGCTCTTTGTGTGTAGCTATGTAGTAACAAAGATGTTTACTGCTGCAGCAAATAGCAAAGATGTGCAGCTTAACATCTGAAAATGGTCATTAACAAATCAAACAGCACAAAAAATGAAAAATGAAGAGATTCTAAAAAAAAATAAAAAAAATATGCAAAGTCTCTGAAATAACAGTGGAGGTTTCAAATATTTTTGAAAAACTATAGAATGTTATTTTTAAAAACATTTTTTTTCTGCAGTAAACTACCAATCCAATTTACCATACTGAGCTGTAAGTCAATCTTTCTGATCCACCAACCAACCAAGATTCATATATGTTTTAATATAATCAATGCCATTAATTACTAATAAGCAACTAAGACATTGGGTCTATTATCTTTAATGCAGTCACATGCACAGAAGAAAACCAAGCATGCTTAATGTGCAAGTGACTGCAGTGAAGACAATGTATCAACATATCTCTTGTAGTGTTAATTACTTGTGTGCTGTTTATTTAGCAAGTTCACTGTGTAAAACCAATAATTTTATTTCCTTGTTTTATGTGGTTTTATAATTAGAGGCTTCCTATAAGATGTTCAGGTTTATCGTCCAGCATATTTTCCCATTTGCTGTCACCAAAGCCCATAGCTTAGCATAAGTCTAGTTGAGCTCTCATGACCCTTACCAAGGTCACTGGTGAAAGATTTTAATTGTCTTCCTTATATATTTTTATTAAGTGTTTTGCCTCCACATCCAACATGTTTCCTCACACATTAAGTAACAGAAATCTTGCAACTCAACAGCTGCACGCAGTTTAGAGAGAGGAGGTTTGACCAGACTAGGCATTAGATGAGAAAATACCAGGGGCTTTAGAGGGTTAAGTGGGGAAGCAATGTGAGGAGGAGCCACAGAAGGGGAGGGGATTTAGTTACACAGGCTACCCTCCGCCTTCAGGGCTAGTGTGTCAGTTAGTGCTGGGCATACAACAGATCTTATCAGTTTCCTAACTGACCACCCTGATAATGGCTTCTCAGGCTATCAGGGATCTCTTCGTTAGGTTAGGAAAGGAGGCAGTGCCCAGAGGCCATGATCTAGGGATCATGCCAGTTAAGTGTTTGATTGAGGACATGAAGAGGGATTTCTTGAGGTGGATAACGTATATCCCGAGACAAGTGGCATTCTGCTCTAGATGATGCAGTTATGTTCAAGTGCTGCAAAAAAGTTAATAGGGCTATCTCTTTGTTTGTTAGGAACCTGGTGGGGTTTCTGTTCACCACGTTACTTTAGAGGAAGACGTTGCAGAGAAGTTTTTTAAATTCGGGATGGGGCTCACTTGATAAAAAAAAGGATTACGGTTGTTTAATCTGGGTCTGGAGGATGAAATCTGTAAGACGTTGGGACTTCATAGGAGGAGTTCGGCTGGTTAGATGAGAGTTCTCCCAGGTGGGGTTTCTTTCTCACCAAAAAGAGGTTAAGAGAAGTTCAAAACTATTTAATAAAAGGCTGTGGCCAGTTATTCCCCACCTACGGCTAAGTGTTATTATTTGTGTGGTCTCTATTTATTTGGAAACCTTTATTGGCTATGTTCTGGTCAAGCTATGGATCATATTTCTCTCTGCAAGAGATGTTGCAGCACTAATATGATGTCACTACACAGCAACTCACACACAAATGTCCATCATTGATATCAATTAGATAAGCACTCATATGTCCGGTCTTTAATATGAAACACTTATTTAAAACCAAATTCAAGTTCAACACTTTGGAATCTCAAAATAATTTGACATTTATTTGATGTTGATCTTATCAGATTTAAAAGGTAATAGTCGAAAAAGTGAGAGTAAGCCGACTATTTATCTTGTTTACTGGTTTTATCTAATCCCGCAAAAAAAAAGAAGATAAAATCAGTCTCAAATACCAGTGAACACATATGCAACACAAACAAGCAGTGTACATGTACTGTGTGTACATCTTACCCAAGATATCATCTTTATATTACTTTTCATGTCCTAGACAAATTTACAAAAAGTCATGGGTTATATGTAAAGTGATGGGAGTCTCAAAATATTTAGGCTTGGTTATGGAGCAGATCCTGGCAGACTTGTGTGAAGAATATAGAATAATACAAAGAAAATTGTTTGTTGCAGATACCATTTGAAACAGAGAAGGGTTTGTTAAAGACATTACCAATAAATACACGCAGCAGACATACAGTGCCTTGCAAAAGTATTCACCCTCCATTACCTATTTTGTTACATTACAGCCTTAAGTTCAATGTTTTGTTAATCAGAATTTTATGTGATGGATCAGAACACAATAGTCTAAGTTGGTGAAGTGAAATGAGAAAAATATATACATAAAACTATTTTTTTAGAAACAGAAAACAAAAAATTGGCACATGCTTATGTATTCACTCACTTTGTTATGAAGCCCATAAAAAGCTCTGGTGCAACCAATTACCTTCAGAAGTCACATAATTAGTGAAATGATGTCCACCTGTGTGCAATCTAAGTGTCACATGAAAACTCATGGACCAAGCAAAGAGGGCATTAATCAGAGAGGCAGCACAGGTAACCCTGGAGGAGCTGCAGAGTTCCACAGCAGAGACTGGAGTATCTGTACATAAGACGACAATAAGCCGTACGCTCCATAGAGTTGGGCTTTATGGCAGAGTGGCCAGAAGAAAGCCACTACTTTCAGCAAAAAACAAAATGCCACATTTTGAGTTTGCAAAAAGGCATGTGGGAGACTCCCAGAATGTATGGAGGAAGATGCTCTGGCCTGACGATACTAAAATGTAACTTTTCATCCATCAAAGAAAACGCGATGTCTGGCGCAATCCCAACACATCACATCACCCAAAGAACACCATCCCCACAGTGAAACATGGTGGTGGCAGCATCATGCTGGGGGGATGTTTTTCAGCAGCCGGGACTGGGAAACTGGTCAGAGTTGAGGGAAAGATGGATGCTGCTAAATACAGGGATAGTCTTGAGCAAAACCTATACCACTCTGTGCGTGATTTGAGGCTAGGACGGAGGTTCACCTTCCAGCAGGACAATGACCCCAAACACACTGCTAAAGCAACACTTGAGTGGTTTATGGGAAAACAAGTAAATGTGTTGGAATGGCCTAGTCAAAGCCCAGACCTCAATCCAATAGAAAATCTGTGGTCAGAGTTAAGGATTGCTGTTCACAAGTGCAAACCATCCAACTTGAAGAAGCTGGAGCAGTTTTGCAAGGAGGAATGGGCAAAAATACCAGTGGTAAGATGTGGAAAGCTCATAGAGACTTATCCAAAATGACTTGGAGCTGTGATTGCCGCAAAAGATGGCTCTACAAAGTATTGACTTTAGGGGGGTGAATAGTTATGCACATTGACCTTTTCTGGTATTTTGTCCTATTTGTTGTTTGCATCACAATAAAAAAAAAAAAGAACATCTTCAAACTTGAGGGCATGTTCTGTAAATTAAATGATGCAAATCCTCAAACAATCCATGTTAATTCCAGGTTGTGAGGCAACAAAACACAAAAAATGCGAAGGGCGGTGAATACTTTTGCAAGGCACTGTACATGCGTTACAGAATCAAGCCTGATCAATCAATCTGATCAAAACTCCATGATTTTCTGTTAATTAGAAAATGCAGAGGTTTATAAACTACTAGCGAATTGCCCGTCAAAAAATGACGGCAATGAAATAGTAAGGTAGCTAAATTAGTAAATGAATATATTGTACCTATTTTGAAGCATTGTGATGAAGAGCTGGCAATCTGTGTTGATGCTGCTGCAGCATTAGTGGTGTGGAGCTGCTGTATAAGCATGCTGAATGTGTGCAGTGTAACACTGTGCGTGCGCGAGACCAAACCGTTAGCGTAGTCGTGTACTTCCGCATTGGTGTAAAATGGCGAGTAATGTGTGGTATAGGTCTGTATCGGAATATCCGTAGGTGTTTTGTGGTGTTTTGCGAGTTTCTTGTGGTGTTTTGCGAGTTTAGAGTGCTGTAGCCTCGTTTTCGTTTTGTTCGGCGGCCATTTTTTCTCTCGCTTCGTTTTTTTTTTAGTCTCTAAACTGTTTTATTTCGAGTAAAATCGAGGTGTAAGTTGCATTTTTGAGGTCCTGGGTGCTCCCTCTTGGTGTAGGTAAGTTTTTTATGTATGTGCTGTGTGTATGTATTGTGTTTTAAATGTTTGTATGTCGGCGTGTTGCGTCCGATGTTTGCGAGGTCGTAATGTGTGGTAACGTGTTTCGTACGTTGTTTGCGTGCCTCGTAAAATTTAGCGAGTGTCGTAATTTGTGTGTCGTGTTTTTTGAGTAGCGACGTGAATTTTGCGAGGGTTTGAGGCCCTTGCCCAGTGACCTCGCCAGCAACTGAGTCCCTCGCTTCGCGAGGGGCCTCAGTTGCTGGCATGGAGCGCCTTCGGCGCTCCATGCCAGCAACTGAGGCCCTTGCCCAGTGACCTCGCCAGCAACTGAGTCCCTCGCTTCGCGAGGGGCCTCAGTTGCTGGCATGGAGCGCCTTCGGCGCTCCATGCCAGCAACTGAGACCCGTGCCCAGTGACCTCGCCAGCAACTGAGGCCCTCGCTTCGCGAGGGGCCTCAGTTGCTGGCATGGAGCGCCTTCGGCGCTCCATGCCAGCAACTGAGGCCCTTGCCCAGTGACCTCGCTACGCGAGGGCCGCGGCTCGCTACGCGAGGGCCGCGGCTCGCTTCGCGAGGGCCGCGGGCTCGCTACGCGAGCCCGCAAGCGTGAGCAACGACTCGTACGCTCACAACTATATATGTGACTAGCTAATTGCCCGCCAAAAAATTACGGCAATAGAACTGTAAGTCAAGGAATGTTGTTTGGGCCAGACATTATTTTTTATGGTGGTCTGAGATCTCGGTGCTGATTGCGAGGCTCGCGTTGAGCGCCTTTGGCGGCGCTCATTGCGAGCCTCTTGTTTGTATTTTTTTATCAGAGCCGTTTTCGCTGTCATTGTAAGGTCGGCGCTGATCTCCTTTTTGCGCTTATTGCAAGGCTGTCCCCTGGTGTAGTTTGTGTGCTATGAGCAGCTTTGGCACTTGTTGTGAGGAGCGCAGTGAATGTCATTTATTGCGATAGTGTTTTTTTTTTTGGTGTATATGTATTTTGTGCTGCTAATTAAATAAGTAGTAAATTAATAAATTAATATACGTTACCTATTTGTAAGTAATACATGCAGGAAGCATTGTGCTGAAGAGCTGACAATCTGTTTTCATGTTCCTGCAGCATACAATGTAGGATTGCAGTGTTGTGGAGCTGAGGTGTAAGTGTCAGCAATGTGTGAAGTGTGTAGTGTAAACAGGCTGTGTGCGCAAGGGAAAGCCGTTAGTGTAGCTGTGTACTTCCACATTCTGTAAGTTAGTGCTGTAAAATGGCGGCGAATGTGTATGTGGCAGGCAGGTTTGTATGATGAAGCGTCCTTGCTAATGGTGTATGGTGTAGGTCGTACAGGTTTTTGTAAAAGTTGTATTTGCTTTGTGGAATTTAGCAACTTTAGGGGTCGTGTAGCCTCGTTTTCTTTGGCGGACATTTTTTCTCTCACGTCAGCTAGGAGATTTTCAAGTGGCTAAACTTTGTAAATTTGACAGAATTTGAGGTTTGAGCAGTGTTGCAGAGGTCCTGGGTGTCCCCCCTCGGTGTGGCTAAGGTTTTTTTGTGTGTATTTTTGTGTTTTTAAATGTTTGCCGCTGTGCACGGTTTGTCCGTTAAGGTCGTATTTTTGCAAGTCCGTAATGGATTTTTTCTATGTCCCGCGGGTTGTAATTGTTTTTGTGTAAGACCGCAATTAATTTTTTTCTAAGTTCTGCTGCTTGTATGTTTTTGTGTAAGTCCGTAGTTAGTTATTGCGTGTTTATGTGTTCTTTTTCAAGTCCCGCTTGTTTGGTCGTTTGTGACCGGTTGTGAGCCGCCGTGGAGCCTCCACCTCCGCAAATGCGGCCCCTCGACTTGTGATGGTCCGTAATTGCGTCCTGCAATGAGCCGACATGGGAGCCTCCACCCCCGTAAATGCAGCCCCTCGCTTCGCATTTGCTGTCCAAAAGTCGTAGGGGGTCGTAGGGGTGAGCATCTATGGCGCTCATCTCCACAGCACAAGGATCGCTTTTGGCGCTACTTACTAGCAACTGCAGTCCGTGCTTCGCGAGGGCAGCAGTTGTGGAGGGCGCGCTACGCAAACCCGCAAGCGTTAGCAACAACTCGCATGCTGACAACTATATATGTGATTATAGGCACCATCCGCAGGCGCTCATTGCTGGCGAGCCTCGCATAGCGAGGCGAGTCGTTAAATCGGAGCACTTAGGCAATGAGAGGCAATGAGCGTCGAAGGCGCTCATTGCTGGCGAGCCGTTAAACACGTCACACGCACGACTTAGAAAAAAAAAACACCTCGGAAACAACCTTAACGTAACAAACACCCACATGCACTAAAAATACGACTATAACGGCTGAACCGCGCGTAACTAAAAACAGTGAATACACACCAAATACTCACAAAAACTACATAAAAAGCTTACCCATAGCAAGGTGGGGCACCCAGGACCTCTGAAAGTGAAGTTACACCTCCATTTAAGTCCAAATTCCCGAGTTCAGAAACTAGAAAATCCCCTAAGCGAGAGAAAAAATGTCCGCCGAAAAAAATGAAAACGAGGCTCACAGCCCAGCCACGTACAACTAACCCAAGAAGGGATCGGAGATAAGCTCGGGAAACCCGCATTAACCCCAGGGGATCCGAGATAAGCTCGGAGCCCTGCATTAACCCCACATTAACCATCGCAGTGGGGGTCCCGATTGCACGCGATCGGGGACCCCCGCTGCAATCAAAATTCTAAATTCCTTAAAGGACCCGTTGTAAAAATATATACACTGTCACCCTGTCAATCATGGGGTCAATACAGACCCCATAAACCCCTCATTAACCCTGTCACTCATGGGGGTCAATATAGACCCCCATAAGCCCCTCATTAACCCTGTCACTCATGGGGGTCAATATAGACCCCCATAAGCCCTTCATTAACCCTGTCACTCATGGGGGTCAATACAGACCCCCATAAGCCCCTCATTAAGCCTGTCACTCATGGGGGTCAATATTGACCCCAATAAGTCCTTCATTAACCCTGTCACTCATGGGGTTCAATACAGACCCCCACAAACCCCTCATTAACCCTGTCACTCATGGGGGTCAATATAGACCCCCATAAGCCCTTCATTAACCCTGTCACTCATGGGGGTCAATATAGACCCCCATAAGCCCCTCATTAACCCTGTCACTCATGGGGGTCAATATTGACCCCCATAAGCCCTTCATTAACCCTGTCACTCATGGGGGTCAATACAGACCCCCATAAACCCCTCATTAACCCTGTCACTCATGGGGGTCAATATAGACCCCCATAAGCCCTTCATTAACCCTGTCACTCATGGGGGTCAATACAGACCCCCATAAGCCCTTCATTAAGCCTGTCACTCATGGGGGTTGTCATGGCTCACTTGGCAGTCATCTGGGACTTGGACAGATGTCTGTCACAGACTGTTAACAAGAGACGATATCTGGGGGTTTGGGGCTCCCAGACACCCTGTTATACTGTTATAAGGTTATATTGTTATTTTGTGGTCTAGGGGATAAAGTATTATAAGTTTACCCCTTAGCATATCCCCATCCCTTCCATGTTTAGGCTCATTGTAATGGATGTCATGTGAGGGAGCTGGTGGGATGTGTTGGTTGTATGTGTGTGAAACATTGTGTGTTGTATCTGTAAATATATTGTATTGAAATGTTGGAGCCATGTTGTGTGCATCATCCATATTGACTGCATATGTAACCTGAGTTGATCACCCATCTGCCTTCCAGCTATCACCTAAAGTAAACACTTGAAGTAATAGCAAGGCCAGAACAAAGGGGTCTATACAGACATAGAGGCACCATAACCCCAGGGGGTCTACAGGTATTCTCACTCAGAGAGTCAGGGCAAAGTCCAGAGGACAGGTAGATGTTTCTCCCTTGAGAGCCAGGCAGCAAATGACTCTGTTAGCCACACCTAGTGGGCGGCCCAGGGGAGGGGTCTGGAAGTTCCCAGAGCTTACCTCTAGTCCATTGGCTAGAGGTAATAAAGTTACTGTGGAGATTACCCCATTGGCCAAGAGGAAGATAAGGGTTGGACAAAGGGGTAGCCACTCCCTGTACTGTTGTTGTGAGTTGTTTAAATACTTGAGTAAAAATAAAGAGGTTGTTCATAATTTTCATCAAGACTTTGTGTGCAGGTGTATTATTGACCCAAGGGCATATGCTGGCAGAGGAGATCGTTTCTGACTCCATGCCAGGTTCTTCCCAGGCACACTACCAAAAGCTGGGACTTATGCTCTTGCATCCACAAGGAAGGTCCATTGGTCTGAGTCATCCAAATCTTAGGTCTAAAACCTACAGAAGAAAAGAGGACTAGGATTCTCTATACTCCATCATCATTGTAGGTTGTGACAATTGGTGACAGAGGTGGGAGACTCTACAGAAAGACCAAGAATGGAGCAGCAATATGAGGAAGATATTGCCAAAGAAGAAACAAGACGGTTTAAAGCAGCCAGGCACTTATACCCCAGTAAGATGACCGCACAAGAGGTGTCCGACGTACTAGACCAGCATTACCAGAGAATCTGGCAGGAGCGCACTGGGGAGCGGGATCAAGCTCAGCAAAGGCTTGGTTGCCGCACAGAGGAATTGCCAGCACAAGTTAAGATGGCATACCAGAACTTTAAGAAGTTCCAGGATGGTATGGACAATATGGACGAATTCCTTCAGGAGTTTGAGCAGCAATGTGGGGTCCAAGATATTCCCTATGGAGAATGGGCCAAATTGCTGCTGAACAAGTTAACAGTAAGGGCCAGTGCGGCATGTGGAGCCCTTCCACGAGAACAAGCCCAGGATTATAAATATTTGTGCACTGTGTTGCTGAGCAGATATACTGTGACGCCTGAGACATTTTTGGATAGATTCAGGGGCACCACCAAAGGACCAGCAGACACTCATGTGGAGGTTATGTGCAGGTTAAGGCGAGCTTGTACCCAGTGGTGGTCTACACAAGGAGCCATCACAGCCGAACAGATATTGGAAGTGGTACTGATGGAACAATTCCTGAACATTTGCTCCTCAGAAGTAGGTGAATGGTTGCAAGATCAAAAACCGACCACTGCAGACCAAGCAGCTGCGCTGGCAGATCGGTTTATCAGCACCAGGGCCAAAAGAGTGTCCCAAGGAACAAAACCTAGCCTAAATACGGGTAGGGGCCCCAGAGAGGTGGGGCCAGCACGATCAGCTCCTGAGATGCGTAATGCGCCCTGGGCACGGCCAGTAAAAACATCTGACCACAGGGGTACCAAGTCCCAGCCTGCTCCCAGGACACAATGGGGGACCAAACGAATGAGCTCAGAATGCTACAACTGCAACCAACGAGGTCACTTTGCTAAGGATTGTCCTCAGGCACCCAAAAACTCTAGAGGACCTCCCCACCGCCATGTACATTATTTGGGGGAGTGGACTGAGGGGCCGGCGAGCTCCAACGCAGCTCTTTGGGAGCCAGAAGCAGAGGGAGGATATTCAGGGGTCTATACTGTAAGGAACCCGCAGAAGCTGTCTGGAGAACAACATAGGCAAGCCGTGTGGTTACAAGGACGCCAAGCTACTGGCTACCGTGACTCTGGATCAGCAGTCACAGTAGTCCTACCCAAATGGGTACGCCCTACAGATTCTATCCGAAAGGAAATGTGGGTGATGGTAGCAGGAGGAGAACAGTTAACCATCCCCATGGCTCGCGTTAATTTGGACTGGGGCATGGGGAACCAAAGCAAGGAAGTAGGAGTCATGGATGGGCTCCCCGCGGATGTTTTACTGGGCAATGATTTGGGCCACATGACGAGCCAATATGTACAGCCCATTACCAGAGCTCAAGCCAAGAGCACCCACCCTGGAGAGGAATACCAGGAGCAGAGGGGATACCCAAGACCTGAGGTAAGTCCATTGCTTGCTAATACATTAACTTTAGGATGGGCCAAGGGAGAGGAGATCAGGGCAGTTCTGCAGAAAGACGAGACTTTGGCTGGTTTAAGGGACAGGGCAGCACAAGGCAAAGGAGTGGATGACCTATACAGCGTTATCTGGGATAAGGGGTTGTTATATAGGGTCAAGGTACCTATAAATAATGAGGTAGGCAGAGAACCCAGGAAACAATTAGTGGTTCCCCAGCTATATAGGGGCAAGGTGCTACAAGTAGCACATGAAATACCCCTGGGAGGGCACTTAGGGGAGAAGAAAACCCGGAGTAGAGTGAAAGAGATATTTTTCTGGCCAGGGTTGGATAAGGATGTAAAAGAGTTTTGCCATTCTTGTGATGCCTGCCAAAGGAACAGGCCTCTCAAGAAGAACAGCAGGGCCAAGTTACAGTCCCTCCCAGTAATGGAAGAACCCTTCCAGAGGGTAGCTGTGGACATCATTGGGCCCCTAGCTAGAGCCAGTAGAACGTGGAAGCAGTATATCCTTACCCTGGTAGATTATGCCACTAGGTACCCTGAGGCAGTAGCCTTGTCCAGTATAACCGCTCCAAAGGTAGCAGACGCCTTGGTGACTATATTCACCAGAACAGGGTTTCCCCATGAGATTTTATCCGATCAAGGCCCACAATTTATGGCCAAAGTCACGGAACAGCTATGGGCCACGTGTGGCGTTAAGCATATTACCTCTTCCCCCTACCATCCCCAGACTAATGGTCTATGCGAGCGGTTCAATGGGACTCTTAAACATATGATACGCACTTTTACAGACCAGAAACCAGACTGGGAACGGTTGTTGCCATGTTTGCTGTTCGCCTATAGAGAGGTACCCCAGGAGTCTACAGGGCACTCCCCCTTTGAACTCCTATATGGGAGACAGGTGAGAGGACCCTTAAGCATAATTAGGGAAACATGGGAAGGGGAGTATAGGCAGCAACCCATACCAGTGGCCACCTATGTACTAGCCTTCAGAGAGAACATGTCCAGACTAACTGGAATAGTCAGCCAAAACATGAGGAAAGCCCAGCAGAGGGATCAGAAATACTACAAGGCAGGGACCAGTGATAGAATTCTGGAAGAGGGAACGAAGGTGCTTATGCTGGAACCTCACCCCCAGAATAAATTACAGTCCCAGTGGGTAGGGCCTTACACAATCAGCCAGAAAGTGGGGAACAAGGCCTATGTAGTAATGATAGACCCGGATAGGGCCATCACCAGAGTTGCCCATATAAACAGACTTAAGGTGTACGTTCAGAGAGCAGCTCACCTATTAGCTATTTGTAGGGCCACAGAGGACGAACCAGAAGAGGGACAGATCCCAGATATGCTAAACAAAGCAGACCAGGATACAGTAGGAGAAAGTATTCAGCAGACCCTGGAATTAGACGCAGAGTAGAAAGAGCAGCTGTCCAACAGCTTAAAACCCTTCCACTCCCTGTTCACCACCAAGCCAGGGTGTACCCCCTTAGCTGTCCACCCAGTAGTAACCGGGGAATGTGCCCCCTTAAAGCAACACCCCTACAGGGTACCAGAGGCAGTTAGGGCCAACATTCAGGCAGAATTACGCACTATGCTACATTTGGGAGTGATAGAAGAATCCAGTAGTCCCTGGGCATCTCCAGTGGTATTGGTGCCCAAAAAAGATGGAACCACTCGTTTTTGCGTGGATTACCGTAGACTGAACGATAAAACCAAAACAGATGCCTACCCTGTTCCACGCATGGACGAGTTGTTGGACCGGCTAGGTACTGCCAAATATTTAACCACTTTATATCTCTCTAAAGGATATTGGCAGATCCCTTTAGAAGAGACTGCAAAGGAGAAGTCTGCCTTTATCACCCCCTTTGGACTCTTCCAGTTTAAAGTAATGCCATTTGGGATGAAAAATGCTCCTTCTACCTTCCAGAGACTAGTGGACACATTGTTGCAAGGGCACCAAGAGTATGCCCAGGCCTACCTGGATGATATAGCCATTTTTAGCCAGACTTGGGAGGACCATATAAGGCACATTAGCCAAATTATGCAGGCAATTCACCAAGCTAAGTTGACCATAAGACCTGACAAATGTCAATGGGCTAGAGCAGAAGTGCAATACCTAGGTCAGTGGGTGGGGAATGGGAAGTTAAGACCTGAACCAGCCAAGGTAGAGGGAATAGCAGCTTGGCCCACCCCTAAAACTAAGAAGCAGGTGATGGCTTTCCTAGGTACTACTGGGTATTACCGAAAATTTATTCCGGATTTCAGCAGCACAGCCAAACCCCTGACGGATCTCACCAAGAAGAAGCTACCCCGGGAAGTGAATTGGACTTCTGCATGCCAGTTGGCTTTCCAAACACTGAAGGATGCTCTGACCTGCTCCCCAGTCCTGGCTGCCCCAGACTATAACCGCCCTTTCGTGGTACAGACTGATGCCTCCATGTATGGCATAGGGGCAGTATTGAGTCAGCCAGACAACCAGGGAGTTGAGCACCCAGTGGCCTACATCAGTAGGAAACTACTGCAACGAGAAACAGCCTATGCAACTATAGAAAAGGAATGTTTAGCAGTAGTCTGGGCTCTACGCAAACTACAGCACTACCTGTACGGAAGACAGTTCACAGTCACCACAGACCATAACCCTCTTTGTTGGTTATCTAAAGTGGCTGGAGAGAATGGCCGACTACTGAGGTGGAGTTTAGCCCTACAAACTTTTAATTTCACGGTGCAACACCGCAAAGGGAAATTCCACCAGAACGCAGATGGATTGTCGCGGCAACTAGAGCCCTGACTGTCAGTCCAGATAGGCATCCTGGAGTACAGGATACCTACATCTGTACTTGGGGGGGTAATTGTCATGGCTCACTTGGCAGTCATCTGGGACTTGGACAGATGTCTGTCACAGACTGTTAACAAGAGACGATATCTGGGGGTTTGGGGCTCCCAGACACCCTGTTATACTGTTATAAGGTTATATTGTTATTTTGTGGTCTAGGGGATAAAGTATTATAAGTTTACCCCTTAGCATATCCCCATCCCTTCCATGTTTAGGCTCATTGTAATGGATGTCATGTGAGGGAGCTGGTGGGATGTGTTGGTTGTATGTGTGTGAAACATTGTGTGTTGTATCTGTAAATATATTGTATTGGAATGTTGGAGCCATGTTGTGTGCATCATCCATATTGACTGCATATGTAACCTGAGTTGATCACCCATCTGCCTTCCAGCTATCACCTAAAGTAAACACTTGAAGTAATAGCAAGGCCAGAACAAAGGGGTCTATACAGACATAGAGGCACCATAACCCCAGGGGGTCTACAGGTATTCTCACTCAGAGAGTCAGGGCAAAGTCCAGAGGACAGGTAGATGTTTCTCCCTTGAGAGCCAGGCAGCAAATGACTCTGTTAGCCACACCTAGTGGGCGGCCCAGGGGAGGGGTCTGGAAGTTCCCAGAGCTTACCTCTAGTCCATTGGCTAGAGGTAATAAAGTAACTGTGGAGATTACCCCATTGGCCAAGAGGAAGATAAGGGTTGGACAAAGGGGTAGCCACTCCCTGTACTGTTGTTGTGAGTTGTTTAAATACTTGTGTAAAAATAAAGAGGTTGTTCATAATTTTCATCAAGACTTTGTGTGCAGGTGTATTATTGACCCAAGGGCATATGCTGGCAGAGGAGATCGTTTCTGATAGGTTCTTCCCAGGCACACTACCAAAAGCTGGGACTTATGCTCTTGCATCCACAAGGAAGGTCCATTGGTCTGAGTCATCCAAATCTTAGGTCTAAAACCTACAGAAGAAAAGAGGACTAGGATTCTCTATACTCCATCATCATTGTAGGTTGTGACAGGGGTCAATACAGACCCCCATAAGCCCTTCATTAACCCTGTCACTCATGGGGGTCAATACAGACCCCCATAAGCACTTCATTAACCCCCTCACTCATGGGGGTCCATACAGACCCTCATAAGCCTCTATTTAACCCCATCAGTCCCATAAGGGTATATTAAGACCATTATGGGCCTGTTACAACCCAACATTAACCACATAGTGCCATGACGGTCCTCAAGGACCATCATGACACTAAGCACAAACACTACACTGCACTATACCCCCCCAATAAAACATTAAATATCAACTAAACAGCCTCTACACTAACCTATTTACACCTACACTACCTACCCCCTAATAACACCCACCACTCTAATTACCTAAAGTCACACAAAAAAAATCTACATTACAGAAAATAAAAAAACCTAAGTCACAAAAAAAAAGGAACATTACAGAAAATACGCGCGGATACTTCCTGGAGCAGAACACCAGGAGGCCGGAGACATCGCGGGGAGGTAAGTATAATGTACATTGTGTTTATTTTACTTTGTTTTATGTTTATGTATGTTTACTAATGTAATGTTTTTTTTTAAACAGGAGCAGCGCCGGAGAAGACGCAAAGATGAAGGACGGAACATGCTGGAACGGGACATGCTGGAAAGCTGAGTATAATATTTAGAATATTTAGAATGTTTAGAATGTTTAGTTATTTCATGTAAACGTGTTGTATTAATTTTTTTAATCTTTTTTACCGTAGGTTGCTGATCTGAAAAAACATCTCAAAGGTAAGTGGTCTTAATTATTTTATTGTAGCTTAGAATTAGGGTTGCTATATATAGAGATAGCATGTATTGTATATTAGATAGATAGGGGGATGTATAGTATATAGAAAGTATTTATTGTATATTAGATAGATAGATAGATAGATAGATAGATAGATAGATAGATAGGGGGTCTATTAATAATACATCCCCCTATCTATCTATCTATCTATCTATCTATCTATCCATCTAATATACAATAAATACTATCTATATACTATACATCCCCCTATCTATCTAATATACAATACATGCTATCTCTATATATAGCAACCCTAATTCTAAGCTCCAATAAAATAATTAAGACCACTTATCTTTGAGATGTTTCTTCAGATCAGCAACCTACGGTAAAAAAGATTAAAAAAATGAATTGTATATTAGATAGTGGGATGTATATTACATTACGTAGTGGGATGTATATTACATAGTGGAGTGGCATGTATATTACATATTGGCATGTATATTAGATAGGGGTGTGTTGTATTGTATTTAATTGTATTGTATTTAATTGTATTGTATTTTATTTAATTGTATTGTATTGTATTTAATTGTATTGTATTGTATGTATTGTATTGTATGTATTATATGTATTTCCTTTTCAGGTGTGTAATTTTTTTTTTAATTTTGTAGTGGGGGGAGGGTTGTAATGTATTTTTTTATTTTCTGTAATGTTCCTTTTTTTATTTTTTTGTGACTTAGTTTTTTTTTTTGTTCTGTAATGTACATTTTTTTATTTTTGGTGATTTTAGTTTTTTTTATTTTATGTAATGTAGATTTCTGCTTTTTGATGAATTTAGTTACTTGAGGCACACAGTACACTCACACTGTGTGACAAACAGCATTTCAACACTTTCTTTTATTGACCGTCATTTTTTGATGGGCAAGTCGCTAGTAGTTATAATATTAAGTACCATTACACTTACTACATGATACTGTGGGATAACACTTATGAGAGTTAAGGTGGTAATACAGGTCATAAAACAATATAACATTTTGATATAAGGCATCTGTTCATTAGATTTTCTCTTTTTTTGGACTTTTAAGCATGGATGATTTTTGCTCAACTCCTTATAACTCAAAAGAAAATGGAGTGTATTGGACTTGGATTATATGAAGGAGCTTTGGTGCCGCTCCATTATTATCACTTCAGGAGAAAAGGAAATATATTTCACAAAGACCTTAGTGTTGTTAGTTATTACAACACATATATTCTTAGTATACAGAAAGAAACAATTATTGTTTACACACCATGATATCAATATATCCCTAATATACAGCGAGAAAGAAACACACACATACAGAAAAAAAGAATAAAAGTGAAAAGCTATAAAAAGACCTAATGAATTGTGGCTCTATTTTTCCATGCTTACCCATTATACTTGACCCATATTTTATACCATCAAAAAACTTCAGGTAAAAACTGACCTGTTTAAACTATTCTTGAGTTAGAATAGCTAAAGTTTTTAAGAAGGTGACTCAAAAGAGACTTGTTATGATCTCTATTGAGGCAGAATTACATAAACTTGACGGCAATAATTTTTTTTAGCACAAAGGCAATACCTCCTATTCGACCTTTGAATTACCCCTTAAATTCACTGCAGTTTCCTTATGTTGCTTATATATATATATATATATATATATATATATATATATATATATATATATAGTATTGCTATCTAATAATTACAGTATTTTTGTCCTGTACTCCCCTTTAATCACACTACAATCCTAGATAGTTTTCCAGTCTATCCAAGAAAGTGTTCCATTTGCATGAACTTATATGCAGCTTAATATCAAAGGCCTCGCCCAGAGTGTTTAAGCAGCTTCTGTCAGCCCTTCCTCTGCCATCTCAGGAAGAGGAAAAAAATCACCAAATATGATTTAATTCAAGTGCCTCATCCCTTCTCAATGTCATTTCCTCAGCTGGAGTGTCTAATTACACCCTATCCAGGTCCACTACTGGTTGGCTGGGAATTCTTCTGCTAAGAGTACCACATTTGATACCAGCAATTAGGTGTTTGTTACTGCAATGCTAAGAGTTATTACTGATATTCGGTTGCAGAAAAGTATCACATTTAGTACTGGAAATTAGGTTTTTGTTGCTGCAATACTAAGAGCTTTTACTGATGTTTGGTTGCCTAAGAATATCACATTTGGTCAGGGACGTATTTACATATGGGCTACATCCCAGGGCAACACTATTGTAGGGCGACAAAACTCTAATGTGTTTTTTTCCCCACCCCATTTCCCCTAGGCTCCCACTGGAGCCCCTCACCCAATCCTGAGCAGAGGTATGCGGGCTGGGGCAGGTTCGGGGAATTTGTGGGATTAATTACACAGTCTAGTGCTAGGGGTGATCCTGTATAACTTGTAGGGATAGCCCTTCTTATATGAAGTGTGCCAGTTTGGGGGTTACACCAAGAAAAAAGAATAAATGTAGGTCTTTGGCATCTGCTGCCAATTATCTCCCATAGCTGAAGGAGGTGATAGGCAAAAAAAGCCAGAGATCTACATTTGCTCTTGGTTATTTCAGTGAACACAGATCTGTCTTAATCAAAAAAAAAATAACAACTCTCTAAATGGAATAGAGTAAATAACAATGTTTAAATATGAGTTCCCAAGTGCACTGAACCAACTACGTCTATATCCAGTGCACTGTAAGGACACCCAGGACTCTATTTGGAATTTTGTAGCAACCAATTACTAAAAAAACAAAAAATCTTTATTAAAGAACAATTAAAGTGAAAATAAGAGTATGTACAATAATGTGTGTGATAAAAGATATACTTAAGGTATATCAAGTAGCAGGCTCACTAGTAGGGGTAAAGACTATATAAATTGCCCCTGGGTACTAGTATAGATGCCCCACCTTAAATATAAAAATGTGAATAAAGCCAGCACCTGTCCATTTGAAAAGGCAGATGGCGGCTTCCAGTTGCTGTAATTACTAGAGAATGAATCTCTATGTTTATTAAACAGATAAAATGACCAAAGCTCTCACAGTTACATGAGATCTGTTAATATCAACATAGAGAAGATCCACAGATGGAATAAATTAGTTATCTTGATAAGCAGCACAATGCCGTGATCAAAATAGTCAAAAAAAGGGGGCTTCACTAACCGTAATATACCGTATTTTTCGCCGTATAAGACGCACTTTTTCTTCCCCAAAACTGGGGGAGGAAAGTTGGTGCGTCTTATACGGCGAATATACCTTTTCAAACTGCCTCTGTCCTCTTGATCTCACCCCAGCGCTTCCTACCAGCATCGCGTCGGCCGGTGCGTCCTAGTGACGTCACACACGCAACGCTGCAGTACACGAGGAGTGCTGCTAGGAAGCGCTGGGGTGAGATCAAGATGGCAGAGATCAGAAGAAAGGTGAGGATCAGGAGGGTCAGGGAGGGTCAAGAGCTCCCAAATGCTCCCAAATGCTGCAGTATATGTATATGTATGTGTATGTGTGTATGTGTGCATGTATGTGCATGTATGTGTGTGTATGTATGTGTGTGTATGTGTATGTGTGCATGTATGTGTGTGTATATATGTATGTATGTGTATGTATATTTATGTGTGTATGTATATGTATGTGTATCTATATATATATATATATATATATATATATATATATATATTTGTGTGTAATGTAGGTGTGTATCTGTGTGTAAAGTGTATTTGTGTTTGATTCAGATTTTTTTTCTCTTGTTTTCCTCCTCTAAAAACTAGGTGCGTCTTATCTGCCGGTGCGTCTAATAGGGCGAAAAATACAGTAATAGGCTGGCTGCACTAGATAATTGATCTTGTGGGACAAAGTGTACTCAGACATAGAATTTCTCTGTTACCTTTTTGTGATGGAGAAAAGGGTATTGTACAACCCAATGGGAATGCCTACCCCCTGTAGCCTGCTACTCCGTTCCCGACGCGCGTTTCCCCGTTGTTAGTGTTGCGGATTCATCAGGGGATATTTATTTTAGCAAAAAAACGCCGGTATTTAAAGGATCCCGCAATTCGCGGGACTTCATGACGTCACTGCGTTCACGTTCGCGCCGCGGCGTCATCGCTTACCACGTGATCTCGTTTCTCGCGAGACCTACAGTGAAAGAAAGCGAAATCGCGTTCATCGCGAGATTTCGAAGTAATGTTGCCTCTACAGTCTAATAACTGTGTGCTAAGTGCATTGCCTTGTTAAATCAAATAAGGCTCCCGATTAGTACAGTAAAATGATCATACTTAATTATTGCTAAACACCAATAGAAACATATATGATTAACAATGGTGTTGGGGAACCTAATGAAAAAAATAAATAATAAAAGAGGAGAGAATTGCTTAAACACACGGGCCACAATCAGTGAATAACTTGGCAGACCCTTTGTACTACCCAGGAAGAAGGGTGAAATATAGTAAATTGATGTAAGGATAAAACCCCTAGGGGGGGGGGCATAAAAGTGAGAAAAGAAACTGTATAAAGTAGTGCTAGAAAAAATTGTCCCTTAGTGTGAGCTTGGGACCCTAGTCTATCTTTAATGTAAGTAAGATACTAGCCTAAAATGGGCTAAATAGAAAGACCTTAGAAGGAAATTCAACGGAGGTCCCTAGGGGCCAGGGCGATAAGAATGCAAAGACACTGAAGATGAAAAGGGAGGGGAGAATCGTAGGCTACTTAAGGAATGTATAAACTATTTGATGAGGGGGAGACCTAATTTCTGAACAAATCATTGACCACTAATGGAGAATATTCAGACTATAGCTTAAAAAAAACGGGGTAAAGGTGAATCCTTCGTTAAGACCATTAGGGGTCAATGTTTTTAAATGAAAGATCCACCAAGCTTCTCTTTGGAGTAATTTGATTTCCATATTTCCCCTTCTAGGGGAAGTGTTAATTTTTTCTATGCCCATAAATTTGAGACACATTACATTTCCGTCATGGATGGAGTTGACGTGTCTTGCCACTGCCACATCCTGCTTATTGATTATACTGTTAACATGTTCAAGAACTCTTTGTCGAAGCTGGCGCGTAGTTTTTCCTACGTATTGTAGGCCACAACGACATGAGATGAGGTAAACCACTGAAGTTGTTTTACAGTTAATGTGGTCTCAGACTAAGAATTCCTTCTGGCCACAGAAACTGGTAAATTTGGTTGTGGTGCACATATGTAGGCAGGCTTTGCATTTTCCACAGGGCTTAGATCCAGTTGTCCGTACTTGTAGCCACTTGCAGCCTATGTTGTTCTGTGCTTCAAAATGGCTATGGACTAATTTGTCCCTGAGACTAGGTGCTCGTCGATAAGTAATTGACGCCACGTCTGATAGTCTTGACTTTAATTCTTTATCGGACAAAAGGATATGCCAATGGTTTTGAAAAATAGAGCGGATGTTATCCCCAAATGTATTATACGTGCCGATAATTCTAACTGGTTGTTGCTCAGTAGATTTCGGCATTGTAGAATTGTACAGCAGATCAGCCTGTGAACGTTGTTTTGCTTTAGCATAGGCCTTTTTCAGGATATTATGAGAATACCCTCTTTGTTTAAATTGATTATACAGATCTTTGGCTTGTGCCTCAAAGTCCATTTCTGTCGTACAATTGCGGCGTATTCTCAAGTACTGGCCGAATGCGATACTTCGGATTAAGTGTTGCGGATGGTGGCTGGATGCTAGTAGTAAACTGTTTGTCGCGGTGTCCTTTCGATGTGTTACTGTAGTAATGGAATTATTCTCTGTCTTAGAGATTAACAAATCCAAGAATTCAATCTGGTTCGTATTGATGGCATATGTTAATTTGAGACCTATGGAATTTACGTTAAGTATGGAGATAAAATCCATAAGGCTGGATCTACTCCCATTCCAAGTCATAAACACATCATCAATATAGCGGATCCAGAGGCCAACCTGGTTAGTATATTTGGCCAGATCTTCTCCAAAAACAATTGTTTCTTCCCATAAGCCAAGATGTAGATTGGCATAAGATGGGGCACACGGTGTACCCATGGCTGTCCCTTTAACTTGTTTGTAAAAGCTATTGTTGTACATAAAGTAATTCTTTGATAATACAAATTCTAATAGCCTTATTACAAACTCGCTATGTTTCGAGTGTTGTAAGCCAAGGGTTTGAAGACATTTCCTTACTGCTTGGACACCTATGTCGTGTGGAATTGACGTGTATAGGCCTTCAACATCCAGACAGACGAGTAGAGATTCAGCATCTAATCGTAGATTATACAGCCTTATTTATACGCTTTTGGTATCTTGGGCATACGATGCCAGTGTTGCCACAAACGGTCTTAATATTTGATCAATGTATGTGCTTGCATGCTCTGTTAGGCTGTTTTTGCCAGAAACTATTGGACGTCCTGGGGGGGGGGGGGGGTTTAGGTTTTTATGGACCTTCGGCAATGAGTAAAATGTAGGAATAGTAGGGTGTTTGTTGAACAGATAGTTGTACTCTTGTCTTGAGATGATGTTATTCCAAAGGCCCTCCGTCAAAATCACATTAAGTTCTTTTTTGAACTCATCTGTGGGGTCAGATGTTAATCTTTGATATGTGCTCCTATCGTTTAATAAACGTAAGTTTTCTTGATGGTAATCAGTTTGTCGCAGGATGACCGTATTACCTCCTTTGTCTGACGGTTTAACTACTATTTGGTTGTTCTTTTGTAGTGGAGTTAGGGAACGCAATTCTGTTGCTGTCAAATTAGTTTCCTTTGTATAATTATTTGCTAAAATTTTCAAATCTTTCGTTACCAGTTTGACGAATACTTGAACTTCCGGAGAAATGCTAAAATTTGGTGTAAATCTGCTTTTGGGTTTCAGATTGGTATAGGGTCCCTCACCTGGGGAAGGTGTATCACAATCTTCATCCCAATCAATCATCATCTCCTTTAGTGCTACTTCTTCAGAAACACTCAGTTTCAACTAATCTAGTTCAGCATCAGAGATCTTCTTATGATGTTTCATAAGTACTAATTTGCGGGCAAAGAGATGGACATCTTTAACCCATTCAAAAAGATTGAAATTATTTGTGGGAGAAAAAGACAGTCCTCTATTTAGTAGCATAAAATCTCCTTCAGTTAATGTCAAATCCGAAAGGTTGATAACTTAATTGTTGATATTCATATTACTTATTTGTATCTTGGTTGAGCCCTCTGATTGCGATCCCGTAACCGTCTCTGTTCTGGGTACTGTTGGCGTGGATCTAAAAAAGTCGGGCTTGATGGTGTTGTAGAACCTTCAACCTTGCGATCTCGATATTTTCTAATACCTCTATTTGCAAAGCGGTTGCGGCCTTCATCCACAAATTCCGCATCCGAAGTATCATATTCTGATGATGACTGTGATTCCACCAGAACAGTTTTCTGTCGTTGTGAATGACGGTACACTTGTTTATTAATTAAATCTTTAGAATCTCTCATGTATTTGCGATGTTTGCGTTGTTTGAGTATATTTTTAAATTTGTCTATCTCGTTTTAGCTCATAATCTTTGAATCGGTCCACACTTCGAAATGTGTCCAAATCCACTAAATGTAGTGCAAGTTCCCGCGAATCGGGGGATCCTTTAAATACCCGCGGTTTTTGCAAAAAGAAATATCTCCTGATGAATCCGCAACACTAACGACGGGGAAACGCGCCTCGGGAACGGAGTAGCAGGCTACAGGGGGTAGGCATTCCCATTGGGTTTTACAATACCCTTTTCTCCATCACAAAAAGGTAACAGAGAAATTCTATGTCTGAGTACACTTTGTCCCACAAGATCAATTATCTAGTGCAGCCAGCCTATTATATTACAGTTAGTGAAGCCCCCTTTTTTTGACTATTTTGATCACGGCATTGTGCTGCTTATCAAGATAACTAATTTATTCCATCTGTGGATCTTCTCTATGTTGATATTAACAGATCTTATCTTAGCTCATGTAACTGTGAGAGCTTTGGTCATTTTATCTGTTTAATAAACATAGAGATTCATTCTCTAGTAATTACAGCAACTGAAAGCCGCCATCTGCCTTTTCAAATGGACAGGTGCTGGCTTTATTCACATTTTTATATTTAAGGTGGGGCATCTATACTATTACCCAGGGGCAATTTATATAGCCTTTACCCCCACTAATGAGCCTTCTACTTGATATACCTTAAGTATATCTTTTATCACACACATTATTGTACATACTCTTATTTTCACTTTAATTGTTCTTTAATAAAGATTTTTTGTTTTTTCAGTAATTGGTTGCTACAAAATTCCAAATAGAGTCCTGGGTGTCCTTACAGTGCACTGGATATAGACGTAGTTGGTTCAGTGCACTTGGGAACTCATATTTAAACACAGATCTGTCACATATAATTGTGCAATCTCTGATCATGAGATGAATTTAACTGTCATGCAATCAGCAAAGATGAATATTCAATATATCCCTGTATTGAGTGTTACTATGTTAGTGAGAATCTAATTACCCGTAATAATTATATAAAAAATGAATTGTCATCACCACAGCTGGAATATGTCCGGCAATGTGTTGTCTATATTTAAATCGACACAGCCTTATCTACTTGACATAGTTACAAAACTCCATAATAACTGTAATAATTAAATAAATAATTTGCTAATAAAGAAAGCTACACATAAACAATGTGGTATGTTTCCAGAACATTTAACATCTTAAACTATTATAGTTTAATTTATGCATTACAATATTTTCTCCATATTGAACTATTTTAAATGCAAAACAAAACTACATTTTGAAGTTGAATTCATTTTATAATATTTATAGAGAAACCAGAGGCCATGCATTGTATTCTTTGTTATAATGAATTAAATGATAATTTTGGCATGATAATGATTATCATTAATAATACATTAATTAAGGGCGGCAAAGAAAATATCTACAGTCTGTATTCAGTGCGATCCCATCTCTAAAACCGAGCTTCCCAGCCACGTGTACCGGCTGGGTGAAGTAGTAGTCTACAGAACATGTGGCTGGGAAGCTCGGCTTCAATACAACCACATCTCTGAATACTGTTTTACAACTAACCCAACACCCCTCCAAATTGCGAAACTTTTATAGTAGACTCGACTGCACCAAGCTAAGGACGCAGTATCTTTCCTGCAATTCCACGGCGTTAAAGCCAACCACCTATCTGTAGGGTAACTGGGACATGGTAGACCCCTTGCTTAGGATTCACTGGGATGGGGGGGGGAGGTTGTTGTGAAGGGGTGTTGGATCGATTGGGTTCTAGCTGTAAAAATGAACATACATGTCTGTTATTATGATGTTTGCATTGTTTCATGTTATGCAATGTTCCTGTTCAACTATGTTATGGTTATTTTAAAAATAAACAAAAACAAACAGAGGCAACTAATTTTACATAAATATGGCACAAAGGGATGCGGTGTGGGTTCTGACTTACTGATTGGTTGCAAGTACTATGTGGTGTGAGTGTGGCAGACTCTTTGTTTTTCAGGTCCAGCACGAGCCTTGCATGCCTGCATCATTGACCATTCATACATCTATTGGTGCCCGTAGAACTGCAGCAGTTAAAGATCATGGTTTGCAGTTGGGTCTAGACCCCAGCGTGGTACAAGTCAGGTGGTTTGGGAAGCGAGGCATGTGCTGGGATGGGGTACTACCAGAGACAGTGCAGTTTGCCAGGTTGAGGACACCTCCTGATGTTTTAGTAATACATGCGGGTGGTAATAACTTTGATATATGTGATTTAGAGGGACTTGTTGCGATTACATCAACTATTCCCTGAGACTGTTTTAGGACGGTCCCACATGGTACACAGATTCAAGTGGCGTTTATCCATAGGCGACGCCGTCATGTCGAAGTGCTGCAAGAAGGTTAACAAAATGTTTGCACCCTTCCTTAGAAAGTTATACATACTTAGCACCATATACCATGTGGAAATAAAAGTAAAAGGAGTAATTTACATCCAATGTGGCTTAACAATGATTTAAAGATCAAGATACACAGTAAAAGACAGGCATTTAAATTATACAGGAGGGGACAGAGACTGCTTTACGGGAGTACAAGGAAATCAACAAAGCTTGCAAAAGGGCTATTAGACTGGCTAAAATAGAAAATGAAAAATGAATTGCAAAAGAAAGTAAGACTAAACCTAAAATATTTTTTTAAGTTAATTAATGGGAAGAAGGCAAGGAAGGAAGCCTTCAAAAACATTAAATGTGACACAGGCCATCTGAAAATTAGTGACCAGGAAAAGGCAGATGAGCTAAATAGGTTCTTTTCTTCGGTATACATAAGGGAGATACCAGTGGTTGGAACACTGCAAGATAATGGGGATACACTACCTTTGCCAAATTATTGGTTAACACGGGAAGTAATCCAAAAGTGTTAATAAAGCCCCAGGTCCTGATGGAATACATCCAAGGGTACTGAGGGAACTGGGTTCTGTAATAGCCAAACCATAATATTTAATTTTTCAAGATTCACTCAACACAGGGTCTCTACCAGATGACTGGAGAAAAGCAGATGTGATACCTATACTTAAAAAGGGAGCAAGAGCAAATCTGTGGAATTATAGACCAGTGAGACTCACTTCTGTAGTGAAAGCTTTTAGAAGGCTTAATGATGGATAATATACAAGAATATGTCTATTTGAACAGGATTATAAGTAGGAGGCAACATGGATTTATGAGGGATAGGTCATGTCAAACAAATCTAATTAGTTTCTATGAGGAGGTTAGTAGGAACCTGGATCAAGGCAACTCAGTGGATGTAGTCTTTTTGGATTTTGCAAGGGCTTTTGATACAGTGCCACATGGGAAACTATTGTGCAATCTAAGAGATACAGGAATTGCAGTAAATATCTGCTCATGGATTGAGAGCTGGCTAAAAGAAATTAAGCAAAGGGTTGTTGTAAATGGAACATACTCCGATTGGACTAATGTGGTAAGTGGGGTTGCTCAGGGTTCAGTATTAGGTCCTCTCCTTTTTAACATATTTATTAATGACTTAGAGGTGGAACTGGAAAGTATTTCCATTTTTGCTGATAACACGAAGTTGTGCAAGGCAATTAAATCAGATAATGATGTGCTTTCCCTCCAAAGGGATTTACATAAAATTGAGGAATGGCCATCAAAATGGCAGATGAGATTTAATACAAAAAAAATTAAAGTTATGCATCTGGGAAGGAAAAATAGCCATGCAATTTATAATCTTAATGTAGCAAATCTAGGGGTATCAGATATTGAAAGGGATTTGGGAGTGCATGTGGACAACCACCTAGGGAATAATGCTCAAAGCCAAGCAGCAGCTGCAAAGGCAAATAAAATATTAGCATGTATTAAGAAGGGTATAGCAAGGGAAGCAAATATAATTCTGCCACTATACAAATCCCTAGTAAGCCCTCATTTGGAATATGGAGTACAATTTTGGGCACAACTTCATAAAAAGGACATTTTAGAGCTTATAAGGGGAATGGGGGGGCTAGGTTATGAAGAAAGACTAACCAAATTAAACGTATTTTCTCTTGAAAAAGGCGTCTAAGAGGAGATATGATTACATTATATAAATGCATCCAGGGTCAGTATAAAGATTTGTCAAGGGAGCTTTTTGTGCCAAGAGGTTTTCAACTGACAAGAGGACATCCCTTGAGTTTAGAAGTAAAAACATTTCACCTTAAAGAAAGAAAAGGGTTCTTCACAGTAAGGGTGGTTAATCTGTGGAATACTTTACCAGAGTAGGTGGTGACAGCAGATTCGATAGATAACTTTAAAAGGGGACTGGATTTATTTCTAATTAAAAAGGGGATTCAGAGTTATCCTGGACAATTAGAGAGAGAGAGTATTGATCCAGGGAGAAATCCGATGGCCAGTATCTGGGGTCAGGAAGGAATTTTTTTTTCCCCCTTTGAGATGATTGGCTAAGTTTCACTTAGGTTTTCTTTTCTGTTTACCTTCCTCTGAATTAATTAATAATTTAAAAATAAAAATAAAAAATAAATCACATATAATGGTTGTCAAACTACGAAATGTTGTCACGCTTTGCGAGCTCGCAAGGGACGCAGTTCGGGCCCTCACAAAGCAAGGGGCCGCTATAGCGGAGGTGGAGGCTCTACGCCGGCTCACAAGGGGTTACAAACACCCACAGAAGCGGGACTTTGAAAAAATACATCTAACACGCAATGACTAAATACAGACTTGCAGAAAAAAATACAAGCAGAGGGACATAGAAAAAAAATACGACCTTAACGACCAAACCACGCGCAGCTGAAAACATTAAAAAAATTATAAATACACACAAAAATGACATAAAAAGCTTACCCACAGCAAGGGGGGCCACACAGGACCTCTGCAAGTGAAGTTACACCTCCATTTCAATCCAATTTGCCGAGTTTAGACACACGAAAATCCCGTAAGCAAGTGAAAAAATGGCCGCAGAAAAAAACGAAAACAAGGCTACACGACCCTAAAGCCGCAAAACACCAACAAGCACATACGGCTTTTCCAAAATGCCATAAGATAAACTTTTAGCGAGGACGCTAAATCATTCACACCCGCGTACCAAATACACATTTGCCTCCATTTTTCAACACTAACTTACAAAATGCAGAAGTACACCGCTACACTAACGGCTTACCCTTGCGCATGCAGCCTATTTACACTACACACTGCACACATTGCTGACACCTACACCTCAGCTCCACAACAGTGCAAACCTACATTGTATGCTGCAGGAACATCAAAACAGATTGCCAGCTCTTCAGCACAATGCTTCCTGCATATATTACTTACAAATAGGTAAAGAATATTAATATATTACTTTATTAGTTATTTAATTAGCATACAAAAATACAAACATACACAAAAAAAAACAAGAAAAGGAAAAGCCATTCACTGCGCACTTCACAACGAGCGCCAACGCTGCTCATAGCACACAAACTACACCAGGGGACAGCCTTGCCATAAGCGCAGAAAACAGATCAGCGCAGATATAACAATGACAGCAAAAGTGCCTACAACAACCAAGAGGCTCGCAACGAGCGCAGAAGGATGTCAGACCACCCAAAAAATTCCTGACTGTGGCAAACAGCATTACCTGTCTTACAATTTTATTGCCCCGTCATTTTTGACGGGCAAGTCGCTAGTAATTAAATAATTGATTAATAATGAATTACCAACTAATTAATAACTAATCAGCATATTGCAGGTCAGAGGAGATCTTAAAAGGTCGAACTTGATGGACTGAAAGTCTTTTTTTAACCTTAATTACCATGTAGCTATGTAAAGTTAGGTGGGACATCAGTGAGGCATAGGGCTCTAGAGGAGGCTGATGCTGAAAAGTTCTACATCCAGGATGGGGTGCACTTGAATGAAATTGACCTCCTGATCTTTAATTTAGGTCTGGCGGAAGGGATCAGCAGGGCCCATCTTCTGCAAAATGGAGGGAGTGCTGCAAGATAGAGGTGGTCTCCCTTTGGGGTGGTTTTAGTTCCTAGTGTCTGTTGTCAGTTATAGGGGAGGATCCGATGCAGCATGTTAGAGGCATGCCCATTGAATGGGGGTTTATATGTGAGTGTAAGCCAAGCTGGGGTAGAGTCAAAAGCGGGAGCGTGGTTTTTTTTGGCTTGGGGTGGTGTGCAAAAGGAGTTGGAGTAGATGTTTTGCGCATTTGGCGGGTTATGCTTGCCCTGGTAAGATTGGGTACAGCTAACAGTTAATTTTTGTAAGGAGTGGGACTCAAGGGCGCATGGGGTTCCCCGGGGTCAGGCCAAACATGGCTTAAGGAGTCGCCAAAAAGTTTTAAGTTATAAAATATTTAATAAAAAGGCTGTGGCCAATTTACCCCACATAAGTCTATGCGTGTTTATTTCTGGTGATCTTTATTTTATTGGGAATAACTATGGGCTATGCCATGGTCATGCAACTCCACATCCTCACACAGTTAAGAAAGCGGAGGTTTGACAGTGGCTAGACATAATATGGAAATAGAAAGGGTACAGTGGGTAATAGTGGTGTTGCATTCTGCAGAAAGCTTGGGATTAGGGGGAGGGGTGTATGACTGGTAAGGGGGCAGCAACCTAAAAAGGATTTAGTGTTGCACGAGGCTGCAACATTAGCTGATCTTCCCTCCCTCCTGCACCTGTTGGATTGATGTGGTGTTTGGTTGGTTTGATCAAAATGTCAAGGTTTTGTTTGAAGGTTGGTGGAACGAGTTGTCACAGCCTGTGTGTGGCGGGTTATGCTTGCCCTGGTAAGGTTGAGTACAGTTAAATAACCAGGTGTTAACCTGGAAGTTGTGGGAGGGAACTTCTCTCCTCCCCTATATAACCCCTCCCTTCAACCTACATCCTCACCTGAAACTAATCGCTTTTCTCTTGCTGTTCACTGCTTCTCGAAGGTTCGTTTTCCCCTGCTTGTCGCTTCTCTTTTTCTCCTGGGCTTCCCCCTCCTCTCCTTGGCCGGCTTCCTTCCCCGCTTCCTCTCCATGGCCCGGTCCCCTCACCACCTTCCATGGCCGTGCCTTCTCCTGGCCATGGTGCGCTTGCTGCCCAGCTTCTCTACCCTTCTTCTTGCCCCCTTACCCTGCTTCCTCTTACCTTTACGCTTTGTCTCCACATCCCGCTGGCCCCTCCTATCGCTTCCCCCCTGCTGCTCCTTCTTCTCCGGCCTTGTCTAGTCTGCAGCTTTCCTCATCGCCCGGTTCCCCTCCTCCTGCCTTCAGTTTGCTTCTTCTGGCATGCCCCTCTGCCAGCTTGGCCCCTCCGCTTGATCTCCACGTCCCGCTGCCCCCTCCTGTCGCCTTCCCCTGCTGCTCCCTCTTCTCCGGTCTCGTCTCGTCTGCAGCTTTCCTCCTCGCTCGGTTCCCCTCCTCCTGCCGCCGGTTCGCTTCTTCCGGCACGCCAGTCGGCCAACCTGGCCCCTGCTCTTTCTTCCCCTGTCTTCTCCTCCCCCACCTCCTCTGTCTCCTTTGGCCCATGCTGTGGTCTCCGAACCCAATTGCGTGGTCTGCAGTGCTTGGCGCTAGGGCCGGTTCCCTTCCTCCTGCACCTGTTGGATTGATGTGGTGTTTGGTTGGTTCAATCAAAATGTCAAGGTTTTGTTTGAAGGTTGGTGGAACGAGTTGTCACAGCCTGTGTGTGGCGGGTTATGCTTGCCCTGGTAAGGTTGAGTACAGTTAAATAACCAGGTGTTAACCTGGGAGTTGTGGGAGAGAACTTCTCTCCTCCCCTATATAACCCCTCCCTTCAACCTACATCCTCACCTGAGACTAATCGCTTTTCGCGGGCCGGACGCCGTCTGACTTCCCTCACCGGCTCCCTTGCTGTTCACTGCTTCTCGAAGGTTCGTTTTTCACTGCTCGTTTCTCCTGGGCTTCCCCCCTCCTCTCCTTGGCCGGCTTCCTTCCCCGCTTCCTCTCCATGGCCCGGTCCCCTCACCACCTTCCATGGCCATGCCTTCTCCTGGCCATGGTGGGCTTGCCGCCCAGCTTCTCTACATTTCTTCTTGCCCCTTTACCCTGCTTCCTCTTACCTTTACGCTTCGTCTCCACATCCTGTTGGCCCCTCCTGACGCCTGCCCCTGCTGCTCCCTCTTCTCCGGTCTCGTCTGCAGCTTTCCTCCTCGCTCGGTTCCCCTCCTCCTGCCGCCGGTTTGCTTCTTCCGGCACGCCAATCTGCCGACCTGGCCCCTGCTCTTTCTTCCCCTGTCTTCTCCTCCCCCACCTCCTCTGTCTCCGTTGGCCCGTGTTGCAGTGTCCGAACCTTATTGCGTGGTCTGCAGTGCTTGGCGCTAGGGCCGGTTCCTGCCTTGCATTTTCATTTCTCCTGCCTGTGCTCTCCCCGTTGGCATCATTGCTTTGCTCCTGTTCTCCTTGGCTGTTTTGCCGGCACCCGCGGCACACCCCTCCTTCTTCGGCACACCGTCTTTTTCCTCCTGTCTCCTCCACTGCTTCCTTGCTCCCTCCATTAACCCCTGCGGGCCCACCTTCGCTCTCATTTGTCTGCTTTTGCCCCTACTTTTGTCTCTTCTGGCTCCTACTCTATTCCTCATATACGTTTTTATGCCCAGCACTAACAGTTCCAGGTACTGACGTAATCATGTGCAGGCAGACACAGACCTCATTTTGAAAATCAGTAGACATGGGAAGTAGTTTTAGGTTAAGCACCCCTCAGCAGTTCTATACTTTACGCATGTTTATTATACTGCTGTTGCATTTTATTTTTCCTGCCTTAATCACACGGTAGGCCATTTTATCAATGTACACCCGTATATTTATGCTCTACGCCCACTGTGATCCATAGAACTACAGCTTCATATGTTCCATGCGCCTCATTTCTGATACACTCTAGCACAGTACCATATGCTCCAATGGACTATGCTTGTATCACATGCTCCTACTCAATTTTACAATAAGGCAATTACAATAATTCCCATTATCTTTGACGTACAGTCTTGACCACTATTCTATGACCCCACAAACAGCACTACAACACCCATCAGCCTCTGCACCCTTAAAATGCTACCGGCTATATGCCCGTTGCTCTAGCCACCATACATACATCTCAACCCCCTCTTTACCATCACAGACCACCATGCACTGCAAAACCCGCTCACCTCAATCCTCCTTTCTCTCCAATAGACTCAATCGATAGCAATGGCCAACCAAGCGTTCTCGGACGAGGAAAACACGCCATCACAGGCCGCTTCTTCCCAGAAAGAGATACCCATCCATAGCAGATAGTAATACATCATACCGCAACTGGACCATACCGAGAATAATCCAAGAACTCGTCAACAGAGGCATACCTTATCCTGCATCAGCCAGGAAGGCAGAACTATTCAGGCTTCTAAGAGCACCCCAAAATCAACCGCGCGCCAACCTACCGCAGCCAGACCCTATGGCACAGATGCAACGCATGATGACGGACATCGCAGCATCCATAATTTCACTGGAGGAGCGAATGACCAGAATAGAAAATCCTCTAATCCCGGAACCAAAACCTGGCCTCTGTACACTTGCCGCCAGATCAGGTGAGGCCTCTTACATCCCTCCTGCCATAATGCCATCTCACTGCGTCTCCCCGCAAACCAGACGGGATATATTTGACGGCAGGGTAATCAACCTTGTAATACTACTTATACCTTCCCAAGAAGGCTCCGAGAACAAAAACATGTTACAGGAAGATGTATCTGTCACGATCTACGCCAAGGATCCCCGCCTGAACCGAAAACTGACAGTGATGGAATTCATGCTCGCATTTAGGGTCTATAGGGACATACTATGCTCCGCCTACCCGAACCGCAGACAAGAGCTAGACGAGTGTCTATACCTCATTATAGACCTAGCGCACAAATACGGTGGATATTACTATTATGACTATAACAAGTCGTTCCCTGCCAAAGCAGCTGCAGCACTCTCTCAATTCCATTACACAGTGAACTGGGCTCACCTGGACCACAAGCTATTCTGCTGTCACTTTGCCGGGGTTTAGGCGGCACTCTGCAACCACTGTCAGTCACCTATCCATAGCATTACTTTCTGTCCCAACACTCCTTCACCACTTATGACGCTACCTTCCGCTTCTCGTTCACAGAAAGACAGAGTGGGAAGACAGGTGCACAATTTCAACACTAAGGGTTGCCCGTTTAATGGATGCAGACTACTTCATGTTTGCTCAGTGTGCCATAAGGCCCACGCAAAGTTCATTTGTCCCCAAATAGTGCACCCATCATGACTAGCTAACCTGAACATACCACTCCTAGCACACTACCTAAGGCACCATCCTTCCCGTCCCTTCACTTATTACCTCCTTACAGGTTTCAATAATGGTTTCCACACAGGGGTCACTGCATTACCTCAGGTTTCCTTCGCTAGCAATAATGTAATCTACCAACTCATCAACACCGAAATCGCCAACAACAACCACCTGGGTCTCTTCACTACCCCGCCGTTCCCCATCTGGAGAATCATTCCCATCGGAGTGGCTACACATAAATATACTCTCAAAAAACGCCTAGCTGTAGACCTTCTTCCCCCCACGACTCCACCACACCTAGCATCAACTCACTTATACCATCAGACGAAAATACACTCCAATACTCAAGGGTAGACGACGCTATAGCACACAGTCAGGTTAGGACCAGGATGCTGGCTATCCAAAACAGACATAAAAGACACCTTTAAACAGATTCCCCTGGATCCTTCACTTTGGCACATACACAGCATCAAATGGAAGAATAGTTACTACTTCTCAAACAGGCTGACATTCGGATCCAAAAGTGGTGCCCCCTTAGTGATCCACTACTTGGACGACTTTGCGTACATCGAGCCAGCAACCTCCAAACCATCTAGCCTGGAGATATCCGAAACGTTATTCACGGAACTACGCATACCATATGCACCAGACAAGAACCTAGGTCCCACGCACAAACTCAAATTCCTCGGCATCGACTTAGACACCCGGTTAATGGAGGCTAGCCTCCCAGACACCAAATTAGAATGAGTCCAAACACTCCTGGCAAATTTAAAAAAATCCAAGAGATGCACCACCAAGGAACTACAATCCCTCCTAGGCCACCTGACATATGCAGCCTACATTCTACCACAAGCCAGACCATTTACGAGAAACCTATTCACTCAATTAACAAAGCACCCCAAAGCGCCGCAACTGTTCATTCTTAACGACCAATCCTCAGAAGACATCTACTTTTGGTCAAAATAACAGTGGAACGGGAGATCTTTCTTGCGAATACCACAAAAACATCTCCAATGCTTATACTGCACATGTTTTCCACCCATTTCAAGATACTCCACGCTTCAGAAATCATCACATAAGCTTAGCCTCAGACATTCTCCTCTGCAAACTCTGCCTTGAACGTAATACCAGCTCTATATGCCGCAGTCGCATGGAGTAAACAGTGGACAGGCCGAACCGTTCTCTTGCTCACGAGCTAACTCCTCGCACATTACCTAAACTCAAGGCAGACGATACCGCAAAGTCTGTCTCATAAACCAATGTCACATTTATTCCAAGCTCATCACTTCCCACCTCACCATACACGATTTCTCTCCAAAGAACATTGGATCCATACCACCTCACTACAAGAGCATCCATCCACCTCAAGTACCTCAGAACTTGGCTTAACATCGCTGATCCAAGCCACTCTGGACACTATTCGTGAAGGATTGACAGCCAATACCCAGAGGACATACTCAAGAGCATGGCACTTCTTCACTATTTCTGCACATTACCAAATAAAACCACCATATTCCCCTACTACCATAACCATTGTGATTGCCGAACCGTTTACACCCACGCACCATTAAAACATATATAGCGGGTGTGCAGTTTCACATCACCTCCATATCATCACCTCAAATCAAATAATTTCTCAGAGGCTTACAGCACAGAGCACCACCCTCCAAACCACAACGCCATCCCATAGACAGCGCTATTTTCAAAAAGCTGACCGCTCTGCTTACCACTAACCCTTTCTTCGGTCCATACACATCCAGGACGATCTTAGTGGCCATCCTGTTGGCTTTCTACGGCTTTCTGCGGCAAGGTGAGTCTATCACCTCACTAAACAACCCAAACTCTCTCACAAAGCAAGACAAAACACTGCACCCAGACCACTTCCTGCTCACGCTTCAGCGCTCCAAAACGCAAAAAACCCGTACTTATAACTTACTATACTACTCTCAACTACTGGTGTCCAGTCACTACTATCAAAACCCACCTAGATTCCATTTCTACCAAACCATCCACTCACCCACTCCTAAGCATATCAAGCCAACCCTTGTCCACTACCTCCTTCATTCACTACATTAGACTGTTACTACTCAAACTGCGCCTAAACCCTTACAGTTATTCGGCACACTCATTTTGCATAGGAGCCGCCTCTTCAACCTCCAAAGTCAACATACCCACGCACATAATTCAATCCATGGGACGTTGGAAGTCAAACTGATACACCCGCTATAGACCTTTTCCCATTGCGGAAACCAAACAGGCTTTCCAAGCCATTATTCACTAACCATGTCCCTAAAAACCTGCTCATTTTTTGGCCTCTAAGCAGGCTAAAATGGGTCTAGTAGTAATTGCCACCCGCCAGCTACTATCCAAGAGAAGGTCCAAACCACAAATAACCAGGTGTTAACCTGGAAGGTGTGGGAGGGAACTTCTCTCCTCCCCTATATAACCCCTCCCTTCAACCTACATCCTCACCTGAGACTAATTGCTTTTCCCCTCCCACCTCACCCTCATTTAGGCCTTCTCTTCTATCCCTATGCCCTCTAAGCAGGCTAAAATGGGTCTAGTAGCAATTGCCACCCGCCAGCTACTATCCAAGAGAAGGCCCCGACCACAACAGTTAATTATTGTAAGGAGTGGGACTCAAGGGGGCATGGGGTCCCCCGGAGTCAGTTAAGGGGGTGGGGCAAGATTAGCTTAGGGAGTTTTAAAGTTATAAAAAGTTTTAAGTTATAAAATGTTTAATCATAAGTCTATGCGTGTTTATTTCTGGTGGTGTTTATTTTATTGGGAATCGCTATGGGCTATGCCATGGTCATTCGTAACTGTTGGCATTGCTGTGAAGCCTTATGCCTGTGATTGCCAGTTGGCGTGTAGATCATTTAAGTGACTGTAGTAGAAAATGCAGTTTTAAATTTAATTATAGTGGAGTGAGATAAACTGAGTTTTTAAATATTTGTATTTGTTCAAGATGAGCGATGGACGAAAAAGTCTAAGTGGAGCCATATATAGAAAGCGGGCGTTGGAAAAGGAAGAGAAACTGCGTGATGTTGCAAATACTGCTCCAATCAATAGTTTCTTTAAGAAGCCAAGGAGTACCAGTATAAGTGAAAATACTGATGAGATTCATAAACCACTTCAAATCGAAGACAGTGTTAAGAACCTCAACAATGACAGTATTGTGGATCATAATATTATACTCCCCTCCTCCTCTACAGAGTCCTGTGATGTAGACAAAGACACTGTCACTATCCCATTCCCTACACCAAGTACATCATCTAATTTTTTTGGTTAAGCCTACTGTTATTGTAAGAGATCCAGCTTTATGGGAAATGAATGATGCTACACGTGAATATATCTTACAGAATGGAACACATCAAGTTATTGAAAACCTGGACTTTACTCGATCAAAGAGGCTTTGTGGTGGACAGTTCCGATATTTAAATAAATCTTTGTTTAAAACACAGCTTGTCAATGGCGAAAAGATAAACCGAACATACCTAATGTACTCTGACAGCACTGGTTCACTTTTCTGTGTACCTTGTCAATTATTTGGTGAAACTACGAAAATAGCAAAGGAAGGATTTGCCGACTGAAAGAATGGCAACTATGTTTTAATGAACCACAAAAATTCTTCTGAACATAAGTCTTGTGTCTTAGCAATGAAAATGAGAATGTACACGATTGGCAGAATTGATACACAATTTTTGCTTCAAATCGATAGGGAGAAAAAGTACAGGCAGAGGGCCCTATTAAATTATCCCTCGTAGTTCTCTCGGTGCTCGCAAAGGCAGTTTTCCTGCTGTTTGCGATTACCGAATCTCTCGCAGCCTGCTTTGCGATATGACTGCGAGAAAATGGCAGAGAATAGGCTCCGAGAGAGCTACGTAGCCTTAAATCTGTGCATGATTCTCGCATATCGTAAGAATCCCTACGTGGACAAAAAGTCCACGCAAGGGATCCGAAAGCCTCTACGTGCTGCCTCGGAAGAGCCCGAGACAGCAGTGTGAGGCTCCCCCCTGCACCCTATACACATCCCCATGCTGCAGGGGTCTCTATCAGGACCCCTGCAGCACCCCTACATTAACCCCTTGCAGCGGAGGTCCCCGATCTGCGTAGATCAGGCCCCCCGCTGCATTTCAAACTTTTAAATTCCCCGCCGCGGCTCCTTAAAGGGGCCGCGGCACACTATTACCCAATCCCGGCCGCGGCACTTCAAATTAACCCCCCTCTATGCTTGGGGTCCCCATCGGGACCCCCGAAGTGTCCCCATATAAACCCACTGCAGCGGGGGTCCCCGATCGGCACCGATCGTGACCCTGCTGCAATTCAATTTTAAATTTCCCGCCTCGCAGGTCCTTAAAGGACCGTAAAGGTCCTGAAAGGACTCGCACTAAAAATATTAACCCCAACTATAATTAACCCATTAACTCATGTTGGTCAATACAGACCACCATAAGGCCTAATTTAACCCATTAACTCATGGTGGTCAATCCAGACCACCATAAGGCCTTAATTAACCCATTAACTCATGGTGGTCAATACAGACCACCATAAGGCCTAAATTAACCCATTAACTCATGGTGGTCAATACAGACCACCATAAGGCCTAAATTAACCCATTAACTCATGGTGGTCAATCCAGACCACCATAAGGCCTTAATTAACCCATTAACTCATGGTGGTCAATACAGACCACCATAAGGCCTAAATTAACCCATTAACTCATGGTGGTCAATACAGACCACCATAAGGCCTAAATTAACCCATTAACTCATGGTGGTCAATACAGACCACCATAAGGCCTAAATTAACCCATTAACTCATGGTGGTCAATACAGACCACCATAAGGCCTAAATTAACCCATTAACTCATGGTGGTCAATACAGACCACCATAAGGCCTACATTAACCCATTAACTCATGGTGGTCAATACAGACCACCATAAGGCCTAAATTAACCCATTAACTCATGGTGGTCAATACAGACCACCATAAGGCCTTAATTAACCCATTAACTCATGGTGGTCAATACAGACCACCATAAGGCCTAAATTAACCCATTAACTCATGGTGGTCAATACAGACCACCATAAGGCCTAAATTAACCCATTAACTCATGGTGGTCAATACAGACCACCATAAGGCCTAAATTAACCCATTAACTCATAATGGTCAATACAGACCACCATAAGGCCTTAATTAACCCATTAACACATGGTGGTCAATACAGACCACCATAAGGCCTAAATTAACCCATTAACTCATGGTGGTCAATACAGACCACCATAAGGCCTACATTAACCCATTAACTCATGGTGGTCAATACAGACCACCATAAGGCTCTATTTAACCCCATCAGTCACATAAGGGTATATTATTACCATTATGGGCCTGTTACGACCCAACATTAACCACATAAGTGCCATGATGGTCCTCAAGGACCATCATGACACTAACTACAAACACTACACTATAACCCCCAATAAACCATTTAATCTAAACTAACCCCCCTCTACACTAATCTATTAACACTTACACTACCTACCTACACTACCTACCCCCTAATAAACCTCCCCAACACTCTAATTACAGAAAAAAAAAACTACCTTACAGAAAACAAAAAAACCTACAGTACAGAAAAAAAAAATACATTACAACCCCACCCCCCACTACAGAAAACAAAAAAATTACACACCGGAAAAGGAAAGACAGATAAACACAATACAATACATACATATAATACATTACATACATTACATACAATACATGACATTACATACATTACATATAATATATTAAATATAATATATTAAATATAATATATTACATATAGTCCAAATCAAATACCCCCTATCTATCTAACATACAATCTATTTAATTTAAAATAAATCCTAACTATATCAAATACATCCCCCTATCTATCTAATATACAATAAATCCTAACTACATACACAGACCCTTATTCTAAAATAAAATAAAATAATTACAGTCCTAACTACACAGACCCTAATTCTAAGCTAAAATCAATAAATTAAGACCACTTACCTTTAAGATGTTGCTTCAGATCACTAACCTATGGGTCATACAAAAAAAATAAAAATTAGTACAAAACATTAACATCCAATAAATAAACATTCTATACATTCTAAATAATATACTCACCTTTACAGCATGTCCCGTAATTGTTTAGCTCTTCCGGCGCGGCCCTGTTAAAAAAAAATCACAATACATGAATATATTAATACAATATATAAACAATAAATAAAATACACATATAAACATCTGAATATACATTTAACTAACCTCCCTGCGATGTCCCCGGCCTTCTCTCCTTCAGCCCCGGCTGGGCCGCGGAACCATCCGCGCTCTAAAAAAAAACAAAAAAAAAAACTAACGGAGGTCTGCCCTGGCAGACCTCCCCGACGCTAATGAACCTCCCGGAGTCGTTTCCGGGAGGAAATTGGCATTGGCGGCTTGTGATTGGCTGAAAAAGCTATCAATTTCAGCCAATCAAAAGTCGTCAATGTGTGAGCCAATCAGGATGGGATACACCCCAATATCCCACCCTGATTGGCTAAAACACTTGTCTATCTTTCTGGGAACCAATCACAAGGCTCAGATGCCTTCAGCCAATCACTATGGGATACACCCCCACGGAGTGATTGGTAGAAGACATCTGCGCATCCTGATTGGCTCCTACATTGACGACTTTTGATTGGCTGACAGCTTTTTCAGCCAATCACAACCCGCCAATCCCAATTTCCTCCCGGAAACGACTCCGGGAGGTTCATTAGCGTCGGGGAGGTCTGCCAGTGCAGACCTGCGTTAGGTTTTGTTTTTTTTAGAGCGCGGATGGTTCCGCGGCCCAGCCGGGGCTGAAGGAGAGAAGACCGGGGACATCGCGGGGAGGTAAGGTAAATGTATATTTAGATGTTTATATGTGTATTTTATTTATTGTTTATATATTGTATTAATGTATTCATGTATTGTGTTTTTTTTTAACAGGGCCGCGCCGGAAGAGCTAAACAATGACGGGACATGCTGTAAAGGTGAGTATATTATTTAGAATGTATAGAATGTTTATTTATTGGATGTTAATGTTTTGTACTAATTTTTTTTTTTGTTTGACCCATAGGTTAGTGATCTGAAGCAACATCTTAAAGGTAAGTGGTCTTAATTTATTGATTTTAGCTTAGAATTAGGGTCTGTGTAGTTAGGACTGTAATTATTTTATTTTATTTTAGAATAAGGGTCTGTGTATGTAGTTAGGATTTACTGTATATTAGATAGATAGGGGGATGTATTTGATATAGTTAGGATTTATTTTAAATTAAATAGATTGTATGTTAGATAGATAGGGGGTATTTGATTTGGACTATATGTAATATATTATATGTAATATATTATATTTAATATTTTATATGTAATATATTATATTTAATATTTTATATGTAATATATTATATTTAATATATTATATGTCTGTGTATGTAGTTAGGATTTATTGTATATTAGATAGATAGGGGGATGTATTTGATATAGTTAGGATTTATTTTAAATTAAATAGATTGTATGTTAGATAGATAGGGGGTATTTGATTTGGACTATATGTAATATATTATATGTAATATATTATATTTAATATTTTATATGTAATATATTATATTTAATATATTATATGTAATGTATGTAATGTCATGTATTGTATGTCATGTATTGTATGTAATATATTATATGTAATATATTATATTTAATATTTTATATGTAATATATTATATTTAATATTTTATATGTAATATATTATATTTAATATATTATATGTAATGTATGTAATGTCATGTATTGTATGTCATGTATTGTATGTCATATATTATATGTAATATATTATATGTAATGTATGTAATGTCATGTATTGTATGTAATGTATGTAATGTATTATATGTATGTATTGTATTGTGTTTATCTGTCTTTCCTTTTCAGGTGTGTAATTGTTTTATTTTCTGTAGTGGGGGTGGGGTTGTAATGTATTTTTTTATTTTCTGTAGTGGGGGGTGGGGTTGTAATGTATTTTTTTTTCTGTACTGTAGGTTTTTTTGTTTTCTGTAAGGTAGGTTTTTTGTTTTTTGTAATTAGAGTGTTGGGGAGGTTTATTAGGGGGTAGGTAGTGTAGGTAGGTAGTGTAAGTGTTAATAGATTAGTGTAGAGGGGGGTTAGTTTAGATTAAATGGTTTATTGGGGGTTATAGTGTAGTGTTTGTAGTAAGTGTCATGATGGTCCTTGAGGACCATCATGGCACTTATGTGGTTAATGTTGGGTTGTAACAGGCCCATAATGGTAATAATATACCCTTATGGGACTGATGGGGTTAAATAGAGCCTTATGGTGGTCTGTATTGACCACCATGAGTTAATGGGTTAATTAAGGCCTTATGGTGGTCTGGATTGACCACCATGAGTTAATGGGGTAATTATAGTTGCCTGTGGTTAATATTTTTAGTGCGAGTCCTTTCAGGACCTTTACGCGACCGCGAGGCGGGAAATTTAAAATTGAATTGCAGCAGGGTGACGATCGGGGCCCCCCGCTGCAGGAGGTTTATGTGGGGACACTTCGGGGGTCCCGATGGGGACCCCCAGCATAGAGGGGGTTAATTTTAGGTGCAGCGGCCGGGATTGGGTAATAGTGTGCCGCGGGCCCTTTAAGGAGCCGCGGCGGGGAATTTAAAAGTTTGAAATGCAGCGGGGGGCCTGATCTATGCAGATCGCCCCCCCCCCCTGCAATGGGTTTATGTGGGGACACTTCGGGGGTCCCGATGGGGACCCCCAGCATAGAGGAGGTTTAATTTTAGGTACCGCGGCCGGGATTGGGTAATAGTGTGCCTCGGGCCCTTTAAGGAGCCGCGGCGGGGAATTTAAAAGTTTTAAATGCAGCGGGGGCCTGATCGGTGCCGATCGGGGACCCCCGCTGCAAGGGGTTAATGTGTGGGGGCTGCGGGGGTTCCTATGGACCCCTGCAGCAAGGTGTTCATGTGAGGACACTTCTGGGGTCCCGACGGGGACCCCCGCATTGAGGGGCGGTTCATTTTAGGTGCCTGGGGGGTTTTTGGAGTACCCCCCACGGCAGGGCTTATGTGGGGGACTGCCGCGGAGGTCCCTTTTAGGACCCCCGCAGCACTTGATGAGGAGTGGGAGCCTGCGATATCATCTCGCAGGCTGTCACTCCTCATGTACATTTACGCAGTCTAGATACGTACGGCCCTGCTGCGTAGCTCATACGTTGCTCGCAGCAGGGCTAATTTAATAGCATTGTAAGTTAGAGAAACTGTGCAGTACGTAGGGCTTAAGTAGAAGACTCTTATTTACGAGGCTGGAATTTAATGAGGCCCAGAATGTTTTAACAGGTTTTTACGGGTTGTGGCAGTGGTCCGTTCACTGGCTTCTAATGGTTTGCCCTTCAGAGGACACATAAAGAAGTTTGATTTATCTCGCAACAGTGGTAACTTTATTATGTGAATGCTGAATTTGACCCCTTTATCGCTAAGCATATAGTGAAATTCGGTAATCCGAGCAAAGGTCATACTTACTTATCTTCATTCACATATGAACAGTTCCTTAAACTAACGCCGGAAAAGGTTACCAAACAAATAATTGAGGAAGTGCAGCGGGCCAAGTACTATTCACTGATTGTTGACTCCAGCCCTGATATGTCACACATCGATTAGCTTGCAATAATTATCAGATATGAACGAGATAATGGACACCCAATAGAGAGATTTTTATGATTCTTTTCCCTGTGTAGGCCACAAATCACAAGAGCTTTTCAATGCTGTTACAGATGTGTTAAAGGTCTATAATCTTGACATTGCAAACTGTAGGGGCCAATCATATGATAACGCTTCAAACATGTCTGGAGCTTACACTGGGCTGCAAGCCAGAATTAAAGCTAATCCTCGAAACAGCTCTATGCACACTGCTCGGCACATTCCCCCAATTTAGTTGGACAGTATGCAGCAAGTTGTTTTGAAGAAAGTAGTGATTTTTTCATGTTTCTTGAAAGTTTGTATGTATTTTTTTCAAGTTTTACTGTATTTAATGAAGCCTGAACATGAAACCCTAAAAGGCTTATCACAGACTCGATGGTCAGCCTGTGATGATGTGTGTAGGAGTCTCAATAGAAACTGGAGAGTAGTTGTGGAGGCACTCACGTCTATCCAAAAAGATGAATCAGAGAAACCTTGTACATGCAGTGAAGCTTCAGGCTACCTCAACAGATTGCAGCGCCTTGAAACAGTCATTTTATCTTTATTGTGGGGTGATCTGTTGGGAAGATTCAATGCTACTAGCAAAAAGCTCAAAGCAGTTGACTTTGACATTTCTGTCGTGGCACAATTGTATGATTCACTGATGTAAGAAATGCTAGGGATAACTTGAAGTTCTATGAAGAAGCAGCTACAGAAACGTCGTCCATCACTCAGTACGAAGACACTTTCAAATGAACAAAGAAAAAAAAAACGTCAAAGCAGGTGAAACAAGGGATGGCGGAGTAAAATGTAATGGCCGAAATAACTTTCTAATCAATACGTACCTTTTCATAGTTGACACATTAATTATGGAGCTACAACATCGAAAAAAGTTATATGATGAGCTCAACTCAAGGTTTAGTTTCTTTACCAAAGGGATTGATATGACCCATAATGAAGTAACTGAATATGCTGTAACGTTTGGTGATTTATACAAAGATGACATATCAGACTCAGAATCATTCAAAAATGAATGTCTTAATTTTTTGGATTCGTCAAATGCTCAAAAAAAGCTCATACTACTATTCTAGAGTTATGCCATATGATTCATGCAGAAGGCCTAAAAGAAGTGTATCCTTACATTGATATTGCATTGAGAATCTTATGTATCCCTGCGCCAAACTGTTCTGCAGATAGAACTTTTTCTGTCATGAGGGGAGTAAAAAATTACATAAGATCCACAAAGCCAACTGGTTGGCCATACTAACAATAGAATCAGAACTGACAAGAGCAACTAACTATGATGACTTGATAGACTCTTTTGCGCAACAACAGTCACGTCGGAAGCTGGTTTAATGTCAAAAATGTAATAATTGCAGAATAAAGATGCCATCAGTACGATGTAAGTTAATTCACTTATTATTATGATTATTATAATTAACCCTTTCGATTTCCACAGGGGGCAAAATCAATATAGGCCAGGGTGTCAAAATCAATATAGCCCAGGGTGTCTTACATCTGCCTCTGCATTTAGTACTGGAAATAAGGGGTTTGCTGCTGCAATACTAAGAGTTATTACTTATGTTTGGTTGCAGAAGAGTATCACATTTAGTACCGGAAATAAGGGGTTTGCTGTTGCAATTCTAGGAGTTATTACTGATGTTTGGCTGCAGAAGAATATCACATTTAGTACTGGAAATGAGAGGTTGTTGCTGCAATACTAAGCGTTATTATGAATGTTTGGTTGCAGAAGAATATCACATTTAGTACTGGAAATGAGGGGTTTGTTGCTGCAATTCTAAGAGTTATTACTGATGTTTGGCTGCAGAAGAGTATCACATTTAGTACTGGAAATGAGGGGTTTGTTGCTACAATACTAAGCGTTATTATGGATGTTTGGTTGCAGATATCAGCAAACATACCTCTTTTGGCGATCTACAAAAAGAAATCTTGCAAAATTGAAAGAGCTAAATAATTTAGATGTGTCTTACAAGTAAAATATAGCTTTATTTTTTAATGTCCCTTTTACTTCTTATTAATTGTACTTCAATTTATCTTTCATTCAGGTTGTTTAATTGAATAATCACTGCACTCATTAATGTAATTTCATTAATTTTTAATCTAAGAGTATAATTAAGAAGGATTAAATCATAAGAGCTAATTTTCAATGTTTAAAATAGAGACGCCTACTGTAAGGAGGCTTACCACTTCAAATGCGATAAAAACACCTACTAACCACTTAAAAAGGATTCCACAAAGAAATACCTTGCCAAGTATAAGACCTGATACAGTATACTAGAAAAATGGAATCTTAACGTTAAAAGAAGTTCATTTTCTTGATATCTCCTATCCTAAAATAGCCACTATACAATCTACCAAAGATCCACAAAGATCCCATCAACCCACAAAAAATTATAATCAGGGATTGGGTCCCTGATGAAGAAGCTATACAAATACGTTGACGGTTTCCTTAAACCGACTCTTTTAAACCTAAAATCCTATATCAGAGACACCCCTCACATTTTGGAGACCATGCAGTGCATAGAATGGAAAATAAGATATACTGTTGGATCACCTTGGATGTTACAGTTTCATCTTTAAACAAAAAAAGAGATGAATACACTTCCCATTCAAGGGTATAACTTCCAATAATATAAATGTGATCACTATATAATAATTCCTGAGTGCTTAACACTCTAGTATTGATTAATACATTATAATAAGAACAGGAATTGTTCAAATGGCTAAGTGGATGTAGTTTAAGCTATTGTTGTAAACCATAAATGGCCTCAAAAGGATAAAATACAATAGACAAGATATATGAGCTCTTCACACCCAAAATATATATGATAAATTGGAGAGGTATGAAACAGTCCATGTATACGCATAAATACGTGGATACTATTGTATATGGATAATTCCCAATACTATCCTATTGGATAAAGTAATAGCTTCCCTCATATGTCAAAAAAATTGCTTAATCCTTGGGGAGCTATAACCTATTTTAATAGCTAAAACCAATTGTTGTATAAAACAACAAAAAAGAAAAAGATAAGTGCAAATACCCACAGGTAGGGAACACAAATGAAGAAAAAGAGTAAACCAAATAACAAATATATGGATGTTATTGGTCAATACTTAGGAGGGAGTGTATAAATCTATATTATATTGGCAAAGGTCCATGAAAAAACAAGGACTGAGAATACAATTAGCACCGGCATCTCATTTGTTGGAAGAAACATTTGTCACAAAGTGGACTGAAATTGTAGAAAAATGTTCTAATGACCTAATGAATCTAATTCTTGAAACAGAAAAAAAGAACCTGGAAACCACAAAAAAAACTGTTACAGATTGCCAAGCAAATTTTATAAAATTTCAACAAAACACAGAATATGCAGTTTTTGATATGAAATTACACAACAATATAGAGAAATTTAAAAAAGAACTTATTAGTCGAAAACAGAGGAAGTTCCAACGTGACAGCAATGACTATAAAGCAGGAAGAGTCTATACATTTGTCAGACGAGAACATCCAAGCAATACCGATATAAGCTCCTCAGAAGCGGAGGCGTCAGAGAGAGAAGATACTCCATACCGACATAAATCTTCCAAACATGATTATTCAAGAGGAGGAAATAATACAGGTCCTACTACACGATCTGGATCAAACCAAACAACAATGGAACATAATTTTTTAGGGAGGGGGCGCGTCCAAAAACGTCACTATACCACGCGCCCCAGGAAAAATCAGTAATCAGTGAAAGACTGAATGAAATTCCCAGAGTGAATACAATAAAAAAGAAATCAAAAAATAAAAAAAAATCAAATAATGGGAGTACCATCATAGCTAAAGATGATATTGTCTAAGAATCTAAGTTTGAAACTGAAGAAACAACAGTAATAAACTTATCACAATTCGATTTAAAGGATGCCCACAAATCATTGTTGTCAAAGGGACTTTCCTTCGTACCCACAAGCAATTCAAATTTATTTGAAAATGTAAAGGATATAAATTTATTTGCAAGAAAACTTGCGCTAAAGAAATTCTTCACTCGAAAGAAAGAAAGAGAACTGACCCAATTGGGTGTAAATAACGAAGATATAGAAACCTTTGAAATCATGTTGTCTTTAATAGATGAACAAGAAGATGATGATTTATCTCTACAGGAAACAAAGAGAAAAAATAAAACCATTTTTACACCTGATTTTAAACAATATGCCAATATTCAAGTGTTTTTGGATTTAGTAACAGAAGATCTAAAAAGGGTGTTCAATCTTGAGTTGAATCCGGTTCAAAATGAAAAATATAACTTAAACACCCAGGAATTTAAGGCGTTACATGAGTTGAAGAAAAGCAATGTGGTAATCAAACCAGCGGATAAAGGAGGAAACGCAGTGATTTTGGAACAACAAAAATATCTACAAATGTGTGATAAATTGTTATTAGATGCCTTAACGTACAGAGTTTTGCAAAAGAATCCTATGTGTGAATTTCAAAAAGAGTTAAAACACTTGCTGAATTCGGCAAAACAAGAAAAGATCATTGATCAAAATACTTATGAACATCTATCTCCAAAATGGCAGAGGGCAGCAACCTTTTATTCACTACCAAAGGTCCATAAGAACAAAAGACCCATACCTGGCCGACCAATAGTGTCAGGAAATGGATGTCTTACGGAGAAGATCAGCGAATATGTTAACGATTATCTTAAAGACATTGTAAAAACAATTCCTTCATATTTGAAAGACACATTGGATCTACTAAAACACTTAGATGAACTCATAGTTCCAGAAGAAACTCTATTAATATCGATAGATGTCGAACAATTATATTCCAGCATTCCACATGATCAAGGAATTAAAGCTGTGGAATATTATCTAAGTATGAAACAGATTAAGTGCAGACCGATGAACAATTTTATTGTATCTTTACTCAGATTTGTCCTAACAAGAAACTTCTTTATCTTTAACAACCGTTGGTACCACCAAATAAATGGAACAGCAATGGGTACTCCATGCGCTCCAAATTACGCGAATTTATTCTTAGGCTTTTGGGAAAAGAACTATGTATTTTCAGAAAACATGTCTCAATATAGTGGAAAAATCCTTACTTGGCATCGATTCATCGATGATATATTGTTATTCTGGACTGGAGATACAAAGGAATTTGGCAAATTCATGATGGAATTGAATCAAAATCCCCTAGGCCTTAAATTTACTCATGTCGTAAACAAAGACAAGGTCGAATTTCTAGATCTGATAATAACAAAAGATCTTAGGGGAAATATAACCACATTGACGTATACAAAACCAACAGCAACCAATTCTTTATTGAAATGGTCTAGCCAACATCCAATAGCTCTGAAGTCAGGCATCCCTATAAGTCAATATTTACGAATAAAAAGAAACTGTAATAATTCAGTGGACTTTAAGAATCAAGCTGACCAATTAAGGAATAAATTTAAAGCTTGTGGCTACCTTAACCGTACACTTAAGAGGGCATATAAAAGAGCAGTAGAATCAGATAGAAAAGATCTTCTATATACCAAAAAAGAACAACAGGAGGACAACCAGATAAGATGTATAATGACATTCGGGAAGGACTGGGGAAAAAATCAAAGAAGTACTAAATAAACATTGGAACATAATTAGACATGATCCAATTTTACAATCCAGCCTCCCTGAAAGAGCATCCATCACATACCGTAAAAACAAGAGTATAAAAGATGAACTTGTAAGGAGTTTTTACAAATCATCAAATAAAACATCATGGTTCTCCCCTATAAAAGGGTTATACAGATGTGGAAGATGCAAAGCCTGCAAATTTATTAAGCCAAGTAAAGAATTTGTTGATCCAAATACACAAATTAATTATCCAATGAGGAACTTTATCAATTGTAGTTCCACACACGTTATTTACATAATGACATGTCCATGCCCTAAGTTATATGTGGGAAAAACAATACGTCAATTACGAAGACGCATTTTAGAGGACACATATTCAATTATTAAAGAGCTAGATACTCCCGTATCTCGCCAAATAAAGTTATTTCATGGCAATAAATCCTGCGTTATGACAGTAATAGATCATATCCAACAGGGACCCAGAGGAGGAGATCTGGACAAAGAACTGCTGAAATTGGAAAGCAAATGGATATTTGAACTAGATACACAAAGCCCTCGAGGACTCAATGAAGGCTTCACATATTCAGCTTTTCTTTAAAAAGAAGACTGGATATTGAACTATACTTTACATAAAGGTCATATCAATGATAGGGCATGGAATATAATTTTAGGACAACATTATCACCCCCATTCATATTTATTCACTATCGTCCTAATTTCCAACAATACATTAGATTCATCATAGATAGTCACCTTCCTTATTTTCATCACACTTTCACATTTTATAGTTTTTCAAGCATTATATATGCTTCTAGAACACAGTCATTAGTATGATCACCCATACACGTTTTTCCCCACACATACACCTAGTATCTTATTCAATTTTTAGGCAGCATTACCTCCTATAATTCCAACACACATCACATTTTTACTTTTAGATCCATTAAATTCTTAGCACAGTCACCATTTATCTATGAGGGGGAGGGATATGGTATTGTCTCATTATTGTATCCATGGATACGTGCAATTTGTATATGTTTGGTCCAATAAAGTTTTATATTCTCCTTTCAAGTTTAAACATTTCTATAGTTGTAGCCAGCATTAATTTATTGGAACGATTCTCCTTAAAAGAGACATCTATTGCACAACTAGGCATCAATAAATATGCAGTAGCGTTATTTCCCAAGGATGCATTGCGCGTGGCGACGTAGTGACGTCATCACGTGACTGAATAACAACCTTGGATGGCAAAAAACGCAAATAACTGGCAAAACGCGGACAACGTGGTGACGTAGTAATACGCACAACGTCACCACGCTGTTCAACGGACCAATGAAGTGGCTTCAATATCGGCAATTAGTGGATAGCAGTTGCTATATAAGCACCATGGAAATGAAGTTCATTAACCCATGAGTAAGCCCTAAGAAGGGCGAAACGAGCTGTCGGGACTACTTCTAAAAGATAAGTGCAAGTACTTAGGTTTGGTATATTGAACTGAGAGAGTGTTTAAATGGTTAGCTTAAATTTGTATATAACCTATTGTATTTATTTATGGTATCTAGGAATATCACCATTTAGAATTGCATGTTGTGCATTAATGAAGATGTGGTGAATAAACATGGAGAACACTGGCAATGTTTTTTCATGGACCTTTACCAATATAATATAGATTTATAAACTCCCTCCTAAGTATTGACCAATAACATCCATATATTTGTTATTTGGTTTACTCTTTTTCTTCATTTGTGTTCCCAACCTGTGGGTATTTGCACTTATCTTTTTCTTTTTTGTTGTTTTATACAACAATTGGTTTTAGCTATTAAAATAGGTTATAGCTCCCCAAGGATTAAGCAATTTATTTGCCATATGAGGGAAGCTATTACTTTATCCAATAGGATAGTATTGGGAATTATCCATATACAATAGTATCCACGTATTTATGCGTATACATGGACAGTTCCATACCTCTCCAATTTATCATATATATTTTGGGTGTGAAGAGCTCATATATCTTGTCTATTGTATTTTATCCTTTTGAGGCCATTTATGGTTTACAACAATAGCTTAAACTACATCCACTTAGCCATTTGAACAATTCCTGTTCTTATTATAATTTATTAAATTATAACTTCCAATAATATACAACTTTGAATTCGTTGAAGTCTTGGCGATTAGAGAGTGTAATTGTATACATATAAGAAAATGAAGAAAAAAGGACACTCCAACCTAATCATTCACCCTTAATAAGTCATAACTTTAAGGAGATATACCTTGAAAAGTAACATTTATTATTCCATTTAAAATGATTGAAATTTAAGATAGCAGCGATTAAAAAATAAGAATAAAATATAAAAAATAGAAACCAACGCACCTGATAGTCACTATATTTATATTACATTGATACTGACTAATATATTGTAATCACATATATAGTTGTCAGTTCAAGAATGTTGGTCACGTTTGCGGGTTTGTCATGCTCTGCGAGCCTCTTTGCGGCCCATAGGGCCGCAACTGTGAGCCTCGCAAGACAAACCTTTGACCGTGCAGGACAGGCTGCAATGATCGTTGAAGGCGCTCATTGCGAGGCCAGTGATTGTGAGGCGAGCAGTTGAAACACACGGGACTTAGGCTGCAATGAGCACCAAAGTCTCTCATTTCAGCACTTAGCGAGGGATGCAAAATTACGTCCCACAGGACTTAGGACCACAGGCATGTATATGGACCGTGGGCCTTGCAAAAATACGACTTTAACTGCAGAATCACTGAACAGTAAAAAGCTGAAATAAACAACAAATATGACGCAAATTAACTTACACACTCACACACTGCACAGGGGAAGAGCCAGGTAGCCTGTGACTGAAGTTGCAACTTCATTTGAGGCATATTTTTCGTTTTTTCACAATCAAAAATTGCCTAAGCGAGAAAAAAAATGGCGGACAAAAAAACGCAAAAGGATGAAACCCAAACCCGTAATACTTAAGGAAAACCAGTAACACTTACTCCACAACAGTAACATTTACACCAATGCAGTAACACTTAACCCAAGCCAGTTAACACTCATGGCGACGCTCCAAAACTACAGGGGGGGGGGGGAGAGGCTTAGCACCTAAGGGGATCATCGCAGGCCTTGTAAAGTACACAGGGAAGAGACTCGCAATGAGCACCGAAGGTGCTCAGAGGGCCCTTAGCCTCGCATTGCTAGCCTTACAATTTTACTCCCGTCAAAAACTGGCAATTTCCTAGTAATATTATATAAATAGGTTAAATGTCACCGCTGATAACAGAACAATATGATTATAGCTTTATGAGACTCTCAAATATATAACAATATTACATCAATTTCACAATAATTATATCATAGCTCTCGATGGTTAATCTTCTAAATTCAAATGATATTAAGTCAAGAGAACTTATAACGAACTTCGGTGCAGCATAAAAATCATACACAAATTTAAGTGTAATTTATCATAAAGTGCTGTGTGCTACTAACTAATTATAAAAATAAATAAGAATAAAGTGCCAAGTATAATTATACCCAGATTTAATAACAATAAATTCTATGATTTAGACGCTGAACAGGTTTAAAATGAGTAGATATAATAAAACCTACTCCTCTTACTGGAGGTTTTTACTTTATCAATTACTATGTGGACCATTATTACATCTACGGACACAGAGACACAGTGTCTATCATATAATAATTATACCCCAAGTAATCAATATTACCAATATCTTAAACCTACATAGCAAACTCTAACTGGATCAAACATACTGTATGTAGTTATGCATCCAGGTAACTTGTCTTTATAATCCTTTATATCTCAGATAGTGCAGTTGTATCAAGCCGCAAACTCGCGGCTGATCCTAAACATGGAGATGCGGCATGCAACGTCATCAAAGATGCGCAGGAAGTGATGGTCGACGCACGTTTCTTGGTCGATGCTTTTTCAGGAACTCTCATACATATCAATTTCACAAAACCTGGGTACAGCAACTGTCAAGAGACATCCCAATCAGATTTCATCATTGAAGCCATCCTATTCATACTCCAACACAACTATTTCATGCTTCAGTATATTTTTTTGCAAAAGACATGAATGGCTATGGGAACGAAAATCGCCCCAAGCTTTGCTAATATTTTTACATATATGTATATATATACCGTATTTTTCGCCGTATAAGATGCACTTTCTGGGGGGTGGGAGAAAGTTGGTGCATCTTATACGACAAATACACATTTTGCCTGCATTAAAACTGCCCCTAACTTTGTGTGGTGCTTGCTCGCAGTCCTCTATTTATGCTGTGTGTGCTGCAGGCTGGATTTGTGGCATGTACTGTGGGCTGTGGAGACTTCTCTGACCCTCCCTGTACGGCCAGGCTGTGTGTGTTCAGGCTTCCCTCTCCCTCCTATAGCGCGCCTTGCCCCCCATTTCCGACAGTCTAACCACGTGCTGCCCGGGCACCATGTCAACGCTTTGCGGAGGGAAAATGAAGAACATATTGGTAATATTGACAGTTTTTTCATTTCTGAATTTCTTGCAGAAAATTACCGTTACCTCCTTTTAAAAATGTCTAAGCAGAAGAGACTGGCATATAAAGTTGCTTTCAAGCTGGAAGTAATAAAATTTGCTAAGGAACATGGAAACAGAGCAGCGGAGAGACACTTCTGGCCCCCTCCAACTGAGAAAATGATAAGAGAGTGGAGGAAACAGGAGGATCATTTCCAAAAGTTGGATAAAAGCAAGCACACCATACGTGGACTAACTGCAAAGTGGCCAGAGTTAGAGGTAGAAGTGAAGGAGTGGATCACACGTCACCGGCAAAATTGACTTTCTGTCTCCACAAAAATGATAATCTATGAGGCCAAACGCATTGCTGTGGAGAAAGGCATTCAGGATTTCACCGGATCACCATCGGGGTGCTATAGATTTATGAAGAGATCTGGCCTTTCTATGCGCACCAAAACCAGAATTGCACAAAAAATGACAAAGGAATACGAATCAAAGATTCTGTCTTTTCATAAGTTTGTTATTAATGCGAGGAAGAAGAATACGTTTGCAATTAACCAGATTGGGAACATGGATGAAGTCCTGCTAACGTTTGATGTGCCATCTAACAGAACCATAGATAACAAAGGAACCGTGAAGGAGGACATTGTTGTAAAACCCTTCAAGAAGTGTGGCATTAGTAATGCTTTGAATGGAACAGAAGACAACGTCTTATTTGACACCAGTGAGGAAGAAAGTGATGATAATGACTGCGTGGATCTGTCTTTCCTCATTTCTGAGAGGAATTCTTGGGGTTCAAATAAAAACATTACAGCCTTATTTTTGTTACTTTCACTGTTTACTGACTGTTAATAAGAGTAAAGATAGTTCTTAATATGTTACATGGTTGACATAAAATTGTTCTTAAACTGTTGTTAACTTTATACAGTTGATATCAAATATTTGACTACAGTATTTCAGAATCTTTTTTTTCTCTAGATTTTCCTCCTTTAAAATTGGGTGCGTCTTATATTCCGGAGCGTCTTATACGGCGAAAAATACGGAAGCTTGTCATTTATTTATGATTATGTGTGTCCAATAAAAAAGGTATCACTATATACTGCAAAACTCTTATTATTTATCTGGATACTGGACACTCACGGCTACCTTACTCTTCATTACTATGGAAGATACTGCATATAGCTGCTTCAAGAAGCCACTGATTAAGATGACCAGGAAAACAGCACAGGTCAATAGTGACATATTTTTTCTATCACATTGCAAAAGAAGGAACCTAATACCAAATGGACTCAAGATCAAAAACCCACAACAAAATTACCCACAACTCACTATATGCTGAAAACCTCTGCAGACGCACAAGTGAGAAATTAAGAAACAACCTAATCCCCCAACTCTATGGCAAGAAACAAAAACTTAAGGACCAAATACTATCCCTCCTACAAAAACTAAGGGAACAAAAGACATATGAAGCTGAACAATTGGAAAGGGAAATGCAGCATCTACAAATTAAACAACAACATAAGCTTATAAAGAAGAAAAATAAAAAGCTGAACTGCCTCTCTCAATATAACAACAAAAAACAGATACAGGAAGAGAAAGAGAATAACCTTAATACAACTGAGATTTCCACTACTACCACCAACATTTCTCCTGAATACAGCTCAGATAAAACATGAATTATAAACTGTTCAAACTACCAACTAACACAGTCAGAGATCTCTGTTCTATCTAAAGGATTATCATTTTGTCCAAGCAGAAAACTGGATAAAATTAAATTGTACTCAGACTTGGAAGAATTCTTCAGGAGGCTGAGGCTTACAGAATTCTTCCACAACCAAGATGCTGCCACTCCCATATTATATTACAACTGCAAGAAAAAGAACATACAATTTAACCCACAACCTGGACGCAACCCTAAATTAGACAGTTACATAGAAAGCTTCCGCCTGAGAACTGCATCCTTAATAACAAATCAACAGAAAAAAGGTTTATATAATCTCTCTCCATTAGAAAGAGCTGCCATAAAGAGCTTGAAGGGAAACACTAACATCACTATCAAACCAGCGGATAGAGGTAGTGCAGTTGTGATTTTAAACACTCAAGACTACTTACAAGAAGGTAACAGACAACTGACAGACAATACCTACTACAAGAAATTAGACCAGGACCCCACAAAAGAATACACTATCCAACTCAGGAAACTCATTCAAACCTTCCCAAAGAGGGTGCAACACGAATTGGAGCAGCTCATACCCCAGGATCCTTCAACTGGAACGTTTTACATGCTGCCAAAGATCCACAAAACAGGAAACCCGGGGAGACCTATTATTACAGGTATGGACACATTAACTGAACAGTTATCTGGTCTTATTGAAAATATCCTTAAGCCATTTGTTACAAACACCAGCAGCTACATACAGGACACCACTGACTTTCTTAACAAACTTAGCCTAATTTAGGGCCTTCCAGTTAACACACTACTAGTTACCATGGATGTTGAATCTCTCTATAGCAACATCACCCACAAAGATGGTACTGAGGCATGCCTCAGGTTCTTTTCAACTCACACCCAGGGCCATAAATACAATTCTAATACCATTGCAAAACTATTAGAATACATCCTGACCCACAACTACTTCATCTTCAACGGACAGATTTACCTACAGATCATGGGGACTGCAATGGGTACCAAAATGGTACCACAGTATGCAAATCTATTTATGGCTGACCTGGAACATAGATTCCTATCCACATTAGTCCATAAACTGTACAGATACTACCGGTATATAGATGACCTGTTCATCATATGGACAGAGGGAGAAAAAAACCTCAGAGACTTCCACACTGCCTTTAATACCTTCCACCCATCTATTAAACTTAAAATGGATTACTCTGCTGAACAGGTAAACTTTTTGGACACCACCATATTCATCAAAAATTGTAAACTTCACTCATCTGTGTATAGGAAGCCTACAGACAAATATAGTTACCTACACAGTTCTAGTTTCCATCCCTTACATACTAAAAAAGGGATAATTTACAGCCAAGCCATCAGATACCACCGCATATGCTCAAACACCAAGGACCGCGACAAACATTTAAAAACACTGTCTGACTCCTTCAAACAAAAGGGTTACAAACCCCATGTCATCACACAGAAAGTAACCGCTGCCATCAAAACACCCAGAGAACACCTGTTGCAATATAAAACTAAAGAAAGTTCTTCACGTACACCTCTAGTAACAACATACCATCTGACTCTAGAAGGAATACATAAAATAATTAAAGATCTACAACCACAACTAACAGAGGAGGCAGAATTAAAACATATATTTCCCAAACCTCCCATTGTCGCATTCAGACAACAACCAAATCTAAGACAAACATTGGTGAACAGAAAATTGGCCAATGAACGGCCCAACAGAGAAAATGGCACCAAACCCTGCAATAAAAATCGCTGCAAATTATGTCAGCATATCTGCAAAGAGGATACAGCCACACACAACAACAAGAGCTACAACATCAGAGGGTCATATTCCTGCACATCATCAAATGTAGTCTACATGTACTTTCTGTGAAAATGGATGCTACATTGGGGAAACCAACCAGAAATTACATATGAGGATGAACCTTCACAGAAACTCCATCAAAAAACACAATGAAGACAGTTATTGTACCCCAGTGGGACATCACTTTTCACAAAAATAACCATTCTATACAAAACCTGAAAATAAAAATACCCAAAGGTTACTTTAAAAACACACAAGAAATAAAGATCTATGAAATGAAGATGATAACTCACTTTATATGAAAAATACAGGACTTAATGTTAATATGGAGTTTTTATCTCATTATCTTAATTTCTTATAACCTCTTTTTTTCCTGATATGATGATTATGTGTATGTATGTGTATATATATGTATACATGTTTATATATTTATATTTAGAAATTTCTCCCTAAAAGCAGGAGTGATAAAGGGGCAATAGAGAAAACAAGTACCAGGATGTGTCACCATATGATAATGGTGAGCAGGTATATATAAGGATACAAGGTAAGTGACGCATAGCATTACTTAAACATCCTAGTATCCTATTAATAGAGTCCTCATACATCTGTTAGGACAATCATAGGACTGAATCTCTATCAAAAAGTGAAAAAAGGGGTAGTAAAAAAAATGAATACAAAAACACTCTATATATATATATACAATAATTACAAAAATGAAAAATATAAAGAGGCATAGGAGATCTTGAAACGTACTGAAGTACATAAGGTGAGCAAAAAAGGAGAAAAAGAAGGTGAACAGAACACTCAAGAACACAGTCAAAGATAAAGAAGAACAACCAAGAGAACGAAACATTAGAGCTCTGAGTCTTTATAACTGCAATGAGATGGGAATAAGGAACGATAAAACCAAAGAAAGTGAATCCTCAAAACACCAAGACCATTTAAATGACAAGAATAATGAAAACCTCATCATTAATCTAACAGACATTATATTGAGTGAAACACAAAAAAAGATCCTATCTAAAGGACTGTCCTTTATACCCTCAAACTACACAAATTTATTTACAAATATAAAAGATATTAACCTTTTTGTAAGAAAGTTGGCTTTGAAAAAATTCTTCTATGACAAAGACAAAAGAAGATTAGAAGAAATGGGGCTGACGATAGAAGACAAAGATACTTTAGATAATCTGATGTCTCTATTAAAAGAAGAAGATGTAAACGACCAAGAACAGAAGTCATTTAAAAAGAACAGTAGATTTACCCCGGAATTAAAGCATTATGGTAATCTGCAAATGTTTCTAAAATTAGTCAGTAAAGATCTAGAGGTTCTGGACCAAATTAATAAGATCGATGTTCTGAATGAATCCAAAAATAATACTACGAAAGAAGAACGAAAAGCGATTGATGAAATTAAAAAACTTGATATAGAAATTAAGAAAGCGGACAAGGGGGGAAATATTGTGTTAATGAAGAAAGATGAGTATTTAGAGATGTGTTTAACTCTTCTACGAGACTCGAATACATATGAAGTTCTTCAAAAAAAACCTACATGGGAATACTCTACAGAATTACAAATGCTTCTTCTACAAGCGATGGAAGAAGGAATAATAACTAGAGCGAACTACGAATATCTTCTCACGAAAGATCCAACGGCGGCTACGTTCTATGCGCTACCAAAAGTGCATAAAAAATGAATCCCTATTCCAGGTAGACCGATTGTCTCCAGTACAAATTGCTTAACAGAAAAAGTGAGTCAGTTCATCGATCAAGAACTCAAAGAAATAGTTAAAAGTTTACCATCCCACATAGAAGACACTATGGATACACTTAAAAATATAGAAGGATTAGAGCAACCCCCTACCTCCATATTGGGGACAGTTGATGTAGAGCAGCTCTACTCTAGTATCCCAAATGACCAAGGTTTGAGAGCTGTTAAATACTATCTGGATATGAGAAGCTCAAAAAACAAGACAAGAAACGATTTCATCTTAAAACTTTTGGAATTTGTTTTGACAAAAAATGTCTTCTTCTTCCATGGTAAATGGTACCATCAAATAAGGGGTACAGCTATGGGCACAAGTTGTGCACCAAGCTATGCAAATCTGTTTTTAGGAATGTGGGAGAACACTAAAGTCTTCTGTGATGAAATTGATACGGATAAAATCCTCCTATGGAAAAGATACATCGATGATGTCCTGCTCTGCTGGGAAGGAACTATAAAGGAACTAGAAACATTTGTGCTTCAACTCAATAAAAACACCATGAATATCAAACTGACTTGGGAAGCCGACGAAAAAGAAATTAATTTTCTCGATCTAAAGATTATGAAATCTAATGAAGGTAAACTCCATACTACCTTATTTAGAAAGGAAACATCAACCAATACGATACTGGCATGGACCAGCCAACATTCTAAATCACAGAAATCGAGTATACCGATCGGCCAGTACTTAAGACTTCGCCGTAACTATGATACATTGGACGAATTCAAAATAAAAGCCTCCAAACTTAAAATGAGGCTAAGATGTAGAGGGTATCCGAACAGAGTGTTAAAGAATGCCTATAAAAAGGCTCTAAACAAGGACAGAACAGAACTGCTCTTTAAAAAACAATCTAAAAAGAGGGATGAAAAAACGAGATGTATCCTATCATATGGTACAGATAGCGAGCAAGTCAATGAGATCATTAAGAAACACTGGTACCTCATAAGCGAGGATGAAACACTAAAGAATACCCTATCAGATTATCCGAACATCACGTATAGAAGAGGAGTTAATTTAGGAGACCAATTTGTAAAAAGCTTCTTCAAGAATAAAAAAAAAAGAAAGCAAGAACTGGCTGGCAAAGACCAAAGGTCTTTTTAGATGTGGAAACTGCAAAGAGTGCGAATATATTAAACCAGAAAAATCGTTCCACCACCCCTGGACAAACAAATTATTCCCCATTAACTCATTCTATAATTGTCTATCAACCCACGTTATTTATATTATAGTTTGCAAAAGCAACAAGCTTTACGTGGGTAAAACAATAAGACAAATAAGGAGAAGAATTTTGGAACATGTTTATTCTATTACTAACAAGCTGGATACACCAATCTCCAGACATGTTAGACTCTACCATCAAGGGGATATTAAAAGTCTGGAATTTCACATTATCAACGATATCAAAACCTCAATAAGAGGGGGTAATATGGATCAAAGATTGATGCAGGAAGAGTGTAAATGGATCTATTTAATGGGAGCCCAGGGCCCATGGGGCCTTAATGAGGGGTTCACATTTAGTCCATTTATATAGCTCTCTACGAGAAAATCTACTCCATTTCTAAAATAGTTCACTCTCCCAATCTAATATACGAATATTTCTATTCAAATACAATTATTTCATTACTACAATCACGAGTAATCAAGAGATATAAATACAATTTATCTTCCTTAATTATGGACATTATTAGAATGAAATAGTTCAAACATATCTTCTTTAAATATTGAACATTATTTTTATTTATTTTTACTTATTTTTTTTTTTTTTTTTTTTTTCCTATAAACACATACAAAAACAAAAATATATCTTAATACATTCTTGTCAACTCTATTACATGATTTAAACAATACTTTACTTAAAACCACATAACCATTCATCCACATTCATCCCTCCTTCCATTCTGGAAGATTTGATCTCTTACTTTGTTGTTCATTGATTCCGATCCCATATTTTCCATTTCACTGGGTCTACTCTAATTAGACCTCTTAGTGCATAGTTTGCCTCTAATTCTCGAATGTACTTTATTTTCCAGATGATATTAGAAAATAGGGGAGGGGAATTATCTTTCCATTTCCTTATTAGTACATTTTTTGCTATTGAAAAGATAGTAATCGCCACTGCTTTATTCTCAATGGGTACATCACTTTGAAAAATATGTAAAATACTACATTCTCCCTTAAAAGGGAATTGGTTCCCAGCTATCTTGCCCAAAAATTCATAGCAACTTTCCCAAAATTGTTTTATCTTGGGACAATCCCATAAAATGTGTAATAAATGGGCCTGGCTACCACATTCTCTCCAACACAATTTATCTACGGGGGAGTGGGAAATTTGTGCCATTTTCAAAGGTGTCATATACCAATTGTTAATTATTTTAAAAAATGTTTCTCTGTATGCTGTTTGTTTAATAAATCTGTTTGTCCATTTTAATGCTGTGTCCCAGTCTGTTTCGTTTATTTCTAAATTTAAGGTTAATTCCCATTGGATCATACCCTTGGTTTTGGAGTGCTCTCCAGCCGATCTTATGATGTTGAAACATTTAGATATTAGATGTTTTTTCCCCGACTTAAGGAGGATTTTTTCCATGGGATTTAATTCTTTATTGCTTTGTAAATGTACATTGGTTATGCCACAGGAAGTTCTATATGCTTCATATGCCAGCCATCCTTCACCTGAAATCCTATACTTTTCCTTAATTTGGTCAAAAGGGGCAATACGCCTGTTAATCACAGTATCTCCTACCGAAAATAATCCTTTTTTCTTCCAGTCTTTGGTAATGCTTATCATATTTAAATGTATTAGCGAGTTCAACGGGGTAATAAGACTGCCCCTAGGGATTAATTTATATTTCCTATTATTCTGTCTCCAGTTTTTTAAGATCTCTTTCATAACAGATGATCCTACAGCTAGATCCTTATTAGAGTTTTTTCTATGTCTATCCACGGTAGTGTCTGTGATGTTTCTAACCATTTCAAGGCATGTGCTACACAATTAGCCTCCTGGTATGGTTACAGTAAAGGGTAAGCAATTCCTCCTTTTAGAAAAGGTCTTCCCATAGTCTTTTTTTTTTAATCTTATGTGTCTAGAGTGGTGTATGAACACATCAATTACCCGTTGTAGCTTCTTTAACCAACCTCTAGGAATCTTACAGGGGATGCACATTAAGATATAATTTAATCTGGGGAGTAACATCATTTTCACTACCGCCATTTTCCCTGAAAAGGAAAATCTGTCTTTTCGCCAATTATCTATAATGTTTCGGAATTTAAACAATAAATCTTTGTAGTTTCTATCGACTGTTTTCTGTATATTTCCAAAGAATATAATTCCTAGATGCTTAATTGATTCTGAATCCCAATCAAACAAATAATTAGCCTTTAATCGAGACAACAGTCTCCTGGAAACATTAAAGCAGAGTGTTTCGGATTTCTTATAATTCAATTTGTAATAAGACACTTTGCTATATTTGTCTATTAACTTTGCTAGATGGTAAAGAGATTCTTCCGGACAAGTGAGTGACAGGACAACATTGTCTGCGTATAGACTAATTTTATGTTCCCTCTCCCCCACTCTAATCCCATGAATTTGTAGAGATGACCTAATAGCTTCCGCCAAAGGTTCTATCATTAATATAAACAGGGTGGGGGAGAGAGGACAACCCTGTCTAGTGCCGTTTGTAATTCCAAAAGGGCCTGCTCTGTAGCCTGTACCGGTTACTTCTGCTGTGGGGGATCTATAAAGGGCCCCTATTGCCTTGACCCCAAATTCCTCAAAGCCAAATTTAGACAGCACCAGTCTCATGTACTCCCACCCTACTCTGTCGAACGATTTCTCTGCGTCTAAAGACAAGAATAGGGTGGGGGTACCTTTTAGTCTTGCAATTTCGCCCAGATTAATAAGTTTTCTGATATTCTCTGTTCCCTGTCTGCCAGTCACAAATCCCATTTGTTCTATTGCAATTAATTTTCCTATGAATTTTTGCATTCTAAGACTCAAAATCTTCGCGTATAATTTGGTGTCTGCATTTAAGAGAGAAATTGGTCTATAATTGGAACAGGATTGTGTGTTTAAGTTGGCCTTAGGGATCATGATCAATGCTACCTTTGTCATTTCCGTTGGCATAGTTCCAGAAGTTTTAATTTCATTAAACACTTCTGTGAGTTGGGGACTCAAAATTTGTGAGAATGTTTTATAGAAAAGATTAGTATATCCATCTGGGCCTGGGGTTGTATAAGGTTTTAATTGATTAATCACTTGAAGCACTTCCTGATTTGTAATTGGTTTATTCAATTTTACTAGGTCATCTAACGTTAATTTGGGAAGTTGTATCTCGTCTAAAAATGATTGTATTTCTTCTACCACTGGTTTACGAAAGGAGGATGATTTTTCCAGGTTATAAAGTTCCTGATAGTATCTGGAAAAGGCTTGTCCAATATCCTGCGGGGAAGAGATATATCTTCCTTCATCTTTAATAACTGTTATTCTTTTCTTTTCTTTTTTGCTTGTAAAGCTAGTAATTTGCTGTTTTTATTGCTTTGATGATAGTAAGTTTGTTGATAGCGCCATATTTCTCTGTCTGATCTTAACTGATTGATCTTATTTATACTATTCCGTATTGTTTTGATCTCTCCCATTGTTTGTTGTTGTGGATCCAAAATATATTTGGATTCCAACTTGTTTAGTTCTATATATAGTTCTTTTAAAGGAGCTCCTCTCTGTTTAATCAATTGGGCTTTAAGTTTAATAATCAGCCCTCTTGTGAAAGCTTTTTGAGTGTTCCAAATCGTACAGTGAGAGGGAACCGTGTGCATATTAATATTAAAAAAATTCTTTATTTCTTTGCTTAAATATTCTTTATTTTTTTCCATTTTTATTATCGTGTCATCTAATCTCCATTGTGGTCTTTCCCATTTTACTTTATTGATTTCTACTACTAATGTGATGTAAGCATGATCCGAAGTGACAATCTTTCCTATTTCCGTGTGCGTGATCCTATTTATAATTTGAGAGTTTACTAGTGTTAAATCTATTCGTGATTATATATTATGTGGGTTTGAGTAGAAGGAGAACTCCTTTTGGTTTGGATGTTGGACTCGCCAGGCATCAAATAAATTGTTTTTAATAATCCAATCAGTAAATATCTGCGCTTCTTTGTTTACTTTAGCTAAATTTTTATATACCGTTTTTTTTTACCTTTCTAGGTGGAACCGGGGGAACCGGAAATGGAGCCGTAGCCGCGAAACCAGTCGAGAAGCGGATGGAGACGGCGGCTCACGTCACGCTGTGAGAGCAGTGAGCTGGAGGTAGCTGCCTAGCCCAGGGAGAGCGCAGACACGCACGGAACTATCCCACAACAGTGGAACCAACTGAGCAGGAGGTGAGAGTCGGCTCGGCAGGATAAGGGGGCGCTGCTAAGCCCTGAAGACCCGATAGAGTACGGGGAACTACAATAGAGGCTCTACCCCAAACAAGAGGGCTGTTTTGCTTAAAGCCACGTGAACAGAGGTTGAGAGAGCAGCCCATGGACGCCAGGAGCATGACACCAGAGAGGCTCAGCGGTGCACCAGAGCAGAAAGGTAAGGAATAAGGGAAACGCACCCTTACACCCTTACCCCCACCCTTACCTTCACCATAAAGGCGATAATAAAGAGACTGTTGTATTTTTTGCTTAAAGCTGTATCTTTGGACAAGGAACTGTGCAACTACTACAAGTAGTTGTTTTATTGGAAACAAATACAGCTAACACAAAATAGAAACCCTGAGGCTGGCAGCTACATAGCTCCAAAATATACTAGGCATGACAGAAATGTATAACAGCCCCGTTAATAGGAGGAATATACCTCACATTATCTGCTTAGTGAATAGAAGTGGTATACTTGGTTCATAAAAATAATTTTCTCAAATAGCTGCCATAGCTAAACATAGAAGACCTGTATGACCTAACCCGTGAGGAGGTCAGGTCTGGCAAATTAAAAGATGTTAACTGGCAACAGTAATTGGAACTCTCTGGGATCAGAATTGGTGGATAATTCCACAAATATACTATAATAGCAACAGCTATAAAGAAACATTGGACTTTCCATTGAAAGACATAAGGCTCTAACAATTCTTAAGACTGTGGAAGTATTAAAGCCAAATAGCACTTCTTAACATAACAGCACTGGAAGTATAAACCAGTGAACATATTGTTAAAAGAGAGAATAGGAGGAATAAGAGGGAAGGGAAAGTGAAGGAATAAAGAAAGGGAAAAGGGAGAAAAAAAAGCTTGAAAGTAACGCCCCTCAGGGGGAAATAGAACACTATAAAAGTAAATAAGATGGCGTCCAAAAATAAATCTAAAGTGCTGAAAAGCCCAATTGTAGAGCCATCTCCCTTTTTCACCCCCAAAAGTTCCACAATGTCCCTCCCAAAACACACCCTGAAAGAAGCGCTGGATCAAAGCATTGCTCCCCATCTTACAAGTAGAGAGCTTGAAAATCAAGAGGAAAATTTTCTTACCACAGATAAAATGAAAGAGATTCTGAAGAACTTTCAAGAAGAATTTTTGGCTGAAATTAAAAACCAAATAATGGAAAATGCCAAATCAATAAGGGAAGTGAATAAACGATCCGCTGACTTGGAAGACAAATTTGACAAGCTGATCATTGATCACAATATGCTTTTGGAACAGTCATCAAAAATGGCTTTTCAAATTTCTACATTGAACGACCAGATGAATAGGATGGAAGATAAGGCTCGGAAAAATAACCTCTGAATAAGAGGTATACCGGAAGCTATAAAAAAAGAAGACCTTCCAACACATATCATGGAATTGTTTTCCAAAATTACTCCTAATTTTTCTCATCTGGATCAGAAATTGGATACAATCCACCGAATTCCTCTTCCAAGCCACTTACAAAATAAAAGTTCCAGAGATGTGATAGTGAGAATTCATCACTTACCTACAAAAGAAGCAATAGCTAAAGCAAGTTATATAACGAAGTCGTTTGAACACCCATATGAAAATATTCAAATATTTGCAGATCTTTCAAAAGGCACAATTAGCAAGAGAAAGGAGTTTAACTCCATAACACAAGCCTTAAGGAAGAGCAATATTATATACAAATGGACCTTCCCAGTAGGTTTACTGGTACTACAAGGATCGTCTTGGCAAAAGATTAAGACCCCTGCAGAAGGCCGAAACTTCCTGAGTACTATAATGCCTAACATTTCTGATCCTAAAGATCCTTTAATGGACTTGCAAGCTCCTATGCCTGATTGGCAGAGGAAGAAATGACTTTGATGGACTAAATGATCATTTAAATAATATAGGATATGTCTTTTTCCCTCTTCCTCTTCTCTGTTTTTCTCCCCTCTCTCTCTCCTCTCACTACCATTTCCCTCGTTTTGGTGGGAGAAGGGGAGAGGGAATAACGATGGACTGATCAACGGTTCATAGTAACCCTGACAATAAGGTAGCATAGGGAATAAATGTTAAAACTGAATAGGGAAGGTTTGCAGGTAATTGGTATCGGGGGGTGGCAGGGGAGGGGGAGGGGGTAGAGGGATAGAGAAGGGATAAACAAAGACAATATAGATAACAGAGGGTAATAAATTACAGTATCCAGAAAGGAGAGGTATAGATATAATTTGAGATATAAGAACGGAAACTGTAGCTAAAGTTACCGCTATCTCCAAAGAATCTGCCAACCATTTCCAAATAACGGCCGATTCCCTGCTGAACAGAAGTTTGGAAAGGCTTCATAAGAGCCTCTTCTGTTCTAATTGTACGAATGTTAGTATGAATGGAAGTAAGGAAGATTTTGTATATTTGGTTCATAAAGATATAATGGAAAATTTTGTACATTCAGTTAATAAAGGCATAAGGAAGATAGTTAATCCAGCTAAGAGTCTAATAATAATTAATTGCTTCTTCATACTCAATGTCATTAAAAATACTTAGTTGGAATGTAAATGGTCTAAATTTTCCTAGTAAAAGGAAAACTGTTCTCAGATACTGCAGAAAAGAGAAAGCAGATTTGATATTTTTTCAAGAGACACACTGGGGGAAAACCAAGATTCTAGGTTTTGCGACAGGCGACTTTGACTGCAGTCATCACTCAATAGGTGAAAAGAAAAAAAGGGGAGTCTCAATTTTTTTTTTTAATAATTTAGAAATAGTAGAAACAATATTAATAATAGACCCTGACGGTCGATATATTTTATGGAATGGACAGATCAATAAACAGATAATTACATTAATAAATATCTATGCGCCGAATGAGAAACAAGGAAAATTTCTAAAACAAATAGGCAATTTTATCAGGAAGTTCGCCCAGGGACCGCTGGTGATAGCTGGTGATTTTAATATGATTTCAAACATAAATATTGAACATTATAAAAAAATACTTTATTGTATTATTTTTTCAGTTAGTAGTGGTTTTGTTATTCTCCCATTTTTAGCAGGAGCCGGTAAGGGTTTGGTTCCCATTAATATTACAATTTAAGAGGGTTTAGAAACTTATTCTTCCCCTCATTAAATAGTGTTGTTTAAATAAGGAACAATAAAGTTTGGTAGTTCCAAACGAAAAAAGTGGAAAAAAACAGTGTTTGGGGCTTCTCTCAAGAAACCCTTGCGAGGTTTCAGTTGTACACATAAAACCCGGAAGCTATATGGGGCGTCCACAAGTGTAACTTAATACAACTAGCTATTCAGCAGGGTTTACGTCCTCCCTTCACGCACGTTAACGTGGCAACGGAGTGACGCAATTACGTAAGAAGGGCGGAGGCATTAAGTCAGGGAATTCCCTATACCTCATACAAGCCTAATCTATCATATACGCATGAGAAAGGGGCGTGAGTTCACGCTCAGATAACGCCCAGAAAGGCGTATCTCGTTTAGTACATAAAGCCCCGCGAAATACAAACACAGCTACTTACTCTATGTGCCTTGAAAAAGATAGTGCAGTAACTATCGAAACCGGTCGGCTTATTTTGTTTATTCTTTTTACTTTTAGTAGGCTATGGATACATCTTGATACCCTCCTTCACTCTTTCTCCTTTTTTGGAGTAGACGGAGTACACTGGTATGTACTAGGAGCCCTAAGGTAAGAGCTGGTGGAGCAGGATATTTTTTTTCCTTCTATGAGCTAGCACAGCTTATTTCATGCTGTGCTTTGGTGTACTGTTCACCTTCTTTTTCTCCTTTTTTTGCTCACCTTATGTACTTCAGTACGTTTTAAGATCTCCTATGCCTCTTTATATTTTTCATTTTTGTAATTATTGTATATATATAGAGTGTTTTTGTATTCATTTTTTTACTACCCCTTTTTTCACTTTTTGATAGAGATTCAGTCCTATGATTGTCCTAACAGATGTATGAGGACTCTCTTAATAGGATACTAGGATGTTTAAGTAATGCTATGCGTCACTTACCTTGTATCCTTATATATACCTGCTCACCATTATCATATGGTGACACATCCTGGTACTTGTTTTCTCTATTGCCCCTTTATCACTCCTGCTTTTAGGGAGAAATTTCTTTTTTTTTCTTTTTTGGTTTTCTTTAATATAGGTGCTAAGCGCCATTTTTTTTTTTTCACATGTATATTTATATTTATATGTATTTAATTATATTATGATACTTTTTGTATATGTGTATATAGCATAGGTATATATATACATGTACCATACTATGTTGTGTTCATTCCACCTATATGTATTTGCCTGATGATGTCAGACACTGCCACCACTCTCTCTGCATGTGCTGTTTTTATTCAAACTGAGGTTTCCTTCTAATGTCAGTTTTGCTTCAGACTTGATAAAAAGAGGTCAACACTCTCGAAAGCTTGTCATTTATTTATGATTATGTGTGTCCAATAAAAAAGGTATCACTATATACTGCAAAACTCTTATTATTTATATATATATATATATATATATATATATATATATATATAGTACATCTGTGATCACATTTAAATGTCTAAAGCAAGTTAAAAAACCTGCTTCCAGCTCACAGTTCCGAGAAAAACTGTTATTACACTCCATTCTGGGAAATTGAGCTGGGACACACAAATATGGCCACAAATGCCTCGATCTTCATTCCATAGCCATTATCAAACATGGCTTCCTTTAAGCTTATGCATGCTGTATTATTACACAGCTTTAATGCAAAGCCAAGGTTGGAATAAACTCAGGCTGAGTATCCAATCCATGTACAACTGTTTCAAGCTTGCTGGCTATCATCAGCATGGAGCAGGATCTCAGCCTGTGTTGTGGAAATTATGAGTAGGTAGTTCACCATAACAATCATTTATAATATGGTGGACAAAAGAGCAATAGAAGCCCTCCACCGTACAGTAGTACAGTAAATAAAAAGTACATCTGTGTTCACATTTGAATGTCAAAATCAAGTTAAAAAACCGTTCCGAGAAAAACAGTTATTACACTGCATTCTGGGAAATTGAGCAGGGACACACAAAAACCCCAGGAAGTCCCAGTAAGGGAGAGGGGTGTGGGCTGCTGGAGAAAATTGCTAATTAGGCTCTGACCTGGGAGCTGGGAGAGCTAAAGCCAGAAGCTGAGGCCTAGCAAGAAGACCTGCTGTGTACCAGAGCCTGAGAGAGAGACCACTATATTCCAGAGTGGGTTCACAGAAAAGACTTCTGTGGTATCGGAGATTTTCCACTGAGCAAGGATTAACTAAAGACCGCATCCCTAAGAAGCTGAATGCAACAAGGGATAAAAAGGTTGGTGACAGATACATGTTTTCACCATATGAGGATAAGAAGCACAAAGGCCCCAGGGAGTAGAGTGCGTTGAGAAAAAGTAATAGTCCCTCATCCCCAGAGGGTGACAAGGGTCCCTGGGGCGAAGCATAAGGGAGAGAAGGGTGGGCCCTATGCTTCACCCACCATAGATAGAAGCTGTAGAGGAAAAGGCATTTTCAACCAAATAAGAGACTGTTTGTTTCCTAGCCACAAGCTGGCCTTTTCAACCAAATAAGAGACTGTTTGTTTTCTAGCCACCAGCTGGCATTTTCAACCAGATAAGAGATTGTTCGTAACCTGGCCACTAGGTGGCACTCTCACCAGTCTCAAGGACTAATCGTATGCTGGCCCCAAGGGGGCAGTCTCCCCAGCTTAAAGGACTGTTGACAAGCTGGCCACAAGGGGGCAGTTCCCAAGTTCAAGGACTGTTTACAAGCTGACCACCAGGTGGCAGACTTCCCAAGTTTAAAGGACTGTCTCAACCTGGCCACAAGTTGGCATTCTCCCACCTCACGGAGAAGTAGCTATTTATTTTTTCGTTATATTAAGCAGAGCTACGGCTACCGCTGTTATTTTTCTTTCTGTAAATAAACCGATTTGCTGCACTTCCAAGAAGGTATCAGCCTTTGATTTAAAAACCCACCGCTATACGCGGCCATCCTGATCACACTGGTGTCATTTGTGGGATTGAAAAGTGTCTGTATTGAAGAAGACAGCCCACCGTACAGCAGAAAGATGGAGGAACTGATGAGGTCGTTAACGATGGGAGCTGTGGCCCAACAAGAGACCAACCGGCTGTTGGCCATTCAAGTGACCCAGACCCAGTCCGTTCTTGATAAACTTTCCTTGAGTCCGAAACCTGATGCCGGAGTTAGAGCCAGCCACCGGTTGCCCAAGTTGAGTCCAGAGGACGACATAGAAACGTATTTATTGTCATTCGAGAGAATTGCAATGCGTGAGGCTTGGCCTCAAGCCCAGTGGGCCGAAATTCTTGCTCCTTTCCTTATTGGCAATGCCCAGCAAGCGTATTATGATCTCCCGGCTGACAAGGCCTCAGACTATACCGTACTTAGGAGGGAGATCCTAGCCCGCGAAGGGGTAAACCCTGCCGTGAGGGCCCAAAGATATCATCAGTGGAGTTATATCCGCCAACAACCAGCCAGGCAACAACTATATAAACTCCTCCATATCACCAGGAAATGGTTATGCCCTGAGGTGAAGTCTCCTGCACAAATCGTGGAAACCCTAGTCCTGGATCGCTATTGGAGGGCCATGCCCAAAGAGATGAGAGATTGGGTTGGGCAAGGGGGCCCTACAACCATGGAGGAAATGATTGATTGGTCAGAACGTTATCAGGCCTGTAGGGAAGTGTCTGAGAGTCCCAGGCTAGTTATACCTCCGGAAGAGAGAAGTGTCCGTTCTGAGAGAAGGAGGCCTGCTGAGAGAGACACTGGCAGTTTCAGGGGACCCCCAACCAATGTCCAAAGGCCCGATAAGAGGGAACCTAGAAGATAGAGAGGAGAAGAAAGACCCTCATACAGCCCAATAGGACGACCAAGTACATTTGAAAGCCGGTACAAGTGCTTTCATTGCGGAGAACCTGGTCATATAGCCGCGCAATGCCCTAATCCTGAGGAACCAATGCAATGTGAGCTCGGACTTAAAAAACCTAGTTGTGACTTAATAACCCTTGTAGGACTAACAGAGACAGTACACCAATTTACAACCGAAGTCCTACTTAACGGGAAGAGGGTCCTGGGCTTGATAGACTCTGGGAGTGCAGTCACTTTAATATCCGGAAAAACCCGGGTCCCCCTCAGTACCAGAACGGGGAAGAAAATGGGCATCGCTTGTGTACATGGCACAGTCATGACGTACCCCACCCAGACGTTTCACCTAGAGGTACAAGGGATCAAAGCAAAAATGACAGGCCCCGTGGTTCCTAGACTCCCATATCCTGTAGTCTTGGGACGAGACTTTCCTGACTTCGACAATCTGCTACAGATGAAGCCCCCGCAGATTCAGGAGAACAGACAGGATATACAGGTCAGCTCCATGGGACAACTTGGGGAAATATTCCCCTTCGAGGATCCTGACCTGTTCTCTTCCCGACTAAAAAACAAGAAATCGAGAAAAGAAAGAAGAAAACAGAAAAGATTGGGAGCCGAGTGTATAAACACACAGATCCAAGGGGAAGTGCTAGCAGCCTCTCCGGACAGACCCAATGAAGGAACAGAAAGGGAAATTACGACGGATGACCCAAGCCTCCCCGGGGGTGAAAACCCCATGGTAGAAAAAATTCCCCGAATAGGGAATACTGAAAATTTTGGCCGAAGCCAAGCAAATGATCCCCTGCTAATGAGTATACGAGAAAAGGCCGCCGAGGTAAACGGCAACCCGGTACCTGGAAGAGAACATCCTTCAGGACCATACTTCATAATCCGTAATGACCTCCTCTACCGAGTTATAAAGACTGCTGGGATGGTTGTGGAGCAGCTGCTTATACCCCAGAATTTCCGAAGGAAGGTCCTGGATTTGGCCCACAGCCAACTCCTGGGGGGTCACCTTGGTGTAGACAAAACCATGGATCGTATCTTAAAAAGATTTTATTGGCCTGGAATATACGAGGAGGTAAGAAGATATTGCTTGTCGTGTCCTGACTGCCAACTGACCAGCCCAAAACCCAGCCTAAGGGCTCCGCTGGTACCACTACCTATCATAGACGAACCCTTTCAAAGAATTGCAATGGACCTAGTAGGACCACTTGAGAAAACCTCCAGGGGTCACCAATACATCCTGGTAATCTTAGATTACGCGACCCGGTACCCCGAAGCTTTCCCGCTACGCACAGCAAGCTCGAAGAGCGTGGCCAAAGAACTCTTTCTCTTATTCTCTAGAGTAGGCATCCCGGAAGAAATTCTCACCGACCAAGGCACTCCCTTTGTCTCTAAACTCATGGCTGACTTATGCAAACTGCTGCAAATCCAAGCTCTGCGGACCTCAGTCTATCATCCCCAAACAGACGGACTGGTCGAAAGATTCAACCGCCCCTTAAAAAGTATGATACGGAAGGTCGTTGATCGGGACGGGAAAAATTGGGATTTGCTGCTTCCCTGCCTTCTATTTGCCATACGAGAAGTACCTCAGGCCTCCACCGGGTTTTCACCCTTCCAGCTCCTGTATGGACGCCATCCTAGGGGACTCCTAGACACGGTCCGAGAGGAATGGGAAGAGCAAAGAGTGCCAGGGCAGAATATCATGGAATATGTCCAAAGCCTAAAAGAAAGAATGGCCCAAGTCAGACCCTTAGTCCGGGAAAACATGGAACTGGCCCAGGCTCAACAGAAGACATATTATGACCGCATCGCTCAAGTTCGGAAGTTCCAAACAGGTGATCGGGTAATGGTGTTAGTCCCTACCGCTGAGAGCAAGCTACTGGCCCGATGGCAGGGGCCCTATGAAGTCATAGAAGCCATTGGAGATGTGAATTACAAAATCAAGCAGCCTGATCGCCGGAAGCCCGAACAGATTTACCATATACATTTATTAAAGGCCTGGAGAGAGAGAGAAGTCGAAGTAAGTTTTGCCTCCCCTGTTTCTGAGTTGGAGGAACCTGTTACCGAGATACCTATCTCCGCCGAATTGTCTCCTTTACAGAAGGCCGAAGTGTTACAGATGGTTACCCGAAATCGGGACGTTTTTTTAGGGTATCCAGGGAGGACCACGGTGGTTTGCCATGACATCATTACAGCACCCGGCGCTAAAGTAAGGATTAAACCATATCGGATACCAGAAGCAAAAAGGGAAGAGATAAGAAAGGAAGTACAGAAGATGCTGCTAGCTGGAATTATTGAAGAGTCATCCTGTGATTGGTGCAGTCCCATCGTCCTCATACCCAAGCCTGATGGGAGCACACGGTTTTGTAGTGATTTCAGGAAATTAAATGCCGTTTCCCAATGGGATGCTTAACCATTACCCAGGATCGATGAGTTAGTGGATAACTTAGGCAAGGCCCGATTTTTGTCCACGTTGGATCTCACGAAAGGCTACTGGCAGGTTCCCCTAGCCAAGTCTGCCAAGGAGAAGACAGCGTTCTGTACTCCGGAGGGACTGTTCCACTATAACGTGATGCCGTTTGGGTTGCATGGAGCCCCGGCCACCTTTCAACGTTTAATGGACAAACTTCTTCGACCACACATGGGCTACGCAGCAGCGTACTTAGATGACATTGTCATATATACCCCTGATTGGGATACCCACGTGGAAAAACTCGAAAGAGTCCTCAAAACCCTTCAGCAGGCGGGGCTTACAGTCAATCCGACTAAGTGCAATCTTGGGAAAACAGAGGTAAAGTACCTCGGGTATGTTGTAGGTCGTGGATTGGTTCGTCCTCAATTGAATAAAGTTGAAGCCATTCGGGACTGGCCGAAACCTCTACGGAAGAGGCATATACAAGCTTTTTTGGGTCTGATCGGTTACTACCGAAGATTCATCCCAGACTTTGCTACCCTGGCAGCCCCCTTAACTGACCTTACCAAGGCTAAACTCCCAGAGGCGGTGAGATGGAACCCGGAGGCTGACGCAGCTTTTGATACTCTTCGGTCAGTACTATGTCAGGAGCCAGTCTTAATAGCACCAGATTTCGACCAACGATTTTTGCTGCAAACTGACACCTCCGAGGTAGGGTTGGGGGCTGTATTATCCCAGGTGCTGGATGGAGAGGAACACCCGGTGCTCTATCTCAGCCGGAAATTGCTACCAAGAGAACGAAAGTACTCCGTAGTGGAAAAGGAGTGCTTAGCAGTAAAGTGGGCCGTGGATACCCTACGTTACTACCTCTTGGGAAGGCGCTTCACTTTGGTCTCGGACCACGCTCCCCTACAGTGGCTGCACCAGAATAAAGGAACGAATGCCAGAGTAATGAGATGGTTCTTATCCCTGCAGCCTTTCAGTTTCGACTTAATTCATAGGGCAGGAACTCTCCAGGGCAACGCTGATGCCCTTTCCCGGATCCACTGCCTCTCGGCGGACGCTCACCTCCCTGTCGTTGAGCTGAGGGTGGGGATGTGTGAGAATGTAAGGAGAAATCGGGGGCAAATCATAGAGGACCGGTACATAAGCCATAGGCTGTACCGTTCCTTGTGTCCAGCTCTCAAAGAGTTAAGGCACTTGACTCCTCCTGGTCCAGTGCTACACAACAAAAACCCCAGGAAGTCCCAGTAAGGGAGAGGGGTGTGGGCTGCTGGAGAAAATTGCTAATTAGGCTCTGACCTGGGAGCTGGGAGAGCTAAAGCCAGAAGCTGAGGCTTAGCAAGAAGACCTGCTGTGTACCAGAGCCTGAGAGAGAGACCACTATATTCCAGAGTGGGTTCACAGAAAAGACTTCTGTGGTATCGGAGATTTTCCACTGAGCAAGGATTAACTAAAGACCCCATCCCTAAGAAGCTGAATGCAACAAGGGATAAAAAGGTTGGTGACAGATACATGTTTTCACCATATGAGGATAAGAAGCACAAAGGCCCCAGGGAGTAGAGTGCGTTGAGAAAAAGTAATAGTCCCTCATCCCCAGAGGGTGACAAGGGTCCCTGGGGCGAAGCATAAGGGAGAGAAGGGTGGGCCCTATGCTTCACCCACCATAGATAGAAGCTGTAGAGGAAAAGGCATTTTCAACCAAATAAGAGACTGTTTGTTTCCTAGCCACAAGCTGGCCTTTTCAACCAAATAAGAGACTGTTTGTTTTCTAGCCACCAGCTGGCATTTTCAACCAGATAAGAGACTGTTCGTAACCTGGCCACTAGGTGGCACTCTCACCAGTCTCAAGGACTAATCGTATGCTGGCCCCAAGGGGGCAGTCTCCCCAGCTTAAAGGACTGTTGACAAGCTGGCCACAAGGGGGCAGTTCCCAAGTTCAAGGACTGTTTACAAGCTGACCACCAGGTGGCAGACTTCCCAAGTTTAAAGGACTGTCTCAACCTGGCCACAAGTTGGCATTCTCCCACCTCACGGAGAAGTAGCTATTTATTTTTTCGTTATATTAAGCAGAGCTATGGCTACCGCTGTTATTTTTCTTTCTGTAAATAAACCGATTTGCTGCACTTCCAAGAAGGTATCAGCCTTTGATTTAAAAACCCACCGCTCTACGCGGCCATCCTGATCACAATATATATATATATATATATATATATATATATATATATATATATATATATATATATATATATATATATATATATATATATATATATATTTATGGGGGCTGTGGGAAGACTTCTATATATGGAATAACAACACATTTCCCTCAGACATCATCTGTTGGAGAAGATTCATTGATGATGATATAATAATATAGGAGGAAGAAGGTAAGCCCGATAAAGAAAGCTTCCTCAAATCTGAAAATAGGAACAAAATGAATTTGAGGTTTACTATGAACTCTGACTGGAATTCCATCATGTTCCTGGGTATTATCCTAATGGATAATAATACTAGTATTTCATCAAAACTTTATACCAAGCCAAGAATACGTAACATTTAATTTTGAAAATTTAGACAAATTTTCTTTACATTTATATAGAGCTTTTTCTAGAGCTCTTTTTGAAGATCCATAATTAACAAACATCTGTCCAGAACAGATTATGGCTTGCCCTCTTGTTCAGAAAAAATCACCAGAAACACAGGACCTTTAAGAATAAGGATATATATCAACTAGTCAAATCATAGAAGGGCAAGAAGAGCAGATAAACAAATATAATCTCAATAGATTTAAGAGAAATAATATCAAGCTAAGAAGAGAGAGACAAAAGAAATGAATTTAATGAGACAGACACAGACGAGGATGTGGTCTCTTCTGACAGTACCCCTCCTTCACTACCATCTTTATTTTGTACAGGAGAGGAAATTACTTATCACTGAACAAACATTGACCTCCAACCAAGAGATACTAGCACTCATTGCGATTGTGGAAAGAGAAGATTCTCCCAAGAACAAGGAGAAGTTGTAGAGAGGAAAGAGCCATCCCACAGCAAAATAAGACGAAAAACAATTTTTAACACAGTCAATATCTTTAATCTATCGAGCATGAAATGAAAAGCTTTGGAGGAAAAACTCCCAATAAGACTTCTATCGTTCATGCTGATGCAGAACAAGACCCCTTTGAACTTTTTGTGGATCTCAATAAGTTCATTAGGAATGCCACTTTGAAATTACATTTTACTAAAATAGATCTGGATAGGATTTAGGATTAGAACCCACAGAAATAGGGTCGGACCAGGAGAATTTGGATTCCCCTACTTGCCCTTAAAGAACTAGAAGGACCAGAACATAATTGAAGAGAGGAATCTAACAACAAATGAATAAAGCATTTGAATTATAACACAAGTATTACTTAGTAAAATAAACCCCACTAGTGGTTAACACTAATAATCAAATATATTGACAACTAAATGGTACATTTCTATGGAAAAAAAAACATTTTATTAATGTACAAGGACAGCGGCGCAAATTACAAATGTTAAAATAGTTTAAAACAATATACAACAGGCTCCTTTGGCACTCACTGTTACTATGTTTCAGTGGCACTACTGTATCTTAAGGTAGATCCATATTATACTTATGGAAAACAGTTGCAAAATGTAGATCCTCCACTTTTGGGTGAGAGAATTTAATTGTCTGACAGTGGATCTATTACCAGGCTAACTGTAGACCTCCAAAATAAGTGGAGAACTTATGTATATATGGTTAAGCCAATCCACCCTTGATGATGGTTCATAAATCACATACCCCTTGATATATACTAGGATAAACTGAAACATACTTCAGTTTAAAGAAATACTTTTAAAAATAGTCCCAAAAGAAAGGGCTATAAAATAAAACTTAACTTTTATTTGCCAAGTAGTAAAATATATTATTAATTAAATACGACCGATTAATAACAATGAGAAAAAACTTGATGACAAAAAACTTCACCTAATACTTTTAAGTAACTTTTAGTGACTTTGATTTGTCAATATTACAATGTCTGATGAGTCCCTCTTCAATTAATGATAAAGCACTGACTTGTACCCACAGAGTTGCAAGGTGGCACGTCTTTGGCGAGCTGTACAACAGCACACCATCATCAGAGCGCAGAGAACTGCACTCTGATGACCCTCTGCACTCCAGCTAGCAGTTCTGAGTAGGATAAATAGAATGCCAGCCTGCATCCCATCTGCTACAGAGGCCCCAATATCATATTTCCTTGAGGCTGCTAAGGCTAAGGTAAGGGTGTTACACATGCCAGTTGCACTGCTCCACAAATTTATAGCCCCTGACCTTAGCCTTGACAGCCTCTTGGCAGGCTGGAGCGCAGAGCGTCATGAGAGAGCAGAGCATCATTAAAGAACAGTTCTCTGCGCTCTGATGATGGCGCGCTGGTGTCCAGCACATGAAGGATGGCGTCCCAAGTTGCAATGTCAATTTTTGGTCAATTATTCTTGTGTATTGGATATTTTCACCTTAAACTGTCATATTGTCACTTCTTTCATTAAACTTATAGTATCTGTCAACCTTTAAATATGGTATTCTTTGTTTACTTGTATCTTTTTGGAACTTGCTGTTTATTAAGTTTTATTCACAAGTTTGGTTATGTTAACACGTCTTTCAATTAACGTAATTTCTCTGGACCAGGTAGGCTTTATCCTGTTGAGGGAAGCGCCAGATAACATGAGACGAATTTTCAATCTCATGGACATAGCCTCCAATGATAATATTGTTGTTATCATTGGACACTGAGAAAGCATTCAATAGAATCGACTGGTCTTTTATGAGAGAGATTCTATTGAGATTTGGTCTGAGTGAAAGCTTCCTAAAAAGCATCATGTCATTATACCCCAAGAGCATTTATCTCATACCAGGGATTCACAACTATTTGACATTTCTAGGGGAACGAGACAGGGATGCCCATTGTCCCCTCTGTTCTTTGCACTATGTTTGGAACCATTAGCAAGAGACACTCTAGATATAAAAGGGATCCAATTAGGTGGCAAAGAGTACAAACTCTTTTTGCAGACATACTACTTACTGTTACTGACCCATTAACTAGCCTTCCTAACATGTTTAAATTACCTTCTAAATTTAGCCACATATCAGGATTTAAAGTGAACACTAATACAAGTGAAGCCCTTAATTTCTCCTTGTCCAAACAATTGGAAAACCTGGTGGCATAAAATTTCCTTTTAAATGGTCTTTGAAGCAAATAACATATTTAGGAATTCAAATTCTGAGACCAACAAAATTAATTTATGATGCCAATTACCCCAACATTATTTAAAACAAATACATAAATATATCAGAATTTGGTCTACCATCAATATCTCGTGGTTTAGTAAAATCCATGCCATCAAAATGAACACCCTACCTAAATTACTATATTTGTTTCGGACAAATCCCAATATCAATTAAATTTAAAGATTTTAAAGCGCTGCAGAGGGCATTCTCAAGCCTAATTTGGAACAATAAAAAACCCAGGATAAATAGAGCAATAATGACTGCATCAATGACTGCATCAAAACAGAGAGGAGGGCTAGCCTCCCCTGATTTGATAAGGTACTACAATGCAGCAAGACTAACCTAATGGTACATCAAGGATTCCCCTCCAGTAGAAATTGAAAAACAAATCCTCTGGGAACAAAACACAAAAGCATACGCCACGGGGTCACCTTAAAACACTCCAGACGCTTATAAGCCATTCCATCGCGTTATGGAAGCAGATAAACAAAATAACTTGTTTAATTGAAAATGGTTCATGGCTAACCCCATTGTGGCTGCCTCAAAGATCTTTCAATAAATAAAAACTTCCAACTAGGATCAGGTCAAGAAACCGCTCACAATAGTAGCAGACATATTGACGGATAGACAGATGTGGTCCACAACTGAATTTAGCTCAAACTTCCAACTTCCACACACAGAATGGCTTAACCTAATGACAATTAAGAATATAATAGGTCAAATTACAGAAAACAATAAACTAGCTAGTAAAAGACTCTTCAAACAATGCTGTTTATATAACTCAGAGGGAAAAAAAACATCACAATACTGTACAACCATCTAATAGACCAAGCAGCCCCCAATAAGCTGCACTACAACACATCTTGGGAAGAGGAACTCAATATAACTTTAGATGAAAAACAATGGGGGGAAATGATCAAGCAGGCAGCAAATGCGTCCTTAAACATTACATTAAAGGAAAATTCATATAAATCTATCATGAGATGGTATCTTACTCCAGCTAAACTTCAGCAGTCAAATAAATTATTGGATGGAAACTGTTCAAGAGGTTGTGCCAGTCTAGGATCTTTGAAACATATGCAATGGGACTGTCCCAAAGTTAAACACATTTAGATTGCAACTTATGACTCTTTAGAGACATTTTGGGGTGTCATGATCTTCCTGATCATGAGTCCCAAGGATTAGTGATCAGGAGGATCATGACATGGGGTAAAAAAAATCTTCAAAAAACAGAGGAAGCATTATTGGGTTTGCCAATTTCAGGTTTATCAAAATCATCTCAATTCTTATCAAACCAAATCTTAGCAACTAGAAGCACAATCGCAAAACATTGGAGACTAACTCCCCCGACATATGAGACTGTACTACGGAAAATCAAATTCATTCAATCCATGAGCATCTTGTTGGCCGAGGTAGACGAGAGATACAGAAGATGAGACTCCTGTTTGGATACTTGGACTCTGAGAGCTGTAGGATAGGATGAGGTTGGTAGGAGAGTCATTTGTGGACTGACAATTTTCAAAATTCCTTCACCATTCTTTAGTTGATTCTTTTTTATGTGATATTTGTATATCTTTTATAGTCTGTTTAAATTCATAAGAGAAATTATATAAGAAACGTTGGATACTTTGTAAAAAATATAAAAATTTATTGAGAAAAGACAGCAGAAAATATGTTCATTGGAGAATGTAAGTTTTTGTTAAAACCAAGACATGTATATGTCTACAATATATGTATGAATAAGATACAATTCTCACAAAAAAAAGATAAAAAAAATAAAATAAACTTCTTCTGTCAACCTTTAGATGTGGTGTTTTTTTATTATGTATATTTTTTGTAGATTGATGTTAAATAAGTATTATTAACATTATCTATGATATTTATAAATACTTGTGTCTTTCTCTAGATTCAATAATAGTTTTAGTTTATGTCATTTTATGACAGTATGAACCAATATTATATGTTATAAATATTACCTCATGGCATTAATCTATGTCACTACTTTCGCCTTATATTTTTACTTATCACAAAGCCAATGTTACTTGAATTGTACCTCTTATTAGCCTTATTAAATTGATTTGGCCAATTGAAAAGGGCTCTATATAGGCACACAGCATATTTATTTTACAGAAGTTTTTAGTTAGTGAACTTCTATCCAAAAGCAAGGTCTTCACTAACTAAAAACTTCTGTAAAAAAAATATGATCTGTGCTTACATAGAGCCCTTTTCAATTGTCCGAATCGCAATTTATCAAGGGTGTATTTAAGTTGTTTCCCTTAATCACAGTGATAATAATATATCTTGTGTTCTTAAACTTACAGCCCTATTAAATTCCTCCAGCTGTAAACCTTTTAGCCTGTAAAGGAGCCCACAAGAGTTACAGCTATTAAATTGGCCTCTTTCAGCTATCCGCAAACGATCTGCGGGTTGCAGGCTGAAAAACCCTATGTACTGTCTAAATCTGAACTCCTTACCACCTAAGCCTTTGATCTTTGAAGCCCGTAGATGTTATGAACGCAAATAGCTATTAAATTGCTACAAAGCCACAAGGACGAACTAGCATACAAACCCGTAAATAGCAAATGGAGGCAAAAAGCCAACGGGTACTACAGAGGACCCGCAAGGGGGTTAAAGTCATGTCAGTAGCACTGTAAATGCAAATATAAACACACTACTGTATTGTGAATTAAAGGGAAAGTGATGTTAGGTATTAAAATTAATAGCACGACATTCTCATGCTTGTACATTTGCAATATAAAATACTTTACTTTAGGTTTAATTTCCGTGTTATATCGATCCCAGAAATTAATGTGTTAATAGATATCATAGAACTCCCATGGACTAGAATGTCATAATTATTGATTTATTAATATTGAATTATTTCTGGAAAGCAGGTCCTATCCAAAGACGTACTTCAAACCCGTAAGGGATTGAAATCTAACCTTCATTTTTCAGTGACGAAATGATGACGATCTCTTTTACCATTGGCTCCATCTAAACCTGCAACCACGAGTTTGACTAACTGATCATGTTAACAGCCACAAATGCAACGTACACAAGAATGGCTTACGGGTTTGGATGTCGGCCACTCCTGTTGCGGGCTTGGCTAATTTTAATTGCTCTGTAACTTCAGAATTTCAATCCTGCAGGCTTTGTGTGTGTACCAGGTCCTCTGTGGGCTTGGAATTTAATATGGTCTTACTTTCCTACTTTTTACTAAAGGAGATTATTCTGTTTTCATATAGTAAACCATATACCTCATGACCATTGGATTTTAGATCATTACAGTTACCAAAGTATATATTTATATTTGTTACCTTGATTATGGTCACTACTTTAACCAATTTTTTCTTACTTTTCACAAAACTGATGTTTATTAGGTTAAAACTCTAAATGAATCTCAGTTACCTCATGGCTTTGAAATGTCACTTCAATACCCCTGCAATTAAACACTGGGAATACAAGATACCTATAAATCACCTTGAAATTAATATTATAAAGTTATTTTTGATCAAAGACCATATGAGTTTTAATGGTCTAAATTAAAAGCCAAGTTATTTAATGAAGTGCTTTCTTTTGAGATTATACTAACTTGATTGCCACTATATTAGTTGCAACTTGCTATCTACAGTATATCTTCAGTTGGCTTCTCTTGTACAATTAGGTAATGTTGCTATAGTGGTATATTTGTTATACACTCTATACCGTGCTAGTTTTACATCAGGGACGCTAAGACTCCAAGGCGGCCGAGTCATTAGGAATCTGCCGACGCACGTTTCATCTGATCTATTATATCAGACTCATTAGGGCTGGCGAGTCTCTGTGGAGCACCATCTTTCGAAAACAGAACTTTTGGGAGTGGTTAAGAAACCTTAACTATTTGTGTGCCATTCAGAATCTGGAAGTGTTTATGCAGTGGCAGTACTGGTACTATATATGAATTATAAACTAGGAACATTATGTTGAATATAAGTAAATAACACCTACAAATTACAAATAAACTCACCACTACATATCTTTTATTTAGCTGAAATTAAATGAGTAGTTAGATAATATTAAATTAATTATAACTGATACCATAAATAAACAAAATAAACCTAAACTCTAAACAAGACATATCTTTGATAAAGAAGTAAATTAGTGATTACACTCCCTAAGGCACAGTGAGCAAGGGGTCCACGTCTGGAGTCCCCTTCTTACCCTTAGGGAGACTAAACCCTAAGGGTAATTTTCATAAACCAAAAAAACTGTCAGAGGTGCTCATCAGAGAAAGAACTAACCTTAATAGGTTAGTTCTATGGCCATGATAAGCCACTCTGAGAGCAACCTTTTTTAGCTCACTTGTGCCCTTCACAGGGAGAAATATCCTGTAGTATATCAGTCTGGTCCCACTCAAGAGTGGCCCAGCCCCGAAATACCAGGCAATTCTCTGATGAGCACCTCTGAATTTTGTATATGCAAATTACCCTTGGGGTTCAGTCTCCCTAAGGGTGAAAGGTCACTCCACACGTGGACCCCTTCTTGCTCACTGTGCCTTAGGGAGTGCAGTTGCATCTCACTGATGAGGCCCAAAAAGGCCGAAACGCGTCTGGGGTTTGCTATTTCTCCTGTTCACGGTAGAATTGCCTGGTATTTCGGGGTTGGGACACTCTTTTGAGTGGGACCCGACTGATATACTATAGGATATTTCTCCCTGTGAAGGACACAAGTGAGCTAAAAGAGGTTGCTCTCAGAGTGGCTTATCATTGCCATAGATCTAACCTATTAAGGTTAGTTTGTTTGCTGATGAGCACCTCTGAATTAGTTTTTTTGTTTAGAATTAATAGCACAAGATTCTCAAACCCCCATATCGGCCCAAAAAATACTTTATCTCATGTTATATCGATCCTGGCAATTAATTTGTTAATACATATACTGTAACTCGCATGTAATAGAATATTATATTTACGGCTTTATCCATATTGCATTATATCTGGAATGTGGGTCCGATCGTAACTCGTAATTTAAGCCTGTATGACTTTGAAATCCAACCTCCATTTTTCAATCCCGTAATGATTACAATCTCCGTTTCCATTGGCTGTTTCAAATCGAGAGTTATGGCATTGATTAATGAATCATGTTCAAGCTTGCAAATGCTACTTACGATGGCATGGTTTCCGATTTTCGCTATCAGCCCATAACCTGCGGGCTTGACGAATTGAAAAGCAAGTTGCAGACGCAAAGATAAATCACTTTTTAGTATATCTACATCTAACAGATTAAATATATGTATATTGAGATCCATTTTTTATCATCATTAATTGTAGATTCAGCTTTTCTTTATACAGAACTCTTATGGACAATATATATCATTCCCTCAATTAGATATTGTTATTGTAAATATTGTTCCTTCAATTCAAGATCCTTAAAAATATTTTCTATAATATTGTTATTATGCCTTCTTAATTTTATAAGGGTGACAAGATTGGTCAGCATAGAAATAAAAGGATATATCCCATATGAACCAGTCTCACATCTAGCGAATCATTCTCTTTCTTAAATAGGTGGTATTCTATAAGATAAGTGTAGTCCTATTGTCACTTTAATATTTATAAACACTGAGGGCCCTATTAAATTATCCCTCGTAGTTCTCTCAGTGCTCGCAAAAGGCAGTTTTCCTGCTGTTTGCGAGTACCGAATCTCTCGCAGCCTGCTTTGCGATATGACTGCGAGAAAATGGCCGAGAATAGGCTCCGAGAGAGCTACGTAGCCTTAAATCTACGCATGATTCTCGCATATCGTAAGAATCCCTACGTGGACAAAAAGTCCACGCAAGGGATCCAAAAGCCTCTACGTGCTGCCTCGGAACAGCCCGAGACAGCAGTGTGAGGCTCCCCCCTGCACCCTATACACATCCCCATGCTGCAGGGGTCTCTGCAGCTCCTCCAGGGTTACCTTATGTCTCTGTGCTGCCTCTCTGATTAATGCCCTGCTTGCCTTGTCCGGGAGTTTTGGTGGTCGGCCGTCTCTTGGCAGGTTTGCTGTTGTGCCATGTTCTTTCGATTTGGTTATGATAGATTTGATGGTGCTCCTGGGGATCCTCAAAGATTTGGATATTTTTTTAAAACCTAACCCTGACTTGTACTTCTCAACAACATTGTCCCTTACTTGTTTGGAGAGTTCCTTGGTCTTCATGGCAGTGTTTGGTTAGTGGTGCCTCTTGCTTATGTGTTGCAGCCTCTGGGGCCTTTCAAAAAAGATGTGTATATGTAATGTGACACTTAGATTGCACACAGGTGGACATCATTTCACTAATTATGTGACTTCTGAAGGTAATTGGTTGCACCAGAGCTTTTTATGGGCTTCATAACAAAGGGGGTGAATACATACGCACATACCAATTTTCTGTTTTCTATTTCTAAAAAATAGTTTTATGTATGTATTTTTCTCATTTCACTTCACCAACTTAGACTATTGTGTTCTGATCCATCACATAGAATTCAGATTAACAAAACATTGAATTTAAGGCTGTAATGTAACAAAATAGGTAAAAAGTCAAGGTGGGTGAATACTTTTGCAAGGTACTGTAAGTATCACTCTTACTACAGAAGTAACAATGTTGCTTTGATTAGTTTTTGAGATGAGATTTCATAAGTGATACATTAGCATTTGCAAAGAGCAGGTGCTGTATAACTGGCAACATTTCTTAGGATTGATATGTGTTATAATACAGCCAAACCAATTCAAACAGTTCAAAATATCATAAAGTGTCATTCAAAATGAGCCTGTTGATGTAATGTACCCTTTAATGGTTAGGTGGATTTCTTATATGCTGTCTGATGAGGAAATTACACATTTTCACTTAATAACAATATGTTGGTCTATATGTAAGCTTTGAAGTTGGCCTGGGAAATGGCTAAACAGTAAAGGTAAGTATAGTATCATAGTGTAACCCCCTGAGTGCATAAATGGTTATAACAGTAATACAAAATGTGAGACAATCTAAACTTATATATCTAATATATATATATATCATTTTCTCTTTTATTTATTCATCTTTTAATGTCATTATCAATTTTTTGACATCTCTCATCACCACTGAATGCTTCCAATTTTTCAATGGTATCATTCAATGAAATCGTAATCTTCTCCAGATTCTCTCGTCTAAATCTAATGAAAATGTCTATCAACATAGATGAACATTCCTCCAAAGCAACCTCTTGTTCTTTAACATATTGGGGATCTTGCATGTCAAATGCACAGTTCGTAATTATTCTAAGTACCCTTGGAATATACTATATATATACAACTAAAACAATTGAAAACTGACATTACAGAAGAGGAAATTTGTCAAAGTATAAAATCTCTGAAAATGGGGAAATCGCCAGGCCCAGACGGATTCCCAAACATATATTACAAAATATTTTCCTCCTCTATAGTGAAACATTTACAAAAAATGTACAATGAAATTAAAATAATAATAATAATGGGAAAGCACCAGCAGAAACATTAGAAGCAGCAATAACTGTAATACCAAAACCTGATAAAGATCACTCAGAATGCCATAACTATAGCCCAATATCACTTATCAATACAGATATAAAGATATATGCTAGTATACTGGCTACCCGTCTAAATCCAATACTAAATGATTTAATCAATAAAGATCGAACAGGTTTTATTAAATCTAGACAATCAACGGATAATACTCGAAAACTTTTGAATATAATTGATTTTGCCCATAAGAGGAAAATACCATTAGTAGCTCTATCATTTGATGCCGAAAAAGCATTTGATAAGAGTGAATTGGGATTTTATACATTTAGTGTTGGATAAATATGGTTTTGGATCGTTTGGATCACATGCGATAAAAACACTTTATACAGAAGTCAATGCATATATAATAGGTGTAGGCTTTAAAACCCATTCGTTTGATTTAAGAAATGGTACTCACCAGGGCTGCCCTATGTCACCACTTATATTTGCCTTAATCATAAAACCATTATTAGAAATGATCTGAAGCTGTAAACAAATAAAAGGAATAGCTATTGGCTCTATTATAAACAAAGTCACCATCTTTGCTGATGATTTATTGGTTACAGTATAGAGTATGGTGACTTACCTATTATAAAGTAAATATTACCAAAATGTAAGTGCTATATTCTAATATAGCTGATAAACATAAATTTGAACTAAAAGAAAGATTCCCGTACAATTGGAGAAGTAATCAAATAACACATTTAGGTATAACATTCAATCAAAACCTAAATAACATAGCTCAAAATAATATGGATAGGCTATTTCTTCAGGTTTCTTCTATATTAACAAGTTGGAGAGATTTGAACTTGTCGTGTCTGGGTAGAATATCACTAATTAAAATGAATATTCTCCCCAAAATAATATACATCTTAAGAAGTCTCCCTTTAAAGATTTCAATTAAAAACTTAAAACAGTTTAAAAAAATACTGGATAAATGTATATACAGAAATAAAAGACCAGGTATCAAACAAGACATTATCTCGAGAACCTTTTCTAGAGGAGGCTTGGCTGCACCGAACATTATTTAATATTCAAATGCTATTCATTTAGTTCATCTTTTAAAATTTACAATAAAAGAAAATAAACCTAAATTCTTACTTACAGAAAATGAGCTAGTTAAAAACATTAACTTACACTATATATTTTGGGATATAAGGATAGATAATAAGACTCTTAAAAAATTACCACTTATTCCCAGAACCTTAATAAAATGGTGGTTCAAATATAATAAAAAAATGAATTGGTAAAATTTCCGGCCCCAAATACTCCAATACATAAATTGTCACTGTAGCTAACCCCTTTCCTAAATATATCTTGGGAAGAATGGGGCATGAAAATTATCAGGGACCTATTTCAGGGACAAAAATTGAAATCATTTGAACTCATATCTGATGAATATCAAGTACCATCTACCAAATGACTGCTTTATGATATTTTATACACATCGGTAATAAGTACAGATTATGGAAAACTACTCAATAGAGAATTGACCGATTTAGAAAAATCCTTAAATGATACTGATAAGAAAAGTACAATATCAAGATACCATAAAATAATAAAATCTCGATTAGAAATAGAAAAAACTGATAATATGGTCTACAACCCAGTGGTATAAAGCATTTTTAATAACAGAGAAAAGCATAATGAACTTGTCCTTAAGAGAAACATTTTTTAACTTAGTGCAGCGATGGTATCTCACTCAAGTACAAAAAAAATAGCCCCACAAAAAAATCATGGTTATTGCTGGAGATGTGGAAATCAAATAGGAACTCAAGAACATATGTGGAAAAAAAGGAACTGTACCTATATTAAGGAATTTTGGATATCTTGTCTAATGTATATATCAAAAATGATCAATTTTCAACTAAAAATAACCCCTTAGACTGTATTTCATATTTTTCCAAGTAAAATTAACTACAAAGTAATGTGATTATAAATATTTTAATGGTGGCCAAGTGGCTTATAGTTAGAGGATGGAAAAAATTATCCTTACCGACTTGGACTGAACTTGTGACCATTGTAGAGAGAAATAAACAAATAGAATTGGAGTATTCAACGCTTTCACACGGTTCGTCAAAAAAAATTAGTCTAAAACGGTCTCTTTGGAATATACAGTAAGTTGTCTAACTATTAATGCTGCAAAGGAACTTAATAAGAGAAGAGACGAAAAACATAAATAATATAGATGAATGTAGAAAAGAAAGATAGAAGTAAACAATCTCACAAATCTTTAAAACCTCTTACTCCTCTCCTCCCCAGAACTGAACTATGGTATGCTTTGATATGGTAAACAAATGTATTTCCTATGACTTAACTTGAATTACTTAAGTTCAATTGTGGTTCCACTTTGTTGATGTTTTTTTTTTCTGTCTGATTGTTTGTAGTTTTGATGTCTGGATTTTACGGTTTGTAAAATTTTGTAATTTTTTATGGAATTTTGAACTGAAAATAAAATAATAAAAATTTTAAAAAATCTGTGTGGCGGAACCTTTTGTTACAAAAATCCCTGTGGTAAACGGCCATCCTTGTCACACTGGTGTCAGAAGAGGGGTCCTATAGTCTTGGTTTAGAGGACTACCCGGCCGCCAACATGGAAGAAATGATGAAAGCCTTAATGATGACGACAGCAGCCCAACAAGAAACTAACCGGCAACAACAAGAGACAATCCGGCAGCAGCAGGAATTTATCCGGTTGTTGGCCACCCAAGTGAACCAGACCCAGGCAGCTGTAGAAAGACTTACCACCAGTCAGGAACCTTACCAAAGATGAGTAAGGAAGACGATATAGAGACCTATCTGATGACATTTGAAAGGATTGCGGTGAGTAAGGCTTGGCCTCCTACTCAGTGAACTGAGATACTTGCTCCCTTCCTTTTTGGTACTGCCCAGCGAGCCTACTATGACCTTCCGGCTGACCAGGCCTCCAACTACACGATACTAAAAAGAGAGATTCTCGCCCGGGAAGGAGTAAACCCAGCGGTAAGGGCCCGCAGATATCATCAGTGGGAGTATAGCCGGCACCAACCTACCTGGCAATAAATGTATGATCTCCTCCATGTCTGTCCTGAAAACAAGTCACCAGTCCAGATAGTGGAAACATTATTCATGGACCGTTATTGGAGGGCCCTACCCAAGGAGAGGAGATATTGGGTAGGACAAGGAGGAGCTACAACCCTAGATGAAATGATCAATGGGGCAGAACTGTATCAGGTCTGTAAGGAAGTGCCTGAGAGTCCTAGGCCCGAGGTACCTCGTGAAGAAGGGAGGTTCCGAATGGAGAAAAAGTCTCTTCCTGAAAGAAACACTGGCAGTATTTGGAGACCTCAACCTGAATTTCAGAGGACCGTGAGAAAGGAACCCGGAGGGGAGAAGACAGACCCCCTTTTAGCCCCAGAGGAAAGCAGAAAACTTTTGGGAGCCGGATAAAATGCTTCCAATGTGGAGAGTATGGCCATATTGTTGCCCAATGCCCGAGTCCCGAAGAGCCCATGCAATGTGAGATGGGGATCGCAATTCCCCAAAGTGACTTGATCACTCTAGTGGGACTAACGGAGACCCTGCACCCATTCACGACAAAAGTGCTACTAAACGGTAGGAGTGTCGTAGGTCTGAATGACTCAGGGAGTGCTGTTACTCTAATATCAGGAAAGACAGGGGTCTCTAAAAGAATGAGAAGCGTGTGTGCATGGCACAGTAATGACCTATCCTACCCAGTCCTTTTGGCTAGAAGTACAGGTGTTCCGGGCAAAGATGATAGGCCCCGAAGTTCCTAGGCTCCCGTATCCCATGGTAGTGGGACGGGACTTCCCACATTTCGAAACTCTTCTAAAAATTAAAACAGCTGAGAATGCGGAGTGCAGACAGAATCTCCAGCCCAGTTCCATGGTAAAACTCGGAGAAATATTTCCTTTCGTTGACCCCGAATTATTCTCCACCCGGGGAAAACAAAACGAGAAAAGAAAGACTGAAAGCGTAAAAGATTGGTACCTGGGTATAAGCCAAAACAGGCCCATGAGGAAGCACTAGCTGCCTCCCAAGAAAATCCCGAAGAGGTAGCAGAAACTTCCAACCCCCAAAACCTCTCAGGAGAGAGCGACCCCATGACGGACCAACTTCCCAGATTAGGGCATACGAGGAATTTTGGTAGGGATCAAGCAAATTACCCCCTATTGCAGAGAATACGAGAGGAGGTGGTGGAGGTAAATGGTATCCCAGTAACAGGAAGAGAAAACCCACCCAATCCGCATTTTAGAACCAGAAAATACCTCTTATACAGGGTTGTCAAGACCAACAAGGAGGTACTAGAACAATTGCTTGTGCCCCAAAGCTACCGACGGATAAAAACTTTGGATCGTATACTAAAAAGGTTCTATTGGCCCGGGATATTCGCCGAAGTAAAGAGAGACTGTCTTTCATGTCCCGAATGTCAACTTACGAGTCCAAGACCCAGACTGAGGACCCCCCCTCGTTCCATTGCCAATCATAGATGAATCTTTTGACAGGATTGCAATGGATCTGGTAGGTCCACTGGAAAAAAACGACTAGGGGTCATCGGTATATTCTGGTTATCTTGGATTACGCGACTAGATACCCCGAGGCATTTCCCTTGCGGACTGCAAGCTCAAGAAGTGTGGCCAAAGAGCTGGTACTCCTGTTCTCCAGGCTAGGGATACCCAGGAAAATTCTTACTGACCAGGGTACCCCGTTCATCTCCAAGTTAATGACGGAGATGTGTAATTAGCGGATTAGTGGAACGGTTTAACCGCACCCTGAAGGGCATAATTCAAAAAGTAGTTGACTGAGATGGAAAAAATTGGGATTTGCTATTATCCTGCCTCCTGTTTGCCATAAGAGAGGTACCCCAGGCCACGACTGGTTTTTCACCCTTCCAGCTGTTATACGGACGCAATCCCAGGGGAATCCTGGACAACGTTTGTGAAGCTTGGGAAGCCCAAGAAAAGCCTGGCCATAGAGTAAAGCTTGAAAGAGAGGATGGACCAAGTGAGACCTCTGGTAAGAGAACACCTAGAACAAGCCCAAGCTAAACAGAAGACGTATTATGACCAAACTGCGCAAGTTCGGAAATTTCAGCCAGGAGACTGTGTGATGGTGTTAGTTCCTACAGCCGAGAGTAAACTACTAGCTCAATGGCAAGGGCTGTATGAAATTATAGAAGCAGTGGGTGACGTAAACTATAAAATAAGACAACCTGATAGACGGAAACAGGAACAAATATACCACATAAACTTGTTGAAGCCATGGCGGGACAGGGAAGTTGCAGTGAATTTTGCCTCTCCCGTTTTAAGTTTTGAGGAACCAATACACAAGATACAGATATCTGCGGAGTTGTCCCCATAGCAGAGAACCGAAATGCTGATGATGATCTACCGAAACTGCAACGTCTTTTCAGCACTTCCAGGACGAACAACGGAAATCAGTCACTACATTACTACCAAGCCCGGTATGAAAGTACGAATCAGACCATATCGGATCCCGGAAGCAAAGAGGGCAGAAGTACGGGAGGAAGTGGAGAGCATGCTAAAAGCTGGAATCATCGAGGAATCCTCTAGCGATTGGTGTTGCCCCATAGTCCTCATACCCAAGCCCGATGGCACCACACGGTTTTGCAGTGATTTTCGGAAGTTAAACGCCATATCCCAGTTTGATGCCTATCCACTTCAGCGGATTGACAAATTGGTGGATAACCTAGGAAAAGCCTGTTTCCTCTCAATGTTGGACCTTACCAAGGGTATTGGCAAGTTCCATTGTCCCAATCGTCCAAACAGAAGACGGCCTTTTGTACACCGGAAGGTCTTTTTCACTGTAAGGTAATGCCGTTTGGGTTACATGGGGCCCCAGCCACCTTTCAGCGACTCATGGATAAAATTTTACGACCTCACAAGACTACCCAGCCGCATACCTGGATGATATTGTTGTGTATACCCTTGACTGGGATATGCATGTGGAGTAGCTGGAGAGAGTCTTAGAAAGCCTATGGAAAGCTGGTCTGACCGTAAAGCCTGCCAAGTATAACCCAGGACAGATGGAGGTGAAATACTTGGGGTACGTAGTAGGTCGTGGATTAGTCTGACCTCAAGTACAAAAAGTCGAGGCCATACAGGCATGGCCAAAACCCTAAGGAAGAGACATATACGTGCTTTCCTGGGCTTGGTGGGCTACTACCGACGATTTGTTCAAGATTTCGCTACAATAGCAGCCTCATTAACTGAGTTGACCAAGTCGAGAGCTCCAGACATGGTCAACTGGAACCCGGAAGCAGACACATCCTTTGAAGACCTGCGGTCAGCCTTGTGCCGTGAACCGATGTTGGTGGCTCCTGTTTTCTGAGGTGGGGCTTGGGGCAGTGTTGTCACAAGTGCAACAGGGAAATGAACAGCCAGTGCTTTATTTAAGTCGGAAACGGTTACCCAGAGAAAGAAAGTAGTCTGTGGTAGAGAAGGAATGTTTGGCCATTAAATGGGCAGTGGATGCCTTGCGATACTACCTTTTTGGTCATCGATTCACACTGACCACACCCTGCTACAGTGGATGCACCGCAACAAGGGAGCCAAAGCCAGAGTGATAAGGTGGTTCCTGTCCCTGCAGCCCTTGTTTTTTTATGTGGTTCACAGATGAGGGAGTCTCCAGGGTAATACGGATGCCCTTTCCCGGTTCTACTGCCTCTCGGCGGACGCTCAAACCCCTGGTTTTGAGCTGGGGGGGGGGGGTCACAAAGCCAGGTGGACCCACGGATACATTATAGAAGCCATTAGCTGCACCTGAAGTGTCAAGCACACTATTTAAATCCCCAGGAACTAACAGCCAGGAAATGGAGTCTGGAGGAAAGTAAGAGGACAGACACAGGAAGTGTGGGTGCTGGAATCAGAGAGCGACAAATTAAGGAATCTGTTGGAAACATGTCCAATCTGCTGAGGACCTGTGCTACAGACTGAAGCCACCTGCAAGGCCGAATATAATACTGAAAGGTCAGAAATTAATTTTGTACTTAATTACCCCCAGGGAAGAGACTGTTATGCTTCACAAGTCGTTAATCTTCTAGAGTAAACTTGGTACTCGTTACAAGGATCCCTGGGGGTGGGTACTCGGACAGAAGGGTGGGCCGGTACCCATAAAACATATCAGAGACGGTTGTATCCGATCCACAAGAACCACTGCTGGAAGTAGCATGATAGGATTCATTGTTTTCTCTGTGAATCATATTTCTCCGGAGCAGAAAAGCTTCCCGGGTGTAGTCAGGGTGTTCCTGAATGTTTAGACAGAACGTTTATGTACATTTTTATTTTCATTTTTTTTCTCAAAGTTAATTTCTACTTCTGGATCCTTGTTTATGCATCCTAAAAATAAACAAGTCTCCTACATCATAAATCTATGTATTGCGGAACCTTTTGTTACAAAAATCCCTGTGGTAAATGGCCATCCTTGTCACAATTATATATATATATATATATATATATATATATATATAAGTCTACACACCCCTGTTAAAATGTCAGGTTTCTGTGCTGTATAAAAATGAGACAAAGATAAATCATTTCAGAACTTTTTCCACCTTTAATGTGACCTATAAACTGTACAACTCAATTGAAAAACAAACTGAAATCTTTTAGGTGGAGGAAAAAAATAATAATGTGGTTGCATAAGTCTGCACACCCTCTTATAACTGGGGATGTAGCTGTGTTCAGGATTAAGCAATCACATTCCAAATCATGTTAAATAGGAGTCAGCATACACCTGCTATCATTTAAAGTGCCTCTGATTAACCCCAAATAAAGCTCAGCTGCTCTAGTTGGTCTTTCCTGAAATTTTCTTAGTCGCATCCCACAGCAAAAGCCATGGTCCACAGAGAGCTTCCAAAGCATCAGAGGGGTCTCATTGTTAAAAAAGGTATCAGTCAGGAGAAGGGTACAAAAGAATATACCATGTAACACAGTGAAGACAGTCATCATCAAGTGGAGAAAATATGGCACAACAGTGACATTACCAAGAACTGGAGCTCCGTCCAAAATTTATGAAAAGACGAGAAGAAAACTGGTCTGGGAGGCTACCAAGAGGCCTACAGAAACATTAAAGGAGCTGCAGGAATATCTGGCAAGTACTGGCTGTGTGGTACATGTGACAACAATCTCCCGTATTCTTCATATGTCTCGGCTATGGGGTAGAGTGGCAAGAAGAAAGCCTTTTCTTATGAAGAAAAACATCCAAGCCAGGCTACATTTTGCAAAAACACATCTGAAGTTTCCCAAAAGCATGTGGGAAATGGTGTTACGGTCCGATGAAACCAAGGTTGAACTTTTTGGCCATAATTCCAAAAGATATATTTGGCGCAAAAACAACACTGCACATCACCAAAAGAACACCATACCCACAGTGAAGCATGGTGGTGGCAGCATCATGCTTTGGGGCTGTTTTTCTTCAGCTGGAACTGGGGCCTTAGTTAAGATAGAGGGAATTATGAACTGTTCCAAATACCAGTCAATATTGGCACAAAACCTTCAGGCTTCTGCTAGAAAGCTGAACATGAAGAGGAACTTCATCTTTCAGCATGACAACGACCCAAAGCATACATCCAAATCAACAAAGGAATGGCTTCACCAGAAGAAGATTAAAGTTTTGGAGTGGCCCAGCCAGAGCCCAGACCTGAATCCGATTGAAAATCTGTGGGGTGATGTGAAGAGTGGGAGTATTTTTGCAAAGAAGAGTGGGCAAATCTTGCCAAGTCAAAATGTGCCATGCTGATAGACTCATACCCAAAAAGACTGAGTGCTGTAATAAAATCAAAAGGTGCTTCAACAAAGTATTAGTTTAAGGGTGTGCATACTTATGCAACCATATTATTTTATTTTTATATTTTTTCTTCCCTCTACCTAAAAGATTTCAGTTTGTTTTTCAATTGAGTTGTACAGTTTATAGGTCACATTAAAGGTGGAAAACGTTCTGAAATTATTTGTCTTTGTCTAATTTTTTTACAGCACAGAAACCTGACATTTTAACAGGGGTGTGTAGACTTTTTATATCCACTGTATATATATATATATATATATATCACAAATGTTTTAGATACACAACTTAATCCAATCGATAGGTTAATACTGAAAGGGGGGTTTTATCCTGGTAAACAACACTAGGACATTGTTAAATTTGATAGTTTGTTAATACTAACAAGACCCCTTGGGTCTCATTCTATTAAGGGTCGTAAAATGGCTGCAAAACTGTGATTCCTTGCGGCCAGCTTACGGCCCTGCGTAGCACTATGGCTACGCTGCTATTCAAATGGATGCCGCCACAAGGAGGTCCCCCTTACGGCCGGCCACAAACTATGCAGTCGTCCGCAAGCATTTCCCGAGCGCCCGTAAATAGTGTTTCAAGACGCAAAGTCGGAACACTGGAAATGCAAATAAAAATTTAAGACAGCACTGTAAAAGATAGGACACATAATGGGGGACATGAGGATTAATAGCAACACCCTCTCAAGCTTGCACATCGCCCAAATCCAATATTTCATTTCAGGTTTATTTTCCGTCCCAAGTCCCACGGGCTTCAATGACCTTGAAGCCAGTAAATCGTTGTTAAAACCTGTACGGGTTTGGAGGTTGAAGACAGCAAACTCAAAGCATTGTAGAAGCAAATATATATTCAATCCAGCACTGTAAATGATGGGGAATACAATGGGGGACATGAGGATTAATAGAAAAACAAACATTCTCAAGCTTGCACATCGCCAAATTATAATCTTTGATTTTAGGTTTAATTTCCGTCCAAAGTCCCACGGGTTTCAAAGTCCTCCAAGCCCGTAGCTATTCAAGCCCGTGCGTGCTTGGAGGATGAATGTCCTTTAAGCCCGTAGCTCGTTATTCAAGCCTGTACGTGCTGAAGGTTGAAGGTATCCATTTTGTAACAGATTTTGCAGACTGCATGGCGTTTAAGCCTGTAACCCTAAAATGGAGGCCCAAACATTTTTTACAATTATTTTAATATTCCTCATATGGAATGGTCAACACCCATACATAAAATTCAGGCCAAATTAACCCTTTCCCACTCACAATCTCCATTGTAGACCCTAAAACAGCCATATAATAGAATATGGCACCCCGACATTGTCGCGCACAGCAAATGTGTTTTGACAACATGAGGCTGACATGAGAGCGCCGACAGCAGAGCGCAGTTCTGAGGTTTGATACTAGTGCGTGCCGATGAAAGGGCGCAAGTGGTATGGCCTAACGCCATGAACCGTTCTAACCCTTGTAGCTGCAGCCTAATCTTAACCCTTAGACCCTGATTGTTCATTCAGTCATAACGGTATAACAAAGCTTTATTATTTTACACATACCACAATCAGCAGTGGCCAAGATTGGGCATTCATATAACGGTATAACAAAGCTTTATTTTCTAGACAGAAAATTATCAGCAGTGGTCAAGACTGTGCATTAATATCATGGGTGTGGTGTGGGTAGGTCCCGAGAGATCAAGAGGCTGGAAAAAAGGGGAAACCTACAGGGGCCAATCTAATAGTCTAGAATAAGCATGGATGCATAGCACCTACCAGGGTCACATGCTGTCACTACACTACGCTGCAACCGGAATCTGATGAAAAAAACATCACCACAAATCACTCCACTTAACTGAAGAAACCATTTATGTGCCTAGCACTTACAAATTGTAACTAGATCTGCTCAATGAAACAGATGATTCAACCTCTGGACTGTGTAATCCAATCCAGTTTCACACAGAGTGTGGTGACAAAACAAAAATCTGAAAAAAATGGTCAATTAAAAAAAGGCAGAGGAGGATAAAAAAAATGAATCACAATGAATGTACAGTACAGTGCTAAATACTGTACCAATATACCAACTCACCTGATTCCCATCTGCAAACATTAATAACTATTAGCTAGGTCTCTGGATAATTAGCAATTTGGGGAAATACCCATTAATACGGAGAGGACACAAAGCTCAGCAGCCAGATTCACTGTCACTAACATCAGCTCGATATTGAGGTCAGGATCACATGCTTCACTAGTGCATATATTAATGCTGGCTGTTATTTACATGCCATTGTGAGACTATGCAAGTCCACCGCCATAGCGTTATTAGTCTACATTTAAGCTAAAAACAAGCATGTGTAAGATATCTGGCAATGTGAGAGCTTTAATATTGTGGGAGCTACATGTTAAGGGGGGCTTTCATTGAAGTCTACCTGCGAGGCACTGGGAAAAGCTTACACCTCATAATTCCTCCACAATGCTTGCAAATGCAGGAGATGCCTACATGGACCTGAATTGAACCTAAAAAAAACAAAAAGAAAGAGAAGCAAAAACAGACAAAACCTACAAAATAAGGCCTGAAAACATCATAGGGCCTGCAGCATCTCTGCTCAACAGCACACCTCAGTGACAGTTTATTGGTCACAATACTAACCAAATATAGCCTAGCTCCAGAGTTTTGGATCTTGGCCTATATGATGGTGATATTTGGGGCCTCATTCAATTGCAATTTGGCCAATTGAATATAAGCACAGAGCATATGTTTTGTACAGAGGTTTTAGTTAGTGAAGACCTTGCTTTTTTTTGTGCACTAACTAAAAACCTCTGTAAAACATATGCTCTGTGCTTATGGAGAGCCCTATTCAATTGCCCAAATCGCAATTGAATGAGGCCCTTGGTATGCAAATGGCTACCTCCCATTACACGGTCCATGATCCTCTGCTCTTTGCACACGTTGGGTTCTTTTTAATCTGTCACCAATTGATGGTCACTGAGGAGTGCTGTTTAGAAGGCAAAAACATGTCTGCAGACCCTATGGGCGTCATTCAATTGCGATTTGGCCAATTGAATAGGGCTCTATATAAGCACAGAGCATATATTTAGTTACAGAAGTTTGTAGTTAGTGAAGAGCTTGCTTTTGGATAGAAGTTCACTAACTAAAAACTTCTGTAAAAGAAATATTCTCTGTTCTGATATTGGGCCCTAATCAATTGGCCACATTGAAATACAATGAGGCTCTATGTCCTCCTCCGCCTGGGCCCAGGGCCCAAATACTCCGTCTCCCCACGGGGGGGGGGGGGGCGAGGCAGCTGGATAACAGGTGGCAGACACATTATGGGAGGAAAGGCTGCGCTGCTCCTGAAGCGGGGACTGGGAGATCCCTGTGGATGGTGGGCTGGGGTCCATCTCCTGCCTGAGCAGCCCGACCTGAAGGTTTTCCGATGTGAGGTGGTGCCTCCTCACCTCCCTGGACAGCCTGGCCAGGCTGCACATCACCTGCGAATTGTGGGCAGAGATACTGGCCTCCAGTGGTGTTGGGCCCGGTCAGGTCGTGGATAGAGAGATAGGGAAAGTCTCTGGAGGATGGGCATGGTTGGGTCAAATGTTCGCAAGGATGTGGTGGGTGAGTCCCCCAACCCATCCTCTGATCTTCCTTCCTCCTCCCCGTGCCGTATGCTCGTGGTTGGGGTCCGATGCCCCAACCGCCTCTGGCTGGTCACAGGACCCAGACCTCCTCCTGGATGCTGAGAGATAGAGAAGAAAGGTACATGTCATTAGTATGTTGATTAATACAGTAATGTGTTCATTTCTAATTATCTGTCATCTAGCCTTGAATATGGATGATTCTCCTCTTTGCAACTCTGATTAGTTATCTTATAATAGCCGTTATCTATTCATAGGTTCCTGTTCTTGATGGTTCTCGGCTCAGAACTCTATCTGTATTATGGCTGCTGTCTGTAACTGCATAGGCTGCAGTTGGCACACCAATACATGGACTCTCTATTACAGGGGTGTCCAAACTTGGTCCTGGATTGCAAGATATCCTTTCTGTGCACAGGTGAGTCAATCAGGATGACTGAAGAAGCGATTGACTCACCTGTGCACAGCAGGGTTATCATCAATCCAGGCATGTGTGTGGCCCTCCAGGACCGAGTTTGGACACAACTGCTCTATTGCTTGATTACGGTTGTGGTGACCAGGAATGACAGTGATTTGTCAGCTTCGTGAATTTAATGACGCATCCATTTATACCTTATTAATTCCATGGAGCTGACATGTTGGTCATCAAGTACATGTGTAGTGTGTGTGATGCACATGTGGTGGCACGTTGGTGTATGTCATATTCACCTGACATGGAGGCTGGGTCCTGCTGGTACACTGGGGCTGAAGCTCCAGCTGTGGCTGAGGATGTAATAATGTCCCATGCGACCCTCTCATAGACGAGGTAATTGACCCTCCGCCCCCCGTCCTCCTAGGCCATCTTTCTCCTCACCACGGGCCTGATGTCATCAAATTTATGTTTGATTGAGACTCTGCCCACAGTCCGCCACACTGTTTACCAAATGTAGCCTCTGCTGCCAAGCATCAGCCCTGCGCCCAGCCTTAACTTCCCTCCCCCCAAGGTGATAATGGGGCGGTCACGTATAGCCTACTGGAGGACCAGATGCTCCTCCCGGCTACAATTGTGGGCCCTGGACCTGCCGCCAGCCTCTTGCTCCCCCGACTGGGGAGCCTCTTGCTCCCCCTCTCCTACACCACTCCACTCTCCTCCCTCCATCTCCTCTCCTCCAACTCCTCTCCACCCTACTACTCCTCTCCTCCCTCACCCTCCTTCCTCTTACTCTCCTACCTCCTCACATCCACGCCCCGGGACTCACTGCCACTCCTCTCCCCCAACTTTCCCCTCCTCTCCCTCCATCACCACCTGAAAAGGAAAGAAAGAGACATTCAGAAATGTTTTAGTGGGTTTGCCCCCCACCCCCAGGTGCCCCATTCTGATCGCCTATAACAAGCTTTCTGCTTGGATATCATTGTTGTAACTGTAGTAATCCACCTTAAGTGGACAGAGTCTGTGACAGAGCAGTGGGAGGGGTGTACAGCACCTCTCACTCCGGACCTGAGTAGCGCTGATGAAACACGCTAGAGCCAAACTTTTATAACAAATATGTAAGGGTCAGTTATAGTTTGCATACATACAAGGTATGTGGCTATTTACTGTGTGCCTCTATCATGTGTGGAGAGTGGCCCATGTCTGAGGCCACTTATATCCTGTCTGCATTATCCTCTGCACATATTCCTGGGTGCGGTCCCTATCCTGAAGCCATCTTCTGTATCAGAGGTAGTAGGAACTACATGGTCCTGCTGGGCTAGCCTGGATCTAGGTTCTTGTCAAGCCCCATTGAAGAAGCAGGTTGTTACGCTTATGTGTATTGCAAATATGTGTAATCTGGAAATATGTGTAGGTCTTAAGTGTAGAAACGTATGAGATAGAATAAAAAACATAAAAAAAAAGAAACTTACCTCCCTCCACCAAACTCATCTCCCCACAAACACCTCCTCTCCAAACCTATAAACAATAAAAAAAACACAATTGTACTTCCCTCCAGTGTACTCAAATGTAGGAAGTGTAAACACCGAAAAAGAATATAAAACACAGCTTGATAGATTGAAAAGTATGTTCAATGCAACTTACCTCCCTCCAAACAACTCCTTGCTGGACAATATCCCACTGAAACTCCAAAAACCTAAATAACAACAATAAAAACAAACAATAAAAAAAAACACAATTTTACTTCTTTACACCGTACTCCGTAAATGTAGTAAGTGAAAATATAAACCGATACTTGATAGTAAAGCAACTTACCTCCCTCCAACAGTCCTGAACCAATAACTTACCGAGCTACGGGAACTGCGTGCTACTTCCGCAGAAAATTCAACACAGTCAAGGCATGGGCGCGTGTCAATCATATTTATAACCTCCCACTGTCAATCAATTGGTCTATCCCATGTGGCGCGCTGCGTTATTCTGCTATTGGTTGGTTCGGGCAGGTCGCGACTAGTCAGTCCCCCTTCCAGCTTGCGAGCTCGCCTGAATGTCATGGCCTTGAGTTTCAAGGCTGTGATTTACACCCGGCTAGATATTAAATTTAAGGCCGCATCCGTTGCGGGTCTCACGATGCACTTATGGGCTTGGAATGAAATATATGGCTGCAAGGGCCCTATGAGTATTGATGAAGCAAATTACTGGCACAACAATCTCCAATGATTAAATATGTAAATAAGAGATATATTTTTATTGTCATGTAAATCCTCAATATGGCTGCCATATTAACCCTATAGCACTAACAAAGGCTACAATGTGTAAACATATCAACATCATCTAATTTACATCTCACTCATCACATCTACATTTAGGAAAACAAATAGTGGCTATATTTTAACTTCGACATTACATAGATCAAGTAGCATGGGGCCAAAATAAAATGTGGGCCAGAACTTAAGGGGTTACAAATTAAACTGGCTAAACCAGTCCATGATCTGGGAAATTCATTATATGATCAAGCTCAGATACACCAGTGAGCTATTCTAATGGTGAAATCCACCAGCATAATCACAGCTGCGGTAATTAGCAAGCTATAAAACAACATCATCAGTCAGGCATTAGCATGTCTGAACCATCATGGATAGCAGCAACCTGAGTGCGTTGTATAGGTATGAGTAGAGCGCAGCATCGTAGGAATGGATATTTGTTTCGAAGTGATAGAGGGGCGGCTGGGAGTGAATGAGTGTGCTGATGCAATCCATGGTGGTCCGGAACCAAGCCAGGCAAGTGGCTCATCACAGGATATGCCTAGGGTCATGGTGGGGGATCAGGTAGGGGAGAGAGCTCCAGTGGCACAGGGACAGGGGGATGTGAGGGCACCTGCGGACAGGGCTGTTGGGTGTGGCAGATGAGGGACCCCTAGAGGGTGTGGCATATCAAGTGGGGGCTTCTGCCCAGCCAGACCCATGTGGGGGGGGGGGGCTGGGGAGCAGCCCCAGGAGCCTGCCAGGAGGCTTTGTGTACCCAGGGTGAGAGTCACATTAGAGGGGTTAACTGATGTGTAAGTGTATGAGCATTTTAGGCTAACCCGTGCCAGCCTGGAGGAGCTCTATGCGGTCTTGAGGGAGGACCTGGAGCCTTCCTCACGGACCAATAGAGCCATCCCAGACATAACACAGATGTTAGCCGCCATACACATCCTATCATCTGGTAGTTTTTAGACCACTGCTAGCATAGTAGGAGGAACGTCTCCAGCAAGTCTTTTATGGTGCCGGAGTATATTCCTCCATGCAATTGTTTCCCGAAAGTTGCCAGATACATCAGTTACCCCCACACTGTGGAAGAGATCTTGAACGTCAAAGCGGATTTCTTTCGAATAGGAGGTATCCCTAATGTGCTCGGTGCTATAGATTGTACACATGTAGCATTGATGCCTCCTAGAGTTCAGGAAGCGCTGTACAGAAAATCGCAAACACTATCATTCCCTCAATGTACAGGTTGTTTGACATGCGCATACAAAGTGTGATTGCAGGTTTCCCAGGAAGTACCCACGATGCCCATATCCTGCGTCAGTCATCCACCCATCGCTATTTTGAGTCCAGCCAAGCTGGACGAGTACCCATAAAGGATGGCAGGCAAGCATATCTTACCAAAAGCGAATCCCCTAACATATACATCATGTTCCACCGTAATGCTATGATGTTGGCATGTGACTAAGGGGGAAGCGCAACTTTTAAACGCGCGACAAATGCGTGCCGAAAAGATTGCGTCAATAGCGAGCCCGACATCTGCGCTCAGGAGTTAAGATAAGGACTTAAGGGTAGACTTAGAGATTTTAGGGTAAGGGGTCTTTGGGTTAAGGTTCTGAGTGTTCGTGTTAGGCATGGGGTCTGAGGGGTTAGGATTAGGCATGGGATCTCAGTGGTTAGGGTTAGGCATGGGGTCTGAGAACTTGGGTTAGAGGGGTTCGGGCCGTTAGGCGATAGATTCTACAACTTGCGCTCTTTTATCATCGCACATTTGCCATCCAAATTTCAACAGCGAGCTACTGTTAAGGCGCTTCTGTCAGCGACGTATTGTCGGCGTGCATTTGCCCAGCACCCTAAAGTAGGGGTGCTGAGTAACGGAGTACCACTGACTGAGCCGTTGCATCGTAGCTTGTTGATGGTCATAGGAGTAGGAAGTTCCAACCCACAGATCCCTAAACAATTGTCACATGAATCATTGTGTATATGTACAGATGCTTTAACAAGCATCACAACATCACATTCATATCTACATCTCCCATTTTTGTTTCCTTCAGGTGATGCAGGATATGGGTGTTTGCCGTGGTTGTTGACCCCTGTGAGCATTCCACACACAGAGGGGGAGGAGAGGTATAATGCGGCCCATGCCGGAACCCGGAATGTAATAGAGCGCACCTTTGGCCTCCTGCAGATGCGCTTCAGATGTTTACATTCCGCTGCCGAAGCGCTATAGTATAAACAAGTTAAGGTTTGTCACATCATCATGACTTGCTGTTGTCTTCACAATATACCAGTACAGGCCAACTGTCTGGGGAACATTGATGATGCGCTGCTTGAACCGGAGGAGCGCTCAGTACCTCCCCCTGGTGTGGATAATGTTCAGAGGTAAAAACTACGTGCCCACGTCATTCGGGAGTACTTCCCATGTAAGTCCAAAATAAATAACCAACTATAATGTACCTTGATTATGGTAACGAATACAACTCTTTTCTCCTCCCCCATTGTCATACAGATTAGCCAACAGTCCACGGTAGAGGATAGCTTTGTGATCTAATGTAGGTCTTGTGATGCATTACCACTGGATCAATTACAGCCTGCTCTGATATTCGTTAATGGTAAGTATGCACACATTACCATATACATTATATATACGGATATCTGCAAACCTCCAGAAATTAAGCTAAATGATGATATATTCCACAATGTCAATGGATATAGGCCCCACCATCGTATTTGAAAACCTCTTCAAAGAACATTAATTTTCCCAATGTCTGATCATGCTAATCCACATCCCATGGAGGTCAATGCAATTCATAGAAATCTGATAATATGAACATACGAGCATATTGTAGACCATAATCAATGTTCCGCATGGGATGCAAAGAGGGGATCTCTCCTGTTATGTGTCAGCAAATGGCGGCAAAAGCATTCCCAGTCAGATAACAGGAATGGTCTCAATGATATGTTTAAACTAGGAATCATTGTGCAGTATATCATGTTCAAAGTGGATTGTGTGTCTCATATCATCATATTGCCATTACAGAACTGCTGCCGTGTATCAACACATTGTTTACTCACACAGACATGGGAAACGACCTGTACAGCAACAGAACATCAGCTATATCAATGTCGTCTACATTGGAAGTGAGTATTTGCGATAAACATGTGCATGTATGCATGAGAGGAAATTACTAAGCACTCCATTAATGTAGGCCTAACTTTCTTTTCCCAAAGACATCATCTACGTATTGCTGAAGCAGTCACAAAAGATTTTTGGACCATGTAGACATATCCTGGGAGAACAGATCTCTTCATTGAATACTCCACTTGACCCCATCCAAGGTAAAGCACCACATGTGGATGTCCGAACATGCATCAATGTGTGATAGTTGTGATCTTCCATTTCTCTTACAGGCTGCACTGGTCTCTCTCTCTCTCACAATCTCTTTCCGGCTCAACCACCTTATCCCACCCCTGTTTAGCCTTAATTTATTGACTCACACAAGTCTTTGACACCTGAACGAATAGCAACTTCTGCTAACTATTCCTATTAACCCTTTACACTGTGTTTCCTCTTGCCTTCTTCCTCATATCCCCCTGCCTTTTCCTCAGACTCCTTACTTCTCCCCTTTTTGTCTCCAACATAGCCATTTCACCTCTCATGCCCACCTCTCCCCTTTTATTTGCCCATCAGCTAATCGTACTCAAGCTGTGGTTAAACTATGTGTCTCCTGACTGTCCCATCTGCAGATTACATTATCTGTCCACTAGGGGCAGATACCTTAATACATAATAGTGCCTCTCACTTTACATCTGATCCCTTTCCTCTCCAACTAATGCATACCTTTCTACTTGACACAACTTCCTTCCTATGTATCTCTCACTTCCTTATTAACCTTGCTATTCTTTATCTACTCTTCCCCAGGTCCATTACCTTTAGTTTGGAAGTGGCGAGTTTCTAATCTTGTGGGGGCTTTGAGAACAAATCACTTTTTACAAGACTTTAAGCTCAAAACAGGGCCTTTCATTTTCTGTCGTTGTCAATATTACATATTGTATATTTTCTTGTTCTTCTCCCCTGTAGAGCCCTACGAATATATGTTTGTACGATACAAATCACATATATAGTTGTGAGCGTACGGGCCGTTGCTCATGCTTGCGGGCTCGCGCAGCGAGCCCGCAAGAACTGCGTCCCTCGTGAAGCGAGGGACGCAGTTCCCCGCAAATGCGGGTCCTCGCGAAGCTTACTTACAGCACGGGGGGGGCATCCGGCACCTCCAAAAGTTAATTTACACGTCCATTTAAGTCCAAAACAAAGAGTTGAAACTGCCGAAAATCGGCTAAGCGAGAGAAAAAATGGCCGCCGAACAAAACGAAAACGAGGCTTCAGACGTAACTACACTACCTTTACTCGCAATAATGAAACACATACTATGCGGAACGGATCACACTCATATTAAACACCATTTTAACCACTACTACGCACAAAATGGCGGATGGAACGCAAATTGTAAGCTGGAATGCAAATAGCGCATGCGTATTGCGTTCTAACGGTCTAACTTTCCAGAATGTTCTACAAGTTTATAAATACTGCCTATTTGACAGAGAAAAATACATTTCTACTCAGGTGATGAACAGAGTGACTTCAGACAATTCTTTCCTAATTTAATACTTCACATTGTGCAAATTACAACTGAGAGGTAAGCTATAATATATTACATTTTATTATCAAGACAGGACATCAAAAAAAAAAAAAAAAAATAGGAAAATGAGATTTATGTAGTGACATGTGACACGCACATTTATGTCTATCATGTATACTCACATGTCCCAAACACATTTATGTGTGTAGGCCCCCCCAAAAAATAAGGTTCATTTAACAAAACAACAACAAAAAAAAAAAATCAAAAAGAGGTTTATGTATACTAACATGTGACACGCACATTTATGTGTATAATGTATAGTGACATGTCACACGCACATTTATGTGTATTGCCCCTGCAACAAAATTATCTTAAAACAAACTAATTAAACAACTACATTTAAATGACATTAGAAAAAAATAAGTTGGGAATATTAAAATATGACTCATGTATACTGATATGTGACATGCACATATATGTGTATCATCTATAGTCACATGTCACACACACATTTATGTATGTTGGCCAAAAAAAAAAATAAGGTTCATTTAACAATTAAAATATGATTCATGTATAGTGATATGTCACACGCACACAAAAAAATTACTTTCAACTATGGAAATGTGCTTCATGTATGTGACATATGTGTGTAGCCACCACCGAAAAATAATGTTAATTGAAAATAATTACAGAAGTATATTTAAATGACATTAATTTACTGCAATTCAATAGATCACCTAAAGCTTAATCTTTCTACTTTTTTTAATATTCAAACAGACTCTGGATCAACAGCGTCACTCAACAATTTGAACCGTGCATTGTGAAGCACAATCCCTTTTAAAGAACACCAACAAAGAAGAAGAGGTAAGATACAAAAATACATTATAATTCACTATTTCACTTTCTTTTTCAAATAGACACTACAAGAAGACCGGCGGATTAAGATTGGCAGGAGGGGACTCTCTGTCATTCGACACTTCAATCAAGGTAAAGTATTAAGTATAAAAAAGAACCGAACCATGAGCCTCATTCAATTGCGAGTTGGCCAATTGAATAGGGCTCTATGTAAGCACATAACAGATTTTTTAGACAGACATTTTTAGTTACTGAACTTCTATCCACAATCAAGGTCTTCACTAACTAAAAACTTCTGTCAAAAAATATGTTATGTGCTTATATAGAGCCCTATTCAATTGGTCAAAACGCAATTGATTCAGGACCTAAATATGTTTAATGGCCGAGGGCCTCATTCAAATGTGATTTGCCCATTTCAATAGGGCTCTATATAAGCACAGAGCATATTTTTTTTTACAGAAGTTTTTACTTAGTGAAGACCTTGCTTTTGGATACAAGTTCACCAACTAAAAACTTCTGTAAAAAAAGATGCTCTGTGCTCATATTGAGCCCAATTCCATTGCGAATAACGAAATTCAATGAGGCCCTCACAATATAACAAATCCAGCAACCAAAGGCCCTCATTCAATTGATATTTTGGACAATTCAATAGGGCTCCAAATAAGCACATTTAGAACCCTATTGAATTGACCAAACTGCAATTGAATGAGGGCCAAAGTATGCAACATATGGTACACACAAAGTGGTACACAAAAAACAGGGTTGTAACAAACACATAGCAAACTAAATTCATATTCTTTTTCAATGTTTAACAACCTATAAGCATTAGAAAAAACACTACATAAGTATAACAAAAGTGGTGCCCATCAAACAGGATTGTACGAAAACTCACACAAACACATAGCAAACTACATTTATATTCTTATTTAATGTTTAACAACATATAAGCATTACAAAAAAACATAAATAAGCATACCAACAGTGGTGCGCACCAAACAAGATTGTATGAAAATTCACACAAACACATAGCAAACTACATTTAGATTCTTATTTAATGTTTAACAACCTATAAGCCTTACAAAAAAGCCTAAATAAGCATAACTAAATTGGTGCGCACCAAACAGGATTGTACGAAAACTCACACAAACACATAGCAAACTAAATTAATATTCTTCTTTAATGTTTAACAACCTATAAGCATTTGAAAAAAGCCTAAATAAGCATACCAACAGTGGTGTGCACCAAACAGGATTGTAAGAAAACTCACACAAACACATAGCAAACAACATTTATATTCTTATTTAATGTTTAACAACCTATAAGCTTTACAAAAAAAACATAAATAAGAATACCAACGGTGGTGTGCACCAAAAAGGATTGTATGAAAACGCACACAAACACATAGCAAACTACATTTAGATTCTTATTTAATTTTTTACAACCTATAAGCCTTACAAAAAAGCATAAATAAGCATAACTAAATTTGTGCGCACCAAACAGGATTGTACGAAAATCACACAAACACAGAGCAAGCTACATTTATATTCTTTTTCAATGTTTAACAACCTATAAGCATTAGAAAAAAGCCTAAATAAGCATACCAAAAGTGGTGCACACCAAACAGGATTGTACGAAAAGTCACACAAACAGATAGGAAACTAAATTGATATTCTTTTGCAATGTTTAACAACCTATAAGACGTACAAAAAAGCCTACATAAGCATACCAAAAGTGGTGCGCACCAAACAGGATTGTAGAAAAACACAGAAATAATGTCATTTTTTAGTTAATACAAATACATTCAAATAAAATAACATTTTCATTTTTATTTTATAACAGATACTGCGTCAAGAACATTGGACCAGGAGTTTCAACTGAGGACCAGACCAGCGGACGAGGACTTTCAACAGAGGACCAGACCATTGGACGAGGACTTTCAACAGAGGAATACACCATCGGACGAGGACTTTCAACAGAGGACCAGACGATTGGACGAGGACTTTCAACACAGGACCAGACCATCAGACGAAGGCTTTCAACACAGGACCAACAAAGATTCTGCTTGAAATCAAACTTCAACCAAGGTACAGTATAACAAGTAAAAAAAGAGAAAAATTAATTAATATTCTTCTTTAATGTTTAACCACCTATAAGCCTTAGAAAAAAGCCTAAAGAAGCATACCAAAAGTGGGGCGCACCAAAAAGGATTGTAGAAAAACACAGAAATAATTGCATTTTTTCATTAATACAAAGACATTCAAATAACATAACATTTTCATTTTTATTTTATAACAGATACTGCGTCAAGAACATCGGAACAGGAGTTTCAACTGAGGACCAGACCAGCAGACGAGGACTTTCAACAGAGGACTACACCATCGGACGAGGACTTTCAACACAGGACCAGACCATCGGACGAAGGCTTTCAACACAGGACCAACAAAGAATTCTGCTTGAAATCTAACTTCAACCAAGGTACAGTATAACAAGTAAAAAAAGAGAAAAAAAAAATAAAGATCTTAGCTTTGCATCGATGTCAACAGAAAATAAAATTTAAAATAAACCACCGGTAACTATAACTGTTGAAAAAATATAACTAACACATTTTTCATCTATCTCTTATTTCTCTTTTAGGGCCAATAATCTTTAACAGTAAATACAAACTTCAATGTAACCCTAAAAAAAAAATTGCATAGTCCAAAAAAGTCTAAAAACACAGAATCTATTCAATTTATCATTGTAACATTCCAGTCCTAAACCCTCATTTAATTGCCATTTGACAAATTGAATAGTGCTGTAAATAAGGACATAACATCTTTTTGAAAATATGTTTAGTTACTGAAACACTTGCTTTTGAATACATGTTTAATAAATAAATACTTCTTTAAATAATTATCTGATGGCCTTATTTAGACCTCTATTCAATTGACCGCATTGAAATTGATTAAGTATAAAATGTAAACACACTGTTGATAACAATTTGTCATGAAAAACAACTTAACATCTCAAAATAAACTAATGATACATTATTTTATTTTTACAGATTAACATGGCTGATAACGAGAGTAAACAAGAAAAGAAAAGACGCCAATCTAGAGAACGACGACAGAGAGCAGACAGCCAGCAGACACCGGAGAAGAAGGAAATTCAACGAGAAAAAGAAAGCAAAAGAATTGCAAGCAAAAGACTGTCACCTGCAGAAATTAAAGATATGTCAAAAAAAGCAACAAAGAAAATAAAGCATTTACAACCTGTAGCTCAAACATCAGATGACATTTTACCTGAAAAAATACAACAGATACCAAAAAAAGCAACAAAAAAAACAAAGCATTTAGAACCGTTTCATGAAACATTACATGACATTTTACCTCAAACAATACAACATATACCAAGAAAAGCCACGAAAAAAACAAAGCATTTAGAACCTGTTGTTGAAACATTATATAACATTTCACTTGATGAATATGAAAGTTAAAATCCTATATGCTTTGCAAATTGTCCTCTACTCAAGTCTTTAGCAGTAGAGGTTCATAGTTGTGGGGACATGACTACTCAATGTCAGTTTTGTGAGGCTTATTATTTTAAACAGGAGAGACCCAGAGATGGCCAATTTATTAGTTGCTGTCAAAAAGGCAAGTTCAAACTTCCAGAAAGGAAACAATTTCCTCTCTATTTACAAAACATTATGACTGAACCTACTTTTCCAAACTACACAAATTTTAAAACAAACATAAGATCCTACAATAGTGCCATATCCTTTGCATCCATGGGGGCAACATTAGCTGCTAATGTATCAGGACATGGTCCTTACTGTTTTAAAGTCCAAGGACAAATTTATCATCGCACTTCCCATTTACATCCAGAGGAAGGAAATCAAAGAAAATTCGCTCAACTATATGACCTAGATACAATGGAAGCTGTTGACCAACGTATGCAGATGGAAGAAAATAAAAAATGCTTACACAGTGTTTTTATAGAGCTAAATAACATTATGGACAACAATCCCTACAGTAAAGCTTATAAAAAATTGGCAGAAGTAGAAAATGAACAACTACTTCATGTACAAAGACATCAATTACCAATGCCGAAGGTTAATATGGTGCTTAAAAGAGACAGACATACTGATAAACGTCGTTATAACTTGCCAACATCAAATGAGGTTGCAATGGTGTTTCAGAATGATGAAGGAGAACCACCATTTCAAAGAGACATTCGAATATATACCAGAAATGAGGAGCAACCGTTTATTAATATGAGTATCTTAAGTCCAAATTTAGATCCAATGACATATCCCATCTTTTTCCCACACGGAGAAGCAGGTTGGCAACCAAAATTAACTCTTCCCAGTTACCCAAATGCTAAAGCCAGAATCCGAAATAATGTTTCTATGCTTGAATTTAAAGTAGCTCAAATTGCCATTGGCAATGTATTTAATCCAATTTTATGTGGTGGGAAACTAACACAACAATGGATTATTGATTCATATTTGCAAGTTGAGGCAAATAATTTAAACTTGATCAAATATCATCAAGATAAACTCTGTGTAGAACAATATTCTGGATTAATGGACTATGTTGCTGACGTGGCTACAAGCAGAGACATGACAGCTGGCAAAGCCATCATTTTACCATCTTCCTTTCAAGGATCTCCTCGGAATATGAGAGAAAGATACAATGATGCTATGGCTATTGTCAATAAATTTGGCAAACCCGATTTATTTGTGACATTTACATGTAATCCACAATGGCCAGAAATTACACAAAATCTACTTCTTGGACAAACTGCTTCAGATCGACCAGATTTAGTAGCCAGAGTTTTTAAGATTAAATTAAATGAATTAATACGTGACTTCACTATAAATCAGTTATTTGGCAAATGTCTTGCTTATGTATATACCATTGGATTTAAAAAAAAAGAGGCCTTCCACATGCACATCTTCTAATAATACTTCAAGAAAAAGATAAATTAGATACTTCGGACAAAGTGGATGCAGTCATTGTTGCTGAACTACCAGATCCAGAACTATATGGTAGACTATATGAGATTGTTACTCATCGCATGATTCATGGACCCTGTGGTGACCTTAATCCACAATCACCATGTATGGAAAATAAGAAATGTTCCAAAGAATTTCCAAAAGATTATAGAGACAAAACATATGCCAATTGTGATGGATATCCACTTTATAAAAGAAGAGAAGGAGATAGTGCCATTATTCGTGGAAAAAAAGTCGACAATAGATATGTAGTACCCTACAATCCACATTTACTCATGAAGTACAACGCCCACATCAACGTAGAAGCCTGCACTTCCATCAAATCCATTAAATATGTCTATAAATATATTTACAAAGGTTACGATGCAGCTACTGTAGTCGTCAAAAGTGCAGACAACCCTGAAAGTAGTGAGTTAGTACATGATGAACTTGCATCTCATGTAGATGCTCGCTATGTCAGTGCGCCAGAAGCTATGTGGCGGCTTTTAAAATTTGAAATGCATGATAGATCACATGCAGTATATAGGTTAGCAGTACATACGACATTTAGTCTATTTCCATGCTGGAAATGAAATGAATGCATTGGCCCAAAGTGAAGATCGTCACACTACACTAACTGTATGGTTTTCATTAAATTCCACTGATGCTGAAGCAACACAATACTTATATATTGAAATTCCATATCACTATGTTTTTGTGAATGGATTATGGAGACCAAGAAAAACCAGAGGCAATAAAATTATTCCAAGAATTTACACAGTCAGTCCAAGAGATGTTGAACGTTTTTGCTTACGGATATTACTTTTAAATGTTCCAGGAGCACAAAGTTTTGAACAATTAAGAACTGTTAATGACATTGTATATGAATCCTTCCATTTAGCTGCAACACATAGAAACTTACTCGCTGATGATACAGAGTGGGAAAGATGTTTAGAAGAAGCAGCACAATGTCAAATGCCACGACAGATGAGAGAACAATTTGCTTTTATTTGTATATTCGCAAATGCTCCAAATGCATTAGCTTTGTGGGAGACTTTTAAAAGTAATATGGCTGAAGACTTTATGCGACGATACAATGAACCCATTGCACACTTAAAAGCGTTAATGGAAATCCAAGAAGTCTTTTTAAGTCATAGATTAAGTTGTGCAAGTTTTAATTTGCCTAATCCAGGTCTTATAGATGACATTAACTTTGAAGACTATGACATTCAACTACAAGCAGAAAGAACAGAAGAAAGACTTGCAACTTTAAATACACTACAATTGCAAGCATTTCATGCCATTAAAAATGCTATAGATGATGACATGGTGACAGAGCGTTATTTCTATCTTGATGGACCTGGCGGATCAGGAAAAACATATTTGTATAATTTATTAATGAGTTCAGTACGAGCACAAGGAAAAATAGCAATGGCGTTTGCCACTACTGGAATTGCTGCACTTTTATTAGAAGGTGGAAGAACTGTTCATAGTGGATTTAAACTGCCAGTGCCTATTTTAGAAAATTCTGTGTCAGATATTCGCATGACATCCTTACAAGCAAAGAAATTGAAGAAATGTAAATTAATTATAATAAATGAGGCCACAATGATGTCATGCTATGCCCTCCAATGTATTGACCGTTTGCTTCGTGAAGTCATGGATAATATTTTTCCATTTGGTGGAAAGGTCATGTTGTTGGGTGGCGATTTTAGACAAACATTACCTGTCGTTGTACATGGAAATCGAACTGACATTATCGAAACCTGTATCAAGTCAAGCACAGTATGGAAACATTTTACCCATCTTCAACTGAAACAAAATATGAGATCAGAAGGCCAAACTGATTTCAATGATTGGCTTATTAAAATTGGAGAAGGCAGAACAGAAAAAATATTACATTTACCTGACGACACTGTAGAGATCCCACCTCATATGATTTGTCAACAAGATATTATATCGGCTATATTTGAAGGGAGCATAAATAACGAAGAATATTCCGAGCTTGCCAACCAAGTTATACTGACGTGTAAAAATAAAGATGCATTAATACTCAATAATGAAATCTTAAAAAAATTAATGCACCACAAAGAAATTATCACAGTGCTGATTCTGTACTTGCTGATGACAATGAAAGTCAGGCTAACTTTTCAACTGAATTCATAAACTCTCTAACTCCTTCTGGAATGCCACCACATATTTTGCAGCTAAAGAAAGGTGCAATTATCATGTTACTGCGAAATATGAACCCCAAAAAAGGCCTATGCAATGGCACAAGATTAATTGTTCAACAATTAAAGGACCATTTTATAGATGCTGAAATTTTAACTGGGACCCATAAAGGAGAGAGAGTTTTCATACCAAGAATAGATTTAGCACCAAGTGAAAGTAGTCTCCCTTTTATACTTCAAAGAAGACAATTTCCCATTATTATGGCATTTGCCATGACCATTAATAAATCACAAGGTCAAACTTTCAAATCTGTGGGTATTTTCTTTGAAGAACCAGTATTTGCACATGGTCAATTGTACGTTGCGTTGTCACGGTGCAAAAATCCACAGGCTATTAAAGTTTACATTGAAAACAATGAAAGTCAAGGTGATTTATTAGAAGATGGACGTATTTTTACTAAAAACATTGTCTACTATGAAGTACTATAACTTTGCAGGATACAAATTAAAGATGCCAACATTTTTTAAAAGCATTCCAAAATACATAACAATTGGTTGTTTAATTCAGTCATAATTAATGGAAGTACTGTTTATGAATGATTCGCCTCACAAAATACTTGCCTTGCATTGTTAGTAAAAATTATGTTAAAATGTGAAGGAACTATGTTAATGTTTCTAACGTTACAAGTTTAACAAATATATTTTCAAGTTATTTCATTCAACAGATTACAAAGTGGATGTTAAGAGGTCAAGCACCTTTTAAGTCACAATGTAAATATTGTCTGTTATCTTAAGATTACTACCTAGATTAATGTTTATCGCCAGTTTATGTGGTCAGTAATGAATTACTTTAATTACGTACGTTTTAAGGAGAGTTTTTACTGTATGCCTTCCTCTACATTTAATGTATATTCAAGTTAACAATTATTGTGATAGAAATTTCATGTTAATACTGATTAATTTAAAGGTCAACTGTTTTTACATTCAAATGTTAATACTTTTAATAAAAAATTAGGTTACAAAATGTATTCACTATGTTCCTGTTTATAATGTTCAAAATTATACCAATGTTTTGTCAACTTCTAAACTTACATAAAAAATAAAGTTCAAGTTTAAAAAGATATACTTTGAAGGTTATTGCTTACATATATTTTAAACTTCATGTTAAAATTCGGGACGTTTGAAGAAGGCTTTTTACTTTTTGCTTTCCTATTCATTCAATGTATATTAAAGTTAACAATTCTTCAGATACAAATAACATTTTAAAAAACCATTACATCAACATTTTACAAAAATACACGTTCATATTAAAATACTTACAAGTGTCAAAAATATATGTTAATAACTAAACAACTTGACAAACATATACATCACATTGCCGTCATTTTTTGACGGGAAAGTCGCTAGTAAAATATAATAATAATCAAAATATTCCCACATCAGGACCAATTAGACTTGGTTATCATTATCATGTGATGGTTATCTTGTTCGAGATCCCAATGCATAACTGCATCTGTTGGCGTCTGCGTATATAGCATATGTAAGGTTTCCACTAATATATTATTTGTGTGTTTGTATTCCAGATCACAGTCAATACAAGGCATAAAGATAAACATCATGACATTCCATGGCCATGTCAATGTCCTCATGTATGTGCATGTGTCCGTTTCATTGCTTTGTTGGATCCAGTGTGATATCTGATTACCTTGACTGAATAGCCGATGTGTGTCACGAGACAATTTCACTATACAATGCAGATAGGACATCTGTCAGCTGATGTTCCTGGTATATTCACAGCATGTGTATGCTCACATAGTCTACCTCAATTCAAATGTACCTATCTCTTTAGACATTCTATCCTCTCCTCTACTTGGACTGTTGTGAAGCCTGCAGCACACTTCCTTCTAGATTGCTTCTTCAGTGCTGATGTGACCCTCCCTGTACATATGGGGAAGAGTAAATCCTGGCTTGGGACATAACGGTTAATGAGGTTACGTTAATCTTCAGTTATGCATATGCAACAACGGTGAGTATAGATGCTCAATCAGAGAACAAACTACCCCTGATATTGCCTGGTTTGTTGGAAGCGATTCTCTGGAATAAGTAACATTTGACTGATATAGTCCTGGTCAGGTCCCCATCTTTTTAAGGTTATTTATGTAGGGGCTGCTTTTTGTTGTGTGAGAACTGACCTCATGGGCCCATAGCATTCACTGATTAAGCACTTATACTTCTGATGTTGCATCAGAGTGTCCATGGAAAACACAAGCCTACAATTTGCTCTCCCGATATGTATATCACCTTATTCTGTATTATTGTGGTCTTTCCTTATTGACGGTTAGATATGTAATAATAATATGATGTAAATGATATTGCCTCATGTTGGCTGATATACTGTAAATCCCATGATCATCCCCCTGCCTGAATTCTGCTCTCATATCCCTATTCCCCTGTGTTACTTGAACTCTGTATCCTACCACCCTCCACCATGATCCTTTGCATACCTGTGATGATTAGTCAACCTGTGGCTTTGTGGCAAGTTTGCTTTGTTATTTTTTGTAAATATGATTTATTCGATATGTTGTTTGTGTGTGCCTCGCCAATGTTGATACCATAGCATTTCTGTAACAGCAATGAAAGGACCTTCATAATCCACATCTGTGCTCTGCACCAATTAGTTAGGGGTGTCAATAGAATTTCTACAGTGTGTTTGCATTACTGATTTCAACCATGAGGGCAGATTGGTATTGACACTCTAGTTCAGCCTTTGAACCCATGACACAAAACCAGACAAATAGAATGAGACAGGTGTTTAAGTGGCTCACATCATAATAGTGAAAATACAGTATCTCACAAAAGTGAGTACACCGCTCACATTTTTGTAAATATTTTAGTATATCTTTTCATGTGACAACACTGTAGAAATGACACTGCTACAATGTAAAGTAGTAAGTGTACAGCCTTGTATAACAGTGTAAATTTGCTGTCCCCTCAAAATAACTCAACAAACAGCCATTAATGTCTAAACTGTTGGCAACAAAAGTGAGTACACCCCAAAGTGGAAATGTCCAAATTGGCCCAAAATGTCAATATTTTGTGTGGCCACCATTATTTTCCAACACTGCCTTAACCCTCATGTGCATGGAGTTCACCAGAGCTTCACAGGTTGCCACTGGAGTCCTCTTCCACTCCTCCATAATGACATCATAGAGCTGGTGCATGTTAGAGACCTTGCACCACCCCCCCCCCCACACACCTTTTGTTTGAGGATGCCCCACAGATGCTCAATAGGGTTTAGGTCTGGTGACTAGCTTGGCCAGTCCATCAACTTTAGCTTCAGCTTCTTTAGCAAGGCAGTGGTCATCTTGGAGGTGTGTTTGTGGTTGTTATGATGGATTTCCTGTCCCTGAGATGCTGGTGGGGTACGTCTGGCTGGTACTGAAATGAGACAAGATTTGTATTTGAGTATTGTTGTTCTGAAAATTGATTGCTGTGTGTTTCCATATCCCTGAGATCATAGTGACTTGTAATTGGCTGTGATTGTTTGACGCAAATAAAGATTGATCTGCATCATTAGCATTGTGGATCCTGGATCTTTCCTATTATGTGACTGCTGGCAGCAGTAGTTGACCCAAGGGGCTGATAGATGGCGCTGCAGGTATTATATACATAATTTTCCCCTTACACACGAACCCAAAAGCCCTAGCCCTCACCCTAATCCGAAACCCTTACCTTAACCCCCACCCTAACCCACTAAATCTGCAGGATTATATAATCTCCAGAAAAATGCATCAAATTGATTTGATCATCAATTGATTTGCAAAACGCTATTCACCATCACTTGTAAGTGGAGGTATTGGACATACATTTCATTGCTAACAATTCTGACAAGTTTATTTCTTCACACTGGATTTACATGGTTATTTCTGCCTCATATATCTGTAGTAAACGGATATCTTACAATGCAATTCAATGTCAGTTATCTATGTGTGAGTGTTGTACATGTGCGTGCATATGATGGTGTGAAGGTGTATACGGTACTCACATTGCAGGGTTTCTGGCCCACCCAAGTCCACGAGGCCAAGGATACCCACGACTGCCGCTGGCTCTATCATCTCCTAGACTGTGGCCTCCCAACCGGGGTATTTAAAGATAGCAGGAGGCCCACCACCGGTCCCCCACTGGCAGCATTGGCCTCCACCGCCATCTTCTTTTTTTTACCAGCATGCAGCAGTTCTGGTACCTGTGCTGTACAGGCTGCCAGATACGGTTGGCATGACCCACTGCAGAGACATCTGCAGCGATTGCCGGTTATTTTGGAGTAGTGGGCATGTACTCCTCTTAGGAGCACATCAAACTCCTGAGGCTGGTTGTTGGCTGCTCTTTTTTTTGGCACCAGCTGCTTGCCGGCCAGCCTGTGGCTGGGGTCCCTGCTCTCCTCACTCTTTTCCCTCTCTATCACTGTCTTTCTCAATTAACATCTCTCTCTCTCGCACACTCACTATCTCTCTCTCTCAGTCTCTATCGCGCTCTCTCTCTCTTTCCTAGCAAAATCCCTCCAACTAAATCTTCTAAATCTATAAGTCGCTAATTTTGCATCTATAGCGAACTTAGATTAAGAACTTAAGTTTGTAATAATACTTCTAGTGTTCCCTGTACATATTGTATCTAAGCTTCTGTTTAGTCTCTATAATACGGCAGCGTGTAGCTCCATGCCGTCTATCTGAACTTTAGACGTCGGCGTGTGACGTCAAGCCGTACGTATGACCCTGACGTACGTTTCAAGGCAAAATCGCCTTTCTCAAAGGGGAGGAAGGTGTGTTCCTATTAAGGTGTATTTATAGCGAAATTTGTTACTATGGCAACCTGGAAACTAGTAGGACATTTAGATCAATAATTCAATACTGAATAAGTTGATCACTAAAGATGGAGGAAAATAAAGGATTATAGTTTTGATATTGTGAAAAGATACCCATGATAGTAAAAGGGAATTATTTCACTATATATTAATGACTGAAGAACTGAATTGTACATGGCTTTATACTGCTATTAGATTCACTTCATACACTAGAAGTATTATTACAAACTTAAGTTCTTAATCTAAGTTCGCTATAGATGCAAAATTAGCGACTTATAGATTTAGAAAGAAGTGTTAAAAGATAGGAGCTCCATAACTGAGACTGCTCCAGAACAGGGTGATACAACCCATATATTCCTACAGCTAATAGCATATAAAGTATAGGAGCTCAGAATTGGGGGTGCTCCAAAACAGCTCTTTGCAAATCAGAAATCCCTATAGCTATTCTCAATTAATAGCATATAGAGAGTGTACAACGGAATATAAAATACAATTGCAGTATTTAACTTTACAGTACTACAATATAGCTTAAAAGTATGGTGGCAGAGTACAATCTCTAATTTGTAGTACTAGAGTTAATAATGAAAGTACTGCTTGGGAAAGACACTTTCTTTTTCTCAATACTATTGTGTTGCCCTGACTAACCTGCACAAATAAGTCTCTTAGAATTTTTTGGTCAATTATCATAGTTTGAATACATACTGAACTGCATAAAAGAATATATAAATGCCTTGAGGCAAATTCAGTTCAGTAAATACGAAGTTTATTCTCTATTATAAGACCTTTCATTCAGATAATGGAAAAAGGGGATGTTTTTTTATCCCATTTATGTTTTTTAATTGTTTTTAAGTGTCTAAGTTGCACAGTTGTTCTTGTAAATAAATGTAAATAAAAGGAATACTATGTTCGAAATTTAAACTCCTTTAAGTAAATATAGTGCCAAGCACTTCTAGTGGGAGGTAAAACTCCTATAAGTTTCTTATACTTGACATTACTGGTTTCATCCAGAATATATAGGCAACCAAATATTTGTAAATAAAGAAGTAAATCTTCTAATTAAACCTTTGGATAAGGAAATAATATAAGACCTGGATAACTATACTCTTAAGGAAATAGGACACCTTATCTAAGTATAGGCACTATGGATTGGGACTTAACCAAGTTACAGAATGAGGCAGAGGAAAGTTTCCTGTATAAAAAGACAGCTGAGAATGACACTGACCCAAATATGAAAAACACATTTAATGAATTACAAAAGATTCTAAAAAAACAGATTAGAACTATTTGGGAAATCAGTAGTCTAAAGAATTACATCAAACATGAACTCATACCTAGAGGCCTGAGAATACAGGTAACTCCAGCCTCTAACCTAACAAATGATGAATTTATAAAAAAATGGCAATCAATTATTTCAAAATGTTCACTTGAATTAATGAATTTGATAATAGAAACCGAACAAATACATTTAGGAGAAATAAATCTACAGATTCCTGAGATACAAAAAAAATGTAGATAAGTTTAAGGATGCCTCAGAATATACAAATAATTATACAAAGTTGAAAGAAAATCTGGAAAGATTCAAAGGTGAAATAAAGGAAAGGAAACAAAAAAAGTTTTCTAGAGATATTAATGACTTTAAAATAGGAAGAATATATTTGAAGTTCTCTAAACAAACACAAACCAGGAAAACATTTATGACTGATGTAAGCTCATCCGATTTATGATCCTTCTGATGTAGAAGAACCACCTACCTCCAATATGAGGAAAATATTTAATACAAGAGAAGTAAGAACAGGGCCTCGTACTAGATCAGCACAAGATAAACCTCAAACTAACACTAACACTTCTTTAGAAGGAGGGCGAGGTACAAGAAAGAAAATATACAGAGAAAACAAATGCAAGATGAATCAGTTCTCTTAGGAACAATAAATAATAATACAGAAATGGATTTACAAATCATAAACCTATCCAAGTTTAACCTCAATCCCTCCCATATATCAGTGTTAAAAAAGGGGCTATCTTTTGTTCCTTACTCAAATTCAGACCTCTTTTTAAATATAAAAGATCTTAATCTCTTCCTATGAAAATTAGCATTACACAAATTCTATAAACATAGAAAGAACAGAGAATATCAAAATTGGAGGATTCAAAAGGAAGATATAGAATGCCTAAATACACTGTTGTCTCTATTAGAAGACAATGAAGGAAATGTGAATAACATTGAAACAAACAAACATACATTTAAGAAAAAGAGTAAATTCAATCCATCTATTAGTGAATATGCCAATATTTTTATATTTGGACAACAGGTTACTGCTGACTTGGAAAAGTTATATGATTGTAAACAAAAAAAGAACTTCAATCTAAGTAGACAAGAAAATATTGCTTTACAAGAATTAGAACAGTGCAAAAGCATACAAATAAAATCGGCTGACAAAGGAGGTAACATAGATTGTAAGTTTGCGAGTTTTCATTTGTGTCTCCGTGTCTTGGAAACAAGCACTATGTGCATTTGATTATATGCTCAAAAACAGGGCCCTCCATTTTTTTATAATGTGTTAAGTTTGTTTTTTGCCATGTACTAAACCCCTGTACAGCACTACGGAATATGTTGGCGCAATATAAAGATAATAATATTAATAACATAGTCTTAATGCAGACTGAAGACTACATCTTAATGTGTAATAAGATCTTAAATGATTATACCACCTATGAAATGTTAGAACAGAACCCTACATTTAAATATAGAGGGATATTAAAGGGAATTTTGGAGGAAGCTTTACAAAAGGATATCATCCTGAAAGCAACATATGAATATCTTTTACCCCAAAAACCAACAATTTCTACTTTCTATTCATTACCTAAGATACATAAGAAATAAACACCCATTCCTGATAGACCGATAGTCTAGGGAAATGAAAATCTGTCACAAAACTGTAGTTTCTTCCTTGATTTTCATCTCAAGAATTTAGTAACTGCCCTACCCTCTTATCTAAAAGATATGAGTGATGTACTGAGAGCTCTAGAAGACCTAACCATTCCTGAAAGTGCATGGCTTATAGGTATAGATGTTGAAGCTCTTTATAGTTCTATACCACATAAGGAGGGCATTATGGCAGTGCAATATTTTTTGCAAAATGAGGTGAAAAAATACTTTAACTCATTTCTAATACAACTACTTGAGTTTGTGTTAACCAAAAATGACTTTATCTTTGGAGGTAGATGGGTACACCAAATGAAAGGAACTGCTATGGACACTCCTTGTGCCCCAACATATGCAAATCTCTTCTTAGGTTGGTGGGAAGAAAAAATGTTTTTCAATGCACAACTGAAAGAATATACAGATAACATTCTACTATGGAGACGTTTCATAGATGACGTCCTAGTAATATGGGATGAATCTAAAGAAATGCTAATTTCTTTCATGAAAATTTTAAATATAAATCCCCTAGGTTTGAGATTTACATTCGAAATGGATGAAAAAGCTATATCCTTTTTTGGATTTAGTTATTAAGAAAAATCAACATGGTGATATCCATACTACCACCCATAGAAAGAGAACTTCCACTAATAGACTTCTACACTGGTGGAGCCAACATTATGAACCTCAAAAAAGAGGAATTCCAAGAGGCCAGTACCTAAGGCTAAGGAGAAACTGCAGTACAATAGATCAATTTAAAGAAGAGGCAAATAAATTACGATTAAGATTCAAACACAGAGGGTATCCTAATAGGTGTCTGAAAAGGGCCTATAAGTTAGCTTTAGAGACTAATAGGACTGATTTGATCAGTATACAGAATCAGAGAACTGAAGCTAAAAAAGATGAAAAAACTTTAAGATGTGTCCTTACTTTTGGACAGAACTCTGAAGAAATTAAAAATATTTTTTCAAAACATTGGAATCTTCTTCTATTAGATAGAGAACTCAAAGAAGTTCTAACCCCCAATACCAGCATAACTTATCGTAGAAATAGAAACTTAAAAGACAGACTTATTCATAGCCACCTTGAAATAAAGGAACACAAGAAGACATGGTTACAACCATTTAATGGATGCTACAGATGTGGTAAATGTAAATTTTGTAACTTTCTGAGGCCTGCAAAATCTTATATACATCCAAATACAGGAGATGAATACATAATTAAAGGATTCTTTAATTGTTGTACTACAGGGGTCATTTATGTAGCCCAATGTACTTGTGATTTGATTTACGTAGGTAAAACTAGTCGCCAAATCAGGCGCCGTATAGGTAAACATATATATGCTATTGAGAAAGATATTGATACACCATTATCTAGACATATAAAATATCATCATAATAAGGATGTCAATTCTGTCCATTTTTTTGCTATTGGTGGAGCCAAACTAGGCCCAAGAGGAGGAGATATTGACAAAATATTGTTGAGAAAAGAATGCAAATCACATATATAGTTGTGAGCATACGAGTTGTTGCTAACGCTTGCGGGCTCGCATAGAAAGCCTGCGGGCCTCGCGAAGCCCCCAATCACATACGTTGCACCATCCCCAGTGCCAGACACACACACTGCATCCTGAAGACACCCCCACAGCAAGGGCTCCCATCAAGCACTCAGAGTGCCCTTACCTTGCAGGGCTCCAGCAGGCTGAGCATGCAGACCAGGGAGAGCAGGTCCGGATTGCCTGTCTTCTACAGTGCAATCAGGACCCTTGGGGGAGGAGCCAGGCTCCAAGTGAGGCTCAGCTGCAGGCATCGGGGAATGAAGCATGCAGGTAAGTGATAGATGGAGGGGGCAGAGAGAAGAAGAGGGGGGAGAGAAGGAGAGTGGGAGAGAGAAGAGGGGGGGGGAGAAGGAGAGTGGAAGAGAGAAGGAGAGGGAGGGGGAGATAAGGGGGAAATAGGAGGGGGGAAAGAGGAGGGGATAGAGAGAGAGGTGAGAGAGAGAAGGAGAGCGTGAGAGAGGAGGGGGAGAGAGAAGGAGAGGGGGAGAGAGAAGGAGAGGGGGAGAGAGAAGGAGGGGGAGAGAGAAGGAGGGGGAGAGAGAAGGAGGGGGAGAGAGAAGGAGGGGGAGAGAGAAGGAGGGGGAGAGAGAAGGAGAGGGAGAGAGAAGGAGAGAGAGAGAGAAGGAGAGAGAAAATGGGGAAAAGAATGAGAGGGGGAGAGAGAGAGAAGGAGAGGGTGTAGAGAGAGAAGGAGAGGGTGTAGAGAGAAGGAGTGTGGTAGAGAGGAGAGGGAGAGAGAGGGGGAGAGAGAGAGAATGAGAGGGGTAGAGAGGGGGTAGGAGAGAATGATCTACACCAGGGGTCCTCAAACTACGGCCCGCGGGCCAAAAGCGGCCCGGGGAGCGCATTTACCAGGCACACTGGGTGTTTTTGTCTCAAAACATCCCTGCGGGCCGCGTTTACTTTAAAAGACGTAGGAGCGGAGAAGAAGAGAAGAAGCAAAGACGCGCGCTGGGTGGTAAGTGTTTACCAGCGGCGCGTCCCTTTGGTGTTCTGACCACCGATCCTCCTGTCCTGCTATGGCCGGAGCGGTGGTTGGAACACTGATATGGGGCAGTACACAGGCATATGACCTCCAGCCATACTGTATCGCTAGAGGCTGTATGCCTGTGTGGGAACATACTGCCAGTCTAATGTGGGGGACTATATTGCACCTAATGTGGGTGGAACATACTGCCAGCTTGTGGGGGAACTACAACCTAATGTGGGGGAACTATACTGTACCTAATGTGTGGGAAAACTACAACCTAATGTAGGGGAATTATAAACTAATGTGGGGAACTATACTGCACCTAATGTGGGGGGAATTTTGCTGGTATATTGTTTTTGTAGCGTTGTATATATTTATTGATATTTTACTAATAGCAATTTGGAATCCCTAGGAAACAATTAGGTCAAGAAAGAGAAAAATTTACTCTGAGTGTAGTATATTCAAAGAACAGTTGACTTATGATTACTTTTTCATACAGTACAAGGAAAGAGCTGTGTGTCTGATATGCCAGAATATAGTGTATGTGTTCAAAGAATACAATTTGCGTCAGCACTATGAAACTCAACATAAAGATAAATATGATTGTTTGGTCGGTGAAGTGAGAAAAGATAACATATTAAAACTGAAAAATGCATTGACAGCTCAGCAAAATACTTTTGTGAAGCAGAAGCAGCTAAATATTTCATCACTGAGAGCAAGTTTTCAAGTTGCCAAGCTAATAGCGTGCACTGGCAGACCATTCGTGGAGGGAGAATTTGTTAAAGAATGCCTTCTTTCTGTTGCCAAAGAGATGTGTCCAGAGAAGGCCGATTTATTTAGTACAGTGAGTCTTTCAGGACCTACAATTACACAGAGGATTGAAGAAATGGGAGACAATCTGTATCAGCATTTGTAAAACCTGACAAAAAAAACTTTCGTATTTTTCCTTGGCACTTGACGAAAGCAATGATGTTCGTGATTCTGCACAACTTTTAATTTTTATTCATGGGACGAATAACAATTTCGAAGTCACAGAAGAGCTTGCTGCACTGCAAAACATCAAAGGAACAACTACAGGAGAGGATATCTATGAAAAGGTTTGCCAAACTGTGAATGGTTTGGAGCTGGACTGGGCTAAACTAGCCAGTGTGACAACTGATGGTGCTCCTAGCATGGTGGGGTCTAAGAAAGGAGTAATTGCTCGCATTAACCAAGAGATGGACAAACATAATTATTCTCATCCAATAGCCATACACTGCCTCATCCACCAACAAGCGCTGTGTAGTAAATCACTGAAATGGGACTCTGTTATGACAATTGTGATATCTTGTGTTAACTTCATTAGAGCTCATGCACTAAACCACAGACAATTTCAGGAATTTCTGTCTGAGCTAAATGCTGACTATGGAGATGTTCTGTACCACACAGAAGTCCGTTGGCTGAGTCGAGGGAGAGTTTTGAAACGTTTCTATGACTTACTTCCACAAATTACAGCTTTTCTACTTTCAAAAAACAAAGAAGTACCAGAGCTCAATGATGCAGAATGGAAATGGCACCTTGCCTTTCTAACAGATGTAACAGAGCTACTCAACAGTTTCAATGTGCAACTTCAAGGAAAAGGGAAGCTCATCTGTGATATGCAATCACATGTCAAAGCATTTGAAGTAAAATTAGGCCTCCTCATCAAACAAGTGAAGGAGGAAAACCTCTGCCATCTCCCCACAACTCAAAATCTGTTAGCGGAAAAAACATTGATTGCATTCCCAAACAAAACATGTGTGGATTCACTGGAAAAATTGCAAAAGGAGTTCCAATTTAGATTTAAAGAGCTTCATCTCCATGAACAGGACATACAGCTTTTCCGTAACCCATTTTCTATTGACATTAAAAATGTGGATACAATTTACCAAATGGAACTGGCTGAACTGCAGAATTGTGACTTTCTGAAAGACGCATTCAACTCAAGCATCCTTCATAGTTTCTATGCATCTCTCCCCTCTGATACATATCCTCATCTCAGGAACCATGCACTTAAAATGGCAACCATCTTTGGCAGCACTTATGTCTGTGAACAGACTTTTTCCAGAATGAAACATCTGAAATCTCCAACTAGATCTAGACTAACGCATGAACACTTGCATCACTTGTTACGACTAGCAGTGACAAATATGGAACCAGACATTGACCATCTCATTAGCCAAAAGCAGGCCCATAGTTCCCATTGAAATACTGGTAAGTTTGTTGAATAAACTTTACTTGTTCTTCATTTTAAATATTGTATTTATTCCCGTTTAGTTTTTTCACTTCAAAATAAGACATATGCAGTGTGCATAGGTATTTGTTCATAGTTTTTTTTAACTATAGTCCGGCCCTCCAACGGTTTGAAAGATCGTGAACTTGCCCTCTGTTTAAAAAGATTGAGGACCCCTGATCTACACCATTCGCAGTACTAAACGCACAAACTGCATTCTGAAGACACCCCCACCCCAAGGGCTCCCGTCCAGCACTCAGGGTGCTCTTAACTTGCAGGGCTCCAGCAGGCTGAGCATGCAGACCAGGGTGAGCAGGGTGAGGCTGGCAGGGCTCTGCATGGTGCTCAGTGTCTGGCTGCCTCATCACCAGCTCAGCTCACACACACACATCCTGCACTCCAGGTGTGTGGTTACCTCTTACTGCATGACACACAGGGGGAACACAATGGATATCACACAGGGGGGACAAACAGAGCAGACAGGATGCGTCAGGTGTTGGGTGACCGCCCGCATTTGTCGGGTGCACGAGTGCATGTGTTGGATGAGTGCTGTAGTCAAGCGTGGTTTAGTGTAGTTGCGGATGTGGCGAAAGGCGCTCCTTGCCAGCAACTACCGCCCTTGCAAACTTTACGTCGTAACGCAAACAACATACGAGACACGTTACCACCCATTACTGTTGTGGACGAAATTCATGAAAATGTATATTATGTCCATGCTGCATTCCTTTCCTTACAATATATCATAAGATAAGGCACTAATTGCTTTTATTCTTTATTTCCTGAGAGTCCTAAGATGGCTACTGAGCTGTACCCTGGGAGTCATAAGATGGCTACTGAGCTGTATCCTGGGAGTCATAAGATGGCGACTGAACTGTATCCTGGGAGTCATAAGATGGCTACTGAATCATATCCGGGAGCTCCCAGATGACATTCATATCCGTGACCAAATAAGGATATGAGCCCCGCCACCTTCCAGAGCCAATCAGAAGCTTCACATAAACTGACCATAATGACATCAACATCCGAGACCAAATATGGAAGGACCCTTCCTACCTTGTCAACCAATCAACAACTCACTAACTGTCTAACAATGCGTCGTACGATTCTTATATCTAATCAACTTAATATTATATAAGTTGCTATGTTGTATTGGGGGGGTTCGCTCGCTGGTTCGTTTGTTGGGAAGAATACAAGATGTTTTATACCAGAACTTTTGGGTCTGTGTAAATTCTTGTCTCTGTGTGCACACATGCCCAACAGACGGATTGATTTGAACAGGAACAGATATTACATAATGGGATTATTTTTATCCATCCAAAACAATTGGCGCTCCAACGTGGGGCCCTGGGTTGTGACCAACAGATAGCAGACAAGGAAGACTTTGGGACGGTCTGTCGTGGCATAAAGGAGCCTGATCAACTCAACTCAGATATATGGTAAGGTTTAATGTTTTTTAAAACCTTGCATATATATGAATAGTGCTGCTATAGATCTGCCACTTTGTCTTGGGCTGCTACTGAAGGCACCAAAAGTACAGATAAATTGCTTGCCCAGGGTCTACCTTGAAGAAATATCTGTACTGAATAATATCTGTTGCCTGTGTATGATTGTTGAGAGTGTGGGTTTAGTGATTGTGATTTCTAGATTGTGATTTCTTAGATATTCTGTTCAAGGACATACATGCGACAGGTTTCAGGGACGGATTGGGTAGTGTCTGAATAACACTATAGCCCTGAAATAGCCGTACGTACAGACGTACATATGCATACCTTTCTTTTGGAGGGTCTATGCATGGTGGATAGCCGAGTATCTATTTGGGGTGATTCTGTTCGTGCCTTGGTAACGTGATGACCCCGGGAGATATCTATCACACACACTTAGGTGTAAGAGCATGTATGTGGGATGCAGACTTCAGGGACCGATTTATTGTGTCCGGATAACACGATAATTCTCTGAAGGCGTCAATTTTAACACACGACGGTGTGAGATTTTGAACTGCAATGTTTTAAGAGTCAGAAATGTTCTGCAGAAATTGATAAATATCACTGTGATCTGTAATTGCTGGTTGTGATGCATGTTTTAATGAGAAATGTAGTTTATAATTTCTCTCCCTGTAAAAGCTGCAAGCTGATTTCTGTGTAGCTGTGTGTGTGAAATTCAAGGTCTGTGAAAAGAATTTACTCCCTCCTCCCATCTCGTTAATTCTTTTAAGGACGTATCTTTTCTATTTCAATGCTTAAGGTCGTATGAAATAACTGTCATGTTTCTGTTCATGTTCTCATGCTTAGTTATTCTTTCTATGCAAATACTTAAGGTCGTATGAATTTTGTACAGTAAGTGAATGTCATGTTTCTGTTCATGTTTTCATGATGTTGTTAGATTTTGCTTACAAGAAATAATGTTTGTGTGAAAATAGGTGTGTCCTGGGAGGAGATTAAAAAAAAAAAAAAAAAAAAAGGAAAGTAATTTGTCAGATATATACATGGAGTTAGACTTTGAGACCGCACATCAAATAGGTATCTCAAAGGAAACAGTACCTTAGGATTTTAAACGTACAGTATATATATGATGCAGACTGAGAATTGGTTGTGTAACAAACACAACAAAGTAACAATCATCAGAGGTGTCAATGAACACATCTTAGACAGGTATGTTGGGTTTTTGGATTATTAATCCAAGGAAGGAATCTCCATAAATTCTGCAATGTAATGGGAGATTATTTTGTTTGAATACATTGCATGTAACAGTTTGCATATTTCTGTGTGTTTGTGAGTATATATATATATGTATATGTATGTATATGAGTGTATTCTTTTGAAATATTTTGTCTGAAGTTTCTGTGTGTTTGTAACTCGATATTTTACTCTTTGGAGAGTGAGGTGATTGGTCTGCATTTTGAAAAGACGTGTTAGGGGTTTGGCCAACCCCTTCTCACAATTAAACAGCATAGCAGACTACTCCCCTTTTCTCATCCCACCCTTCTCTGTGTGTGTGTTAGTTTTTTTATGTGAAAAAATGTTTGTCTGTATCATTGAGGGGAAATGAGAAGAAGGGAGGTTGCAGGCAGAAGAATGGTGGCTGGTTCTGGGTGGGAACCAAAAGTTTGCTACAAGATAGTGGTTTGTGGAATGAAACTCTTAACACACAGCCACCGCCCCATCATGGCTCCCAACTTAGAAAAAATGGGAGTGGACTATAACTTTAGGACCAACCCCCTTTTAGAACTATGACACGCCCCTATACCCCATCTTAAAGGTGAACAACATCTACTATACCACCGCTGCTGGAGTCAGTGCCCTGTATCCACTATTCCTTGGTAATATTATTTTTTTATTAAAAGGAAGGTATAGGAGACATTCAATGTTTTATTAAGCTTTACTATGGAATAAGAAGTATACGAAAGAAAAAGTAAACGCAACGTTACTTTAGGATGTTATTTTTTAGATTCTCTGTGAACGGCTCCCCTGCTAGTCTATGCTCATGTAAATTAACTCCTACATGCCTGTCTGCAACGCTGATACAGAATTCTGTGAGTTATTAATAGCATGCGCTCCGGATGAAATAGCAAATCAGGCTATTAATTTGTCAGATATTACACAGGATAAAACAGTAAGTGGTAATATATCATTCCAGACACGAGACTCAGATGCTGGGAGCAGCCTTTGTGGAAGGATTGAAGAGAGTCCTTCAGGAAAGATTTATTAACATCTCGTCCTGAGTACAAGGTGTTGCCATTAGAGACTTTGTTATTAGTTGCTAAAAAGGGTGTGAGTTCTCACAAGCTAATAAGGAGACTACAAACATTATGGTGTCTTCTGAGCAGGAGGAGACAGAGCCAACAAGAACAATAAAGTGTTTTATTTGTAACAAAGTTGGACACCTTAGGGTTTCACCAGTTATGGTGAAGTTAAAACCAGTAGCTGAAATAGCACAAGAAACTGGTATCTCATGGCCAGAAAGTCTCCCTATAGTACTGTTAAGTGTGGGGTACACCCCTGGAGGGAAGTTTTCTCTGTCCCCTCACGAGATCCTATTTGGGACTGCTTCTAGATTAGTGTGTTATTATCCTCAGCAATTGAAATTTAAATCTGATGTATTTGTTGATTATGTGATTGTTTTATCTCAAGCACTGACTAAAATACACGCACAAGTGTTTTCTTCTATTCCAGATCCGGAAGTAGACACTGGTACTCATCAACTACTTCCTGGAGATTGGGTCCTGGTCAAAAGATTTGTGAGAAAGAATCCTCTGGAATCCAGATATGATGGTCCCTTTCAAGTTCTTCTAATTGCTGCACCGTCGGTTAAACTTGAAGGACGGCCTACTTGGATCCACACATCTCATTGCAAAAATAAAGTTTCAGTACCAGACCCATAGCAACCAACATTATGATGATCATAACACATATCTTTTCCTGTCTGTTCTTAACTAAAGTAGAACCTTCTGCATTCATTAGTGAAAAGAAAGATGGTATTACATTTTGGTACAATCCATCTAAAGCACATATGATCACATTGTCCTTTGATTATTGTCATGTTGTATGTTGCCAACAGCTAAGCGTGACTCAACAATGTAACTTGTACAACGACACTCTCAGCACATCTATATACATATGTGTTACAGACCAGACTTGGGGAAAAGATTGTAGTCATTGGGAAGCTGTAGGATGGAACACTGGGACAGCTTGGGGCTACAGACCACAGAGTGCCTCAGATAGAACAGATCTGAGTGGAAGCCCTTTACTTGAACATATGACTCTAATAAAGCCAGGCAAATGCTCGCCAAATGGCAAGACTGGAGCTAACATGCGACTTACTCTGACTATCAAGAACCCCAGACCCACAGACACAGGTACATACCTATGGGTGGCCCAGACCCACAGACGCAGGTACATACCTAATGGGTGGCCCAGACCCACAGACGCAGGTACATACCTAATGGGTGGCTGGGTTAGAGGAAAAGCAAAAAGACGGATTGGTAAATTTATGCTCAGAGATCTAAATGCACCACTCATATCAGAAGACTATTGCAAGTACAACACACTCAGGCATTACCCAAAATGACTGATATCAGTGAACCTACGTACGAAGGAACCCTAACAAATGAAATTGGGTTCACAGACCTCAACTTATGGCTGGAATGGATGAAATATAACGTAGAGTCACATAATAAGACTAATTGTTATGTTTGTGTAAGTGCCAGACCTCACCTAGGCACTGTTCCACTTATGGTAACTATGAAGGAAGAAAAGTGTTTCTTAAGCCTTTATAAAACTACCCAGACTAAAAGATCTAGATTGTGAACAATGGGAGAACAGGTATCCCATTATACCTGACAATCTACATCCAGGTGAAGGTATAACCATATACCCAGGTAATTACACATGCTAAACAAGGAGTACACCTCAAGGGAAAAACCTAAAGAGGTTTAAGCAAGAGTTCTGCATTATATATTGTATTGGCTTCACAGTTTACAGAGCAGACACAAACATTGGGAGACATACATTGGATATGTGGGGACATGAAGCTCAGATCAAGACTAAAGGGTATCTGGTATGGTGAGTGTACCCTGACAAAGGTCATAATGCCAGTGCACATAGTGCTTATCCAAACTGATACCTCACCACACACCCTACTGACAACATCTAGACACAAAAGAAAGGTGTCTTCCCCACAAGGTAGCTTTGACCCCCATGTGTACATAGACTCTATTGGAGTCCCAAGGGGGGTGCCTGATGAGTTTAAGGCCCGAAACCAGATAGTAGCACTGATACCAATGATTGGTGCAAATAAAAATGTTGCTTGAATCAATTATATATATTATAACCAACAAAGGTTTGTGGATTACACAAGAGACGCTCTGCAAGGAGTTGCAAAACAATTAAAAGCCACATCACACATGGCCATCCAGAATAGAATGGCACTAGACATGATCCTTGCTAAAAAGGGGGGATTGTAAAATGCTCCCCGACACTGGCAACTGCTGCACCTACATACCTGATAATATGGGTCCAAATGGTAAGATTACTTTAGCCATTAAAGAAATAAACAACTTAGCACAAGAATTGAAGGAGAATTCTGGAACCACAGACTATTGGGATAAATGGTTTGGTTGGATGAACAACTGACAGAAGGTATTATTACAGGTTGGAATTGTCTTTCTTTCAATACTGATAATTCTTGCATTTGTTACCTGTTGTATTATCCCCTGTGACCATATATATATATATATATTTAAAGAAGTCAGTTACTGGAGTCACACCAACCTTTGTGCACCAAGAAATTTATGAAGATGACTGTGAGGAGTCACATAAGATGTTACGGTCTATTATGTCTAGAAATGAAAGTTCTACATAAACCCCTTGTCCCACATGTTCCTGAAACAAGGGGTCAGGGATAGCATCTGACTCGCCTATGACAGTGGCAAGAGGGGTCATGGACAAGCCATGGCAACTCTAACGTACAAAGAAGAACGGGCGTTCATTGGTGCAGATGTGCTAGGGCTTTCTTACATTCATACATCTCATCCACAGGGACAGTTGTACACATAGTCTGTACACATAGTCTCTAGGGGGGACTGTTACTATTTATATGCTGTTTATATGCCTTTATACTTTAATTAATACGTTTTACTAAGAAGAAACCTATATCTTTACACAGACATTTTATGTAGTACTCTCTAGAAGAGGAAGATATAATACATCTAACCTGTCATATCTACAAGAATAGAATATAAATGTAGTATGTATCATAATATAGCATTTTAGGGGGGACTGTTGTGGACGAAATTCATGAAAATGTATATTATGTCCATGCTGCATTCCTTTCCTTACAATATATCATAAGATAAGGCACTAATTGCTTTTATTCTTTATTTCCTGAGAGTCCTAAGATGGCTACTGAGCTGTACCCTGGGAGTCATAAGATGGCTACTGAGCTGTATCCTGGGAGTCATAAGATGGCGACTGAACTGTATCCTGGGAGTCATAAGATGGCTACTGAATCATATCCGGGAGCTCCCAGATGACATTCATATCCGTGACCAAATAAGGATATGAGCCCCGCCACCTTCCAGAGCCAATCAGAAGCTTCACATAAACTGACCATAATGACATCAACATCCGAGACCAAATATGGAAGGACCCTTCCTACCTTGTCAACCAATCAACAACTCACTAACTGTCTAACAATGCGTCGTACGATTCTTATATCTGATCAACTTAATATTATATAAGTTGCTATGTTGTATTGGGGGGGTTCGCTCGCTGGTTCGTTTGTTGGGAAGAATACAAGATGTTTTATACCAGAACTTTTGGGTCTGTGTAAATTCTTGTCTCTGTGTGCACACATGCCCAACAGACGGATTGATTTGAACAGGAACAGATATTACATAATGGGATTATTTTTATCCATCCAAAACATTACGACCTCGCAAAAATAAGCCGCAACCCGCGGACATGAAAAAATTAAAAACACAATAAATACACACAACACATACATAAAAAGCTTACCTAAAGCAAGAGGGGTCATCCAGGACCTCAAAAAATGAAGTTACACCTTAATTTAAGTAAAAATAAAAGTTTACACACTAAAAAATTCACTAAGCGAGAGAAAAAATGGCCGCCGAACAAAACGAAAACGAGGCTACAGCACTCTAAACACGCAAAACACCACCAGAAACCCCCTGAAACACCACAAAACAGCTACGGATATTCCGCTACAGACGCATACCACACATTAGCCACCATTTTAGAACAATAACTTATACAATGCGGAAGTACACAGCTACGTAACGGTTTGGTCTCGTGGACGCACACTATTACCCTACACACATTCATCACGCTTACACAGCAGCTCCACACCACTAATGCTGCAGCAACATCAAAACAGTTTGCCAGCTCTTCAACAGAATGCTTCCTGCATATATTACTTGAAAATAGGTCAAGTATATTAATTTAGTAATGTATTATTTATTTGATTATTATACACCAAACAGCATTAGCTCACTTACAATTTCATTGCCGTAATTTTTTGACGGGCAATTCGCTAGTGGATATATAAATTACATGCACAAAAACCAGATGGTTTAAATGAGGGTTTTAGTTTTAGTGCCTATCTATAAATGTAATAATTGGGCAATTCAACTTACCCTCATTTTTCTACATACTGAATTAATAGACTGTAGATTTCTGTAGACTGTAGATTTTGTAGGACTGGTTAATCTATATTTCACTTGAATATCTAAAATTTATAAAGTATAAAATTGATATTTACATTAAAATTGAGTTTTTGAAAATAGCACTATTTATAAAATACATGTCACCTTCAATAATCACTGAATTTAATAAAAGTTAATGTTCTTTTATCATTGTACTTAATAAAAATCCACACAAGTATTTAAAAATGTTAAGATATATTTTTCTTTTTCTGCAATTTGAGCCACTATTTAAATAAGGAAATTGCATTTATGCAATAATTTCTAGGTTGAATATATTAATACCAACCCACAATCACTGTGCACTAACAAGCACTTATATATTTGTTTATTTTTAGACTCCATTATATGAAGTGAATCTAATATCAGTATAAAGTAATGTACAATTCAGTTCTTCAGTCATTAATATATAGTGAAATAATTCCATTTTACTATCATGGGTATCCTTAGGAACGAATTTCGCTATAAATACTCCTTAATAGGAACACGCCTTCCTCCCCTTTGAGAAAGGCGCTTTTGCGTTGAAGCGTACGTCAGGGTCATACGTACGGCGTGACATCACACGCCGACGTCTAAAGTTCAGATAGACGGCATGGAGCTACACGCTGCCGTATTATAAAGACTAAACAGAAGCGTAGCAGATACAATATGTACAGGGAACACTAGAAGTATTATTACAAACTTAAGTTCTTAATCTAAGTTCGCTATAGATGCAAAATTAGCGACTTATAGATTTAGAAAGAAGTGTTAAAAGATAGGAGCTCCATAACTGAGACTGCTCCAGAACAGGGTGATACATCCCATATATTCCTACAGCTAATAGCATATAAAGTATAGGAGCTCAGAATTGGGGGTGCTCCAAAACAGCTCTTTGCAAATCAGAAATCCCTATAGCTATTCTCAATTAATAGCATATAGAGAGTGTACAACGGAATATAAAATACAATTGCAGTATTTAACTTTACAGTACTACTATATAGCTTAAAAGTATGGTGGCAGAGTATAATCTCTAATTTGTAGTACTAGAGTTACTAATGAAAGTACTGCTTGGGAAAGACACTTTCTTTTTCTCAATACTATTGTGTTGCCCTGACTAACCTGCACAAATAAGTCTCTTAGAAATTTTTGGTCAATTATCATAGTTTGAATACATGCTGAACTGTATAAAAGAATATATAAATGCCTTGAGACAAATTCAGTTCAGTAAATACGAAGTTTATTCTCTATTATAAGACCTTTCATTCAGATAATGGAAAAAGGGGATGTTTTTTTTATCCCATTTATGTTTTTTTATTGTTTTTAAGTGTCTAAGTTGCGCCGTTGTTATTGTAAATAAATGTAAATAAAAGGAATGAAAATTTTTTCCCACTATGTTCTAAATTTAAACTCCTTTAAGTAAATATAGTGCCAAGCACTCTAGTGGGAGGTAAAACTCCTATAAGTTTCTTATACTCATTATAAATCTTAACAAAAATTTAAAACATGTGATTGATTTTGGAAAATTTGAATCTTTTATATCAGAAAATAAAAGATATTTTAGCTTCCTCGGTGAAGGTGAATTTATCTGTCAGGCAGAACTGCAGATTTAAAGATGTCTATTTTGCCAAGATTTAATTACTTCATTCAGAATATTGTTATGCCACTTCAGAATTATTGGTTCAAAAAGTTTTAGAAAATAGATACATTTGTATATGGCAACATAGTGTAAGGTAAAGTCTTGTATTACAACTCGAAGATTTAGTAGAGGAGGTTTATCCCATCACAATTTAAAAAGTTACCATGCTGCAACAATGATGCACCATATTACCAACTGGAACAATTCTCCTACTTCACAAAGATGGAAATATATGTAGAGCTAATTCATTAGTACCAACCAGGGGAACATACCAAAACATCTACCATGTGACATCATTGGGAACTCCGGTAACGGAATCACATGTTTTACATCATGAGTTAGAGTTTCCCAACTTCATAGTAAATGGTACCACCATAGAACAAGTAGATGTGGAAGGTTACATGAGATTCCCCACCAAAATCTTGTCTACCCAATCAGGTTAGAACAGTATTTGATGGCATAACCATTCATACTGCCAAGGGTTTGTAGAAAAGGTTAAACCCCAAGATATGATATTCCCCTTAGGACAGGGAAAGGTGTGTTTTGTTTCGTTGAAACTTAGGGATGAGATAAACATATGGTTTAAACATTGTATATCTAGGGAACAGATTACTCAGGGAATTTACTGTGTCACTATCCGGTGAGAATAAGTTCACAGCAGTTTAATCTCACAGTGCCACAGATATTACCTACAATAAAACCCTGGGGTCTCCTCTGATTGTACCAATTGTATCACACAACACACCTTGGCAGAAAAGGGTAATGCAACTTAAAGATGATCATATACTGCTCAAACACCTACAACATTTTTGAGAAAGGGTACACATAAATTTTCACCATCAACAGCAAGAACTCCAAAGGATTGAACATAGATTTCTGATCTGTCAAGTGCATTCTGGTGGCAGAAATTAGTTAATTCCTTTTCAAAACACTTGTCATGGGCTTCTGCTTTTGGAAACCTTATATTACATCCATTCATAATTATTTTTATTATGTCTATATTATGTATTATTGTTCAGATATGCATGTGTTGCTATCTAAAATCCATGATAGCACGTATATATCATTTGTAATATGGTATACGTATGGAAACAGCTCTAGTAAAATAGCAGAAACACACACACATAGCGGGGTATAGCAAACTTTTCAAATGAATCATATACTCACTCTTATACTCTTCTTAAGCTTCTATTGGAATGAAAAGGTTCATGTGTCTTTCATTGCCAAAGGGGGGATGTAACACACACCTAGCATTAGAAGTAAGGAATAATTACCAGCTTTAATATAAGGCTGAAAGGCTATCTATATTCGTTCTTTTTCTCACTCATTTGGACCCTAAAGGTCTGAGTAGTGAATGGATTTGCCGAATGACCACATGATGGCGCTGGATTTCAGTAAGCACAGGTTTATCCAGAGAATTAGCAGAAGACCAAATATGGTATTCTTGAACGCATGGGTGTGTGTAACTTTGAGAACCGGGTATGTCTAGTTTTACATGTGGCTTAAGGAATCCTTTGTGTGGACAGCTGACCAGTGAGGGGACTTTGTGAAGGACATGTGACCTAATTGACCAATAGGAGCTAGGGAGGAGTATGGGGGTGGAATTGAGAATACAGGATATAGGTAGGATACCAGGTTGTTTTCTGTCTCTCTCTGCTGCTCTCTCTATTACAATCTACAACTCTCTGGAGCTCTTCTATCTTCACTACACTGTGAAGGCCTGGTAAAGTATCATACTTCACACACACACATGGACATAATTGGTAGTGTTAGGATGCCTTTCTGCTAAGTTAAGAGATGTTGTTTCCATAGTATTATCATATATTATTAATGTATTTGTATTAGGTATTGTGTTCTAATAAATGCACATTTTGTAACCATAAATCTGTAACGCCTCTTGAATATTTATTTATTAATTTGTTTATCCGTAGAAAACAAGAATCTCATAAGATGAGATTAGAATAATTATTATAAACATAATTAATATGATTATGAATAATAATATTGTAATTCATTAATTTAACCGTTTTTATAGCAATGCTTAAGCATGTCAGCACAGTTAATCACTTTACTGTGGGATATTGACAAATATCACAAATAATATTGTCTAACACTTGCATAATCCGGTATGTCTATATTTTAATATTTCTTTAAACTTGTATTTGTAGACACATTCTATATCCTCCCCAATAGTTAAATACTTTTTCCTATATTAGATTTTGCTATTTATATAATGCAATAAAAGGACATAAGATTACTATATGCATATATATATATATATATATATATATATATATATATATATATATATATATATATATATATATATTTTAGATATATGAATTACTATAAAGATCACTATGCAATTTATTTTCCAATTGTTCATTTAACTACAAGGGTTAATTAAATGTGTAGCACTCGTGGTAGCTCAGGTAACCATGACTACCGGAACCTATAAAAGGACAAGAGCATTAGCATTCGCCTTAATCCTTTAAGAAAGACGTTCAGACGTAGAAATATGTTAGGAGGCAGGCAGACGTAGCGTGACATCTTCACGTTTGAGACGCACGCCGTAACCAGGAAGCGTGAATCTCCACAATGAATAGAGATGCTGAGACACTGAGCATTGTAATTCAGAGGAGAGATTTACTAGATGATGGTGTAAGACATGTGGGGACTTCTGAGAGAGGGTGGAGAATATAGATAAATAACTTGGGGTGTTGTGCATATACTTACTATGCGGCAATATGATCACTCCATTAAGACAACCCATATATCTCTCTTATAAATCGATCTTGATATACAGGTTACCAGTATATAGGACTATTGAAGAGACAACGATAGATCTTATGACACCCAGTGTACCAGCTATAGGGTGTATTGTGCACATGGCATATATAGGATATTCTGATATAAACTATATTTAAATTGAGGATATACTGTAATCTCAAGTTTATTGTGGTTATAAAGAAACGCCCTTATAATCCTCCTTAAGCTATTTTCAGCTGACAAATTCACACTCTATAAATGAGAAGTGGTAATAAGGTTTGCAGCAACCAACTAAGGAGTCAGTGACTGTTTTTATACTCTTCCCTTTAATATTTTTTAATCTACGCCGTTTTCATTATTATTAATTAAGATATATATATATATATAAATAAATAAATAACCCACTTTTGCCTTATACTCAAAGCATTAACCCCTAACTGATTAAATGACGGGTTTACATTTACCTCTTTCATTTGAACATCTATACCTATAGGGGTAACACATTTATATGCATAGTCTACCTTCTTCTTGGGTGTATTCTCTTAGAAAGGAATCAATGTCATTCATCTTACCCACAATAGAGAGCTTTGAGGAAAATCAACTAAATAAAAAGAAAAAACTGGGGGTAAATAGAAATTCTTGTGAAAAGAGTATGATTGTAAGATTCCACATAACACACAAGCATCCTACAGAATTCCAGCTGGATAATCATGAACTGGACTATAAAATCTTTGTGACACTAAATGAGTATGCACAGTCCAATTCTAGGCCTACTCCCTGAAAAGAGTAAGATTAACATAACATATAAGCGTCCTGCAGAGTTCCAGCTGGACAGTCAGGAACTGGACCATAAAATCCTTGTGACGAATATGCACAGTCCAATTCTGGGTTTACTCCCTTACAAAGGAGTTAAGGTCATTTATATCATCTACTGTGATGAACGTTATGAAGAACCAAAAATAGTTGGGGGGACATAAAATTTCGAGTCATAAGAGTAAGTTTGTAAGATCCAACATAGCATACAATTATCTTATAGAGTTACAGTTGGACAATTGTGAACTGGTCTATAATATTTTGTTCTCTAATTTTTAGGAGTAATCTTTGTGAAAAGAGGGGTTATATAGATATAAGATGCAGTTTATGTAAAGCAGTTTGCCAGGATATAACAAAGCACATTATTACCCCTTATCACCCCAATTGGATAATAATGAGATCATCTTTGGCTTCAGTACTTAGTTCATATATAATTGCTCCTATTGAGAGCATATATAGGTAACTTGGTGATTTACACAAATTTGCACAAAACAATCACACACGATGACACTTGTTTAGTTTTTATTCTGGCCACTTCATAATTTATGTCATTTTAGTTTATCACAATAGTAGTTTATTGGTAAATGTACACAATTCCAAGTGCACAAGAAAAGGCATTTAGTATCTTTTTATGATATAGAGAATGCCATTGTTCACTATTATCAAAACACATATAGATAATATTATATTCAATTAGAGTGTAGAATGCCATTGTTCACTATTATCAAAACACATATAGATAATATTATATTCAATTAGAGTGTAACCATATTATAAGTTTAAAAATATTGTATCAAATATATTTTTTACTTTACACTAATCATCACATCTTCACTTTCATTAGTTTATTATTAACACTGCATTTTATTACAAACACCAGTTACCCAAATAAATTAGGGAGTCAATAGGGTATTAAGGCTATTTCCCTATTCCCTGTACATGTAAATCCTAAAGGATTCCACCAATTACAGATCACATTATATATACCTTATTATTATTTATTTTTTCCCTAAATTGGATACATGATGACATATAGGTTGACAACAGGATGATAAAAAAATAGCGACATAGAAATAGTATCATCAAAAATATACTGTATATACATGATGCATTAAAAATCAAGATCCTTATAGAGTTCACCAATATAATAACGGATGACCTGTGTCACATTTATAAGTATACTAAGTTCATCACAGAAATAATTTAGTGATGTATTAATTGCTAGTATCTATAATGCCAAGACCCTGATATTGTCTGTGATCAGATTATACTGGCACATAGGACACATTGGAAGTGTCCAATATAGGAATAGCGTGGCACTATAGTTCAAAACATGGAGGCTATGACAACATGCGTGACACACTGCGCAGACGCGCGCCATGATCATTGGTTGCCGTGGAGACGGCAACGCTTATAAGGCTGATCCGACAGCAAGTTCCGTTTACCCCTTGAAGAAGAGGTCTAGCTACGTCGAAACACGTCAGTTTCTGATGATGCGGCGTGCATCCTTACTTAAGGAGCGCGCTAGCGTCTGTTTCCCCTGTTAAGTTTGTGTGCAAGTGTACCCTACCTGTCCTAACCCAATTATATGGATGATGATTTAATGGAGGGAGATCTACTGGTGAACAGGAAAGTTGATTCTTAATAAGGAGCAGAGATAGCTACTTCTTATCAATGTTCATGCTAATTAATGAAATCTAAGCCAACAGACGAGATGTCCCAAAAGTGGACAGAGTTACCTTGTCGTATTCAGTAAATATAGGCAGTTTATAAATCATTATTATATGGGAGGAATAAGCTAAAAGATATCATGCAGATTGTGCAGATACATACAGACTCTGGCATATAGCCCGGATAAGATTCCTTTTAGTATCTGTTATCTGATTATTGAATAAGAAGAATTTTGCAATAAGCCTGCTTCAGATATATTTTATAATATTTTCAAATATGTTCACCATATTATTATTAGTCCATATGGCTTGAAAAGTTTGAAAGGTCAACATTTGAGACCTGGATGGTCCTGCCCCTTTTTAAAAGGAGATTGATGGTCAGAAATGGCAAATAATCAAGAGTTGAATAGCTCTGTTATACAAAAGCACACAGAATTACAGGGGAGAGATATTATTGCCCCTCCAATGCGAGTATACAAATCATTTTGGTGATAATATATCTCAAAGAAGTAGCCCACTTTACAAATCCTGGATTTTTTAATTGGTTTTATATCGCAGATAAAAGATTTATTAAAGATTAATTGTTATAATGATGTTTACCCTTGTTGTTATAAAATATGTGTGATTAGGTGGCAAATACCTGGGGAACTAGCAATCCTTGTTTTCTTACTATACATCTGTATATGGCAACATTTTGAAAGGTAAAGTCTTGTATTACAACTCGAAGATTTAGTAGAGGAGGTTTATCCCATCCCAATTTAAAAAGTTACCATGATGCAACAATGATGCACCATATTATCAACTGGAACAATTCTCCTACTTAACAAAGATGGCTTCAAAATGAAAAGTACCATTTAATAAATATTGATCTTAAAGATTTATTATGGTGTGAGAAATTATCAAAAAAACAGATAAAGGAAAAAGCCACATTTATTAAAAAATGCTGGAATTTCTGGCATAGGCTTAATAATAAGTGGCCTTTGGCTCCTTTCCCAAGTCCCCTCATATATTTAAATATGTTGAGTACAACCAAAAATTTGTCAAGTTGGTCTCAATGGTAAATTATGACTTTGGGGAATTTATACACTAAAAATAATTTTAGTACATTCGAAGAGCTGAGAAAAAAATTTGGTTTACCTTCATCTTACTGGTTAGAACATAGTGGCTTGAGAACAAGATATAACCTTAAATACAATTAATTGTTGAAATCATTTGAACAATTGTGTATTGTAGAAAATAAACAAAATCTAATATCTAGATGCTTCAATACTCTAAAACAAAAGTTAGAATTGGGGAAAACATCTAAAATGATAAGTTGAGAAAAATATATTATTAGAATCTTGCCTGTAGAGACTTGGTTGGGGTCAAAGGAATTGGCAAACAAAATTATAAAATTTACTCCATTAAGAGAAACTCACTTTAAAGTCTTAAATAAATGGTATCTGACTCAAGACAAAATAACTACATTTTCCCCTAACTCTAATGATTGTAGTTTTTGGAGAGGGTGCGGGAACAAGGGTACTTTTTTCCACATCTGGTGCGAGTGTATTAAAGTTCAAGATCTCTGGAAAGAATGTTTCTTAAAAACATTTCAGATATAGTTAAACTATAACCCCAACTCCAGAGATTGCCTTGCTACATATTTTTACTTATCCGTTAAAATGGAAAATGAAAGCACTAATTATTCAAATTGTCAGTACAGTTAAATGGCTTAATGTACGGAAATGGAAGCAACCTAAGGTTCCATCTTGGAATGAAGTAGCAGCGATAATAAACAGAAACTTTGAGTTAGAAAAAGATCAGCATGAAATGGAAATCATAGATGGAGTCTTAACTAAATGTGAGTTTTGGAGTAAAGCTACAATGTAACATTTAAAAAGTATTGTCAAGTCTTACATGATAAATATGCTCGCTCTTGATCTCCCGGGGCCTCCCCCCATGTCTCTTGATGTTTTTTGAATTGTGTTTGTATGTTAATCCTGGCAATTAATGCAAATTGTTATATTATGGGGTAAAAAAAAAATAATTGTATAGAAGAAGAATATGGAAGATATGATTGATGAATTGTATACTGCCTTTGTCTATGTAATTGATGGTATACAATAATAAAATACAAATAAAAAATAATAAGAATTTAAGATCTGAAGAGAAACAAAAAGAACCTAGGTCGCCGCAGATACCAACAATGAATCTACCTTCAATTAGAGGTAAAAGTCTTATTGAAGAAGAAGAAAATATTGAACAATTAGCCTTCTCTCTTCATCATCTGCCTTTTTTAGTCAGACCGAACACCAGATCCAACCCTTCAAACACAAAGATGAAAAGACTCCATGGAGGAGAACTAGGTGATGATGTAGAGAACAAAGTAAGATTCAAAAAGACAAGAGGGTAAGAATAGACACTATCAAAATCTACAACCTTTCCAATAGGTGATTGACTGTCACTGAAGATATTCTATTAAGAAAGGGCCTTTCTTGCACACCAGATGCCGAACTTGATTCATTCCAATTTTGTAGATTTACACAAATGTTTTAGGAAAACAACATTGCAGCAACATTTCGCCAAAATCAGTAGAATACACGAAGAATTAACCCCTTCCCACTGACCCTACATGTAGATTTTTGGAAAAATACAAAATATTGATTGAGAGTCCCAGAGAGAGAGGTATAATAACTAATAAAGAGGAAGTCAAACCTCACTCTGAAGTTCCACCAGGCAGACCTATAATATCTGGTATCGGAACTTTAACTGAAAAGCTTTCTCAATATGTTGATTACCATCTCAAACCTCTTGTAGTGGAATTACGCTTCTATGTCAGGGATACACCGCATGTAACTGAGATCAAGCAAAATATAGAATGGGATCAATTGTATACCTGGATGACTTTAGATGTCCCCACACTATATACCTGTATCCCTCAAGATTTAGAAGGTGCGGCTGCTAAACAATCCCTGGACAGGAAGGGCAACATGGAGAGTAGTTAATCTGAATTAATTATTATGGAGGCAATTTTATTTATTCTCAAACACAACTACTTTTTTTTTGAGGATAAGTATTATTTGCAGAGAACAGGGTACCAAGTTTGCTAATCTTTATATGGGCATCTCTGAGGATCAATATATTTGGAGGAACAATCCTTTTTCACAAAATATAATATGCTGGAGACAATTTATTGATGACATCTTTATCATTTGGAAGGAAGAAGAAAACCAAAATAAGGATGGAAAAAAGGATATAGAATCTATGAATCTCAGATTTACTATGAACTGGAGCCAAGAGGCATTTCTTGATATTGTACTTTGAAACCAAATTGACTTTGAAACCAAATTGTATTGTAAACCCACGGATACTAATGGTTTCCTGCATGCCAAAGGTGGACATGACCCCAAATGGATTGCCGATATTCCATTTGGTCAGTTTAGAATGATAAGGTGAAATTGTTCTTTAAATTTAATCGACTATGACAATGAGAGTGGTAAGCTAGCATCAAAATTCTGTGAGAGAGGAAACAAGGAAAGTATAATTGAAGAAGCAAAACAGAAGTCCAGAAATTTAGAAAGAAGTGAGCTGATGAATAAAACATTGAAAAAAATGTTGACACCAAAATGATTAGTAATCGATTTTTGGATACATACAATAAGGCATCGTGGAACATCTCGAGAAGTCTTAAGAAGTTTTGGCCAATCCTTAGAGAAGATGAAGTGCTCAGGGACATTTTACCGGACAAACCAATGATTACATTTAAGAAATAGAAAAACCTTGTAAGTATTCTAGCTCTGAGAATGTTCAGCTCGGATGTTCAGTAGTCTACATTTATATGTACTGTGACAAGGATGGTCGTATAACTCGGTGGTTTCTTGAAAAAGGGACTGATACTGGCTGGAAATGCAGCAAATTGGTTTATTTGCAAAATGCAAGTAACAACTGAGCAGTAATTCTGCTTAAAAATAACGGAAATAAATATCTACTTAAACGAGCTGACTATAACTCAGGAACACCCTGACTACTCCTGTGCAGTTTATCTGCGACAGGGAAAGAACACTACAACACTGTGTCTTCCGGAAGGAGTAGCTTTCACACAATAGCGCCACCTAGTGGCCAGGATACAGTCAGTCTCTTATGTAGGTAGTAGTGCCACCTTGTGGCCTGGATACAAATAATCTCTTCTTACTTATATTGCCACCTTGTGGCCAGGATACACACCATCTCTTCTTACTTATATTGCCACCTTGTGGCCAGGATACACATAATCTCTTCTTACTTCTACTGCCACCTTGTGGTCAGGATACACATAATCTCTTCTTACTTATTCTGCCACCTTGTGACCAGGATACACATAATCTCTTCTTACTTCTACTGCCACCTTGTGGTCAGGATACACATAATCTCTTCTTACTTCTACTGCCACCTTGTGGTCAGGATACACATAATCTCTTCTTACTTATTCTCCCCGGTACACATTACCTAGTCGCGGATGAAGCATAGGGCCCGCCCGTCTCTCCCGTATGCTTCACCCCAGGGACCCTTAATTATCACAACTCTACTTGCATTAACTTCATTCGACAAAACTCAGCCTCTTCCCTGGGGCATAATAAGTCTTGGTACCTTCCTTCTGAGGCCTCTGTCAGCTTCACACACGCTAGGCCTTTAAGGCAACTCTGCCTGGGGATTCTCATTAATCCCTTCACACTTACTTGGCTGTATTCACTCTTGCAGCTCTAAGCGTCCTGCGCCTGCAAACAGCTCACACTTCCTGCTGTTGTCTCAATACTTTCAGCCACAGTAAATCAGGTAAACTCTTACATGCTTGCTTTCGAAACTGCCACTGTAACTCCACACAGGATCAGCCTCCACTCTGTGGCTTGCTTCTGGCAGCAGCACACAACCTGCCCAGAGCATAGCCAGCCACACCCCCTTCCATGTCTGCTTTCCAGGTTTTTAAAGGGAAGTTGCACCAATTAGGAGTTCTTCAGAAGTTTTAACTCTGTCACTCCTGTCAAGAACTCCATACTCCACTTGCTTGTCATATCATCTAAGGGCAAACGTTCACACACCCTACCCCTCAGCTCAACAACATGGTGTTGGGCGACATGCCGAGAGGCCAGACATCCGGTAGGGCCACTCACCACTCAAGAACTCTTCGCCCAGCCAACCATTCCTCCTCTGTGCCGTCCGCATTGAGATAGAAGGCTGCGATTGAGTGGCCACCTGCAAATCCATCTTTTCTGGTCTGTTTGCATCCTTCATGTGTGTGAACTTTATCAAGGAAGGAGTGAATCCCCCATCTTTGTAGAGCTGTCCTTGAATAGCATCATGGTGGACTCTGTAGTCACATGTCTGGGTACAGATATAACAATATCCGTTGCACTCTCTTCGAGCCCGTCATCATTTCCAATCTCTTCATTATCTTCAACTCCCAGGAGATCTTCTACAGTCTCAGTGTTTCCCTCGTCATCCTCATCTTCAAAGCCATCTTCATTGTCCAACTTAAACATGGCCTGGAGCTTCTGCCGCTCTTCAGTACGACGCTGTTTCATTGCATCCTGCAGCTTTGCTTTAAGAAATTGCAGCTTTTCACCTGGCTTTTTCTGAATTATCTCATCAGTTGTTTCAGCAGACACAATGACAGATACCACATCTGCCTTTAGCTCCTCCTTTCCATCTGCCGTTGTCTCTTTACGGACGATACTTAGATTTACTTTCCTATCAATCACAGGCTTGGCTTTATGCAGGGAGTGCTTCAGAAAACGCTCCTTCAAAGCTTCTAGTACTTTATTTTGCTTTGTTTCATCCAAGTTAACAAATGAGCCATCATCAGGGCACAAACAGGGCTTCAAGGAGAGATCCACCCCAAGAGCACGGAGCTTTTCCAGCTTGGAAAGCTTTGCTTTATGTTGTGTTGGTACAGGACATTTAGATGTCTCTTCAACAGTCTAAGAATCCAGTAGAGGCACAGGGATTTCCTGCTGGATTTCATAAGTAGGATCTTCATCTTCACTTACAGGCTTCGGAATGGACTCTGGCTGATCCACATGGTCCTCCGAATCCACTGTGTGCAAAGCCATTTGTGGTTCATCAGTACTCTTGGCTGGCTCACTTCTTCCATCTTTAGTTTCTTCTAATACCTCACCCGTACAAGCCTGTGATGCTTGGATAGAATTATTTGCATCCACTTTACATTCTTCTGCAGGAGCAGAGTCACTTGTTTTGATTTCTTTTGTATCACTAATGTCCATCTTACTTTCCAAACTGCATGGCTGATACTTTGTTGATTTAATAAGCTGCATGGCTTTCCCTTCGCAAGATGGCCTTGGTTCAGGTAGATGGTACGGCAAAGACACAGATGACTACCTGATAAGTCTCTGAGTCTCACTGTGGAGCTGTTTCATAGCCTCTTTGCTCTGCTTTGCTGCTTTTCTCTCCTTTCTTTTCTCTCCCTTCTGTTCAAACTCATGATGTTCTCCTTCAGCATCTTCTGAATCATGAGAATGTTTACTTAGCTTCCTTTTCACTTTGTTTCGAATGGCATCCAAGGATTCCTCCTCTTCTGCATTATCACTTTCTTCCCCCACACCCGTCTCAAAGAGATCTCCATCAACTAGCAAGCAGCCACTGTCATTCAGAGAAGGCCTCTCCTCCTCAACCTGCTCCTTTGTTTTTTTTATCCTTTTTCAGTTTTTGGATGGCTCCCATTTTCTTTTCCTCTTTTCCCATTCTTCTCTTTGATTTACTATTCTCCATCTCCTCTTGGCTGCTGCTTATCTGTTTCTTAGAGGTCTTGTTGCGTTCCTTCTGTTTTGCTTCAGGAACAGTCTTTTCTAAGGTGTTCACATCGGACACTGGCATAGCAACACTTTCTAGCTGATCTCCCTTAGAAGCCTCTTTGTCACTATCCTCACTGCCTAATGTCAACAGTCGTATTCGCCGGGGCTTCTGTCGAAATGGAGAAATGTTCTCCTTTTTATCACTGTGCGGCCGCTCCCACACCACTGATTCGTTCAGCTTAGGCTTTGGGGGACATTTCCTCTGCTCCCAAATAGGCATCAATTTCTCATTCCTGTAGGACACTCAGTAGTTCTCAAATGCAGGCTTCCTCCGCCATTCAGGGATATACTCTGGCCTCATTTTAACTTGGGCTTGTCTTTGGAGCCTTAAAAAACGCTGTTTCTCCTCCTCTAAGGCCATTCTATCTGCACCAGCAGGCTCTTTTGTTCTCTCAGCAACCTCTTTGGGGCTCTCAGCAACCTCTTTGGGGCTCTCAGCAACCTCTTTGGAGCTCTCAGCAATCGCTTTGGGGCTCTCAGCAATCGCTTTGGGGCCGTCTGCGTTTTCACGTGCTCGTTCTGCAGTCTCTTTGGCTGGATCGGCCGTCTCTTTGGCTGGATCGGCAGGCTCTGCGGGCTCTCTCTCCGGCTCTGCGGGCTCTCTCCCTGGCTCTGCGGGCTCTCTCTCCGGCTCTGCGGGCTCTCTCTCCGGCTCTGCGGGCTCTCTCTCCGGCTCTGCGGGCTCTCTCTCCGGCTCTGCGGGCACTCTCTCCGGCTCTGCGGGCACTCTCTCCGGCTCTGCGGGCACTCTCTCCGGCTCTGCGGGCACTCTCTCCGGCTCTGCGGGCTCTCTCTCCGTCTCTGCGGGCACTCTCTCCAACTCTGCGGGCACTCTCTCTAACTCTGCGGGCACTCTCTCTAACTCTGCGGGCACTCTCTCCGACTCTGCGGGCACTCTCTCCGACTCTCCATCAAGGACAGGTTTGGCTTGCCTTCCCTTAAGAGAGACACTGTACTTTAAGCTTGGGCAGTGATAAGCCTGTTTGTTAAAAAAAAAATCCCAGGGGTGCGATCTCTGTACCTGGACACCCAGGTAAACTCTGACGCGGCCAAGGATTTCCGCTTTCAGGTCATCATAGTTCTTTGCCTTTTCTTCATCCATGCACAGGTAAGCTTTCTTAGCTTCCCCTGTCAAATACGGGGCCAGGAGACTGACCCAGTACCTCTTGTGCCACGCCTCTTTGATAGCCGTCCCCTCAAAAATGGTGAGATAGATGAACACATCATCATCATCGGTTAACATTAGGAGAATTTCATCGGCTCTAACCCGGGCTGCGTCTTCCATACTTTCTCCAGGTTAGCTTGTCTCTGAGCTACATGGATAGCCCATAATCTGTTGCTCTCCTGTTGATAAGCTACAGTCTGCTTCAAGGCTTTTAACATGTCCTCCATGTTGCGCGGTGGGTTGTCTTCTTAGTTACAGACAAAAGGACATCCCACTTCTGACACTAGTGTGTTAAGGATGGTCGTATAACTCAGTGGTTTCTTGAAAAAGGGACTGATACTGGCTGGAAATGCAGCAAATTGGTTTATTTGCAAAATGCAAGTAACAACTGAGCAGTAACTCTGCTTAAAAATAACGGAAATAAACATCTACTTAAACAAGCTGACTATAACTCAGGAACACCCTGACTACTCCTGTGCAGCTTATCTGCGACAGGGAAAAAACACTACAACACTGTGTCTTCCGGAAGGAGTAGCTTTCACACAATAGCGCCACCTAGTGGCCAGGATACAGTCAGTCTCTTATGTAGGTAGTAGTGCCACCTTGTGGCCTGGATACAAATAATCTCTTCTTACTTATATTGCCACCTTGTGGCCAGGATACACACCATTTCTTCATACTTATATTGCCACCTTGTGGCCAGGATACACATAATCTCTTCTTACTTCTACTGCCACCTTGTGGTCAGGATACACATAATTTCTTCTTACTTATTCTGCCACCTTGTGACCAGGATACACATAATCTCTTCTTACTTATTCTCCACGGTACACATTACCTAGTCGCGGATGAAGCATAGGGCCCGCCCGTCTCTCCCATATGCTTCACCCCAGGGACCCTTAAATATCACAACTCTACTTGCATTAACTTCATTTGACAAAACTCAGCCTCTTAACTGGGGCATAATAAGTCTTGGTACCTTCCTTCTGAGGCCTCTGTCAGCTTCACACACGCTAGGCCTTTAAGGCAACTCTGCCTGGGGATTCTCACTAATCCCTTCACACTTCTCTCTTCAAACTCAGCCTCTTCCCTGGGGCATAATACGTCTTGGTACCTTCCTTCTGAGGCCTCTGTCAGCTTCACACACTCTAGGGCTTTAAGGCAACTCTGCCTGGGGATTCTCACTAATCCCTTCACACTTACTTGGCTTCCTGAGGCTGTATTCACTCTTCCAAAACTCCCACTGTAACTCCACACAGGATCAGCCTCCACTCTGTGGCTTGCTTCTGGCAGCAGCACACAACCTGCCCAGAGCCTAGCCAGCCACACCCCCTTCCATGTCTGCTTTCCAGGTTTTTAAAGGGAAGTTGCACCAATTAGGATTTCTTCAGAAGTTTTAACTCTGTCACTCCTGTCAAGAACTCCATACTCCACTTGCGTGTCATATCATCTAAGGGCAAACGGTCACAGTACCCTTCAGAAGAAAAAATTGTTCTACCTGTCCACATTTGAAAAAAAGCAAACAAGATATGGTCCACAAAAAAAGGAAACATTTTAAAATCAAGGACATGTCCACCTGCAAATCAGATTATGTGGTGTACGTAGTAACGTGGGTGTGGGAAACAATATGTAGGTAGAACTAAAAGGCCCCAAGACCAGAATCCGTGAACATTAATAAAATACTTAGAAAGGAGTACTGACAAATGGATTGTCAGTTCACCTTTCTGTACAACATAATAAAAATACTAAATATATTGTTACACAAGCTGTGGACATTATCAAATATATAAAAAGGGTTGGCAGTAGGGTATTGAAACTAAGACAAGCTGAAACAGCTTGGATACACAAATTAGGCACTCTGGAACCGAATGGGTTATATAAACTGGGAAATTGATCTGGTGGCGTTTATTAAGACTTGAGTCATTGCGGAGCAGACACATGAACCTACAGAAAGTGCATTTATAGACAAAACTATTTTTGTAATAAACCAGATTCCTATTTGTTTCCAGACTATGTAGTAGACATTCTGTAGTTACAAATTCTATTTATTGTGATGTAGTACTTTTAATAAATAGTAGAGTTGTTTCTGGCTTAAAAAAAACGGTGTCCTTTCTCTTTCCTTCTTTTATTTAATTGTTATATTTACATCCTTCCAGGACCAGGCCTTTATAAGTCTAAAGAAATAATGATAATAAGATAAATATTTAATAAATTGAGCCTTGGTATAACTCCGTTAACTATTTTTGTTTAAAGAAATTGGCAAAACTTGTTTATTCATTAGTTTATATGAATGTGAAACACATTTGTAAACACATTTCTTGCAAATCACACACAGAGCACTGAGCTCAGACATCACTGACACCTCAGTACAGGGAGCAGAACTGGTGCCGAGAGAGACCTGCACCGATCTAACTACAGGGGAGAGAGTGCTGAGGAGAGAGAGAAAGTGCTGAGAGAGGGGGAGTGCTCAGGAGAGAGTCCTGAGAGAGGGGGAGTGCTTAGAAGAGAGTGTCTAGTGATCACACACACAGGACTCCTGCAGTGGCTCCCGATCGCGTCCCTGCTGAGGTCTGGTACATGGCCATGTTCTTGCAGTGATGGAGGAGGCTGTTAGAGATGGAGATCCAGCCGGTGATGTTGCGATCATTTATAGTTGTCAAACTGCGATTTGACGCAAATCGAGAAGACGAATCACAGTTTGACAACTATTATATGTGATATAAATAAAAATCATTTATTACACTTACTCAGAGAATCCTATTCATCTTTTGGTGGAACGGAGTGAAATATATTGTGGGAAGAGGACTGTACCACTATACCATGCCATCATTGACCAGCTGAACGGATTTGTCCATGTGTATTATATACCTCATAATTTTTGAGGTTGTCCAAGGTGAGAGTTTGAACAAATATTGGTAAAAGCTTTAGGGTAAAATATTTAAACTTTAATAAGTCACTTTAAGAGAAAGTTTATATGGAACAAACTCGTTCTGCCGCAAAAACAGAAAATAAATTTAGCCTAATATTCCACTGTAAGTAGAGATGTCGCGAATAGTTCGCCGGCGGATTGTTCCCGGCGAACATAGCATGTTCGCGTTCGCGGCGAACAGCGAACATATGCGAGATTCGACCCGCCCCTAATACTTTATCATTGAGCAAACTTTGACCCTGCATGTCACAGTCAGCAGACACATTCCAGCCAATCAGCAGCATACACTCCCTTCCACACCCTTCTACCTCCCATTTTGGAATCATAACTAACTTGCAGTCTTACTGAGAGGAGGCTGAGTGTAGGTGCTGCTGATTGAATAGGGAAATCAATAGCTAGGAAAGTTTATTCAGTGTCCAGTGCAGTGCTGAAGGACTCATCAGATCTCTGCTGTAAACACAGCACCACAAAAAGCCCTTTTTAGGGCTATAACATCATTTTTTTTTCTTCGTTTTTTTTCTGTGTAATCTAACTTCATTTGCCTGTCTCCCTGCTAGCCCCTGCTTGCAAGTGTGTGTGTCAGGCTCACAGCTTATACTGTGTGTGCACAACGCATACAATATAATATTGTTTACTAGTTGTCTACTTTTAAAAAACCCAAACTTTTATTTTCTTAAATCTAAGTGCATTTGCCTGACCGTCAATCAAAGTTCATTTTCTTGACCGCTACCCATAGTGTGTGTCTTGCTTACAAGTACTGTGCCAAGTTCAACCAATCCAGTCTAGTTGGGGTACCAACAGTCCACATTTAAAAAACCCAAACTTTTATTTTCTTAAATCTAAGTGCATTTGCATAACCGTCAATCAAAGTTCATTTTCTTGACCGCTACCCATAGTGTGTGTCTTGCTTACAAGTACTGTGCCAAGTTCAACCAATCCAGTCTAGTTGGGGTACCAACAGTCCACATTTAAAAAACCCAAACTTTTATTTTCTTAAATCTAAGTGCATTTGCATAACCGTCAATCAAAGTTCATTTGCTTGACCGCTACCCATAGTGTGTGTCTTTCTTACAAGTACTGTGCCAAGTTCAACCAATTCAGTCTAGTTGGGGTACCAACAGTCCACATAAAAAAAAAATGACAGGCAGAGGCAGGACACCCCGCAGAGGCCGTCGTGGTGCTGTGATTCCCTTTGGCCCTACAATAATGCCCAGTGTTCAGAGGCCAATTACCCTGAACTTGAAAAGTTCAGAGGACGTAGTTGACTGGCTAACACAGGACACCCAATCTTCTACAGCTTCCGCTTGGAACATTGACGCACCATCCTCCTCCAGCTTAGCTTCGGGCACCTCTCAAGTTACCACTCACCCGCCTGCCGCCACCACCAACACTAGTACCACAGCCAATTCAATTGATCAGTCAGAAGAGTTATTTACACATCAGTTTGAAGAAATGAGTGATGCGCAACCATTATTGCCAGAGAATGTAGATAACAGGGATATGTCTCAGTCAGGCAGCATTACACACATGTACGTACGATGTGATGATGATGATGATGATGTACCCGCTGCTGCTTCCTTTGTTCAGTTGTCATATACAAGTGAGGCGGGTGATGATGATGACGATGCGTCCGTGGATGTCACGTGGGTGCCTGCTAGAAGAGAAGAAAAACAGGGGGAAAGTTCAGATGGGGAGACAGAGAGGAGGAGGAGACGAGTTGGAAGTAGAGGGAGGTCATTGCAACGAGCTAGTGGCACAGTCAGACAGCATGCATCAGCACCCGGTGTCAGCCAGACAGCACGCCAATCAACAGATGCTGTTGCCACCACCAGAATGCCGTCACCGCCGAGCTCAGCAGTGTGGCATTTTTTGTGTGTGTCTGCCTCTGACAACAGCGATGCCATTTGCAACCTGTGCCAAAAGAAACTGAGTCGTGGGAAGTCCAACACCCACCTAGGTACAACTGCTTTGCGAAGGCACATGATGTCACATCACAAACGCCAATGGGATCAACACATGAGTACAAGCAGCACACAAACTCAAAGCCGCCATCCTCCTCCTGGTCCAGCATCTTCATCCACATCAACCACTGCTGTCCTCCTTGCCCCCTCTCAACTCTCCACCACTCCGTCTCTCGCCTCTTGCTGTTCCTGCTCATCTACCCACAGTCAGGTGTCTGTCAAGGGCATGTTTGAGCGTAAGAAGCCAATGCCACAAAGTCACCCCCTTGCCTGGTGTCTGACAGCTGGCTTGTCTGAACTCTTGGCCCGCCAGCTTTTACCATACAAGCTGGTGGAGTCTGAGGCGTTCAAAAAGTTTTTAGCGATTAGGATACCGCAGTGGAAGGTACACGGCCGAAATTTCTTTGCCCAAAAGGCAATCCCCAACCTGTACTCAATTGTGCAAAAGGAAGTAATGGCATCTCTGGCACACAGTGTTGGGGCAAGGGTCCATCTGACCACTGATACCTGGTCTGCAAAGCATGGTCAGGGCAGGTATATCACCTACACTGCGCATTGGGCAAACCTGCAGACGCCTGCCAAGCATGGAATGCGTGGCTCTGCAGAGGAGTTGGTGACACCGCCACGACTTGCAGGCAGGCCTGCTGCCACCTCCTCTACTCCTCCTACTCCATCCACTTCCATAACTTCCTCAGCTGAGTCCTCTTCTGCTGCTGCGTCTTGCTCCACATCAACGGCACCCCCCCCCCCCAGCTCCCCAGATACTATTCCACATCCCGGATACGGCAGTGTCATGCCGTCTTGGGGTTGACTTGCCTCAAAGCAGAGAGTCACACCGGGCCAGCACTCCCGTCCGCCCTGAACGCACAGGTGGATCAATGGCTGACTCCGCACCAACTAGAGATTGGCAAAGTGGTTTGTGACAACGGAAGAAATTTGTTGGCGGCATTGAATTTGTGCAAGTTGACGCATGTGCCGTGCATGGCACATGTGTGTAATCTGATCGTACAACGCTTTGTCCATAAGTATCCAGGCTTACAGGACGTCCTGAAGCAGGCCAGAAAGGTGTGTGGCCATTTCAGGCGTTCCTACACGGCCATGGCGCACTTTTCAGATATCCAGCGGCGAAACAACATGCCAGTGAGGCGCTTGATTTGTGACAGCCCCACACGTTAGAATTCAACACTCCTAATGTTCAACCGCCTGCTACAACAAGAAAAAGCCATTAACGAGTATTTGTATGACCGGGGTGCTAGGACAGCCTCTGCGGAGCTGGGGATTTTTTTGCCACGTTACTGGACGCTCATGCGCAATGCCTGTAGGCTCATGCGTCCTTTTGAGGAGGTGACAAACCTTGTCAGTCGCACCGAAGGCACCATCAGCAACATCATACCATTTGTTTTATTCCTGGAGCATGCCCTGCGAAGAGTGCTGGATCAGGCCGTAGATGAGCGTGATGAGGAAGAGGAAGAGTTGTGGTCACCATCACCACCAGAAACAGCCTTATCAGCATCGCTTGCTGGACCTGCGGCAACGCTGGAAGAGGATTGTGAGGAAGAGGAGTCAGAGGAGGAATGTGGCTTTGAGGGGGAGGAGAAAAACCAATCACAACAGGCATCCCAGGGTGCTCGTTGTCACCTATCTGGTACCCGTGGTGTTGTACATGGCTGGGGGGAAGAACATATCTTCAGCGAGATCACTGAGGACGAGGAATGGGACATGACTAGCTCGGCATCCAACCTTGTGCAAATGGGGTCTTTCATGCTGTCGTGCCTGTCGCAGGACCCTCGTATAAAAAGGCTGAAGGGGAACGACCTGTACAGGGTGTGCACGCTACTAGACCCCCGGTATAAGCAGAAAGTGCCTGATTTGTTACCAAATTACCGCAAGTCAGAAAGGATGCAGCAGGTCCAAAACAAATTAACAAGTATACTTTACACAGCATATAAGGGTGATGTCACAGCACAAGGGCAATATAACAGGGGAAGAGGTGAAAGTAATCCACCTCCCACGACCACGCCGGCAAGGACAGGATGTTTAAAAGACGTGTTGTTGATGGAGGACATGCGGACCTTTTTCAGTCCTACGCATCGCATTAGCCCTTCGGGATCCACCCTCAGAGAACGACTTGACCGACAGGTAGCAGACTACCTCGCCTTAACTGCAGATATCGACACTCTGAGGAGCGATGAACCCCTTGACTACTGGGTATGCAGGCTAGACCTGTGGCCTGAGCTATCCCAATTTGCAATTGAACTTCTGGCCTGCCCCGCTTCAAGTGTCCTGTCAGAAAGGACCTTCAGTGCAGCAGGAGGTTTTGTCACCGAGAAGAGAAGTCGCCTAGGGCAAAAAAGTCTAGATTGCCTCACCTTTATAAAGATGAATGAGGGATGGATCCGAAGGCACTGACACTGGGCGATACATTCGACTAAAAAAGGCCTGATGAGATGAGCTGCCTTCGGCTATAAATGGTCCACACGCTGCTGTATGTTATCTGTGAATGCCGGATGACTTGCGTGAATTATCCGCCACCAACTAGGGTTCAAGAAGAGGCAATGTTTTATGGCACTTTCTGCCTGGGGAACAAAGTTCAATTTTTCTGGCGCTGCAACAGCAGCGGCTGCAACAATATCTAATTTTTTTATTTAAATTTTTATGCCAGAAGGCGTACGGCATGTAATGGAAAAGAAAGCATATTGAACAGTCTTGCATAACACAACAGTTGTGCAAAAATACATATTTACAATGAAGACATTTTGTTAAAATTAGGTGGCTAGGCCTTTTTTTAACTTTTTTGGTTAATACATTTTCTTTTTTTTTACTGTGATTGCAATTTTTAAGAGAAACCTAAGACATGGTAAAACAGACAATAGTAAAGTCCTATTATCTATCATCACTCCAGCAGTAGCTTATTATTTACAATATCTAACCTGCTCAATCACCCTTGGGTTACCCTAGGGCAGGCTTCAGTAGGCGACCTCTCCTTTCCTCAGATGATTTTGCCGCCGGTTGCTTCTGAAGGGTCTCCTCCAGGGCTCCCCCACTCCGGTCCTTCCCCCCGAGTCGCTTCAACCATTAACAAATGTTTTATTATATTAGGGGGGCACTAAATGGGGATGTTATCCAGGGATCCCAAATTGTCTGGAACTGGGTGATTCTATCCAAGACTACATGGTTAAATCTCTCGTTGAGCAGTAAATAGTTGATTTTTTTTATTAATTCCTGAAAGTTTTAATTTGGGGTTTTCCAACTACTAGCTATGTGTATTTTTTCTTTCAAAAAATATTTTATTAGGTCAATCTTAAACTTTTTAGAAGCTAGTAAGCATGTTTCTTCCCATAGTCTTATGACTGCCGAACACTCCCACCAGACATGAATAAATGTAGCCTCATTACCACTGTTCCTAAAACATGAGCTGCTCCGTTTTGGATCCCATTTATTAGCTTAAAAGGAGTAATATATGTCCTGTGTAGGACCTTTATTGAAGTCTCAAGCAGACTATAATTTAAAGATCCCCTACTTAAGCCTTGCCAACTTTTATCCCATGTGCTATCTGCCAACTCGGTGCCCAAATCCCTCTCCCAGGCTTTGGTATAGTCTGTTTTTTTTCCCCATGAGTTTTCATTAAATAGTTCATACATGAGGCTAATAATACCAGGCTGAAAGGGGGAATCCCTACATTTTTTGAGTAGCCAGGTGTTTCTTTGGGGGGTTCCCCTACCACTTATCGTATATATAAAATGATGTATCCTGCAAAAATTATAGTGTTCAGCCAGGGGTAAATTGTATCTATCTCTCACCCACTCAAAGGTCATTATTTTGTCGTCATGCCACCATGGACCAACCCTTAGTAGGTTCTGAGACTTCCACCAACTGAGATAGCTTTACGGAAGCTGTATCTTAAAGTGTGGATTGGGTACAATAGGGGTAAGATCTGATACCTGAGTGTCCAGTTTTTGTGTCCAGTTCATCTCCGTCCATATTTTTAATGAGTGCTTAATCAATGGGTTTTTCAAGTTTCTCAAAAAAGTATACAGGCCTGGAATCCATATTACTGTATCCCATGTATAAGGTGACATGCTTACATTTTCCATAAATACCCAGAGCGGCTGATGTGTTTTGGAGAATGCGCCAGAGGAATGAAAGCCAGCTGCGCTGCCTTGTAATACAGTTTGAGATTCGGGTCCCTACCCTCTTTTGGAAAGACTATGAGGTCAGCATGATTCAATTAAGGGGGCATAGGTTCTCCATTTAGTATAGCGTTAAACAAAGATGTTAGGTGCGGGGGTAAGCAAGGGCTCAAATTTCTTATAGTACAGATGAGTAAAACCGTCTGGCCCTGGGGACTCGCCAAATTTAAGATCTTGGATTGTAGATTTAACTTCCTCTTGGGATATGTCTAGGTTCAAGCTGTCCAATTGAGGTACAGGTATTTTGTGGACTTCTTGCTGTAGTAGGAAGGACTCTATGTCAGATCCGCTGCAGCGGGATTGGGATGAATATATGGTCTGATCGAAGTTTTGAAATGTTTCTTGGATAGCATTGGGGCTAAAGGAGGTTTGGCCATCAGGTAGTCTAAAGATACCGTATATTATGTCCTCTCTTAGGGGGATAAAGACACTAATAATTCCTCCAATAAAATTCTGCTTTTTTTTTGTGGGCAAGGTCCCTGGTTAGCCCCTTGGGTTATCTGTTAAAAAGAGTGGTGCAGAGACTGTGGGGGCTGTTAGCCTCCTTGTCCCTGTGTGGCCGTTTAGAATCCCTGCTGCTGCATGTTTCAGCTTTATTAAGGTGTAATTGTACAGCGTTTGACTCAAGTAGCTGCCTGTGCTGGGTCAGTTTGGCTTAATTGCTGGGCCCTTTTCCTGCCAAGATGGCGACCGTCAGTCCATGGGCCTCTATGTCCCCTTCAATACCTTTGTCCCCGCTTGTGTGCTTATTTGGGATGGCCCCCCTTTATATCTCCGGCCCCTGGCCTTGTAAGGGTCGCCCCCTCAATCTCTGAGTGTGGATATGCAGGGATAGGGCGTTGAATCAGGCCTACCTTCTTCTCTGCTCGCTGCAAGATCAACAATACCAAATTTTTCAGGCATGTGTACATGCCTAATTTTTCTGGCCTCTGGTGCTGCACTGTGGCTTCAACAACCAAACCCCCCAAAAAGGCACATAACAGGGATTAAACTGATAGGAGTAGTACTACTTAACACACCACTCATATCTGGTGTAACAGTAGTGTACATTTAAAACAAAACAAAAAAATTCTACTGTAATAGATTGCATAGAAGTTAGTTGTCTGCAAGCGTGTGTGTCAGACCTACAGCGTCTACTCTACCAACTTCTGCAAGTGCACAGTGCCACTCATATCTGTTGTCACAGTAGCTTGGACGCATAGTACCGATCTGTCAAAACCTGTAATGATGAATGAGGTCTAGAGTAGCCTGGTTCCCTTATCCTCTACAGGTTGAGACCTAATGTTTGGGTGACTCCAGACCAACATATGAGTACAAGCAGCACACAAACTCAAAGCCGCCATCCTCCTCCTGGTGCAGCATCATAAGCCACATCAACCACTGCTGTCCTCCTTGCCCCCTCTCAACCATCCGCCACTCCGTCTCTCGCCTTGAGCAGTTCCTGCTCATCTGCCCATAGTCAGGTGCCTGTAAAGGACATGTTTGAGCGTAAGAAGCAAATGTCACAAAGTGCCCCAAAATTGAAGTGATACGACCAACAAAGCATCTTTTTCCATCTCCCGGTTCTAAAAATCCAGGCCTTACACACGCCCCCTGATAGGTGACGTAACAAGTATTAAACTGATAAGAGTAGTACTTACAAACACGTCACTCCTATCTGGTGGCACCTTTGACTGCACGTGCCGTGCCCCAAAATTGAAGTGATACGTCCAACAAAGCATCTTTTTCCATCTCCTGGTTCTAAAAATCCAGGCCTTATACACGCCCCCTGATAGGTGACGTAACAAGTATTAAACTGATAAGAGTAGTACTTACAAACACGCCACTCCTATCTGGTGGCACCTTTGACTGCACGTGCCGTGCCCCAAAATTGAAGTGATACGACCAACAAAGCATCTGTTTCCATCTTCCAAAATCCAGGCCTTATACACGCCCCCTGATTGGTGACGTAACAAGTATTAAACTGATAAGAGTAGTACTTACAAACACGTCACTCCTATCTGGTGGCACCTTTGACTGCACGTGCCGTGCCCCAAAATTGAAGTGATACGACCAACAAAGCATCTTTTTCCATCTCCCGGTTCTAAAAATCCAGGCCTTATACACGCCCCCTGATAGGTGACGTAACAAGTATTAAACTGATAAGAGTAGTACTTACAAACAAGTCACTCCTATCTGGTGGCACCTTTGACTGCACGTGCCGTGCCCCAAAATTGAAGTGATACGACCAACAAAGCATCTGTTTCCATCTCCCGGTTCTAAAAATCCAGGCCTTATACACGCCCCCTGATAGGTGACGTAACAAGTATTAAACTGATAAGAGTAGTACTTACAAACACGTCACTCCTATCTGGTGGCACTTTTGACTGCACGTGCCGTGCCCCAAAATTGAAGTGATACGACCAACAAAGCATCTTTTTCCATCTCCCGGTTCTAAAAATCCAGGCCTTACACACGCCCCCTGATAGGTGACGTAACAAGTATTAAACTGATAAGAGTAGTACTTACAAACACGTCACTCCTATCTGGTGGCACCTTTGACTGCACGTGCCGTGCCCCAAAATTGAAGTGATACGACCAACAAAGCATCTTTTTCCATCTCCTGGTTCTAAAAATCCAGGCCTTATACACGCCCCCTGATAGGTGACGTAACAAGTATTAAACTGATAAGAGTAGTACTTACAAACAAGTCACTCCTAACTGGTGGCACCTTTGACTGCACGTGCCGTGCCCCAAAATTGAGGGGATACGACCAACTAAAGCATCTTTTTCCATCTCCTGGTTCTAAAAATCCAGGCCTTATACACGCCCCCTGATAGGTGACGTAACAAGTATTAAACTGATAAGAGTAGTACTTACAAACACGCCATTCCTATCTGGTGGCACCTTTGACTGCACGTGCCGTGCCCCAAAATTGAAGTGATACGACCAACAAAGCATCTTTTTCCATCTCCCGGTTCTAAAAATCCTTTTTAAGGGTTGTAATTAATGAATTGGAAAATATCAATAGGACAAAAACAAATAAAATCTATGAGAACTATAATCTAACTAAGAGTGAATGGAAAGCACTGAAAGACCTGGAGAAAAGTAATGTGGAAATCAAAGTTGCGGATAAGGGCGGCAACATAGTGCTTATGAATAAAATAGATTATCACAAAATGTGCACAACAATTTTAAATGATAATAGCAATTATGAAGTCCTAACTAGAAATCCAATTCCACATATAAAGTCCTAACTAGAAATACAATTCAGGAATATCACAATGATCTTAAATCTATACTCACAAAAGCAAGAGAGAAAAATCTTATCTCACCAAAAAATCTTGATTAGCTCCTTCCAAGAAATCCGGTTAATGCAACCTTTTATGCACTTCCAAAAATACATAAAAAAACAAGGCCCATTCCTGGACGACCAAATATATTGTGCAATAATAATCTCACTGAACGTATCAGTAAACTCGTAGATACAAGTCTTAAAAAACTAGTCACCTGTTTGCCGTCATACTTAAAGGACACGACAGAAGTTCTAAAACATCTTGATTATTTAAGTATTCTCTCGACATCCTATCTTGCTAGTATAAATGTTGAGCAATTATATAGTTGTATACCCCATCATCTAGGCTTAAGAGCGACGGAATACTTCTTGAATATGGAAGGTAGAAATAAGAGAGAATGGAATAAATCCATAATTACTCTGCTGGAATTTATCCCAACTAGAAATTGCTTCTGTTTTGATGGAAAGTGGTTCAGACAAATTCGAGGCACAGCAATGGGAATGGCATGTGCCCCAAATTATGCCAACCTTTTTTTAGGTTTTTGGGAGAAGACACAGGTGTTCACAGATGATTTGGCACCCTTCACACCCCACATACATCTATGGCATCGATATATAGATGATATTTTGTTAATGTGGGGTGGATCGAAAGAAGATCTATGGATAGGACAAAAATGCTCTATGATGCCAAAACTCAAATAAAAAATTATACAATACGATGCATTGTGACATTTGGAGCAGATAATGAAGAAATCCTGGCGACCTTAGAGAAACATTGGCATCTCCTGACGGATGGTCCTGTTTTGGGCCAGGTTCTTCCAAAGAAAGCATCTATAACGTACAGAAGAGGAAAAAGTTTAAAGGATACACTCACCGACAGTCTATTCTCTTGTGAAAAATCAGAAGGGACATGGCTAAAACTGCTAACAGGACTGTACCGTTGTGGCCACTGTGCCGCCTGTCGCTACATCAAACCAGAAAAAATATTCATACATCCGACAACTAGAAGAGAATACTACTAAATATGTTTGCCAATTGTACTACAAATCACATTGTATACGTGATCGTATGTTTGTGTCAAAAATATACGTGGGCAAAACGGACAGACAAATTAGAAGAAGGATCTTACAACATGTCTCCTCTGTTAGTAACTGTCTGGATACACCTATAGCCAGACACATAAGATTATATCACAGCAATGATCCAACCAATTTGGAGCTTCATGTAATACAGTGGATATAAAAAGTCTACACAGCCCTTTTAAAATGTCAGGTTTCTGTGCTGTAAAAAAATGAGACAAAGATAAATCATTTCAGAACTTTTTCCACCTTTAATGTGACCTATAAACTGTACAACTCAATTGAAAAACAAACTGAAATCTTTTAGGTAGAGAGAAGAAAAAATATAAAAATAAAATAATATGGTTGCATAAGTATGCACACCCTTAAACTAATACTTTGTTGAAGCACCTTTTGATTTTATTACAGCATGGTGTTCTTTTGGTGATGTGCAGTTGTTTTTGCGCCAAACATATATTTTGGAATTATGGCCAAAAAGTTCAACCTTGATTTCATCAGACCATAACACCTTTTCCCACATGCTTTTGGGAGACTACAGATGTGTGACTGTCTTCACTGTGTTCCATGGTATATCTAATGCCTTGGAAATTCTTTCGTACCCTTCTACTGACTGATACCTTTTAACAATGAGATCCCTCTGATGCTTTGGAAGCTCTCTGTGGACCATGGCTTTTGCTGTGGGATGCAACTAAGAACATTTTAGAAAAGACCAACTAGAGCAGCTGAACTTTATTTGGGGTTAATCAGAGGCACTTTAAATGATGGCAGGTGTATGCTGACTATTTAACACGATTTGGAATGTGATCGCTTAATTCTGAACACAGCTACATCCCCAGTTATAAGAGGGTGTGCAGACTTATGCAACCACATTATTTTTCTTTTTTATTTTTCTTCCCTCCACCTAAAAAAAATCAGTTTGTTTTTCAATTGAGTTGTACAGTTAATAGGTCACATTAAAGGTAGAAAATGTTCTGAAAATATTTATCTTTGTCTCGTTTTTTTACAGCACAGGAACCTCACATTTTAACAGGGGTGTGTATACTTTTTATATCCACTGTAGATCAAGTTAAACAGGGCGCAAGAGGGGGAGATTTAAGCAAAATATTGCTACAATGTGAGTGTAAGTGGATATATCTTCTTAAAGCACAGAATCCTTCAGATCTAAATGAAGGGTTCAGCTTTGGAGCCTTTTTGTAAAAAAACTTCCAATTACAATACATCTGTATATGTGCGCCCTTAAAAAAGGAAAAAAACGAACAAAAGAAAAAATCTCTTGGATATTAAATGAATATATGAACTTTATAAGAAAGACAAAAAAATCTCTCTTAATAAAAATCTCAAGTTTCTAGGACTTAAAATTCAAGTGGCCCTGCATCCAAGATGGTATGACTAGTTTTAATGTCATGGGGCATCATTCTATTAACGGCCGTAGAAGATGCGCGGCTGCAAGGACCGGTCACAGGCTATTTGCCTATTCTATTCCGTTGCGGCCGAGGGCTCCCGCAGGCTTGCGGCCGGCGCCGTTATCCCTTGCGGCCGCACGCGCAGCAGGAAAGCCTTTGATCATACACAGCACAAGAGTTTCGACCGCAAAAAAGCCAAGGTTGCTATTTAAATGCTACGTAAACCCTCTCGTCAAGGTCATAATTAGCTAAAACCGAGCCGCAGCTTACTTGCACCAAAAAGGTCCCGCTAGCACCAATTAAGCCCATAATAAAGCCATCCTGCACTTTGATGAGACGTTAAAGTGATTGGAGGTGTTAGCATTCATAGCACAACATTCCCCTACACTCAAATCTGAAAATCATTTTTATTTTAATTCATGTAAAATGTCTGTGGACAAAGTCCCACGGGCTTGGAGCACCTCAGACCCGCAAAGGCTGCGGGATTAGCCTCCGTCAAGTTCGTAAATGGGTAAAATAGACCCACGGGTCGTAAAGGGCTTACTTACAAGTCGTAGCATAGAAAAGCCAGCCTGTACTTTTACTAAAAGTGAAAGTGATGTTTGGTCTTAGAATTAATAGCTCAACATTCCCCTACTCTCAAATCTGCAAATAAAGATATTTAACTTCATGTTCAATCTTTTATCTATCATGCAAGCCCGCACGGGTTTGAATAACGAGCTACGGGCTTGGAGGTCAATCATCCGCCAAACCCGTACGTGCTTCACCAAGAAGCTACGGTCGTGAGTGACGGCGAGAAGTCTCAAGCTTGTAATCCTGGTTTTCCTGGCGCCACCTGAAATCAATTAACCAATAGGAAGACGCCAATCAAGGCCGCAAATAGTTTAAAAGTGCGGGAAATTTGTAAATCTGTGACTGTGTTGTATACTGTGCAAGTGGACACACAGGTCTTGGAGTTGGAGGGATTTTGAAGAGAGAGAGAGACAGAGATAGAGATATAGAGAAAGAGAAAGAGAGCGAGCGAGCGAGAGTGATTGATTGATAGAAAGAGACAGAGAGAGAGATAGTTAGTGTGTGAGAGTGCGTGTTAGAGTGCAAGAGAGTGCGTGTTAGAGTGCGAGAGAGAGAAATAGAAAGTGTGAGAGAGAGAGATAGAGAGTGATTGAGAGACAGAGAGTGAGGAGAGGAGGAGAGATGGAGGGAGAGAGAGAAGGCAGTGCAGGGAGAGGCCAGGGAGATCAGGGCCCCCAGCCATAGGCTGGCCAGCAAGCTGCTGCTGCTGCCAGAAAAAGGGCAGGAAACTTTAATCAGCAGGAGATTGAGACGCTCCTAAGAGGAGTACGTGCCCACCACTCCATCTTAACCGGAGTGAGGTGAGGCCCAGGCAGAGGACAGATGCCTGGAGGGCAATTGCGGATGAAGTCTCTTCACTGGGGTATGCAAACCGGACCTGGCAGTCTGTCCAGCACCGGTACCAGGACTGCCGCATTGATGTCAAAAAGAAAATGGCGAACAAGGCCAATGCGGCCCGTGGAACCGGTGGTGGGCCTCCAGAAACATTTACCTACCCCGGTTGGGAGGCCACAGTGAGAGATATGATCCAGCCAGTGGCAGTCGTGGGCATCCTTGGCCTGGTGGACTCGGGTGGGTCAGAAAGCCTGCAATGTGAGCACCGTATACACCTTCACACCCTCATATGCACGCACATGTACCCCACACAGATAGATAACTGACGTTGAATTGCACTGTAAGATATCTGGTTGTGACTCCAGATATATGAAGCAGCAAAAATCATGTAAATCCAGTGTGAAGAAATATACTTGTCAGAATTGTTAGCAATGAAATATATGTCCAATACCTCCTCCCACAACTGATTACGATACCGTTTTGCAAATCTATTGATGTTATGTTATGTTTGCTGTTGGTTCAGAGAAAAGGCTGAAAAGGCCGTTAACGAGTAATTGTATGACCGGGGTGCTAGGACAGCCTCTGCGGAGCTGGGGATATTTTTGCCACGTTACTGGACGCTCATGCGCAATGCCTGTAGGCTTATGCGTCCTTTTGAGGAGGTGACAAACCTGGTCAGTCGCACCCAGGGCACCATCAGTGACATCATACCATTTGTTTTCTTCCTGGAGCGTGCCCTGCGAAGAGTGCTGGATCAGGCCGTATATGAGCGTGAAGAGGAAGAGTTGTGGTCACCATCACCACCAGAAGCAGCCTTATCAGCATCGCTTGCTGGACCTGCGGCAACGCTGGAAGAGGATTGTGAGGAAGAGGAGTCAGAGGAGGAATGTGGCTTTGAGGAGGAGGAGGAAGACCAACCACAACAGGCATCCCAGGGTGCTCGTTGTCACCTATCTGCTACCCGTGGTGTTGTACGTGGCTGGGGGGAAGAACACACCTTCAGTGAGATCACTGAGGATGAGGAACGGGACATGATTAGCTCGGCATCCAACCTTGTGCCAATGGGGTCTTTCATGCTGTCGTGCCTGTTGAGGGACCCTCGTATAAAAAGGATGAAGGAGAACGACCTGTACTGGGTGTCCACGCTACTAGACCCCGGTATAAGCAGAAAGTGCCTGAAATGTTACCGAATTACCACAAGTCGTAAAGGATGCAGCACTTCCTAAATAAATTAAAAAGTATGCTTTACAAAGCGTTTATGGGTGATGTCACAGCACAACGGCAATCTAACAGCGGAAGAGGTGAACATAATCCTCCTCCTCCCGCGACCACGCCGGCAAGGAGAGGACGCTTTACAGACGTGTTGTTGATGGAGGACATGCAGAGCTTTTTAAGTGCTATGCATCACCACAGCCCTTCGGGGTCCACCCTCAGAGAACGACTCGACCGTCAGGTAACAGACTACCACGCCTTAACTGCTCATAGACACTATGAGGAGCGATGAACCCTTGACTACTGGGTGTGCACGCTTGACCTTTGGCCTGAGCTATCCCAATTTGCCATAGAACTTCTGTCCTGCCCCGCTTCAAGTGTCCTGTCAGAAAGGACCTTCATTGCAGCAGGAGGCTTTGTCACTGAGAAGAGAAGTTGCCTAGGTCAAAAAAGTCTAGATTACCTCACCTTTATTAAGATGAATGAGGAATGGATCCCGAAGGGACTGACAGTGGGCGATACATTCGATTAAAAAAGGCCTGATAGATGAGCTGCCTTGAGCTAATAATGGTCCACAAGCTGCTGTATTTTATCCCTGAATGTCGGATGACTTGCGTGACTTATCCGCCACCAACTAGGGTTCAAGACGCAATGTTTTAGGGCACTTTCTGCCTGGCATCAATTTTTCTGGTCGCTGCAACAATACCTAATTTTTGCATTTAAATTCTTTTATTGTCAGAAGGCGTACAGCATGTAATGAAAAATAAAGCATTTTTGAACAGTCTTGCATAACAGTTGTGCAAAAATACATATTTACAATAAAGACATTTTGTGAAAGTTAGCTGGCTAGTCCTTCTTATTTTTACTTTTTAGGTTAATAATTTTTCTTATTTTTTACTGTGATTGCAATTTAAGAGATACCTAAAACATAGTAAAACAGACAATAGTAAAGAGTATATCTGCAGAAAACACCAAAGTCCTATTAGCTATCATCCCTCCAGCAGTATTAGCTTATTATTTACAATCTCTAACCTGGGCAATCACCCTTGGGTTACCCTAGGGCAGGCTTCAGTAAGCGACCTCTCCTTTTTTGGGATGATTTTGCCGCCGGTTGCTTCTGAAGGGTCTCCAGGGCTCCCCCACTCCGGTCCTTCCCCCAGTGTCGCTTCAACCAGTAACAAATGTTTTATATTTGTAAAGCGACCCAATGATCCCCCTTGATACAGGTTTATCTTTACAAATTTTGGAGAACCAATTTAAGACCGGTGTCCCCTGTTTCTGGGTCAGGGAGTGTGTGAAATGCCTCAGCCTACAGTAATTGTAATGTTCTGACAGCGGTAGCTCATGCTTGTCCCTCAGTTCCTCATAGGTGAGCATCTGGCCCTTTACTAACCAGTCTCCCAGTCTATCTAGTTTCCTTGACCTCCACCAGTGTTGTGATGTTGTGCTCATGTGTTACGGGGCCTGAGGGTGGTCAAGAATTGGGGTCATTTGGGTAGATTCAGGGAACAAACTTGTGTGTTTCCTGGCCCATTTCCAGTATGATAGCGAGTGTCTGATTAGGGGGTTTGGCGAGTTTTTAAGGCACTGAGGCATTTCTGATAGCCAAGCCACCTTGTCACAGGTTAAGGGCCTTAAAGTGTGGTTCTCTAAATACACCCAGGCCGGTTGATGCCCTATAGAATGTGCTATTGGGAGGAAAGATAACTGAGCTGCCTTGTGGTAATATTTTAAGTTTGGACACGATAGTCTCCCCTCTGACTTATGAAGGTACATCATTTTCTTTGTGATGCGTGAGGGAGAGTGGTTCCAGATAAACTGAAATATTTTTCTTTGAATATTTTCTAATTCTTTTTATTTAATCGGGATCGGGAGTGTTCGAAATATGTAGAGCAACCTAGGAAGGACATTCATTTTTATCGTATTTATTCTCCCTAGCCATGATAACCTATACTTTGTCCATTTACTCAGGTCATTAATTATTGTTTTATAAAGTTTGGAGTGGTTACATAGTTACATAGGCCCTCATTCAATTGCAATTTGGCCAATTGAATAGGCCTCTAAATAAGCACATAGCATATGTTTTTTAAAGAAGTTTTTAGTTAGTGAAAACCTTGCTTATGTATAGATGTTTACTAACTAAAAACTTCTTTAAAAAAAATATGCCATGTGCTTATTTAGAGCCCTATTCAATTGGCCAAATCGCAATTGAATGAGGCCCATAGTATTTAAGGTTGAAGACTTTCAGTCCATCAAGTTCAACCTTTTAAGATCTCCTCTGATCTGCAATATGAGGATTAACTATGAATTCATTAGTTGTTAATTAATTATTAATCAATTATTTAATGCTTTTTTTATTTTTTTATTATTAATTAGTCCAGAGGAAGGAAAATAGAAAAAAAAACAAAAAAAAAACACAAGCGAGACTTAGCCAATTGTCTCAAAGGGAAATGTAAAAAATTTGGATCAATACTGTCTCTCTAATTATCCATGATAACCCTGAATTCCCTTTTTAATTAGAAATAAATCTAGTCCCCTTTTAAAGTTATCTATCGAATCCGCTGTCACCGCCGCCTCTGGTCGAATATTCCACAGATTAACCACCCTTACTGTGAAGAACCCTTTTCTTTCTTTAAGGTGGAATCTTTTTACTTCTAACCTCAAGGGATGTCCTCTTGTCAGTTGAAAACCTCTTGGCACAAAAAGCTCCCCTGACAAATCTTTATACTGACCTTGGATGTATTTATATAAGGTAATCATTACTCCTCTTACACGCCTTGGGCCCTATTAAATTCGAGCTGCTTAAATAATAGGTGAAAACGCAAGGCCTACGTAGTTGAAAAATGAGACCGTTTCCGATGCTATTAAATTCCAAGTGCTGCGAGATACGAGCGATGGATACGATTTCGTACACGTTAGGATTTGCGCATGAGGGACGCAATCTCGGATAACTTTGATTTCCGTGGCCGCGCGTATCAATTAATCAATGAAGGTTTGCGTAGGAAAAGAGCGCGAAATACGTAATACGTACCACTTAACCAGACGGCAGTATGCCTTTAAAAGGGAGCCAAAACAGAAAATAATTGACTGTGCTGGAGCTTTTGCAAGTAGACACACAGGTCTAGGCGTTGGTGGGTTTTTGGTGAGCAAGGAGTGAGCGAGAGAGAAGAGAGCATTGCAAGTTTTGATCTTTTGACCTATCAGATAATTTAACCCTTTGTTTACAATACACATAATTACTGATATCACATAATTCACACACATATATTAATACGTACACATAGCTACACCTAGTGGTAGGCCACTGCACACCTACACCCCCCCCCAAGACATACACCCCCCCATACAATTACTGAACTACACATAAGACTTGCATCTTTTTTTACCTCCTAAACCTACACACATATTATATTTATTTATCGTTACTTTATTTTCAGAGGAGGGTAGAGGAGGGGAGGCGGTAAGACAAGAGAGGCGCGGAGGAGAGTGAGGAGAACATCTGAGGAGAGAAGGAGGATGAGGAGGAGAGGAGTAGGAGGAGGGAGAGGAGGAGAGCAAGGAGGAGAGCAGGGGGGGAGGGAAGTGCCCCCAGAGGTAGGAATACCAGTTGAAGGGGCAGAGGGTCAGGGGCCTGATCCCTTGGTGGGAGATAGTGGGGATGAGGGAGCGGCCCCAGGGATAGAAGAGGAAGAGCAGGCACCGTCTGTAAGGCAACGGGTTGTGGCAAGGCCCAGGGCCCCCAATTATAGCCCATAGGAGATCCAGGTTCTCCTCAGGGAAATCTGTGCCCGCCAGAGGATCATATGTGGTGGGAGAGACATTAATGCCAGCCAGAGGCAGCAGGCCTGGTCCCAAATTGGCAGAGCTGTGTCGGCAGTAGGGGTCACGAATAGGGACCGGAGGACAGTGCGTCACAAGTTTGATGATCTAAAGATGGCTGTCAAAAGGAAGATGGCATAGGAGGCTGCAGCAGCGCGTAGGACTGGTGGTGGGCCCGCGGTCCCTGTTGTATATAAGCAATGGGAGAGGACCGTAATGAGATTTATCCCTTCTGAATCTGTGGTGGGAATACCAGGCCAGATAGACACAGATCGCCCTCACACCCTGCAACGTGAGTATCATATCACACACATGGTTGTATGAGATTGTGGGGGGATGGGCTGTCCAAAAGCCTGCAGATAACATGCTGTATGTATGTATGTATAAATAGGCTTGTTGTATATAATGAGCTGTGGGTAAGGAGGGCCACATACATGCCGGCCTTTCAAGATATCCTTTTTGGGCACAGGTGAGTCAATCAGGATGACTGAAAAGGCGATTGGCTCACCTGTGTGGCCCTCCAGGACCGAACCTGCCCACACTTGCTCAAGAATTATATGGCCTCCTACACCCCTGCCCACACACATGGATAATTCACATACAATAGCACTGTAAGCCCTATGGTTGACTAAAGATATATGGGGAGACAATAACCATTTCAGTCCTGGTAGCAAACCTATCATGTTCATAATTTGTATCCCTGATATGTCAATTTCTAATTATATCCAGATTGATTGCAATGGAGCAGGGTGTCCAAAGTCAAATTTGCTGGGCTGCGCACAGGCCTGGATATGTGGATTTCCTTTATGTGCACAGATGAGTCAATTAAACTTAATGACTTGGAGAATGATATTCTCAGCTGGGTGCAGCATGGCTATCCACAAATGCAGGCCTGACTTTGGCCTCCACTGCGATAGAGTAAAAATCTGGCTGTGCGGCATATGTGGATACAGACTCTGTAGCACTGCATGTGTGTCATATACTGTCCTAACCTGGCCCATGTCTCAGCTGCATATTAACAACCATTGCTGGAAACTTGTCAGATTGGTCAGTCTCACACACTGCACAGCAAATGCAGCAGAGCATGTGTCTGAGGCACATGCAGTACACATTCATATGAGCCATGATCCACAATGCTCATTATGCAGCCCGTGGCTCATCTGTGTAACACAAGCACCACAGTCACTCACAGGTGACCATGATGTCAATGATATGTAAATGCATAGCTGTCAATTGTGTATTGCAACCAACTGAAATATATGTTTATTCCATTGCAGTATCCACAGATTCAGAAGAGGAGGAGGCAGGAGTGCCTGAAGTGGGCCAGGACATTCATGAGAGCCCGGGACCATCTACATCACTGGCTCATGAGGAGCGGGAAGTGATGCCCGGGGCCTCATCCTATGCTGCCCCCTGCCATTCGTCGTGGCCACCTCAGGGCATGCACCAGCCACACCATGCTGTGCCTCCCTCAGCGGCTCCACCCTCATCCTGGGCTCCACCCTCATCCTGGGCACCACCCTCATCCTGGGGACCACCCTCAGCCTGGGCTCCACCCTTAGCCTGGGCTCCACCCTCATCCTTGGCTCCACCCTGGGCGTCGGGAGTAAGTGCCCCGGCCGCGGAGTCGGGAGGAAGTGCCCCGGCCGCGGCGTCGGGAGGAAGTGCCCTGGCCGCGACGTCGGGAGGAAGTGCCCCGGCCGCGGAGTCGGGAGGAAGTGCCCCGGCCGCGAACTCGGGAGGAAGTGCCCCGGCGTCGGGAGGAAGTGCCCCGGCCGGAGAGTCGGGAGGAAGTGCTCCGGCCGCGGAGTCGCCGGCCGCAGCCGCTGAGTTGCCATCTGCAAGACAAACACCTCCAGGCCCTCTGCCACCGCTCTATGCCCAATTGTGCAATATAATGGAGCCCGTTCGACAAGAGGACTAGGCACAACGCCAGAGAGCAGAGAGAATGCTGGAAATTAGTGAGAGACAGTTGTGCCATCCTGGCTGGCAACCGGGTGATCCAGGCAACCACCCGTGGTATATATGCTGAGATGAGGAGGCACAACCGAAGGATGGAGAGATATGAGGAACGCGCAAGCTCAGAGAGACGCACGTTATTGCATCAACTCAGGCGCCAGCCCATACCTCTCCAGCCTTCGGTTGTACAATCGCAACCTGAGATGTCTGCCTCCTCATCCTAGACATCACCCACCCATGAACCCCAGCCACCTGCTGTAGTGGCACCCCCTGCTCCCACTGCACGTCGTGGAAGAGGGAGACGGTCCGCGGGCACGGAGGGTGGGGGCCCGCTAACTCGGAGTAGGAGGTGTTAGGACCATCCGAGAAGGCCTCCTGACCACTCCTCACAGAATACTGATTGTTATAGATGTTGACATAGTATTGTCTGGCTACAGAGTGTGTATATGTCTGGTTATGTTTAACATTTCAACAATTGATGTTCAATGTGGATTGACCTTGAGCTTAAATGCTGTATTTAATCATAATATTGTTCTGATTGATACATTGTTTTTGTCTTTGTAGGTGTTAATAGCCAAATCTCACAACTATGAAGACATTTTCTTCATCTTCGAGCAGTACAATACCATCATGTGAGTAAACACTCAACCCAGTTCACAACGAGCATTCTATCAGGGTTATTCACCACTGCAGATGGCTCGGAAATGCAATATATGACTACATATCTTTTCACTAAGGAACATGACTGTGGGATTTTCCATTATAATGATCAGTGTCCCGGCTGTAGAGTTGCACAGTCCCATTACTATCTGCTAATCCAAACCAGCAATTCCACATACGTTTTTGTAGCATTCCATCCCGTTAACATTATGAAATTGGATTAATTTATTTCATGTCATCCAAACCAAACTGCCAATTTCCTTGGTTTGACATCATGATCAATGTGCATGTGTTTAGGGGTAATGTGAACAGTGTAATCTGTCTGGCCTTGGTACCACCCATTTAGAAGTGAGATGTGATATCAGCATGGCACAACTATTCCATATAGATAGTGATAGTACATTTTGCTGAAGGATTGTGTTCACAGTGAAGCATGCCTTGTCGTATTCCACATCCTAAGCATATTCCTGGAAGGCTGACTGAACAGGATAGAATGAATATGGTTATTACTGCTCGGAGATAATGTTCATGTTAGTTGGTTTATAGTAGTGTCAAGAGCAAAAACAATGTACTCTAATAACAGCTTATGATTGTTCTAACACCTCCTATCTCTGTTTTCCAGATTCACATCATCTATTGACCAATCATCAGTAATGTATGCGAACACACTGTGTGTGGAATCGCTTAGTATCACATGATCTATGTTTTATAGTGTCTGTTTATTCTGGCAACCATATGGTTGTTGTATGCGCATTAATGGTTATGTTGATTAAATGTCGTGTTATATGCTGTTGGTTACTGTGGGGTCCTGACCACATGTGACCCTAGTAGATGCTATGCATTACCCTCATGATGTTGTCTGTTTCCTCTTCAGATGTCCTCAGATTTGCCACAGCCCCTTGCCATACTAGGATCTATTCACAACACACACATAATATTAATGCACAGTCTTGTCCATTTCTATTTGTGCTCTGTGTATGAAATAAAGTATGATTATGTTATACTGTTATCACTGTGTCTGTGTGTTTGTACCATATCATGCTTTCTAATTGAGAGAATACAGATAGAATGAAGTGTCATTGTTCAATACATATATCTGTGTGTGTTTACAGAGATACATATGCTACATTAATCTGTACCTTGCCAATATAGATGTAGGTGCAAGCCCGAGGGGTGTGAATTCTGAAATCATGTCTATAGACATGCAGGGTTGTATATAATGACTTGAAGGGCTCAACTTGAATATGAATCTACATTCATGATTATGTAGTAATGTAAACGCAGATTGAACAGAATAGTTACACCACTAACTGATGGTGATGAGCACATTTGACTTTCAGGGTAATTTACTTGTTACATGGTAAATATCCAGGATTACACAAACATTGAGTGAAAAAAATAGGTTTAATTGTTCACAAAGCCACACAGTGACAAATTACCACAGGTATGCTCAGTATCATGGTGGAGGTGGGTAGGATACAGAGTTCCAATAACAAACGGAAATAGGGACATGGGGACAGAATGCAGGCAGGGGGGATGACATTGGTATAGATGATCAGTTGAGGGGGGGATATCCAGTGCATCATTCAACATGAGGCAATATCAGTTATATTATTAAATATATCAGGATAACATTCAATATTCAAACCCAACAATACAGAAGGAGATATGCTCATGGGGAGAAGTAATCTGTAGTCTTGTGTGTGCGCGCAACACACACTCCTATGCAACTGCAAAGGTAAAAGTGCTCAATCAGTCAATGTTAGAACCCCCATAGGTCATGTCACTGGAAATGGCACTATGAGAGAAGACTCTACATACCTAAGTTTGGACACTCAGATGGGAACCTGACCAGGACCATATCAGTGTGTTCAAACTTATTTCATGTGTTAGCAGAACTCACAACAAACTGGGCAGTTTGAGGTGTATTCTGTTCTGAAAATGAGCATCTCCATTATCTGCTGTTGCATATGCATAACTGAAGGTAAACGGAACCTCATTAACAGTTATGTTCCAAGGCTAGAGTTACTCTTCCCCATATGTACAGGGAGGATCACATCAGCACTGAAAAAGAGATCTGGAAGGAAGTATGATACAGGCTTCACAATAGTCCAAGTAGAGGAGAGAATGGCATATCTAAAGCAATAGGTACATATAAATCTATGTAGAGGATGTGATATCACACCCGATGCAACGCTTGATGACTGACATATAAACATACATAATGCAATGTAACAATAGCATAGTCCTGGAACATGGGAATGCTCATCATTCCTTGTTCTGACCGTGGAAAGGGACTCATCTTTGCAATCTGAAACATACAAGGAACATGTCAATATTTACTTTGCACATGCTCCCGGAGCGCTTACTTCGTCACATACAGTGGATATAAAAAGTCTACACACGCCTATTAAAATGTCAGATTTTGGGCTGTAAAAAAATTAGCCAAAGAAAAATAACTTTTTCCACCTTTAATGTGACATATAAACTGTACAACTCAATTGAAAAACAAACTGAAATCTTTTAGGTGGAGGGAAGAAAAAAACAAAGAAAACTAATGTGGTTGCATAAGTCTGCACACTCTCTTATAACTGGGGATGTAGCTGTGTTCAGAATTAAGCAATCACATTGCGAATCGTGTTAAATAGGAGTCAGCATACACCTGCCATCATTTAAAGTGCCTCTGATTAACCCCAAATTAAGTTCAGCTGCTCTTGTTGGTCTTTCCTGATATGTTCTTAGTGGCATCCCACAGCAAAAGCCATGGTCCACAGAGAGCTTCCAAAGCATCAGAGGGATCTCATTTTTAAAAGGTATCAGTCAGGAGAAGGGTACAAAAGAATTTCAAAAGCATTAGATATACCATGGAACACAGTGAAGACAGTCATCATCAAGTGGAGAAGATATGGAACAACAGTGACATTACCGAGAACTGGAGCGCCCTCCAAAATTGATGAAAAGACGAAAAGAGAACTGGTCTGGGAGGCTACCAAGAGACCTACAGCAACATTAAAGGAGCTGCAGGAATATCTGGCAAGTACTGGCTGTGTGGTACATGTGACAACAATCTCCCGTATTCTTCATATGTCTGGGCTATGGGGTAGAGTGGCAAGACAAAAGCCTCTTCTTACAAAGAAAAACATCCGAGCCAGGCTGCATTTTGCAAAAACACATCTGAAGTCTCCCAAAAGCATGTGGGAAAAGGTGTTATGGTCTGATGAAACCAAGGTTGAACTTTTTGGCCATAATTCCAAAAGATATGTTTGGCGCAAAAACACTGCACATCACCAAAAGAACACAATACCCACAGTGAAGCATGGTGGGGCTATTTTTCTGCAGCTGGAACTGGGGCCTTCAATTAAATAAGAGAGAGGGAATTATTTTTCAGTTCCAAATACCAGTCAATATTGGCACAAAACCTTCAGGCTTCTGCTAGAAAGCTGAACATGAAGAGGAACTTCATCTTTCAGCATGACAACGACCCAAAGCATACATCCAAATCAACAAAGGAATGGCTTCACCAGAAGAAGATTAAAGTTTTGGAATGGCCAAGCCAGAGCCCAGAACTGAATCAGATTGAAAATCTGTGGGGGCGATCTGAAGAGGGCTGTGCACAGGAGATGCCCTCGCAATCTGACAGATTTGGAGTGTTTTTTCAAAGAAGAGTGGGCAAATCTTGCCAAGTCAAAATGTGCAATGCGGATAGACTCATCCCCAAAAAGACTGAGTGCTGTAATAAAATCAAAAGGTGCTTCAACAAAGTATTAGTTTAGGTGTGTGCATACTTATGCAACCATGTTATTTAATTTTTTCTTCCCTCTACCTAAAAGATTTCAGTTTGTTTTTTCAATTAAATTGTACAGTTTATAGGTCACATTAAAGGTGGAAAAAGTTCTGAAATGATTTATCTTTGTCTCATTTTTTTACAGCACAGAAACTGGGTTCGGCTGGTGATCCATATTGGATCCAACTGAATAAACTTGAATCATGAGGAAATAACCAGAGGACTCTGTTTTGTGTTATTGTGACTGATCTCCAAAGTATGTGTGGATGGTATTTATCTACGATCCCATTTCATGTGGTTTGGCAGGATCATACAATGTGAACAATACTGGTCCATAGTGGTTGTAGGTGACTTTAAAAAGGGATTTGGGTATATTTTTACATTAAAAAACAAACAGGCATTAGGTGCTATCCTGGATAAATAGAGAGGGAGTATTGATCCAGGGATGAATACGATCACCAGTATCTGGGGTCAGGAAGGAATGTTATATTTTTCTTCCCTGTGTAGACAATTGGCAAAGTTTCACTTTTTGTTTTTCTGTTTGCCTTCCTCTGGATCAATTAACAATAAATCTGCGTATTGCAGATCATAGATTTATAGAGGTTGAACTTGATGGACTAAAGTCTTTTTTCAATCTAAATTACTAGATAACAATGTAACGTGGGGCATATATATATTGACATAGTGGGATATATAATCCACTCAAATTATCTATGCCATTGATGTTTATAACCGTCAGTACTTAAGATGTGTATGGGAATGTGTGCTTACTTACCTGTAACTGATCATGTGGCTTGTTCCAGTGTACAAACATCGACAACGTCAGGGAACTCTCCTCTATGTGGACTGGTTGGAATTCTGTATGACAAGGGCGATGGATAAAGGTGGATTTGGGAGTTAGGCATAATCCAGATACATTAGACTGTATTCCATGCATATTGGGTATGTACTTACATGTGAAATACTCACGAATGAGGCGGGTCCGTTGTTGTGACCCCTGCAGATTATCCACTTCAGGGGGAAGTAAAGGCTCTTCCTCCCCATGTAGTGGAGCCGCATCAATGTCCCCCAGACAGTTGGCCTGTACTGCTATATTGTGCAGACAGCAGCAGGCAACGATGATGCAACAAACTTTCTGGGGCTTGTATTGTAGAGCACCCCCAGTGGAATGTAAACATCTGAAGCGCATCTTTAGTACACCAAAGGTGCGCTCAATTACATTCCGGCAGGTTTTATGCGCAGCATTATACCCCACCTCTGCCCGAGTCTGGGGATTGCTCACAGGGGTCAACAACCACGCCAAACACCCATATCCTGCATCACCTGGTGGAAATAAAATGTGACATGTTGATATGAATAGGATGTTGTGATGTTTGACAAAGCATATGCCCAAATATCGTCATCATGACCTATTAACACATCCCTGTGGCTAATACACAGTTAAAAATATATGTAAGGGAGATGGATCATGGATGCATCTGATAGGATAATAAGTAGTGTATTAACACATGTATTCTATATGAAGCTTCAGTTCAATTACAATGTGATTTCCACAAATGTCAAATCCAGATGGTCACACCCGCAGGATGCTTACATGAGGCGGAAATACAAGGTAAATACAACAGGGTACATATTGCGACCCTTCTGGTAGAGAGCACAGGAAGTTACTGTTCCAGTTCTTGTACCGAGCACATGCCAGAGGTCTGAGGTGAAGCGTGAACGTGTATTATTGTGAATGTAAATGTGATGCTAATTCAGGTGGAATTTCCCAGGGGCGTACACGATCAAACGCAAATGCCAAAAGACCTTGGAGATTTTGATAACTTTAAGGTAAGCTAATTCATGTTTATTCAGGAATATATTCATGCAAGAAAACGTTTTCCAAACACTATCAATTCTCCTCTATCAGATGAATTCTGAAGACATCTCACTTACATAGCCCTTACAATAACACACAACACGTTATGTAGACTTGAGATGTCCATGTCACAGGATACAAGGGAATGCATCAGAACATATACCTAATGATTAATCAATTGTGGTTTTTGTCATATGTTGTTGTGAACTGCATACTGTTTGGCCAAGCTAACACAGGGTTATGGCCAGCAATGAGCTATTATGATCTGGCTTTGGTAGTATTACTCCGTAATGCACATGTGAACATCAGAGCAATAGAGGGAAACATTATGTACAGTATGTGTTATTGTATCCAGTCATAGTAAGATATGGTTGACTGCCATTACTAATGTGTACTCACCCAGTAGCCATCCGGATGGAAATCTGCCGGACTCAAATATGTCACATATGCAAGATGCACGCAGGATATAGGCGTCGTGAGCACTTCCCGGGAAGCCTGCATACACACCTTGTATGCGCATGTTCGTATCGCAAAAAACCTGTACATTGATTGAATGATAATGCTTCCGATTTCTGTACAGCGCTTCTTGCTCTCTAGGAGGTATCAGTGCCACGTGTGTACAATCAATAGCACCGAGCACATTGGGGATACCTCCTAATTGGAAGAAATCGAACTTCACCTTCGAGATCTCTTCAGCAGTGTTAGGGTAACTGATGTATCTGGCAGCTTTCCGACCAATAGCACGGAGGAATGCACTCAGACAATTGGAGAGGCTTGGCTGAGACATTCCTCCGGCTATGCTCAGGGTGTTCTGAAAGCTACCAGAAGCAAGGAGGTGTATTGCAACTAACATCCGTGTCATTCCTGGGATGGCTCTATTGGCCCATGAGCGAGGCTCAAGGTCCGCTCTCAGAACCTCATAGAGCTCCCCAAGACTGGCACGGGTCAGCCGAAAACGCTCACACACCTCCCCATCAGTTAACCCCTCTAATGTGAGTCTCTCCCTGTACACATTGGGTGCCCTTCACCTCCTCACAGGCTCCTGGACAGGCTCCCCCCCTTCTGCCTGAGCCACCACATCCTGTACTTCTCCCCCCAGCAGCTCATCACCGACATCATTGTCAGCCTCCCTGTCTGAAGGTGGCCCTATATCCCTCTGTCCCTGTGCTACTGGAGCTCTCTCTCCTCCCTGATCCACCCCCACGATACTAGGCATGGCCTGTGGTAATTCCCTTGCCTGGCTTGGTTCTGCCCCAGCATGGATCACATCACCACTCACACCCTCATTCACTCCCAGACACTCCTCTCTGCCACTCCCCATCACCCCCTCAATCACACACCTTGCTTCCGGGTCTTCATACTGTGCTATGTGATATGCACAAAAGCATCTCAACCTCATGCGCCCACTCAGACTGTCCAGCATCCCTCTCACATGATCATCCATGCTGTTTCAGAAATGCTGATGACTTGTTGGGGATGGGGTTATATAGCTTGGTGATTACATGACCTGGTATTAGGCACGTTAATTTCAGCTTTGCCATTGGTCACCTGTGGATCTTTACGTGACATTCCAGTTGATGATTTTACGTCAAGAAGCCTCTCAGCCTATTACATACGCACATGGCCGCATGTAATTGGCTGTCCCAACACGGGCCGCCAAGTGCGTATGTAATTGGCTGAGAGTCCCAACGCGGGCCGCCCAGTGCGTATGTAATTGGCTGAGAGTCCCAACACGGGCCACCAAGTGTGTATGTAATTGGCTGAGAGGCTTTTGGCGGGTTTTTGCGCCATCGCTACGTTGGTGGCCTGACACTATTAGTGCGTATGTAATTGGCTGAGTCTGTTGGCGCGCTCGCAAGCTGATAAGGGGACGTCCTAGCGAGACACGCCTCTCAGCCAATCACGTACGAGCTAAGAATTTGATTGACAGTAGGAGCTTATAAATGTGATTGATACAAACCCATGCGCTGACTGTGTTGTAAGAGCCATTGGAGTTAGCACGCAGTTCCAGGAGCAGGTGGGAGAGAGTCTTTATTGAGAGCAGTACTTTGGAGAGAGGGAGATTAGTTTTTTGTCTTTTTTATTGTCTATTTCATAAGTCCTTACATTTAAGAAATACACATATTTACAGATTTCACATATTTGCAAGACACATCGATTAAATAACACACATAGAGACATATATATAGTTAGGACACACACCCCACACACCCATCTCCCCCACCACACCCCATCCCCCAACACACAATTTCGCACACCACACTGTATGTGTGAAACTGGATTGGATTACACAGTCCAGAGGTTGAATCATGTGTTCCATTGAGCAGATTCAGACAAGTTGTAAGTGCCATGCACTCTAATGGTTTCTTCAGTTAAATGGAGTGATTTGTGATGATCCTTTTTCTCATCATATTCCGGTGGCAGCGGTGTACTGACCGCATGTGACCCTGGTAGGTGCTATGCATCATGCTTATTCTAGACTATTAGATTGACCCCTGCAGGTATCCCCTTTGTTTTATTTAGCCCCTTGCTCTCTCGGGACCCACCCACACCACACCCATGATATTAATGCACAGTCTTGACCACTGCTGATTGTGGTCTGTGTCCAAAAATAAAGTTTTGTTATACCGTTATGTGAATGCACAGTCTTGACCACTGCTGATTGTGGTCTGTGTCCAAAAATAAAGCTGTGTTATACTGTTGTCACCATGTTGGTGTGTTTTCAATGGTTGTGGTTGTGGTTATGGGACATCCATATACATCACATTAGTGTCACATTACTATAGCTGTAAACTAAAGAGCACTAGTTAACCTGCAATAGATCCATACATACTAAGAGGAATAATAGTCCTAATAGCATTAGATATCATATAATACATCTAATAGATCTACATTCTAGGCATAATAAATGGTTAATGCACAGGCCAAGTACAGTTAGCGATACTGTGGAGTAGGAACATTCCCCTGAGGGCCTAACAGGATAATGATAGGTGATACTGCAGTGGCTTGTCAGTTCCTTCTCCAGTGATTTGGGATTTGTCCGTCCACTATGCTTACACCCGCACTTCCCCAACATCACTTAGCAATCCAAACTAATGTAAATTGATGAATAGCAGAACATAATGGGAGGTCAACAAATGGGAATGAATTGACATCTTGGCACATGGCCACCAGCAATAGCGTGGGACTTCCTTGGATAAAAGTAGTGGCGATTACCCCTGATGGAGGTGAGTTGGCTGGTGCTCATTGTGCCTCTGCAACCCCTCTGTGTGTGTTTGCTGCCCTTCCTGATGGGTTACTGCGGGGTATGTTCCCATGGTCACCTTGTGGTTTGATAAGTGATGGGGCTTGGAAGCTATGAGCTATACCATTAAGGGCCATTGTGGGTGGGAGAGTGAAAGCAGAGTGGACGGCCAAATCCCAAACCACTGGAGAAGGAACTGACAATCCACTCCGGTTTTACCAGCATACAAACCTTGTAAGAAAGCAGTGACAGAGGGTCACAGATGGTCAGACCCGACCGAAAGACAGAACAAGAGATATTGTGTACTTCAATAAGGCTGTGAGCTATACCATTAAGGGCCATTGTGGGTGGGAGAGTGAAAGCAGAGTGGACGGCCAAATCCCAAACCACTGGAGAAGGAACTGACAATCCACTCCGGTATCACCAGCATACGAACCTTGAGGGTCACAGACAGTCAGACCCGACTGAAAGACCACACAGGACATATTCACATACTCCCTGTGTACTTGATATACGTCATGTGGCAGTGTAATGTGCCCCATATTTGTGTTCCCAAATGTAGATTTGATGAGCAACATGTATACAAAATAACAGGGTTAATATGGCATTATTTTGATGTTTTTGTGTTTTTATGTAATCAGGTAGTGTGTCTTTAATTGCTTTATGTAAGCTGCAGCATGGCTTTTCATTCCAAATGTAACAACTAATTAGTTGTATAATGCATTTGCTTTGGTGGGGGGAGGGGATTGTGAAATCAATTGTAATGGCCTTCCATGCTTTCCCTCTGTTAAACTCACTTTTACATTTTAAGTTGTCTGTACGTAATGCGTAAACCATTTTACTGGTGTATTTTGTGCACGTAGCGATTTTGCGAGATACGATCGTCTACGCAAATAATTATTTTCCGCTATTTGCTACGTAGCGCTTTTCTGAGGCAAATCTCGGAAAATGAGTCCGAAATTACGCAAGTCAATCGCAAGTCGAATCGTATTACGTAAATCGCGTTACGATGCGCATTTGCGAGATACGATTCCATACGCAGCTCGAATTTAATAGGGCCCCTTTTTTCTAGAGAAAATAAGTTTAATTTGGTTAGTCTTTCTTCATAACTTAGCCCCTCTATTCCCCTTATTAGTTTTGTTGCCCTTCTCTGTACCTTTTCCAGCTCTAAAATGTCCTTTTTATGAAGTGGTGCCAAAAATTGTACTCCATATTCCAAATGAGGGCGTACTAGAGATTTGTATAGTGGCAGAATTATATTTGCTTCCCTGGCTTCTATACCCTTCTTAATACATGCTAATATTTTATTGGCCTTTGCAGCTGCTGCTTGGCTTTGAGCACTGTTACCTAGGTGGTTGTCCACAAGCACTCCCAAATCCCTTTCAATATCTGATACACCTAGATTTGCTCCATTAAGGTTATAAATTGCATGGTTATTTTTCCTTCCCAGATGCATAACCTTACATTTATTTGTATTAAATTTCATCTGCCATTTAGATGCCCATTCCTCAATTTTATGTAAATCCCCTTGGAGGGAAAGCACATCATTATCTGATTTAATTACCTTGCACAGCTTTGTGTCATCAGCGAAAATGGAGACCCCACACTCCAATCCAACCTCTAAGTCATTAATAAATATGTTAAAAAGTAGAGGACCTAATACTGAACCCTGAGGAACCCCACTTACCACATTAGTCCAATCGGAGTATGTTCCATTTACAACAACCCTTTGCTTCCTGTCTTTTAGCCAGCTCTCAATCCATGAGCTGATATTTACTGCAATTCCTGTATCCCTTAGTTTGCCCAATAGTCTCCCATGTGGCACTGTATCAAAAGCCTTTGCAAAATCCAAAAAGACTACATCCATTGAGTTGCCTTGATCCAGGTTCCTACTAACCTCCTCATAGAAACTAATTAGATTTGTTTGACATGACCTATCCCTCATAAATCCATGTTGACTCCTACTTATAATCCTGATCAAATAGACATATTCTTGTATATTATCCCTTATTAACCCTTCTAAAAGCTTCCCCACTACAGAAGTGAGGCTCACTGGTCTATAATTCCCCGGATTTGCTCTTGCTCCCTTCTTAAATATAGGTATCAGGTGGTTGGTTTTGTACAAGTCCTCTAGCTTAGGGGTTAGTCGGATTCCCAGGTAGTTTATGTGGTTCTTATCCCACTTAATATTAAACTTCTCTTGGAGACCCTGCTTCTCTAATGCTGTTAAGTCAATCGCTAGTGCTTCTGTCTTCTCTATGTTCAGTTTAAGGCCAGAAAACTGACCAAACTCCTCCATAGTTCGAATCAACTCTGGGACCGATTGGGTAGGGTTTGAGAGCATACACAGCAGGTCGTCTGCAAATAGACAAGTTTTGAAATGGTGATGGCCTATTTTTATGCCTGTGATCCCAGCGTTAGCCCTAATTGTCTGAACCAGGGGTTCTATTGCTATTGTGAATAGAAGGGGAGAAAGGGGGCACCCCTGTCTTGTTCCTCTTTCTATTTTAATTAAGGATCTCTCATCTCCTGGAATCTGTAACCTTGCCCTAGATGATTTGTATAATAAGTGTATGAGATTTATGAAATGGCCTTTAATACCAAAATTTTCAAGCGTGGCGTATAGGTAAGTCCACTCCAGGGAATCAAACACCTTTTCAATGTCAAAGGCCATAAGACAGGCTTGAATTTTAGAGGCTTTGGTGTGGTACAGTAGGTTCATGACTTTTCTAATGTTGTCTCCTGCTTGCCTGTGGGGACAAAGCCTACTTGGTCATTATTTATTAACTTAGGCAAGAAGGATGACATTCTATCCGCTATTATTTTTGGCAGGATCTTTGTATCACAGTTTAGTAATGATATTTGCCTGTAGTTTTTTGGTTCTAGGGCATCTCGACCCTCCTTAGGGAATAGAGCGATATCTGCCCTGTTCAGCTCTGCTGGTGTTTGCTTGCCTTCTAGAACTCTGTTAGAGTGACCAAGTGCGGGCCTAATATGTCTATAAATTTTTTATAATATAAATTGGTGTACCAATCTGGGCCTGGTGACTTACCAGGTTTGAGTTTCTGGACTGCTTTTCTCACTTCCTCTATGGTCACTTTGGAATTTAAAGTCTCTAAGTCATTTTCTTCTATTAAGGGGAGATCACAGGAATTAAGAAATCCCCTCATTTTGTGTAGATCTATGTGTTTTGTTGCCGTATAAAGGGTATTGTAAAGTTTTGTTGTTTTTTTCTCCCTTCGAGGTCTTAATTTGAAGTATCCTATTTCGTGTTGTTTTGGTTTGTAGTTTCCTGGCTAGTAACGGGCCAGGTTTATTGGCTTTATTGAATCCGATAGGAATAAATAGTACAACTGAACACATCACTCCTATCTGGTGGCACCTTAGAATTGCATGCGCAGTGCCCCAAATTTGAAGTGGGAGGACCGGCCAAGCATCTTTTTCCATCTCCTGCTTCCAAAAATCAATGCCATATACACGTCCCCTAATAGTGGACGTAACAGGGATTAAACCAATAGGAATAGTACTACTTAACAGTACACACCTTATAATAACGCCGAGGCAACACAGAGAGAGGAGTCTGAAGAAGAGGAGTCAGAGGAGAAAGGTTGCTTTGAGAAGGTGGAAGACCAAACACAGCAGGCGTCCCAGGGGGCTTGTTGTCACCTTTCGGGGACCCTTGGTGGCTGGGTGGAGGAAGAGACCTTCAATGACATCAGTGAGGACAAGGAACGGGACATGGCTAGCTTGGTATCCAACCTTGTGCAAATCGGGAGTTTGCGGTTGTGCAAAGGGACTGTTTGCGGTTGTTTGCGGTGCATTAAACGGGGAGATTGGTCTGTTACTGTGAAGCGGGTGTAACCTTACACTACCTGATCGATACAACATCATACCAGATGTTTTAAAGTATGTTATTCCAAACAATTTAGGAATGTTAGGTGATTTATGCCCTTTATGGCTTAAAACCAGACTCTGCATCAACTATGTAATGTTCCGTTGGAGTTTTGCCATGGATCCCCCTCCGGCATGCCACAGTCCAGGTGTTAGTCCCCTTGAAACAACTTTCCCATCACTATTGTGGCCATAAAGAGTCCCTGTGGGTTTTGACATTTGCCTGCCCATTGAAGTCTATGGCGGTTCGCCCGTTCGCGAACATTTGATGAAATTCGCGTCCGCGGTTCGCAAACTGAAAATTTTATGTTCGCGACATCACTAGTTATGAATATGAATAAACTTATACATAACAACAAACGGATACAAAAGTTGATAGATAAGAGGTTAAAAAATTTTTTGTAGATCATGTGATATAGGGAAAACATTTCAGGGATAATACAGTTCGCTATATAACTTTGAAGGGACTGCTGGGGTGAATAAACCAGCCAAAGAATTGATAAGGTCATTTTTAGACAAGTCAAATATGCCTAAAATAAGGAGCAAAGAGAGAAGCTAGCAGAATATATGTCATTGAAGGAAATTGAACAAGCCAAGCCGTGAGCTCGTTGAAGAATGGTAAAGTGCTAGGCCCAGATGGCTTTCCTGCAAGCTATTACAAACTATTTCTTAAAAAGCTGCAAAAATATTTACTTAATGCATTTAACAAGATAAAAACAGAGAAAACCCCAAAGGAAATGCTGGAGGCTGCTATTATAACGATCCCCAAAGAGGGTAAGGACGAGTCTATGTACTCGAATTACAGACCGATTTCCCTTTTAAACCTGGATATAAAAAATAATGCCAAAATGTATGATTGAATCAGCTATTGCAATGCCTGGTAGACCTGGATCAAACAGGCTTTATAAAGTCGAGACAGGGCCCGGACAATATCCATAAAATGATTGAAATGCGAAAAGAAATGGGATCCCAGTTGTTGCAGTCTCCTTAGGCGCCGAAAAAAGCGTTCAACCGCATCAACTGGGATTTTATTGAGGCCTCATTGGAGGCTTTTGGCTTTGACCAGTCATGTACTATAGCCATAATGGCCCTTTATTCAAATACATTTGTTTTTGTTTTATGGATAGGATATAGATTGGAGAGGTTTGGCATAAAAAATAGGACTGGACAAGGTTGCCCCTTGTCCCCAATGATATTTGACCTGTGCATTGAATCCTTAGCTTGTACTACAAGAGGAGACGTAGAAGTGAAGGGTATAGAAATGTGTAAAATTTCGTCCAACATTTCACTTTTTGTGGATGATGTGGTGGTAACCATGTCAGATCCAGCAAATTCTATAAGAAAACTATTGTCAATCGTTGAAGAATATAGTTTAGTGTCCTATTATAAAATGAATGCTAACAAATATCGGAAATTTTGAGACTTAACCTGACAAAAGTAGACATGCTAAGTTTAAAAAAAACTTTTTCCTTCAGTTGGGATAAGAATTCAACAACACATTTGGGAATAACATTCAGTCCAAAGTTACAGAATTTAAGTTAATAACTTAGAAAAGCTATATATTCCAATATGTAGTCTATGTAAGAAATGGACTAAATAAAATTTATCATGGATAGACCGGATAATGCTGGCTAAAAAGGTAATTTTACCAAAAATGATGTGCTGAGGTGCATTCCTTTAAAAATTTCTAAATGCACTATTATAAAATTTCAGAAGGTAATCGTTAAATTTATTAATAGAGGCCCTAAAGCATGGGTTAATGGACAAAAAAGAAAGTAAGATATGGTGGCTTAGCGTCCCCTAATCTACTAGATTATGCAGAAGCCATTAACATTAATCACCTCTTGAAATATAGTCTTAAGAAGAGCATCCCAAAATATGTCCTAATTGAGAGAGAACTGGTGACGGATAGGCGGCTAGAACAGTTGATATGGTTGAATTATATTTCTAGACAATATTTAGAGAAGCTACCTATTATAACCAGAAACTGCTTAGAAGCGTGGTATAGGATTAATAAAAAGTGGAAGATTCTTCCCTTTCCATCTCAAGTTACCCAATTCAGTTGATATATGATGTAAATGGGAGACAATCAAAGGTAAAATGGGAGTGGAACTTGGTCACGTTGAGAGATCTGTGGAACAAGGACTACATTAAATCATTTGAGGAGCTTGAAACGTTAAATAAAGTACCAAGCTTCTATTAGCTACAGTATGGATCATTATGTCATCTAGAGGCCAAATCAGATATGGTGCGATCAATATAGAAGGTATTACTAGACTTGAAAAAGAATGTTTAAAGCATTACATGAACATCTCCATTTCCAAGTGTGGTATGTGGATAGACGAGGAAAGAGGTCAAGGTAAATCACCAGGGATCAGATTTATGTCGGAGAGGCTGTAAAGAAAAAAGGGGACACAGCTCCACATGTGGTGGATATGCAAGAGGATTCAGAAATTTTGGAATATGTGTGTATCACATATAGTAAAAATTATAAAAAAGAAGTACGGGATCCGGAAAATTTGAAAAGAACAATTTAATGACAGCATTTTACCGCCGACTATTCATCGCAATAGCAATTCACCAAAAATCACTTAATCAAAGCTACAGTTTATTGCGTAAGCAATTCGTTGGATCCGGAAACAATTTACCAAGAACAATACTCCTCCCCACATTACTTTCAGTTTGTGAAGGCATCATGGCACTGGAGTTTCTTTTCTTTCCGAAAAAGGAAAAGCAAAGCTGTGCTATGATAGCCATTGGTTCTATAAGGATAAGCAAATTGAAAACAAAATATATTGGAAGTGCCAAAATTAAACAAATACAAGATATGGGGCCAGTGTTACTACAGAGGACAACAACATAGTGAAAACACAACAACATAGTGAAAATCACTGTGCAGATGCAGCACATGTTCTGGACACTATGCAAGGTTGTGCAGAAACTACAAACGATACTGCGCACAGTATAATTGCCAATGTGTCCAGAACCTGCAGCCCAGCAGCAGCGCCCAAGCTGCTAAGTATTACCACGATGAAGCGTACCATCAGGAACATCATTAGACAGTATGATGGTCCAGTTCTCCCAGCACACAGGAGCGACATTGTATTTACCGATTAGTTCAAAAGTACTTGCAATGGACAAGTGTCTCTTAAGTATGACTCTGGACCTCAGGACAATAGGATGCTAATCTCTATAACTAGGAATCTGTGGCTGCTGGCGCAAAGTGAGCATTGGTACGCTGATGGTACTTTAAAAAAGTTTCATTACTGTTTTTCCAGCTGTACACAATCCATGGATTGAAGGGTAATATATCACTGCCATTGGTATAGGCCTTGCTGCCAAAAAAGACAGAGGACACTTATGTCTCACTTCTAGAGCAGATACAAATTTTGGAACCAGCATTGTCCCCACAATCCCTAACAATTGATTTAGAATTGGCCATGATAAATGCGTGCAGGCGAGAATTCCCTGACGCTTTTTAACATGGATGCTTTTTGCAGAGTCCATATACCGTTCAATTCAGAACAATGGCTTAAAGGTACAGTACAAAACGTATGCCAATTTTGCTCTCACTATTTGATTTTTGGCAGCAAAAGCATTTGTACCCACTGCTAATGTCACAAATGTTTTTTAAACTCTAGGGGCCTCATTCAATTATCGGCCGTAAAACGGCCGCAAAGCTGCGATTTCTTGCGGCCGTCTTACGGCCCCGTGTAGAGCTACTTTTACCTTGCAATTCAATTATACGGCGCCGCAAGGATATCCCCTTCCGGCCGGCCGCATATCATGCAAACGGCCGGAAGCTTTTTCCTAGCGCCCGTAAATCTTGTTTTCCGGCCGCAAAGTCCTAAAACTGAAAATGCAAATATAAAATCGAGAATGCACTGTAAAGCTCCGTAAATGCTAGGCATCATAATGGGGGACACGAGGATTAATAGCAACACCCTCTCAAGCTTGCACATCAGCCCAAATCAGATATATTATTTACGGATTACTTTACGTCCCGTAGTTCCGCGGGCTGGTCCTTGTTCAAACCCGTACGGGTTCGGAGATGAAGAACCGCAAACCCAGCATTGTAATAGCCAATATTTATTCAATCCAGCACTGCAAAGCACTGTAAATGATGGGGAACATAATGGGGGGGCATGAGGATTACTAGCCAAACATTCTCAAGCTTGCACATCGCCAAAATTGTATTTTTGATTTCAGACAAATCCCAATCCACTAGAGGAGGAACTGACAAACCACACCAATCTCTTTGGCCTTCAAACTTTGGAGAACAGCACAGGCAGAGACCTAGGTGAACGTGCTGCAGTCCATAGGGTCACGGAGAGTCGGACACAACTGAAGAACTTAACCACATATAATGAAATATTCCCCTGGTACTTGATATATGCCAAGTGGCGGTCTAATTTGGCCACTATTTGTATTCTCTAATGTAGAAGTGATGAGCGAAATGTGTATGCAATTAGATAGAGATTTAAGGGATCCCAATAGAGCTCATGTGCGTGGCAAAGGGTTCATATGACCTGACTTTTGTTTTACTCTTGCTATTGAATTGGGTAGTGTGGCTTTAATCATATTATGCAAGTTGCAGCATGGTTTGTCAGATTGGCATGTGCATGACCATTACAACATATGATAACCAAAGGATATTTAGCCAATGCATGTTCATTATTGGACAACTAACTGTATTCACACATATGCTAACTTATGTGGGTGAAGGAGTTTGTGTACTTCAATGAAGCTGTGAGCTAGCCTACATCGGGCCAGTGTAGGGGGGTACGTTTTATCAGAGAGGTCAGACTAATCCCAATCAACTAGAGAAGGAACTGGAAAACCACTCCAGTGTCACCTGTCCTATTCATTGTAGGCCCTCAGGGGAATGTTCCTACTCCACAGTATCGCTAATCAGACTTGTCATGGGTATTAACCCTATATTAGTAGTAGATATGATATTTGTGATCAGATGATATCTCAAGCTGTTCTGACTCAACAGTTTTACATGTTGATCTATTGCATGTTAACTATGGCTCATCAGTTTACATTTATAGGAATGTGACACTAATGTAATGCATGTGGATTTCACAGAACCAAACATATTCATAACACACGGACGCAGTCAGAAAGGTCTAACAAAGCTTTATTTGATAGACAGACCACAATCAGCAGTGGTCAAGATTGTGCATTCACATAACAGTATAACAAAGCTTTATTTGATAGACAGACCACAATCAGCAGTGGTCAAGATTGTGCATTCACATAACAGTATACCAAAGCTTTATTTGATAGACAGACCACAATCAGCAGTGGTCAAGATTGTGCATTCACATAACAGTATAACAAAGCTTTATTTGATAGACAGACCACAATCAGCAGTGGTCAAAACTGCATTAATATCATGGGTGTGGTGTGCCAGGCAGCGGTGGTCTGGGCGGTGGCAGACACATGGGAGGAGAGGAGGGGCCAGGCTGCTCTTGGCTGGGGGATTGGGAGATCCCCGTTGATGCTGGGCTGGGGACCATCGCCTGTCTGAGCAGCCTGACCTGAAGGTGTTCGCTGGTCATGTGGTGCCTCCTCACCTCCCTGGACAGCCTGGCCAGGCTGTGGGTCATCTGTGACCTGAGGGCAGAGATGCTGGCATCCATCCAGAGCTGGTTGGCCTCGATCCTCTGGCTGCTGGCCAGCAGCTCCTTCAGGACGGCCAGCGTCTCCACCTGCACAGCCTGGCTCTGTGGCGACGACACCGCTGGGTGGGCGTGGTGAGGTGATGCGGGGAGGTCCACAGCTGGAGCCGGTGGTGAGAATGTGCCCGGTGGTGACCAGGCCAGCACACTTTGTGGGGAAGGAGGTGCTGTCCCTTGGGCGGATGAGGGCCCCAGAGCAAGCCTTTCGAGGATGGGCATAGGCCCAGGGCTTGTGGCAGGTGACCCCGCAAGGTCAATGACCAGCCCATCCTCTGACCCAGAGCCCTCTGATCTTCTTTCCTCCTCCCCCTGTGCTGGAGGATCCTGGTACGGGGCTGATGGCCCCGCCTCCTCTCTCTGGTCACAGGACCCAGAGCTCCTCCTGGATGCTGAGAGATAGAGAAGAAAGGTACATGTCATTAGTATGTTGATTAGCGCATTGATGTGTTCATTTCTAATTATCTGACATCTAGCCTTGAATATGGATGATTCTCTGATTAGCTATCTTATACTAGCTGTTATCTATTCTTAGGTTTCTGTTCTGGATGGTTCTCGGCTCACAACTCTATCTGTATTACGGCTGCTGTCTGTAACTGCATAGGCTGAACGGGCACACCAATACATGGACTCTCTATTACAGGGGTGTCCAAACTCTTTCCTGGATTGCAAGATATCCTTTATGTGCACAGGTGAGTCAATCAGGATGACTGAAGAAGCGATTGACTCACCTGTGCGCAGCAGGGTTATCAAATCCAGCCATGTGTGTGGCCCACCAGGACCGAGTTTGGACACACCTGCTCTATTGCTTGATTACTGTTGTGGTGACCAGGAATGACAGTGATTTGTCAGCTTCATGAATTTAATGATGCATCCATCTATCCCTTCTTATTTCATGGAGCTGACATGTCAGTGTCATGTCCATGTGTAGTGTGTGTGATGCACATGTGGTGGCATGTTGCTGTATGTCATATTCACCTGCCATGGAGGCTGGGTCCTGCTGCTCCACCGGGCCTGATGCTCCAGCTGCGTCGGAGGGTGCAAGCATGGCCCTTGCAATACCTTCATGGGCAAGGTACTTGACCCTCCGCCCCTCGGCCTCCTGCGCCATCTTCTTCCTCACCGCGGCCCTGACGTCGTCGAACCGATGCTTTATGGACCGCAGACTCCGTCCACGGCCCGCCACACCGTTCACCAGATCCACCACCTGCTGCCAAGCAGTAGCACAGGGCCCAGCCTTTACTTCCCTACCCCCCGAGGTGATGACGGGGCGGGCACGGATGGCCTCCAGGAGGACCCTGTTCTCCTCCCGGCTATAATTGTGGGCCCTGGACCTGCCGCCAGCCTCTTGCTCTTCAGACTGGGGATGAGGACCCTCTCCACTCTCCCTCTACTCTCCTCCCTCCCTCCTCCTTCCTTCCTCTACTCTCCTCCCTTCTCTCCTTCTCCTCCTCTCCTCCACTACCTCCCCCTCCTCAACTATTACCTCCTCCTCACTCCTCCCCTCCTCTTCCCCACCTCCACTCCCCGGGACTCCCTGCCACTCCTCCACCCTCTGCTCCTCTCCCTCCATCACCACCTGCAAAGAAAAGAAAGAGAAATAAAGAAATGTTTTAGTGTGTTTGCATGCTCCACGCTCGTCCCCCATTCTGATCGCCTCTAACACTATTTCTGCTTGGATATCAATGTTGTAACTAACTGCAGTAATCAACCTTAAGTGGACAGAGCCTGTGACAGCAGTGGGAGGGGTGTACAGCACCTCTCACTCTGGACCTGAGAGGCGCTGATGAAACACGCTAGATCAATACTTTCATAAACAATGTGGAAGGGTCAGTTACAGTTTGCATATATACAAGGCATGCGGCTATTAACTGTGTGCTTCTATCATGTGTGGGGAGTGGCCCATGTCTGAGGCCACTAATATCCTATCTGCATTATATTCTGCACATATTCATGGGCATGGTACCTATCCTGAAGCCATCCTCTGTACCAGAGGTAGTAGGAACTACATGGTCCTGCTGTTCTAGGCTGAAAAAAAGTTCTTGTCAAGCCCCATTGAAGAAGCAGTTTGGAACACCTGTGTGTATTGCAAATATGTGTAGAAATCTCACTCAAACTCAATCTACAACTCAATCAAACTCAAAATCAATCAAAATCAAACTCAAACTCAATCAAACTCAAACTCAATCAAACTCAAAATCAAACAAACTCAATCAAAATCAAACAAACTCAATCAAAATCAAACTCAAAATCAAACTCAATCAAAATCAAACTCAAAATCAAACACAATCAAACTCAATCAAACTCAAAATCAAACTCAAACAATCAAAATCAATCAAACTCAATCAAACTCAAACTCAAAATCAATCTCTCTCTCTCTGTATGTATATATATATATATATATATATATATATATATATATATATATAGAGAGAGAGAGAGAGAGAGAGAGAGATAGAGAGAGATTTTGAGAGAGAGAGATCCAGATCTAATATTAAACAGAAAAATATAAATAACTTACCTCCCTCCACAAAACTCCTCTCCCCACAACAACAAACTCGCCAAACAGCAAAAAAAACACAATTGTACTTCTCGCCAGTGTATTCAGTAAATATAGAAATTGGCAAAACATACAAATAAAAGACAGCTTGATAGGATGAAAAGCATGTACAATGCAACTTACCTCCCTCCAAACCCCTAAGGGCCGGATATAATCACCAAAATCCTCCAAACACCTATATACAAGCAAAGAAATCAATTTAACTTCTCGCGAGTGTATTCAGTAAATATAGAAATTGGCAAAACATACAAATAAAAGACAGCTTGATAGGATGAAAAGCATGTACAATGCAACTTACCTCCCTCCAAACTCCTACGTGCCGGATATAATCACCAAAAATAACCAAAAGCCTCCAAACACCTATAAACAAGCAAAAAACACAATTGTACCTCTCGCCAGTGTATTCAGTAAATATAGAAATTGGCAAAACATACAAATAAAAGACAGCTTGATAGGATGAAAAGCATGTACAATGCAACTTATCTCCCTCCAAACTCCTACGTGCCGGATATAATCACCAAAAATAACCAAAAGCCTCCAAACACCTATAAACAAGCAAAAAACACAATTGTACTTCTTTACATCGGCATCCGTAAATGTAGTAACGGATTCCCGTAAAAAGAACTTAAACCGCGACTTTAGAATAAAGCAACTTACCATCTCTCAACCAACCAGCTCCTGGAACCGCGTGCTACCTCGTCAGAAATCGCAACACAGTCGAGGCGTGGGCGCGTGTCATTCCTATTTATTCACTCCCACTGTCAATCAAATGGTCTATCCCGTAAGTGATTGGCTGTGCGACCTGTGGCGCGATGCGTGATTCCGCTATTGGATGGTTCGTGCCAGGCGCGGCTAGTCCGTCCCCCTTCCAGCTTGCGTTCGCGCCTAAACGTCACGGCCTTCCTACATTCTGAAGGCCGCATCCGTTGAAGTCCACACGATGCACTTACGGCATTGTAATGAAACAGGGCTGAAAGGGCCCTAAAAGTGTAAAGGAAGGAATAAAAGGCATTCGAATTACTGTAAAAACAATCCCCAATGATCAAATATGTTAATAAAAGAGATTTTTTTAGTGTCATGTACATCCTCAATATGGCGGCCAAATTAACCCTTTAGCACTCAGAAAGGCTAGAATGTGTCCCCTAAACATATCAATATTATCTGATTTACATCTCTTTTATCACATCTACATTTTTTAACACAAATATTGTATATATTTACACGCCACATTACATAGATCATGGAGCATGTGCCCAAATTCAAATGTGGGCCAGAATATTATGGGTTACTAATTAAAATGGCTCAACAAATCCATAATCAGGGAACTTCATAACATGATGAAGCTTAGATACACCAGTGAGCTTTTCCATTTGTGAAATCCACCCGGATAATCACATCTGGGGTAATTAGCAAGCTATATAACCACATCATCATCCATGAATTAGCAAGTCTGAACCATCATGGATAGCAGCAACCTGAGTGCAGCGTATAGGTATGTGAGGAGAGCGCAGCGTCGTAGGAATGGATATTTGTTTCGAATGTTGCAGAGTGGAAACCGGGCTGTCAGGCGGGCGACTGTGGAGTGGCTGTGGCGTGACAGAGAGGGGCGGCTGGGAGTGAATGTGGGTGAGCGTGCTGATGCAATCCATGGTGGTCCGGAACCAAGCCAGGCAAGTGGCTCATCACAGGATATGCCTAGGGTCATGGTGGGGGGTCAGTTAGGGGAGAGAGCTCCAGTGGCACAGGGACAGGGGGATATGAGGGCACCTGCAGACAGGGAGGAGGACCTTGATGTGGGTGATCAGCTGATGGGGGGGCCAGATGAGAGACCCCTAGAGGGTGTGGCACATGAAGTAGGGGCTCCTGCACAGCCAGACCCGCAGGGGGGTGAGCAGGCCCAGGAGCCTGCCAGGAGGATTCGTGCACCCAGGGTGTACAGGGAGAGAGTCACATTAGAGGGGTTAACTGATGTGGAAGTGTATGAGCGTTTTAGGCTAACCCGTGCCAGCCTGGAGGAGCTCTATGCGGTCCTGAGGGCGGACATGGAGCCTTCCTCACGGACCAATAGAGCGATCCCAGGCATGACACGGATGTTAGCCGCCATACACATCCTATCATCTGGTAGTTTTCAGAACACTGCTAGCATAGTAGGAGGAATGTCTCAAGCAAGCCTTTCAAGGTGCCTGAGCACATTCCTCCATGCTATCGTTCCGAAAACTGCCAGATACATCAGTTTTCCCCACACTGGGGAAGAGATCTTGAAGGTGAAAGCAGATTTCTTTTGAATGGGAGGTATCCCCAATGTGCTCGGTGCTATAGATTGTACACATGTAGCATTGATACCTCCTAGAGAGCAAGAAGCGCTGTTCCGAAATCGCAAACACTATCATTCCATCAATGTACAGGCTGTTTGTGATGCAGACATGCGCATACAAAATGTGGTTGCAGGCTTCCCGGGAAGTACTCATGATGCCCATATCCTGCGTCAGTCATCCACCCATCTTTATTTTGAGTCTGGAGAAGCTCCACCTGGGTGGCTACTGGGTGGGTACCCATAAAGGATCCCCTAAAATATACATCATGTTCCACTGTAATGCTATTCCATTGTTGCGTGAAAAATGCGCAACGACGCATGCCACAACAGACAAAATAGAGTCCCTCAATAGCGCGCACAACATCTGCGCGCAGGAGTTGAGATAAGGATTTAAGAGTGGACTTAGGGGTTTTAGGCTTAGGGGTCTTTGGGCTAAGGCTTTGGATTATGATGTTAGGCATGGGGTCTCAGTGGTTTGGGTTAGAGGGTTTTGGCCCATTAGTCAATAGATTCTACAACTTGCGCTCTTTGCTGGACGCACATTTTGTCACACAATTTCCAACAGTGCGCTACTGTCGCCGGCTTCTGGCAGCGCCGTATTGTCCGCGCTCATTTGCCGTGCGCCATAAAGAAGGTGTGCCGACTGAGCCATTGCATTGTAGCTTGTTCTTGTGCCTAACCCGATGCGACATGGTCATAGGAGTATGAAGTTCCAAGCCAGAGATCCCTAAACTAACGTCACATTAATCATTGCGTATATTTACAGATGCTTTAACGAGCAGCACAAACTCCCATTCATATCTACATCTCCCATTTTTGTTGCCTTCAGGTGATGCAGGATATAGGTGTTTGCCGTGGTTGTTGACCCCTGTGAACAATCCACGCACAGAGGGGGAGGAGAGGTACAATGCGGCCCATGCCAGAATGTAATAGAGCGCACCTTTGGACTCCTGAAGATGCGCTTCAGATGTTTACATTCCACTGGCGGGGCGCTACAGTATACACCAGGGAAGGTTTGTCACATCATCATGGCCTGCTGTATTCTGCACAATATAGCAGTACAGGCAAACTGTCTGGGGAACATTGATGATGCTCCTCTTGAACCGGCGGAGCGTCCAGTACCTCGCGATGGTGGGGATAACGTTCAGGGGTCACAACTACGTGCCCACATCATTCGTGAGTACTTCCCATGTAAGTCTGAAACTAATTACAACCAACTCTAATGTACATGGCTTATGGTTACTAATAAATCTCTTTTCTCCTTCCCCATTGTCTTCCAGAATATCCAACAGTCCACAGTAGAGGATAGCTTTGTGATGTAACATATGTCTCGTGACGCATTCTTCATACTGGATCAAATACAGCCTGCTCTGATATCCGTTAATGGTAAATATGCGCACATTCCCATACACATCATATATATTGATATCTGCCAACCTCAAGAAGCTAAGCTAAATGGATGGTCTGATGTATTCCACAATGTCAATGGATATAGGCCTCACAATCGTATTTGAAAACATCTGCCCAGAACAGTAATGTTCACATTGTCTGATCATGCTATTCCACATCCCATGGAGGTCAATGCAATTCCTAGCAATCTGGATATATGAACATACCAGCATACTGTAAACCATAATAAATGTACCTCATGTGATGCAAAGAGGGGATGTCCCCTGTTCTTTGTCAGCGAATGCTGGTAAAAGCATTCTCAGTCAGATAACATGAATAGTCTCAAGGATGTGTTAACTAGGAATCATTGTGCAATATATCATATGGATTGTGTGACTCATCTCATCATATTGCCATTACAGAACTGTTGCCGTGTGTCAACACATTTTTTACCCACACAGACATGGGAAACGACCTTGCCAGCAACAGAACATCAGCTACATCAATGGCGTCTACATTGTAAGTGAGTATTTGCGGGAAACATGTGCATGTATGCATGAGAGGAAATGACTAATAACTCCATTAATGTAGGCCTAACTTTCTTTTTCCCCAAGACATCCCCTATGTATTGCTGAAGCGGTCCGAAATGTTTATCGGACCATGCAGACGTGTCCTGGGGGAACAGATCTCTTCGTTGAATACTCCACTTGATCTATCCAAGGTAGAGAACCACATGTGGATGTCCGAACATGTATCAATGTGTGATAGTTGTGCTCTTCCCTTTCTATTACAGGATGCACTGGTGTCTCTCTCTCTCTCCCCTACCTTATTACATAATAGTCCATCGCACTTTACATCTGATCCCTTTCCTCTCCGACTAATGCATATCTTTCTACTTGACACAACCTTCTTTCCTATGTATCTCTGACTTACTTATTAACCTTGCTATTCCTTATCTACTCTTCACCATGTCCATTACCTTTTACTTGGAAGTGGTGATTTTCGAATCTTGTGTGGGCCTTTGGGAACAAATCATTTATCAACAGACTTTACGCTCCAAACAGGGCCCTCCATTTTCTTGCGTTGTCAATATTACATACTGTATATGTCCGGGTTCTTCTCCCCTGTACAGCGTTACGGAATATGTTTGCACAATACAAATAAATGAGAATTAGACTAATCCTAATATTCCCACATCAGGACAAATTAGTCTGGGCCATCATTATCATCGGACAGATGGTTAGCTTGTACGAGATCACAATGCCTAACATGTGTGCCGACATACCTACATCTGTTGGTGGCTGCTCATATGGCATATGTAAGGTTTCCACTAATATATTATTTTGTGTTTGTATTCCAGATCCCGGTCAGAACAAGGCATGACGATAAACACCCTGACATTCCGTGGCCATGTCAATGTCCTCATGTATGTGCATGTGTCCGTTTCATTGCTTTGTTGGATCCAGTTTGATATCTGATGACCTTGACTGAATAGCCGATATGTGTCACGAGAATTTCAATATACAATGCAGATGTGATGTGACATCTGTCAGCTGATGTTCCTGGTATATCCACAGAATGTGTATGCTCATATAGTCTATCTCGATTCATAGGTTTAGACATTCTATCCTCTCCTCTACTTGGACTGTTGTGAAGCCTGCAGCACCAACCCTTCAAGATCTTTTCTTCAGTGCTGATGTGACCCTCCCTGTGCATATGGGGAAGAGTAAATCCAGGCTTGGGACTTAACAGTTAAGGAGGTTACGTTAATCTTCAGTTATGCATATTCAACAACAGTGAGTTTGGATGCTCAATCAGAGAACAAACTATCACTGATATTGCCTGGTTTGTTGTGAGTTCTCTGCAATAAGTAACATCTGACTGATATGGTCCTGGTCAGGTCACCATCTTTTTGACCAAGGTTATCTATGTGCTGCTTATTGTTGCGTGAGAACTGACGTTATGGGCTCATAGCATTCACTGATTGAGCACTTATACTTCTGATGTGGCATCAGAGTGTACGTTTAACACACAAGCATACATTTTGCTCTCCCCATATCTATATCACCTTATTCTGGATTATTATGGTGTTTCCTTATTGACTGTTATATATATGTCGGAACAATAATGAGATCTATTATATTGCCTAATGTTGGTTGATACACTGTACATCCCCTGATCATCCATATCAATGTAATTTTCCCTGCCTGCATTCTGCTCTCATATCCCTATTTCCCTGTGTTACTTGGATTTTGTATCCTACCCCCCTCCACCATGATCCTTTGCATACCTGTGTTGATTAGTCAACCTGTGGCTTTGTGGCAAGCTTGCCTTGTTAATTTCTGTAAATATTAAATATGATTTATCCGAGATGTTGTTTGTGTCCGCCTCGTCAATGTTGATACCATAGCATTTCCGGAACATCAATAAAAGGACCTTCAGACTCCACATCTGTGCTCTGCACCATCAGTTAGGGGTGTCAATAGAATTCTCACAGTGTGTTTGCATTACTGATTTCAACCATGAGGGAAGGTTGGTATTAACAATCTATATGACGCAGAAACAGACAAATGAGACAGGTGTCCGTAAGTGGCTCACATCCTAATAGTGAACATACAGGGCCTCATTCAATTGCGATTTTGCCAATTGAATGGGGCTCAAAATAAGCACAGAACATATATTGTGTCAAACAGATTTTAGTTAGTGAAAACCTTGATTTTGGATAGATGTTTACCAACTAAAACATTTTTCATAGAATATATGTTATGTGCTTATTTCAAGCCCTATTCAATTGGCCAAATTGCAATTAAATGAGGGCCACAGTATCTAACATAAGTGAGTACACCCGTCACATTGTTGTTAATATTTTAGTATATCTTTTCATGTAACAACACTGAAGAAATGACACTCTGCTACAATGTAAAGTAATTTTGCTGACCCATCAATAACTCAATACACAGCCATTAATGTCTAAACCATTGGCAACGAGAGTGAGTACACCCCTCTCCAAATTGACACGAAATGTCAATTATGTGTGGCCACCATTATTTGCCAGAACTGCATTAACCCTCATGGCCAGGGAGTTCACCCAAGCTTCCCAGGTTGCCACTGGAGTCCTCTTCCACTCCTTAATGATACATCAGAGCTGGTTGATGCTAGAGACCTTGCACTCCCCCACCGTCAGTTTGAGGATGCCCCACAGATGCTCAATATGGTTTCGGTCTGTCGACAAGCTTGGCCAGTCCATCACCTTTACCTTCTTTAGCAAGGCAGTGTCGTCTTGGCGGTGTGTTTAGGGTCGTTATGTTGCCCTGCGGCCCAGTCTCCCAAGGGAGGGGATCATGTTCTGCTTCAGTATGTCACAGTACATGTTTTCATTCATGGTTCCCTCAATGAACTGTAGCTCCCCAGTGCCAGAGATAAATGGATAAGTCACAACGAACACAAAAACATTGATATGAGATGAACCCATCATTTTGAACCGAAACAGTGATGCAGAGAGAGGGGAGGCAGCATCTGACATCATTAGGTAAATGCATATAGGGGGAACCCACACAACATATTAGCGAAAACATATATACACATGCATATATGTTTGGTCTGGGCCTGCATGCATGCTGCCAGCACTGAGGAGCTACAGTTCTTTGAGGGAACCCATGAATGCCAACATGTACTGTGACAAACTGAGAAAGAGCATGATCCCTCCCATAGGAGAACGGGCCGCAGGGCAGTATTCCAACATGATAACGACCACAAACACACCTCCAAGCCGACCACTGCCTGGTTAAAGAAGCTGAAGGTCAAAAGTTGATGAACTGGCCAAGTAGGTCACCAGACCTAAACCCTATTGAGCATCTGTGGGGTACTCCTCAAATGGAAGGTGTGGAGTGTAACGGAACCCATCACTGTTTTACGGTTATGGTTAAAATATGATCATACTGTTATACTGTATGTATGTTGTTTTATGCTCTGCAAAATCTTAGCCCAGACTATTGCAGACCTTGGCATATTAGATAATCCTAGTACAGAGACTCATCATAGGATAAGGAAGTCTATTGTATAAAGTGTTTTCATTATCAGACATAAAGACGGATGATCTAAGCAATGTCTGATTGTATCAAAGTAGCCAGGTAGTTACCTCCACCCTCAGCTGCACTAGTGGCTGTTACCCCAACCCTACATTAACACAGGGCTGGTATATTGAAGGAAGATGTATGTACTAATGCAATAACGTTGGTGTGTAGCATTCATGTGGTGTTTACCAATCATGGTACAGTACAAACGAAAACAAACAATGATAATGTGAGCATAATGTTTAATCTTATGCTTCAAAGATTTAAAAAAAAAAACAAAAAAAAAAAAACGGGAGGCAGAAAATCCAGAACATCAAGAAATTGGAACCTAAAGAGATAAGAACAAGACATCAATTAGAACGATATACGCATTGACTGCAACACCTCAACGTCAATAGATCTTGGACATCAATTGCTTCTATATGCAACATGAACATGTTCTCACCTATTTCCGCTTGTGTGTTTCCTGGCTCTCCTGGCCTTTTGAAAATGTTCCCCTAGGCCGGCCCCGACCTCTTCGAATGTTTTGAGGCTCTTCTGGCCTGGATCTCGGGGACAGGGTCTGGGATGTTGAAGGTGGTGAGTTTGAAGGGGTAGCCCGGTCTTGGTGCTGGCCTTCTCGGGCCATTTCAGGCCTTCGGGCGTACTCCTCCTTTAGAAGATTATGCCGCCTCACCTCCTGGAACATACGTTCATTGTGACGTGTCATTTCATCAAACACACGGTCATTCTGGCGTCTCCGTTCCTCCAGCTTCCTGGCATCGTGGCGTCTCATCTCCAGCATGAACTGTTGATTTTGCTCACGCTCATGCTGGAGATGAGCCAGGAAATCCTGGCACTGGGCCGCTGACAGCGCCGGACTAACTGGCAGCGACCCAGACCACTGTGTCCTCTGGGTGGAGGCACTGCTAACTGGTGTGTCCTGCCTCAACGGAGTCGCCTGCTGGTCCTGCGGGGCCGGAGTGAGTGGCTGGCTGGGCCTGCGGGGCCTGTTGGGCGGTAGTGGCCAGAGTGGCTGTATGGGCCTGCGGGGCCTGTTGGGCGGTAGTGGCCAGAGTGGCTGTATGGGCCTTCGGGGCCTGTTGGGCGGTAGTGGCCAGAGTGGCTGTATGGGCCTGCGGGGTCTGTTGGGCCGGAGTGGCCTGCTGGTCCTGCGGGGGCCACATGCCCTGCCGGGGGCCCATGCTCCAGGGCACCATTGATTGTGGATCCATATTGTGGGCCCAACCGGAATGGGACCACATTGAGTGGCCCCACATTTGTCCAGCCCACATTGGCTGGGAGCCAGGCGGTGCCATTATCCTGGCTGGAGGGAATTGATGGCACCTTGTGGATGGCCCAGGCGGACTTTCATACGAAGGCCCTGCTACAGGTGAGGTTGCTGCAGGTGGTCCTGCATCTTCAGAAGGTGCAGGAACCTGCGGAGGCAGGGGACGCCTGGATGGTACTGAAATGAGACAAGATTTTGATTTGAATATTGTTGTTTCCATATCTCTGAGATCAGAGTGACTTGTAATTGGCTGTGAATGTTTGACGCTAATCAAAATTGATCTGCATCATTAGTATTGTGGATCCTGGCTGGGATCTTTCCTGTTATGTGACAGCGACTGCTGGCAGCAGCAGTTGGACCAAGGGGCTGATAGATGGCGCTGCCGCTGTTATATACATTATTTTCAACTTACACAGAAGCCCAAAAGCACTAGCCCTCACACTTATCCGAACCCCTTACCTTAACAACACCATAACCCACTAAATATGCATGATTATATAATCTCCAGGAAAATGCTGTGACATGTAGAGGCTGCTCACTGCTGCTACCAGCAGTCACGGTCAGATAACAGGAAAGGGCCCATGGCTCATATGACTATATGTAATGCTGGTGCGGTGTGCCAACTGCAGTTAATTAGGACACGTGCTCATCTGAATCTGTTGGCCAGTGTGTGAGACAGACCAATCTGTGACCAATCCTCAGCAATGTGAGTTAACATGTTAATGTAACATGGTCCAGATTATGCTGTTACACGACACAAACTTGCAGTCCATCAGAGTCTGTATCCGCATATGCTGCAGTGTGCACATCCATACATGTACTCTCATGGGGATGTACCAGCTAGACCGGACCTATCCTGTTGTATGTGCGCATCTCTGGAAGTGCACCGCCAACGACTCTAGCTACGCCAGCCCAGCAGGCCAGGTAAGTGGTTATGGGTTTCAGGTTCTGGCTACAGTTAGGGGGTATGGGTTAGAATTAGAAAGTGGGGTTTAGGGGGTTAGGGTTAGAGGGTTAGGGCCTTTGGGTGTACCAACTATTTTTGACGGCTACATGGGGACGCAAGCGCAGCCGCATCCCTAAAATCGGCGGCGGCACTCTTCCAGCACATACTGAAATGCCCACATAAAACAGGATACATCCGCTATACCTATAATCAAAATGTACATGAATTCTAAGCAGTAGGAGGGTTAAGCCAAACAGCTATGGATGGGCCAGTTTAACATGGAGTAGAGTGTGACAGGGGAACTCATGACAATAAACAAACAATTGCAATAGAGTTGTCATGTATGCTTTATATGCACTGGGAACCAACAGCAAACATAACAGTAACATCAATAGAATTGCAAAACAGTATCAGAATCAGTTGTGGGAGGAGGTATTAGACATATATTTCATTGCTAACAATTCTGACAAGTATATTTCTTTACACTGGATTTACATGATTTTTGCAGCCTCATATATCTGTAGTCACAACCAGATATCTTACAGTGCAATTCAACGTCAGTTATCTATCTGTGTGGGGTACATGTGCGTACATATGAGGGTGTTAAGGTGTACATGGTACTCACATTGCAGGCTTTCAGACCGACCGGAGTCCACCAGGCTAGGGAGGCCCACGACTGACGCTGGCTGGATCATGTCGCGGACTGTGGCCTCCCAACCGGGGTATGTGAACGTTTCTGGCGGCCCACCACCGGTTCCACGTGCTGCTTTGGCCTCATTGGCCATCTTCTTTTTCACGTCATTGCGGCAGTCTTGAAACCGGTGCTGGACAGACTGCCAGGTACGATTCGCATACCCCAGAGAGGAGACCTCAGCCGCGATCTCCTTCCTCTGCCTGGGCCTCACTTCACTCCCACCGGTTAGGATGGAGTGTCGGGCTTGCACTCCTCTAACCAGTGTTTCTATCTCCTGGCTGGTGAAATTTGCTGCCCTTTTGCGTGCAGCAGCAGCTTGCTGGCCAGCCTGTGGCTAGGGGCCCTGCTCTCCCTGACCTCTCCCTTCGCTGCCTTCTCCCTCCATCTCTCCTCCTCTCTCTCTCTGTGCCAAAACCTCCAACTCCAAGACCTGTGTGTCCACTTGCACAGCATACAACACAGTCACAGATTTACGAATTTCACTCCCTTTTAAACTATTTGTGCCCTTGATTGTCATCTTCCTATTGGTTAATTGATTTCAGGTTTGATTTCAGAATTACGGGCTTGAGACTTGGCCGTAGCTTCTTAGTGAAGCACGTACGGGTTTTGCGGATGATTGCCCTCCAAGCCCGTAGCTCGTTATTCAAACCCGTGCGGGCTTGCATGATAGATGAAGTTAAATATCTTTATTTGCGCATTTGAGAGTAGGGGAATGTTGAGCTATTAATTCTGAAACCAAACATCACTTCCACTTTTAATAAAAGCACAGAATGGCTTTTCGATGCTACGACTTGTAAGTTAGCCCTTTACGACCCGTAGGTCTATTTTACCCATTTCCGGACTTGACGGAGGCTAATCCCGCAGCCTTTGCGGGTCTGAGGTGCTCCAAGCCCTCGGGTCTTTGTTCACGTATATTTGACAAGAATTTGAAAATACAAAAATTACGGCTCTGAGTATAGGGGAATGTTGTGCTATTTTTGCTAACACCTACAATCACTTTATAGTCTCCTCAGAGTGCAGGATGGCTTTATTTGGGCTTTATTATGTGCTTAATTGGTGCTAGCGGGACCTTTTTGCTGCAAGTAAGCTGTGGCTCGCTTTTAGCCTTGCAGAGAGGTTTCCCGTAGCAATTGAATAGCAACCGGGGCTTTCTTGCGGCCGAAACTCTTGCGGCCGTTTTAGATCAAAGGCTTTCCTCCGGCGCGAGCGGCCGCAAGGGATAACAAGGCACCAGCCGCAAGCCTGCCGGAGCCCCCGTCCGGAAGGGAATACAATAGCCGAATAGCTTGCGGACGGTCCTTGCGGCCCCGCAACGGCTGCGGCCGCTAATAGAATGAGGCCCTAGGTGAGCAACATGTTTTTCCAGCAGAAGCTCAAGAAGTGGTGGATTACTTCTAAGACATGTGGATAGACGACCAACATGAGGTTCGCAGAGCACTTAGGTTTGCGCATACCATCTGGAATGTACAACTTGTTCTTCAAAGACTGCAAAGAACCAATAACTCTTGTGGAAGGCTGGCACAGAGGCTTTGAAGAACAAGTTGCTGCATGTCATCCAGATATATGGAAGTTCATTACGTGCATCAAAAAAAGAGCAGAGCCTGAATAAACTACGCATAGAACAGTACTTGAGTGGAGCTAATCAAGTCCAAAGGGAAAAAAATACAGAGATTGTGATGAAAGGATAAGGCTAGTGACTGACTACAATGAAGATGGAGACATTGTTGACTATTTAAGAGTCATTGCACATAACATTTCATACTAATGTACATACTGAACTTGCCCAACCCTACCATTACACATGTTAATGCACAGTGCTATGTTTATGACTGTGGTAGTTTGTATTCAATAAACACTGTTTTGTTTAATGCCATGGAGTCCTCTCGATTCTATACATATTAATGTCATGGTCTGTACTCCCCACAAGCAATTTGTATTCCCTGCAGGTAGTTTGATACATTTATTTACTTTTTACATTGGATAATTTTTAACTGTGCATTACATATCTGTATTACAGTACTGTACTTCCATGCAAATGGCTTATTCGATTGCTCGCGCGATAAGCTATAGCGGCAATTACCTGCTTTTTGGTGAATTGCTTATCGGAGAATAGCCGGTGGTGAATTGCTGTTGGTAAAATGTCATAGACCCCAGAAGTAATCCTCTTCCGCATCTTCCCACCTGATATAGAGAACAAATACAAACGGTATATTGATTCATATACTTTTGGTAATCAAATGGTCTGTAGCATTAAAATGGAAAACAAATTCCTTCTCCTAGGTCAGAAATCAGTTCCGTTGTAGCACCTAATAGACATCTGAAGATGGACTATTAATTACCCAAGGGGGTCACTAAGAATAGAAGAACTATGAAATGGGATGCATGGGATAAATACATGGAGGATGACAATAGGGAGATCCTGAGTTAGGGTAGTTACCTTGTGCACCTTAGAGTGGCAATATAGATATGTCATTGTTGTGAATGTGAGGATGGATGTTGGTGTTGTATTGCTTTTGTGATATGTTTTAAAAACAATAAAATAAAAAAAACATAAAAATTCCAAGGTCCAGAGCTGATGCATATTTTCATAAAATTCCTGTGAGAGCATAGGGGTGAAATCAAATTAACCGATACAGAAATATATCCTTACAAGCTGGAGTAAAAATGTCCTCTAAAAACTGGATTTGGATCATGACTATAATTGTTTTTTGATCACAGAGTAGCAAAAGTACATGGCAAACTATGCAAAGGTTTCTCTCAGTACGAGGCATTATCATTTTGATAATAGTGTCCCACTTATTAAATATTTCATCCTCCTTTCCTTCTGGAGCCTTGAGTTGGAGGTATTAGACGTCAACTGGCCAGTGTTAACTTGATGATGTGATTTTCAGAATCAGCCACTGACATTCTTACCAGCTCCAGTGGGAATAATAATGTGAAACAAAAGTGAGAACAGTTAAAATGTTGACATATTTGAAATTGGTCAAATCGGCAACATGGACGAAGTACCACTTCACTTTTGATGTTCCTTCAAATAAAACTGTTGAAGAAAAAGGTGAAAAGACAGTAACAATTAAAACTTCAGGGCATGAAAAAAATCGTTATACTGTGGTCCTTGCTGTCACTGCCGACAGAAACAAGCTGCCACCATTGGTCATTTTTAAAAGGAAAACGTTTCCTAAGGAGAAGATTCCAAGTGTAATACAGGTGCATGTTCATCCCAAAGGTTGGACGGACGAAGAAGGCATGAGGCTTTGGATCAGAAATGTGTGGGAGAAGCGCCCAGGTGCTTTGTTAAAGAAGCCATCCTTGTTAGTACTGGACTCATTCAGATCTCATCTTACAGAACCAACAAAGAAAGAATTTCAAATGTGCAAAACAGAAGTAGCAGTCATTCCAGGAGGACTTACATCACAATTGCAGCCATTGGATGTTTCCATTAACAAACCCTTCAAAGTCTTCATGCGTGAAGAATGGAATAAATAAATGTGTGATGAAAGCCAACATGAAAGTACAAGTTCTGGGAGAATGAAAAGACCTGGCATTTCAAAAAGTGTGTCAGTCGATAAAGACTTTGTGGGACGCAGTTAAAGAAGATATTATTATCAAATCTTTTAAGAAATGTGGCATAAGCAATGCTTTGGATGGTGAAGAAGACGAGCTGATTTATGAAGACGGTAGCAGTGAAAGCAGCAGTGTTCAGTTCGAAGATATTGAAGATAGCAGTGAAGATGAAGAGTTTCTTGGTTTCCCAGATAGCAGCTATTTCTGAGTAAACTTTTGTAAAAACATATAATATCCAAGTTTCTTTGTTAAAACAGTTGCTTTTACTTTCATTTTACGTTATTTACCTTATAAGTGTTAATAATATTAATAAAAAAAAGTTCTGAGCTACCCTTATTTTGCTTCAAAGTTCTTTATTTGAAATGTAAGTTTTCTTTAACATATTTCCATCTCATTTGGATGCTAGCATTAAAGTAGTGGTACTAGACACTTTACTAGTAACCAATTGGCTAATAGCAATGAAATGGAAAGAAGGAATTATCCCTTCCTGGAATGATATCATAAATATAATTGAAAGGAATAGGCAAATTGAGAAAGATTTTGCCCTTATTACTTTGAAAAGGATAAGTTGAAGTGGGAAAGATGGGACAAACATCTTTCAATTAAAAATGAATTATAGGATGAGTCTGAGAGATTAAAAAGTGTTTGTTTGTCCTTATCTTCTTTTCCTGCTTATACAAATTTAGCTTTTTTCTGTTTTCTCTTATTTTTGTCCTAAATGTATCATGGAAACCTACTATTATGTTAGTTTTGTGGCATTATGTGATTCATTGTAGTGTGTATGATGCTCTGTGTGTATTATTTGTTTTCAAAATAAACAAAAAAAACAACAACTCTGATATAAGTAAACATCTACCAGAGAGTCATGGTGAGGAAAGTGGAGGCAGCCCATATAAAGAATAGCAAAGTTCAGGGCGAACTTGGTACCCATTGCCGTACCCTGCAAATAATACTTATCCTAAAAAAGTAGTTGTGCTTGGGAATAAATAAAATTGCCTCTATAATAAATTCAGATAGACTACTCTCCATGCTGCCCCTCCTGTCCAGGGATACAGGTATATAGCGTGGTAACATCTAAAGTAATCCAGCTATATGATTGATCCATTCTATATTGTGCATGATCTCAATTGCATGCAGTGTTTCTCTGATATAGGAGTGTAATTCCACTACAAGAGGTTTGAGATGGTAATCAACATATTGAGAAATCTTTTTAGTTAAAGATCCAATACTAGATACTATAGGTCTGTGTAACGGAGTTGGAATCATAAGTCCAATATCTCAGCTGGTATACGGTAAAATATCCAAGAAGTACTGCAGTCTCACAAGCCCCAACCTCCCATATTGGGCGACACTCAATTGGGAGTCAAAGAATACTGTCTTTATTTTGTTGTGCAGAAATATATATACACATCTCTTCCCACATGCAATACACATCCCCCATATTTGGCCACACAATACACATAGAGGGACAATAGGTGTGGTCACACCCCCTGGAGGCTACCTGGCTACTTTGATACAATCAGACATTGATCAGATTATACTTCTCTTTGTTCTTATGTCTCATAATGAAAACACTTTATACAATAGACATCTTATGAGGAGTCTCTGTAATAGGATTATCTATTAGCCTAGTAGCTGTAATATTCTGAGCCAATATATTCTGTAGAACATAAAACAACATATCTACAGTACAGCAATGGGATCATATTTTAACCATAACCATAAAAAAGGGTAAAACAGTGATGGGTTCCGTTACAGTCTGCCTGGTGGAACTTCAGAGTTTTTATGAATTTTGGGTAAATGGTATATAATGGATTTCCTGAGATGTTTTACTTCCAGAAAGCTTTTTTCTTTATTAGTTATAATACCTCTCTTTGGCACTCTGGATCAATATTTTGTATTCTTCCAAAAATCTACACGTAGGGTCAGTGGGGAGGGGTTGATAGGTGTTAACATCTTGCATAAGGTTATATGCCTCCCTTACATAATCATCCCTGTTTTGGATAACAATATCCCCCCCTCCCCCCTTAGCTGCCTGTCTGATGCCGATTGTAAGATCCTCTCTAAAAGTTTATAATACCTCTTTCTTTTTTCATAAAATTTGTCTTTTTTTATATGTTTTTTTGAACAAATGACTTCAAATTCTTTTAACATTACTTGTTTGAAGGCAGGTATGTCATTGTACTGGGTAGAATATTGACTGGGGTTTGTATCCCGAGTGGATAATTTTCTGTTCCACACTGTACGATGAGCCCACCTGGAAATCCTCCAGAGTGGTACTGGGAGTCTCAAGCTCTTGCAGGATCTTGGATGTGATTAGGTCTACATTAATGAATGTAACATTAAACTTTCCTGTTCCTTGAGGGTTAACTCCACACTCCTCTTGTATTCTACTGATTTTGGCAAAATGTCACTTTAATGTTATTTTCCTAATAAATTTGTGCAAATGCACAAAATTAGCATGATTCGGGTTCGGCATCTGGTACGAAAGAAAGGCCCTTTATTAATAAAATCTCTTCAGTGACAGTTGGAAATATTGTATATTTTGATAGTGTCTATTCTTGCCCTCTTGTCTTTTTGAATCTTACTTCCTTTTCTACATAAATCGCCTAGTTCTCCTCCATGGAGTATTTTCATCTTTGTGTTTGACGGGTTGGATGTGGTGTTCAGTCGAGAGGAGAGGAGGCTGATTGTTGAATATTTTCAATAAGACTTCTACCTTTAATTGAAGGTACAGTGCCATGCAAAAGTATTCGCCCCCTTGGCATTTTTCTTGTTTTATCGCCTCACAACCTGGAATTAACATGGATTGTTTGAGGATTTGCATAATTTACATTTACAGAACATGCCCACAACTTTGAAGATGTTTTTTTTCTTATTTTGAAGCAAGCAACAAATAGGACAAAATAACAGAAAAAGTCAATGTGCATAACTATTAACACCCCTAAAGTCAATACTTTGTAGAGCCACCTTTTGCGACAATCACAGCTTTAGATAATAAGTCTCAATGAGCTTGCCACATCTTACAACTGGAACTTTTGCCCATTCTTCCTTGCAAAACTGCTCCAGCTCCTTCAAGTTGGATGGTTTGCGCTTGTGAACAGCAATCTTTAAGTCTGACCACATACCCCGGTCCGTGAGTTTTGGTGGGTGGCCATCTCCTGGCAGGTTTGCTGTTGTGCCATGTTCTTTCCATTTGGTTATGATAGATTTGATTTTGCTTCTGGAGATCATCAAAGATTTTTGCAATGTAACAAAATAGGTAAAAAGTCAAGGGGGTGAATACTTTTGCAAGGCACTGTAGATTCATTGTTGGTATCTGCTGCGACCAAGGTTCTTTTTCTTTAGCTTCAGATCTTAAATTATTATTTTTTTTAATTGAATTTTATTATTGTATACCAACAATTACACAAAGGCAATATAGACAAAGGCAGTATAAAATTAATCATATCTTCCCTATTCTTCTTCTATACAATTATTATTATTTTTTATCAGATAATATAACAATTTGCATGAATTGCCAGGACTAACATAAAAAACACAATTCAAAAAACATCAAGAAGATTGTGAGACATGAGAGAAAGCCCTGGGGGATCAAAAGTGAGCATATTTTTCCTCCAAGACCTGAAGCTCCTTTTTAAATTTGATATTGTAGCTTTACACCAAAATTCCCATTTAGTTAAGACTCCATCTATGGTTCCCATTTCATACTGATCTTTTTCCAACTCAAAATTTCTGTTGATTATCACTGATACTTCATTCCAAGATGGAACCTTAGGTTGCTTCCATTTCCATACAATAAGCCATTTAACTGTGCTGACAATTTGAATAATTAGCGTTTTCATCTTCCATTTTAAAGGATCAGTAAAAATATGTAACAATGCAATCTCTGGAGTTGGGGTCATAAACTTTATCCAATTTTTTAAAGAAACATTCTTTCCAGAGATCTTGAACTTTAATACACTCTCACCAGAAGTGGAAAAAAGTACCTTTTATTCCCTGCAACCTCTCCAAAAACTACCATCGTTAGTAATTTTTTTTAGTTATTTTGGCTTGAGTCAGATACCATTTATTTAAGGCTTTAAAATGAGTTTCTCTTAATGGAGCACATTTTATAAATTTTGTTTGCCAATTCCTTTGACCCCATCCAAGTCTCTACAGGCCAGATTCTAATATCTCTTTCCCAACTTATCATTTTAGATGTTTTCCACAAATCTAACGTTTGTTTTAGAATATCGAAGCATCTAGATTAGATTTTGTTTATTATCTACAATATACAATTGTTCAAAGGAAGTCAATAATCTATTGTATTTAAGGTTATATCTCAATAGTGCTGATCTCAAGCCAGTATATTCTAACCAGTAAGATAAAGGTAAACCAAATTTGTTTCTCAGCTCTTCGAATGTACTAAAATTATTTTGTGTATAAATTCCAGCTCCAGGACCAGACGGGTTTATAAATGAATACTTTTCTACCCATTTTTCATCAAACAAATGAGAAATGCTTTCAATGAAATTAAATGTAAAGGTACAACCCTATATTAAATGTTATGTTACCCAAACAGAATAAAGAGATTTCCGGTTGTAAAAACTTTCGACCTATTTCGTTGTTAAACACGGATATTAAGATCTACTCTAAAATTTTAGCTACACGACTTAATCCAATTAATCGAAAGGTTAATAATGAAAGATCAATCAGGTTTTATCCTGGGAAGACAAGGAGTAAACAACACTAGGAAATTGTTGAACTTTATTGAGTTTGTTAATACTAACAAGACCCCATGTGTCTTTCTTTCATTAGACGCAGATCAGTTGTCACCACATTTTCTCTTTGTTTAATAAGAGATAGTAGACTTATTTTTGAGGCCTCAGCCTATTAATAATGTATTCGCCTTGTTTGATTTCTCACATTTCTGTTTTGTTCTTTTCATACAGTACTGAGTGTCTTCCCTCAATCTGTGCCTAATTTGATTACGTATAAACTATATCTGTGCTATCAGGGGAAGTGTACATTAACTCATTATATTGCGGTTTCAGGACCCTAAAATTATTGTGTATAGTTGTAAGTTCCTTCATTTTCTCTTTTTTGGTCCTAGAGGCTAATTCAGTTAAGATGCCCCTATTTAGTGATTTATGTGCTAAGGATTCAATGGCCAAGTCTTCTTTGGTATTTGCTTTAAAATATTCAGACATGGTTTGCTATATATTCATTGTTATCATTCATTATCAGGTGCAGTGAAAGCATGGAAGCTTTAAGTTGTACAGGGACCAGGGCATGGTTAGAACATGTAATACTTGTTATTGGAGTGTATCAGTGTTATTATATCTATTCATGACTGATATGTGAGGTGCAGAAAAAGCATAGTCTCTACCATTGGGTTTGTGGTACCTCCAACTGTGAGATAGTGGTCTTGTATCCACTGCTCTACTTGTTTATCCCCTCCGCTTGGTTTGGCCGCAGTCTGGACCAATCTCATCAGGTTCTTATCCAGAGTTTGAAAAGAGACTGCATTTCAATCTCCTGTAAATAATAGTGCACATTTGCATACTTATAAATTAATTATAAATTATTTTGGAATGGGAAGATGTTTAGGATCCTGTTTCTAAACTGTCACACTGGAGAGGTATCAGAAAAGCAAAGCTCCTGCCAAATTGATCAAAAACAGGGCAAAAATCTAACAATTTGTTTTAAAAGTGTACAGAAAAGTTTCTTTAAGTACTGGAACGCTGCCTCAGTGTTAAGTGACATATGGCTTTCAGGATCAAGGGGAACCAAGACCTGCTACGACACGCCAGCAACAGTGGTCAGTGGCAACCTAACTTTCTAGCAAGATAGACATGGTCTAAGAACTGACACCAGACAGCAGGAAGGAAAAGCAACCTAGACATAAAAAGGTACAGGAAAGCAAAAGGGGCCACGCACACAGAGCAGATAAGTACCAACACCTTGGAAAGCTTCAGGCTGAACGAGGATCACAAAGCTGATGGGCCACCAATCCTGAAATTTGCACTGATTTTACAAATGAAGATCACACAGAAAAGTGAAAACCTCCCTATTCCCCTCCATATTGGACATTAAATTATCTGCAAAAAAGGAAGCCCAGTATTTTTATGAATGGGAAAATCATGAAGGAAGAGGAGACATCTTCTGTTTTTCTCTGTCATGTTTGCTATGCCCAGCTCCTCCACTCCTGATCTATAATTAGCTCTGTGAATTGTGATTAATTTTATTTTGCATTAACACATTTCTGCACATTTTATAGCTGTGTGAAGATCATTTTAAACTGTTCAATGACCAAGCTGCTGAGCTAGCAGAGAAGATTTAAGTGGGGGACATAACCATGGCAAAGCAAATAACTTAAATGCCCTGCAGAAACTAAATTCAATGCAAAGTAAATAGAATACACATAATAAAATAATTTTCTAAACTTATTAACACTAAAAAAGTATAAAATCAATTAGTGGAGAAAACAAAAAAATATATAAAAAAGTAAAAATGTTTATCAAAACCAAAATACCTTTTTTTTATTCATGGAACATTCAATTTGCAAAGATCTAAAATTTAGACCAGCTTCTAGTGTTACTTCAAAAGCCCACTGAATCAGATAAGAGACTTTTTGCTTGGTGGAAATTCATAGCTGGCTTAACTTTTCCCAGATGACCCAGCCATCTGCTGTAGAAGAGAATGTACCAAATACAATCAATGAATGTGCTATAACAGTTATTTATTCATTGTCACACAGAGTAGCAAAGGGAAACATTAAGACAGTTAGATATAGTAAAAGACAGATAAAGGGTGAAAGCTCATGGGGCATAAGAAACTTGAGTATGGTCACACAGTAGGAGTGGCAGAGATGGGATAGAAATCTGAAGAGCCTCCATGTTTCCCAGCTGTTATGTTCTAGCCATTAAGTTGCTATACCAGCTTCCACCAAGCTTCACTTGGAATGCCATCCAAGTTGGGTTATTTCCAAAGCAATTTAAGAAGTAGCAAGAAAGCGCTAACGTACACTAAAGTTTTCAGTTGCTTCTTGTATTTTCAGTTGAAACCTAATCAGTATGTAGAGGCACAGCTATTTTTTAGCTGAAGATGATTTTAAATTAAAAAAAAATCACATTGCACTGTTTATATTTGATTAGAAGCACTGACTGCTAGAATATATTGTGTTTCTGCCACTGAAAGATAAGAAGCATGGGACAGTCACAATTTTGTTTTAATTTATAATCAACTTCATATTTTTCAGTTTGTATTAAAAATTCTCATTTGTTTTCAGAATGTTAAATAAGTATTTAATTTATTAAATAGTTAATTACTATTAATTGTGATGCTTTGTGATATTGTTCAACCAATATTATATTTAAATAAATCGGAGCTAATTAATTATTTTTGGCAAAATTTTAGTCTTGGTGCATCACAAGTGTGACCTTCCTACACATCAAGCTAATGACCTGGCCAGAAGTTATGTTATCCCTTACATCAAGATCTCAGCCAAAACTAGACATGGAGTGACAACTTTTATACGTTGGTCAGAGAAATTAAACAGCACAAATTGGGAAACTGAACACTCCTGATGGGAGCAAGAGGCTGCCTCATCTGCAAGTGTGTAATTTCCTGACCAAGATCTTAGACCCAGCAAAATCTCACACTCAACACCCCTGTTTTTATCTGCACCCGGTCCATTTCAGCTTAGGTGACTACTGCTACAATGCTTTCACTGCTAGACTGTAATATTAGATAAATGTTTGTATTTTTCCTGTGTCTGTTGAATGTACTGTAGCACTAAAGTAGGGGTGGGGAACATCAGGCCCGAGGGCCGTATAATGCTCCCGGAGCCATTTGATTTGACCCTACTCCTTATTCCATAGCCAATGAGAAAGATAATGAGAAAATGCTAATGACACAGATAATTAGATAGGAAGAGTTGATGAGAGAGACAGATGATAGCAGTTCAAGCCATCACATTAGCGGTGAGTTAATTTAATGTTTGACCAAACATAGCAGGCAAATTTCTAAGTTGATAATTTTGTATGGCTCTCAAATGATTTTGTAAATATTCAATGCCCTCGGCAGAAAAATGGTTCCTCATCCCTGCACTAAAGCATGATCTTGTACTCTTTCTACCCAGGCAAACTTTACACCAGTCCTTCTGCAACAGAATAGTCTTTTCTGCCCTATCACTTCCATGTGGCCTATTCAAATACCCACTTTCTGCTCCTGTCCAGTTTCTACCTCTTACACTCCTTTTAGATTTTCAGGTTTCAATCTTGGAAGATCCTTTGGGAAAAAGCACCAAGTACCTAATATTTTAAGCCCAAAGACAAGGCCCTTCATTTTGCGATTTGTTGACGTGTTTTTCTTTTGCTCAACCCTTGTACAGCACTTCAAAATATGTTGCGTTAAAAATAGAGGATAGTTATAAAAAAAATACAATAATAATAAATGATCTTTGGAAGAATACAGACTTTATTTATCATCCCTAGAAAAATGTATTCGGATTCTTGAGTTTCAACACTGTGAAGATCCCAAAAAGTGGATCTATTTAGCCACAGACAATCCCTGCCTTCGAAAACAAGAATTCCCCACTACACAGGCATCCTTCAATGAAGGAATTGGCCTTCTCTGTGACCAGCAGTCATATTAGTCCTTCTTAAAAGAAATACACCATAGTTTATGTACACTTTAAAAAAAAATAAAGGGAACACTTAAACAACACAATGTAACTCCAAGTCAATCACACTTCTGTAAAATCAAACTGTCCACTTAGGAAGCAACACTGAGTGACAATCAATTTCACATGCTGTTGTGTAAATGGGATAGACAACAGATGGAAATTACGGGCAATTAGCAAGACACCGCCAATAAAGGAGTGATTTTGCAGGTGGTGACCACAGACCACTTCTCAGTTCCTATGCTTTCTGGCTGATGTTTTGGTCACTTTTTAATGCTGGTGGTGCTTACACAGAGTCTACAACCCACACAAGTGGCTCAGGTAGTGCAGCTCATCCAGGATAGCACATCAATGCGAGCTGTGGCAAGGAGGTTTGCTGTGTCTGTTAGCGTAGTGTCCAGAGCATGGAGGCGCTACCAGGAGACAGGCCAGTACATCATGAGATGTGGAGAAGGCCGTATGAGGGCAACAACCCAGCATCAGGACCGCTACCTCCGCCTTTGTGCATTGAGGAACAGGAAAAGCACTGCCAGAGCCCTGCAAAATGACCTCCAGCAGGTCACAGATGTGCATGTGTCTGCTCAAACGGTCAGAAACAGACTCCATGAGGGTGGTATGAGGGCCCGACATCCACCGGTGGGGGTTGTGCTTACAGCCCAACACCGTGCAGCATGTTTGGCATTTGCCAGAGAACACCAAGATTGGCAAATTTGCCACTGGCGCCCTGTGCTCTTCACAGATTAAAGCAGGTTCACACTGAGCACATGTGACAGACGTGACAGGGTCTGGAGACGCTGTAGAGAACGTTCTGCTGCCTGCAACATCATCCAGCATGACCGGTTTGGCAGTGGATCAGTAATGGTGTGGGGTGGCATTTCTTTGGGGGGCCACACAGCCCTCCATGTGCTCGCCAGAGGTAGCCTGACTGCCAATAGGTACCGAGAAGAGATCCTCAGACCCCTTGTGAGACCATATGCTAATGTGGTTGGCCCTGGGTTCCTCCTAATGCAAGACAATGCTAGACCTCATGTGGCTGGAGTGTATCAGCAGTTCCTGCAAGACAAAGGCATTGATGCTATGGACTGGCCCGCCCGTTCCCCAGACCTGAATCCAATTGAGCACATCTGGGACATCATGTCTCGCTCCATCCACCAACGTCACGTTGCACCACAGACTGTCCAGGAGTTGGCAGATGCTTTAGTCCAGGTCTTGGAGGAGATCCCTCAGAAAACCATCCGCCACCACATCAGGAGCATGCCCAGGCGTTGTAGGGAGGACATACAGGCACGTGGAGGCAACACACACTACTGAGCCTCATGTTGACTTGTTTTAAGGACATTACATCAAAGTTGGATCAGCCTGTAGTGTGTTTTTCCACTTTCATAATGGGGGTGATTTCAAATCCAGACCTCCATGGGTTGAAAAATGTGATTTCCATTTTTTTATTTTTGTGTGATTTTGTTGTCAGCACATTCAACTATGTAAAGAACAAAGTATTTCATAAGAATATTTAATTCATTTAGATCTAGCATGTGTTATTTTAGTGTTCCCTTTATTTTTTTGAGCAGTGTATTTCAGAAGCATGGTTTAATATAGACCGCTTACTGCATCTCTAAAACAGCAACTGACCACAGACAAAGGATTTCCCTTTTCCAATTACATCACAGGGGGATGAACACATTTAAATCCGCCGCCCAGATTAGCAGATGGGGGGGGGGGGGAGACCACATGGCCTCAGAGCGGCAACATAGACAAAGGCCTGTAATTACCCCAACCTCCTGCAGTACCATCTTGTGAACAAAGGGATTAAAGCCAAAGCACAACATCATAGAAAATGTCACTCTCCCCAGCAACCAACATGGCTGCAACATGGTTTAATCCAGAAGAGGAAAACTGAACTTCACAAGCACCCCCCCCTGCGACTCAGCAAAAGGGGGCTAATCTCTCTGGGATTGCCCCAATACGCTGGTTGCTCAGTTCATGTGCAAGTCATTGTCGGTTTTAGCCTCCATGGCGCAATTGCCTCCTGCCTCCAATCCATTGGGGAACACAATTTCCTTGGGCAGCTGCAGGGGTGACCGCGCAGTAGGGGGAGATGATGAGCCACAACATGGGGTACCCTCCTCTCCAATCCATGAATACTGACCCACCCATGTAGTTCTTTGCCAATGCCACCCTCTCCAGCCAGGCCAGTACAAACAGCTAACTGGTGGCATCTAAAACTGTCCTTGGGCCTATTAGTTCACCAAGTCCAAAAGGTCCCACGTGGTACCCAGACAAGGTGACAGTTCCCAAGATGACAACACTAGCCCTCCTCCCAAAAGTTAAGGCCAATACCCTCTTCTGCCCCACTGTATGGATAAAACACTCCCCTGGGGCACCCATAAAAACAGTAATTCCAAGGGGGAAGGTACTTGCTGGATCTGGAAGCCGTCACCCAATATTGAGGCCTGTTCTAAAGGCTCCAATACTCTGGGTTGCATCTGGATCTGTATATCACATCCCCCTCGCTCTGGAAGCACCACCTAGGAACAGCACTCACCTCCTTCTGAGTCCATGTTCATGGTGTCCCCTGGCAGGACCTCACTGCTCTATTCCAGACTTCTCCTTGGGCCATCAATTTGACAAACTTGCTCTGTCTTCCTCACTGCCTTGTCCTTAGCAATGCTGTCCCCATCAACTGGATAGGGCTGTGCACCCTAGTCTGCCACGCTCACAGGGCTGCTTGCTGAGCCTGTCCCTGGAACTGTGGCTAGTTCTCTGACATTGGCTATCATCTGGAGCCCCATGCCAGCCCACAGTCCATTCTTCCCAGGGCACAGTGAGCATAGCTAATCCCATTCAGACTCTCTGAGGCCAAACAATAATCAAACCAGCTGTATGCTTCCAGGGCCTCCTGGTTCCAGGATGTGTCTTCCTCATCCTTAACTGATTGGTGGGGCTCTTCAAAGTACTTGATCCTGGTCCTACCTGGGCCCACCTCCTCAATCAGATCCTCATACTCTTTTTCCAAGTTAATTTCTTGTTCAACAAATCGCTCAATCAATGCTGCATCCTCTGTCCCTGGTTCCACTCCCTATTCCCGTTGGCACCGATGACAAAGGATTTCCCAGCGCTCTGCGGTTTTGATGCCCCACTCTGGATTGCCCTGCAGGACCTCTGGGAGCCCTTCCATCAGCTTCATTGTGAAGGAGAGCTGTTGTAATGCAGTAGTTTGTGTCATCAGGTCATCATACTCTATTGCCAAAATGACCTCCTCACCCACCAGATACTCCAGCCACTGTGCTAGGTATCCGCCACGTTGGAGCCGTAGGAACGTCATGCGCTGATTCAGAAGATCTGTTTCCATATCACCCATCATGGAAGTGTGGAGACTCTGTCGCTGCCTCATCCTGGTTAAATTCAATTGACTCCACCGCTCTTCCAAAGACGGCGCTGGTCGTCCTGCCCGCCACTGGGTGAGGCGCTGCTGAGTCTCTTCCACACCTCTTGAAAATACGTATCTCTGCCTGGGATAGATCACCGTACTTCATGTTTTCTGTTACTGCCGGTATCTGCACCAAAATCCCACCACTACCACCAGTATGTGAAGATCTCAAAAAGTGGATCTATTTAGCCACAGACAATTCCTGCCTTCGGTCACAAGAATTCCCCACTACATAGGCGATCTTCAATGAAGGAATGGGCCTTCTCGGTGACCAGAAGTCATATCAGTCATTCCTAAAGAAATACACCATAGTTTATGTATTTCAGAAGCATGGTTTAATATGGACCTCTTACTGCATCTCCAAAACAGCAACTGACCACAAAGGATTTCCCTTTTCCAATTACATCACAGTGGGATGAACACATTCAAATCCCCCGCCCAGATTAGCAGGGGAGGGGGAGCGACAACATGGACAAAGGCCTGTAATTAACCCAACCTCCTGTAGTGCCATCTTGTGAACAACAAAGGTATTACAGCCAAAGCACAACATCATAGAAAATGTCACCCTCCCCAGCAACCAACATGGCTGCAACATGTTTTAATCCAGAAGAGGAAAACTGAACTTCACAAACACCATCTCTACTCGAATACCCAAATCTCTCTCCTCTTCAGACCTTACAGCACAAATCACCCTTCAAATCAAGAACTATTCTATTCGATATCTGGTTACTTTCAAAAGAAATTATTTTTCTCACAGAAGACTACAGCATAATTACTTATAATTGGTGATGTCCCGAACAGTTCGCCTGCAAACTATTCGCGGCGATTTTTGCATGTTCACGTTCGCAGCGAACACATGCGCTTTTGGGTTCGCCCCCTATTCTTTATCATTGAGGAAACTTTGACCCTGCACCTCACAGTCAGCAGACACATTCCAGCCAATCAGCAGCATACACTCCCTTCCAGAGCCTTCCATCTGAAGGACAGCATCCATTTTGAATCATTCTGAAGCTACATTCGTTGAGAGAGGACATATATTGTAGCTGCTGCTGCTGATTTAATAGGGAAATAGATAGCCAGGCTGTGTATTTAGCTTCCACTACAGACCTGAAGGACTCATCTGATATCTGCTGCAAGGACAGCAACCCAAAAAGCCCTTTTTAGGGCTAGAACATCTTATTTTATTATTTTTTTCTGTGTAATCTAATTGCATATGCCTGCCAGCGTGTGTGTGTGACAGGCTAACACCTAACAGCTTATATTGTGCTCAGTGAAATAAAACACTTTTTTGACTAATAGATTGAATAGCAATTGCCTGCCTACAGGCGTGTGTGTGAAGCCAATTGCATCTACTCTGCCAACTTTTGCCAGTGCACAGTGACACTCATATCTGGTGCGACCGTAGTGTACAGTGACATAAAACAACCCTTTTTTGACTGTAATCAATTGAATATCAGTTGCCTGCCTACAGGCGTGTGTGTGAGGCCAACAGCGCCTACTCTGCCAACTTTTTCCAGTGCACAGTGACACTCATATCTGGTGTCACAGTAGCTTGCACGCATAGTACAACTAATCAAAAAAAAAATGACAGGCAGAGGCAGGCCACCCCGCAGGGGCCGTCGTGGTCGTGGTTGTAGCGGAGAGGCAATATTCACCAGGTTATCTCCGCTTATAATCCCAGTGAGGCTCAGGAACAAGTGAATGGTAAATCCACAGGCAAGGTTTCCAACAGGTAAAATAATAGCAATATCCCAACCGCAATCCCAATAACTGGACAACACACAGATTCAGGAGCAGAACTACTCTTTAATGACAGGGGATCTCCTTTTATGCAATGGTGCCCTCTGAAGGGCTACACACACATAATTATCACAGCCAATTATATACATGGTTCAACCCCCACGTCTCCTCCCCTCAGATAACCGGTAACACAATTAAAACAGACACAATTTTAACCACATTCTGGATGTACCCCAAAAACAGAGGGTACACCTTTAAGTCCAGCACCGTTCAATAGCTCTCACCCAGGGGAACAACATATTAAAAAATGGCATGAATCAGACCAGGGGTTCAAAAGTTAGTAAAAGTATTTTTTTCACATAACACACAGACATTTCACATAGTCTCCATAGTTGGCCACACAATACACATATAGGGACAATAGGTGAGTCACACCTCCCTGAGGCAACTTTGAAATAATCAGATAATGATTAGATCAGCCTTCTTTGTTCTTATGTCTGAGAATGAATAGACTTCCTTATCTGTAACAGGATTATCTCCCATGCCAAGTAGCTGCAATAGTCTGGGACAATATTCTGCAGAGCATAAACCAACATACATTTCTTTTAACACAAGTACAACATACAGTTATGCGAATGCAGCTTATTCACAGTAAATTGCAGGACAGCCCAGGGCCATCCGCTACAGTGGTGCTGTGATTCCCTTTGGCCCTAGAATAACGCCCAGTTTTCAGAGGCAACGTACACTGAACTTGAAAAGTTCTGAGGACATGGTTGACTGGCTAACACAGGACACCCAATCTTCTACAGCACGGGTGTCAAACACAAGGCCCGCGGGCCGAATCCGGCCCGCCAGACCTCGTCATGTGGCCTGTGTAGCCGCCGCCGGCCGCCAGCCTTCACCTTTTATTCTCGCTTTTTTTTTTTTTACACAAGAAAGCCGCCTCTTCAGCGCATGCGCGGCAGCCTACAAGCCAGAGAACGTCTGCCCTCTAGCGGCGCCGGCCGTTCTACACAGGAAACCTCCACTTTACATGCATTCAGGAAACCTCCATTTGTTTTTATATTGAGCGCATGCCATCCTGTGATGTGACAGATCCAACGGCTGCCTGAACCCTTCCCTCCTGTACTGTAAGGACATATGATGTATGGTGGGGGGGAGGGGGGGGATCTGCTTATTATTCTGCTTAAAAGTCTGAGCGGTAAACTTGGATATACTGACCACTTCCGTGTCACTTTACAGTGGTATAGGGACCATAAACTACAATCAAATAACCCAAAAGTGTCCAAGAAAAGAAAAGTTGATGCAGAGGGAAGGCAATTTCAGGAGAGATGGGAAATTGAATACATGTTTGTGATTAATGGAGACAAGCCGGTATGTCTTATTTGCTATGAGACAGTGATGAAGGAATACAATTTACGCCGGCACTTTGAGACCAAACATGGAGCCAAATTTGCTAACCTTAGCCACCAGGAAAAGCAACAAAAAGGTCCAAGAATTAAAAGGTAGCCTGCATTCTCAACGGAATATTTTTGCAAAAATGACAGCAAAAAAATATGCAGCAGTGAAAGCCAGCTATCTTGTGGCTGAAGAAATTGCACGAGATTCAAAGTGCTTTTCAGAAGGTGCATTTGTAAAGCAGTGTATGCTGAAGGTATGTGAACAGGTGTGCCCTGAGCAGAGACAGGCTTTTAACAATGTCAGCTTGTCAAGAAACACCATCACAGACCGAGTCAGGGACCTAGCCTGTAATCTTAAAACAAAGTTGGCTGAAGAGGCATGCAGTTATATGGCATTTTCATTAGCTGTTGATGAAAGCACTGACAATACTGATACAGCTCATCTAGCTATTTTTGTAAGAGGTGTGAAGGAAGACTTGTCTGTCAGTGAGGAGCTCTTGGATGTGGTCGCCACGTATGGGACAACAACTGGGAGGGACATCTTCAATGCAGTGGAGGAATCCGTAAATAAAATGAAATTACCTTGTTGGTGGGACTTACTACTGATGGAGCTCCAGCAACGTGTGGAGAGAGAAATGGCTTGGTTGGACTGTTAAAAGAGAAAATGAAAAAAAGTAATTGCCACGCGCCGCTGATAAATTATCACTGCATTATCCACCAAGAAGCTCTGTGTGGCAAGGTTCTGCAACTGGATAACATAATGTCCACAGTCACGAAAACAATGAATTTTCTGCGTGCACGGGGTCTGAATCATCGCCAGTTCCAACAATTCTTGAAGGAGGTGGGCATGGAACATACAGATGTGCCATACCATACAGAAGTAAGGTGGCTGAGTAGAAGCACTGTTCTCAAGAGATTTTTTGAGCTTTGGGAAGAAATTACTCTTTTTATGCAAAGTAAAGGGAAGCCCCTGTCAGAACTGTCAGATCCAAACTGGCTATGCGATTTTGCCATGTTGTGTGACATAACAGAGCATCTCGCCCAACTGAATCTGAGGCTGCAGGGCCGCAAACTACTCATAACCTCAATGTATGAGGCAATAACAGCTTTCCAGGAGAAACTGCGCCTATGGAAGTCACAGCTTGAAAAAGACAGTCTTGCCCACTTTCCTATCTGCCAGAGAGCATCTCAACCTCATTCCCAGGTACTTTTTTATGTGCTCGATTGGGTACCAAAGTGAATCGGCTGATTGATGAATTCAATCGACACTATTCTGACTTTAAAGAACAAAACTTAACCTTTACCAGCTTTGCCAATCCCTTCAACATCGATGTTGACAGTGCACCACATAACCTTCAAATGGAATTAATAGAACTTCAGTGCAACAGCAGCCTGAAAGCGAAGTGCCAGGATGCGACAGTCGACGACTTTTACCGTCTCCTCCCCCCTGCTTTGATGCCACAGCTCCGACTTCAAGCTGCACGTGTTCTGTCCATGTTTGGGAGCACCTATTTATGTGAACAGATGTTTTCAGTCATGAATCTGAACAAGACCAAGCTCAGGATTGCTACAGCACAAGACCTAACGCCAGACATCGATGGACTGACCTCAGGAAAACAATGTCAGCCATCTAGTCAGAAAAGTAAAAAAAAAGTTAATGCCTTATGTTTGCCATATGTGTAATAAACAGTGTTTGGCAATATTTGTATGTTTAAAAAAAAAATTACTGTCTGTTACCAAAAATCATTTTTCAATAAATTGTACAATAATTGTTCATTTGAATATCTACTTGCCATTATTCTGACTATGTTTCTTTCAGAGCTAGTTATTACTTACATTATTACAAAAAACAGTAATAATTGAATGCAGTGACAATAATTTATGATAATAAAGAGTGGACACATAGTCCTACAGATACAACCGGCCCTTTGAGGGTGACCAAACTGCTGATGTGGCACACGATGAATTTGAGTTTGACACCCCCGTTCTACAGCTTCCGCTCGGAACCTAGACGCACCATCCTCCTCCAGCTTAGTTTCGGGCACCTCTCCAGTTACCACTCGCCCGCCTGCCGCCACCACCAACACTAGCACCACAGCCGCTTCACTTGATCCGTCAGCAGAGTTATTTACACATCCGTTGGAAGAAATGAGTGATGCACAAACATTAGTGCCAGAGGATGTAGATAACAGGGATATGTCCCAGTCAGGCAGCATTACACATATGGAAGTACGGTCTGATGATGATGATGATGATGTTGTACCCGGTGCTGCTTCCTTTGTTGAGTTGTCAGATACGAGTGAAGCGGTTGATGATGACGATGCGTCCGTGGATGTCACGTGGGTGCCCGCTATAAGAGAAGAACAGGAGGAAAGTTCAGATGGGGAGACAGAGAGGAGGAGGAGACGAGTTGGAAGCAGGGGGAGGTCGTCGAAAGTAGCTAGTGGCACAGTCAGACAGCATGCATCGGCACCCGGGGTCAGCCAGACAGCACGCCAGTCAACGCATGCTGTTGCCACCACCAGAATGCGGTCATTGCAGAGCTCAGCAGTGTGGCAATTTTTTCGTGTGTCTGCCTGTGACAACAGCGATGCCATTTGCAACCTGTACGAAAAGAAACTGAGTCGTGGGAAGTCCAACACCCACCTAGGTACAACTTCTTTGCAAAGGCACATGATGTCACATCGCCTATGGGATCAACACATGAGTACAAGCAGCACACAAAGTCAAGGCCGCCATCCTCCTCCTGGTCCAGCATCTTCAGCCACGTCAACCACTGCTGCCCTGCTTGCCCCCTCTCAACCATCCGCCACTCCGTGTCTTGCCCGGCAACTGACAGCTGGCTTGTCTGAACTCTTAGCCCGCCAGCTTTTACCATACAAGCTGGTGGAGTCTGAGGCGTTCAAATTTTGAACTTGTAGCTATTGGGACACCGCAGTGGAAGGTACCCGGCCGAAATTTCTTAGCACAAAAGGCAATCCCCAACCTGTACTCGATTGTGCAAAAGGAAGTAATGGCATCTCTGGCACACAGTGTTGGGGCAAGGGTCCATCTGACCACTGATACCTGGTCTGCAAAGCATGGTCAGGGCAGGTATATCACCTACACTGCGCATTGGGTAAACCTGGTGATGGCTGCCAAGCATGGAATACGTGGCTCTGCAGAGGAGTTGGTGACACCGCCACGACTTGCAGGCAGGCCTGCTGCCACCTCCTCTACTCCTCCTACTCCATCCTCTTCCATAACCTCCTCGGCCGATTCCTCTTCTGCTCCTGCTATGTCTTGCTCCACATCAACGGCACCCCCAGCTCCACAGGTACTATTCCACATCCCGGATACGGCAGTGCCACGCCGTCTTGGGGTTGACTTCCCTGAAAGCAGAGAGTCACACCGGACCAGCACTCCTGTCCGCCCTGAACGCACAGGTGGATCAGTGGCTGACTCCGCACCAACTGGAGATCGGCAAAGTGGTTTGTGACAACGGAAGAAATTTGTTGGCGGCATTGAATTTGGGCAAGTTGACACATGTGCCGTGCATGGCACATGTGTGTAATCTGATTGTACAACGCTTTGTGCATAAGCACCCAGGCTTACAGGACGTCCTGAAGCAGGCCAGGAAGGCGTGTGGCCATTTCAGGCGTTCCTACACGGCCATGGCGCACTTTACAGATATCCAGCGGCGAAACAACATGCCAGCGAGGCGCTTGATTTTAGACAGCCAGACACGTTGGAATTCAACACTCCTAATGTTCAACCGCCTGCTCCAACAAGAAAAAGCCATTAACGAGTATTTGTATGACCGGGGTGCTAGGACAGCCTCTGCGGAGCTGGGGATTTTTTTGCCACGTTACTGGACGCTCATGCGCAATGCCTGTATTTAGGCTTCCTTTTGATGAGGTGACAAACCTGGTAAGTCGCACCGAGGGCACCATCAGCGACATCATACCATTTGTTTTCTTCCTGGAGCGTGCCCTGCGAAGAGTGCTGGATCAGGCCGTAGATGAGCGTGAAGAGGAAGAGTTGTGGTCACCATCACCACCAGAAACAGCCTTATCAGCATCGCTTGCTGGACCTGCGGCAACGCTGGAATAGGATTGTGAGGAAGAGGAGTCAGAGGAGGAATGTGGCTTTGAGGAGGAGGAGGAAGACCAACCACAACAGGCATCCCAGGGTGCTCGTTGTCACCTATCTGGTACCCGTGGTGTTGTACGTGGCTGGGGTGAAGAACATACCTTCAGTGAGATCACTGAGGACGAGGAACAGGACATGACTAGCTCGGCATTCAACCTTGTGCAAATGCGGTCTTTCATGTTGTCATGCCTGTTGAGGGACCCTTGTATAAAAAGGATGAAGGAGAACGACCTGTACTGGGTGTCCACGCTACTAGACCCCCGGTATAAGCAGAAAGTGCTTGAAATGTTACCGAAATACCGCAAGTCAGAAAGGATGCAGCACTTCCAAAATAAATTAAAAAGTATGCTTTACACAGCGTTTAAGGGTGATGTCACAGCACAACGGCAATCTAACAGTGGAAGAGGTGAACATAATCCTCCTCCTCCCACGACCACGCCGGCAAGGAGAGGACGCTTTACAGGCATGTTGTTGATGGAGGACATGCAGAGCTTTTTAAGTCCAATGCATCGCCACAGCCCTTCGGGGTCCACCCTCAGAGAACGACTCGACCGTCAGGTAACAGACTACCTCGCCATAACTACAGATATCGACACTATGAGCGATGAACCCCTTGACTAGTGGATGTGCACGCTTGCCCTGTGGCCTGAGCTATCCCAATTTGCCATAGAACTTCTGTCCTGCCCCGCTTCAAGTGTCCTGTCAGAAAGGACCTTCAGTGCAGCAGGAAGTTTTGTCACTGAGAAGAGAAGTCTCCTAGGTCAAAAAAGTCTACATTACCTCACCTTTATTAAGATGAATGAGGGATGGATCCCGAAGGGACTGACAGTGGGCAATACATTTGATTAAAAAAGGAATGATAGATGAGCTGCCTTGAGCTAATAATGGTCCACACGCTACTGTATTTTATCACTGAATGCCGGATGACTTGCGTGATTTATCCGCCACCAACTAGGGTTCAAGACGCAATGTTTTAGGGCACTTTCTGCCTGGCAAACTAACAATTTTTCTGGTCGCTGCAACAATACCTAATTTTTGCATTTAAATTATTTTATTGTCAGAAGGCGTACAGCATGTAATGAAAATTAAAGCATTTTTGAACAGTCTTGCATAACAGTTGTGCAAAAATACATATTTACAATATAGACATTTTGTGAAAGTTAGCTGGCTATTCCTTCTTATTTTTACTTTTTAGGTTAATAATTTTTCTTATTTTTTACTGTGATTGCAATTTAAGAGATACCTAGAACATGGTAAAACAGACAATAGTAAAGAGTATATCTGCAGGAAACACCAAAGTCCTATTAGCTATCATCCCTCCAGCAGTATTAGCTTATTATTTACAATATCTAACCTGGGCAATCACCCTTGGGTTACCCTAGGGCAGGCTTCAGTAAGCGACCTCTCCTTTCCTGGGATGATTTTGCCGCCGTTTGTTTCTGAAGGGTCTCCAGGGCTCCCCCACTCCGGTCCTTCCCCCAGTGTCGCTTCAACCAGTAACAAATGTTTTATATTTGTAAAGCGACCCAATGATCCCCCTTGATACAGGTTTATCTTTACAAATTTTGGAGAGCCAACCGGTGTCCCCTGTTTCTGGGTCAGGGAGTGTGTGAAATGCCTGAGCCTACAGTAATTGTAATGTTCTGACAGCGGTAGCTCATGCTTGTCCCTCAGTTCCTCATAGGTGAGCATCTGGCCCTTTACTAACCAGTCTCCCAGTCTCTCCAGTTTCCTTGACCTCCACCAGTGTTGTGATGTTGTACTCATGTGTTTCGGGGCCTGAGGGTGGTCAAGAATTGGGGTCATTTGGGTGGATCCAGGGAACAAACACATGTGTTTCTTGGCCCATTTCCAGTATGATAGTGAGTGTCTGATTAGGGGGTTGGCGAGTTTTTAAGGCTCTGAGGCAATTCTGACAGCCAAGCCACCTTGTCCCAGGTTAATGGCCTTAAAGTGTGGTTCTCTAAATACACCCAGGCCGGTTGATGACATATAGAATGTGCTATTGGGAGGAAAGATAGGTGACGTAACAGGTATTAAACTGATAGGAATAAATAGTACAACTGAACACACCACTCCTATCTGGTGGCACCTTAGATTGCACGTGCAGTGCCCCAAATTTGAAGTGCGAGGACCGACCAAGCATCTTTTTCCATCTCCCGGTTCCAAAAATCCATGCCATATACACGTCCCCTAATAGTGGACGTAACAGGGATTAAACCGATAGGAATAGTACTACTTTACAGTACACACCTTATAATAACGCAGACAGAGGCAACGCAGAGAGAGGAGTCTGAAGAAGAGGAGTCAGAGGAGGAAGGTGGCTTTGAGGAGGTGGAAGACCAAACACAGCAGGCATCCCAGGGGGCTTGTTGTCACCTTTCGGGGACCCTTGGTGGCTGGGTGGAGGAAGAGACTTCAATGACATCAGTGAGGTCAAGGAACGGGACATGGCTAGCTTGGTATCCAACCTTGTGCAAATGGAGAGTTTGCGGTTGTGCAAAGGGACTGTTTGCGGTTGTTTCTGGTGCATTAAACGGGGAGATTGGTCTGTTACTGGGAAGCGGGTGTAACCCTTACACTACCTGATCGATACAACATCATACCTGATGTTTTAAAGCATGTTATTCCAAACAATTTAGGAATGTTAGGTGATTTATGCCCTTTATGGCTTAAAACCAGACTCTTGATGTTCGCAACATCACTACTTATAATACATTCATTAAAACTGGTTATCATTTTTAAGTTTCTAAACATACTTTGCCCACTACCAGCTATTCTTTTTAAGAGCAACTTGGTCCAGTGTCCTTTTAAAAAGCAGATGTATTACTAGTGAACTGCAAGGGAAAGCTTCCTCTCTGGAGATGGCACACAAAATCTATAACAGGGTAAACATTCCAGGATGTGAAAGTCAAATGTGTAATGATTTAATAAAACTAGAGCAATGATCCGGTATGTGGGATATAAAATTCAGCTCTGATAAATGACAAATTATGCACTCAGACCACAATAACTCAAAAATCTAATATTTACTTAATGACAACTGATAAAATAAAGGTGCTTAGAAGTTATATCTAATGAGTTAAGCACAAGCAAACAATGCAACAAAGCTACAAGAAAAGCAAGCCCGAAGCTTGGATGTTTTGGTTGAGGAATTAGCAGCAGATAAAGAGGTACTAAGGTAACACTATAGATACTAGATAGACTTCCATAGGTGTGCTCCTATATCCGAGTAGAGTATGTCCTGGCTTTCTACTGGGTTGATGTCTGAGTTTACCTCCCAGGGGGCCATAGATGGAGTATGCTGATCAGTATTTCCACCAGGATTGTTTTGAGCTCCATCTCCTGGCTTTTTTCCCATTTCTATAACAGTTGTTTTGTATTTGTATGGCTTGACCTTAATTCCCAGCCAACATATACAGATATGCTTCCACATCTTTGATATGCCCTAGAAAAAGGCCAATCAGAATAAAACGTCTCCTAATATATACCGTGTCCAGTTCTGGCGACTCTTCAAAATGACTCCCAACTTCACACACAAAGATGCTTTGTTTGTGTGAGTTGGCAAAAATGAGCTTTTAAAAGCATTAAACTAAGCAAAAAACAATTTTTAACTTAAAAATGAAAAAACAAAACTTTTATGCACCATTTTGTTGATTTTTTTGAGTTTTGAGCTGTTTGGTTAAAACAAAATCAGCCCAAAAGCAGTTGACTTGTGAACAGGGTTCACTTATGACTTATGTCAATGTAATTCCAGGAAGTGCAAGTCAAATGTGTAATGATTTAATAAAACCCTGATGGAATACATCCAAGGGTACTGAGAGAACAGGGTTCTGTAATAGCCAAATCATATCTAAGTTTCCAAGATTTACTCAACACTGGGCTGCTACCAGATAACTGGAAAAAGCAGAGGTGATACCTATATATGAAGGGAGCAAGAGCAAATCCGGGTGAGCCTTGCTTCTGTATATAAGTAGGATACAACAAGGGATTATGTGGGAGAGGTCATGTCAAACAAACCCAATTAGTTTCTATTAAGAGGTTAGTTGGAACATGGATCAAGGCAACTCAGTGGATGTAGTATTTTTCTATTTTGCAAAGGCTTTTGATACAGTGCCACATTACATGGGAGACTATTGTGCAAACTAAGAGATACAGGAATTGCAGTAAATATCTGCTCATGGATTGACAGCTCGCTAAAAGACAAGAAGCAAATGGTTGTGGTAAATGGAACATACTCAAATTGGACTAATGTGGTAAGTGGGGTTCCTCAGGGCTCAGTATTAGGTCCTCTCCTTTTTTAAATATTTATTAACAACTTAGAAGTAGGACTGGAAAGTATTGTCACCAAGTTCTGCAAGGTAACTAAATCAGAAAATGATGTACTTTCCCTCCAAAGTGATTTGCATAAAATTAGTGAAATGGGCATCTAAATGGCAGATGAGATTTAATATGAATAAATGTAAGGTTATGCATCTGGGAAGGAAAGATAACCATGCAATTGATAAACTTAATGAAGCAAATCTAGGGGTATCAGAAATTGAAAGGTATTTGGGAGTGCTTGTGGACAACCGCCTATGTAACAGTTTCCTTTTTTTATTTATTAAGAAGGGTATAGAAGCAAGGGAAGCAAATATAATTATGCCACTATACAAATCCCTAGTACACCCTCATTTGGAATATGGAGTACAATTTTGGGCACCACTTCATAGAAATTACATTTTAGAACTGGAAAAAGTACAGAGAAGGGCAACAAAACTAATAAGGGGAATGGAGGGACTAAGTTATGAAGAAAGACTAACCAAATTAATCTTATTTTCTCTAGAAAAAGGTGTCTAAGAGTAGATATGATTACCCTATATAAATACATCCAGGGTCAGTATAAGTATTTGTCAAGGGAGCTTTTTGTGCCAAGAGGTTTTCAACTGACAAGAGGACATTCTTTGAGGTTAGAAGTACAAAGATTTCACCTTAAAAGAAAAGGGTTCTTCACAGTGGTTCATCTGTGGAATTCTCTACCAAAGGAGGTGGTGACAGCGGGTTCAATAGATAACTTTAAAAGGGGATTATATATTTTTAAATAAAAAGGGCATTCAGGTTTATCCTGGCCAATTAGAGAGGGAGTATTGAGCCAGGGAGGAATCTGATCGCCAGTATCTGGGTTCAGGAAGGAATTAATTAATTTTCCCTTTTGAGACAATTGGCAAAGTTTTACTTTCAGTTTTTTTCTGTCTGCCTTCCTCTGGATCAATTAACAACTAATCCGCATATTGTAGATCAAATGAGATCTTGAAAGGTTGAACTTGATGGGCTAAAAGTCTTTTTTCAGCCTCAATTACTATGTAACTATGTAACACAGTTGCCAGTAGACAGTACAAAGCTGAGCTGGGTATCACTCTGGGTGGAGGTGCTCTTGTCATAAGACTAGTTTTTCTACGTTCAGAAAGTACTATTCGGCTGGGAGGTCCCACAACTGCGTGATGCCATGTTCTGGATTCCAGTGAGTATCCAGGCTGGTACATATCTGGGAAGAGCTCATTCTAGTCCTGGCTAGCTATGGGGAAGATGGGCACTGACATGGATGCTCTGGTCTTTATCCCTCATTTGGATCCTTTTCAGCTCCATCTCCTTATTTTATTGTTAGATTTTTTCCTCTGGTAACAGGCAAAGAAATTCTTATCTCCAACTTGTATAAAAAGTTCAGTCCGTTTCAAACCTCCCCTAACACACTGCATCCAGATCTTTAGACTGACTTCAAAAGAGGATATTAAGAAAATAATAAAAGAAGGGCTAACAAAATGCTGCATGGTATAAAAAGAAATCTTGTTTCTACTGCAGACTGCATTTCTATCCTTAAAATACGTAAGGGGAAGGTGTGATATGATAGAAACCTTAAACTAGATCAAAGTTCAAGAGGGAAGAGAGGAATACAATATAATAATGTATGGGGTAATGTGTGAAAGTACTATTTTATAGAAAAGTATTAAATTAATGGAAGAGTTCCAGTGGAAGAGTCAACCATTTAAGGAATTCAAGCATGCTCGGGTTAATCATAAAAAGCTATCCCAAAGCTTAATCACACCAAAATTGATGGTAGATAAAATGGACAGACCGGATGGGAATTTCTTTGATTATCTCTTGTCAAATCTGTGTTCTGTGTCTACCTGTTTATCCCTCAAATTACAACATTTAAAATGGCAGCATCTCTTTAAACTACTTGTTTTTCTTTAAGTCACAAGACAATATTGTTGAATCTGTACACATGGGTACCACTTTACACTACTTTCCCTTTTCTTTTGATAAACACTGCAATCTTACATGCTGTCTGTGATTAAAAGTGTTTAAGCTCTTATTTTCCTGAATTAAATGCTGACTTTTTGTCCTCTCTCAGCTTGTTTTAGTCCAGAGATAAACAACCTTAGCAGCTAATCACAGGCTTGAGGATTGTGCCTGAAAATGTTCAAGCTCTATTTCATTTGCATTACACGGATTTCCTAGTCTCTCAGGCTAGGTCTCAGCTTCTTTTTCTTCATCTGTAAGCAACCTTTCCTAATCAAGAGCTCTAAGTATAGTTTACAAATATCGCAGAGGGAAGAAAAATACATTATTCCAGAATCATAAACTACTCTGCTTTTGCAAAGCAGACAAAAATATAAAGTTATGTCAATTATATTCCATTCCCTTACCTATTTTTGGTACAAAACTGCCCTGTTGGAATTTTTTCCAGTTCAATGGTATTTGTTGCTGCTAATTATGCAAGTGTTGTCTGGTTCTCAATACTTTTAAAGGTTTAGCACATTCAAAAACACCATAAATATAATACATGGCAACTCTATTCCCAACACCAATTTTTCTGTTTTTTTTTTTATATAAATGAGTGTACTAAATGGATATGTGGATGCAAATATAGATTTTACACAGAAAGTGTCATACTCCTGTATAATAAAAACATTAGCCAGATATAGCATGAAAATCACAGACATTGTACATAATCCACAATGACTTTATAATGTGGATTTCTGTTTTTATCCATACCAGATTTTGGTGGCTGCTTCTTAACAGTCATTAGTCAAGGTGTTGTCAGCTCTCCAAGGTGTCATCCGCTGTTTTGTGTGATGGTAATGCTGCACCAGCTGCCACAGACAGGGCAGGTAGGCAAGGTGAAATATTTTTAAAAATGTCAAATATGTTTAAGTCAGGCAATTGTAAGGACTTCTACTAGGATCTGTGACCCCTTGTAACAGAGTTATGCCGATTATATCCAATAAATGAATTATTTCAGTCGAGAATTGCCATCCTTGTCAGTTCTACAATATACCAAACACTTTCAGCACAGTACACATCTGTCTGAGACTACACTGGCCTGTTTGAGCCTCAGCAAGCTGCCTTAAATAGCTCTCTAATTAAAGCAAGTGCAGAACGAATTAGTTCATTGTTTTGCAGGAAAAATGTGTGTTAAGCTAGAACCCTCCATTTGCACTGCCTGCCTCTTTACAGCAGTGATTGGTCTGTACAATCCATAACACATTGTATTGGTGGAAGCTCTCATGGACATAGATTCAGTGTGAGTAAAGTGGTTGAATTTAGAATTATAACCTAGACAGACTACTTCAACTTAAATAAAAAAAGCTATCATATCGATACACAATAAGATACCAATTAAGAATATACACATAATTGAACTTACATACAGTATATTTCCTATTTGATACCTTGGTGATAAATATAAAAAGCAGAGTCGCATGTGTAAAACAGAGAGTAATTACTACTGGACTTCTCATAAATTGAAAATAATGCTTTTAATCCTGTGAGACTTTGTATTGAATGTATCAGAACGCCAGTCTGAGAATGTATTCTGCTTTAGTAAATAAGAAAGGAGGTCTCTGTCCCTTTAAAATAACACGATTCAATTTCTCAAAGGAACAATTAACATGCGAACCGGAGTGTCAGACACGGCTCACCAACAACAACTCTTCATATGGAGAATAAATATAATTAAATTAACCACTTTTTTTTACAGGTAACCTCTCAGTTTTGTTCTATTATTTGGTAATCTCAGGTCTAAGGTAACGTAAAACTCTTCACTTCTCCACCCTTTTTACGTTTTCAGGAATATATAACCAGTATATATACATACAAAGTTTCTGTAACATAATACATTCCTTGGGATTGTTATTTTGCTACTGAAATCTTCCATTATGTTACCATTACCCATTCATTGCAAAATGTCAATGAAAAAGAGCAGATCACAATTAAAATATGTTATACTATGCAATTCATACACAACAATCTTTCAAAGAAGAGGAAAGCAAACGTTTTAAATGAGCAAAGAGAAAAAAATCAAATGGATCTGAGTAACTTGCATATCAATTAGATCATTCTTTTACCAGTTAAAGATAAGTGTAGCCCATTGAAACCCATCATAAGTTTTTCTTTTAGATGCCTACCCCAAGAGGATTGCAGCCAGACACCCCATATTTTACAAACATTGAGCCTTATTCAATTTCGAAATTGTAAGTTGCTTGAGCCCGTAAACTAATTTGCTATTCAATTGGCATCTTATTGCGAGCTGCAAACAATCTACGGGCTGAAAACCCCAGCAGTTGTTAAAACCCTAACTTAGACCCCATCTAAGCCTTTGATTTTCCACGTCCACAAAAGTTACAATGGCTAAAAACACAAATCGCTATTTAATTGCTACAATTACTAAAGCCCGCAAATGTTTTCACAAATGTAAACAGCAAATGTAGAAGCAAATCCTACTGGTACTAGAGAGGACCCGCAAAGGGGTTAAACACCTGGTCGTAGCACTGTAAATGCAAATAAAAAATTAATACTGCACTGTAAATCACCGGGAAAGTGATGTAAGACATTAGAATTTATTGCACAACAGACTCGTGCTCAAAAATCTGCAATAGAAAATCCTTTAGTTTCATTTTGGGGTTATAACAATCTTGGAAATCAATGAGTTAATACATATCAGGTCACCCATATGGACTAGAGCAGTATTGGCATTCTTTTTTATGATTTTGCATTTAGCGAGCTTGATCACATATCGGACCTCCAAGCGCTGATTGATTGACATGTAACATCCATCTTATACTTCCGTAATGATGATGGTATCCTTTTCTATTGGCTGTTTCTAAATGGGTAGTTACCGCCTTGCTTAATTGATCATGTTTACGCTCTGAAATGCTACAAACGATTGCATGGTTTACGGTTTCGGCCTGTATCTTTCGGGCTTGTTCAATTGAGTAGCACCATAATTGTAGCAGAGTTCAAGCCCGCAGACATACGGCCTGTATACCGGCCTTGCAATTGAATGAGGCTCATATTGTTTATTATCTGCCAATAGAGCTGATATTGTTTTCAAATCATTAAACTATCCTCCATTTTATCAATAAGACTTGTTTTTGAAATTACATTGTTCTTCCAGTGTTGACCTATATGTGTACTTAGTTGATTAGTAGATTAGTAGGCTTTCCTTCTCTCATAAAGTTTCTAAATCCATTCCTAGCAATGCTTCTTTCAGGTTTTACAGGGTGACTATGATGAAATAATCTAGATGTTCATTTTTCCACAAATGACCAGATGTGTTTTTCCACCAGGCATTACCACCACGCGTGGCCAACACTATGCATCGATTCATATGCCCTGAAGCAAATCACTTTATTAATGTGATTAATTTTACATAATGGTTATGGAGTCAATAAGGCTATATGAAGAATAATAAAACTGGATACGTGCTTTGCTCCACGGCATCTGCTCTCAGCAAAATTTATGACAAACAAAACTCATTTAAGAAGCTGATCACCTTAAGCCTTAATATACACAACTGCACAGTATAATATCACTCAGTGCAACACAGACACCTCCACTTGTTTGAACCTATTGCCCTTACGCTGCCTCCTTGTATCTATCACCCTTCTGTATAAAACCCAAACGCTTTAGATTGTAAGTTTGTGAGCTTTCTATCTTGTATGATGCTTTGTGAACAAACACTATACTATGTTCTTTGATTTTAAGCTCAAGGGTACTCCAATCTTTGCAATGTGTCAATATATTTTTTCCTTGTACTTCACCCTGTATAGCGATACCAAATATGTTGCCGAATTATAAATAAAGGATAATATTAATGAACACTTTGCCCCAATCTTCCACACGAAGAGATTGCCCAATTGGTCTCTCAAATTGTAATTAAAAAGTACCTTTTTTTTCATAGTTTTGTTAATGATAACATAAAATTAAAAATATATAATGTACAAGCTATGCCGGTGAGTGAGGCAGTTTTTCAACTGGTGTCATTCAATTTACAATTTCTCTGTTCTAGATAGAATATACCTGGTAAAATGTTTTACTTGGTTAAATCTATATTTTTCCAAGTTTGATATATCAAAAATTTCCTTGAGTCCACCCATTTATAGATATCGTCAAAATGGATTGGTATAGTCTAAATAATTTAATGTGCCACCACCTTTCGGCTTTCCTGTCAGTACCCGCAGGGAATGCAGAATTTTCTAACATGGGTATCATAAGTGAATTACTAAGACCAGCAAACCATTAGACCAGCTCGTAAACGGGTTCACAATTATTTTATATTGATAAAAATGTATTTGGATGCAAAGGAGATTCTGTATATTACACAAGTGCAATTGTTCATTTTCTAAATTTACCAAATTGGAGCATGAGAGTTTCAGTGAAATAGTATTGATTGGGCTTTTCTAGCAGCCCTGTAGTATTGGAAACTGAAAAATCTTCCTGATTTGTTTTGTCACCATTAATTTTTGGACATTTCTTAGATAACATTTTGTAAATGTCCCAGATCATTTGGCAATACATGAATGGCCAAGTTCTAAAGAAATAAAACAATTATGTAAAAATTGTAATAAGGTCTAGACATGAAATATAATACCTAGAACACTCTTCTATTTGTTTTAAGTTTCTTATGCAATGGTGGAATATTTACTGCATATAAAAGGTATGTGGGTCTGGATCCCAAGTTGATACCTAGATAAGAAAGTTGATCTTGCTGCCAATTAAACAGAAAATTGATTTTAATTAATTTACCGGTTTGGGGATTTGGAGATAAATCCATTGCTTCCGATTTGATAGTTATAGAGTATGGCACTCTCTTGGTAGCCAATATTGCAGAGAGCAAATTATATGTAACAGCTGATTGGTTTATTAAGAATTTGGACATGGCATTATGAATTTTAAATCATAAGGTACTTTAATAAAAAGTCCTGTATGGATTCTATCAAGGAAATTTCAGACTGTTGATGTAATTTATTATAGGAATCCAAAAACTCATTATAAATGGCACGTAGACCTGAATAGAGTCCCTGCAAGCAAGATTGCAATGTTTGGCTGTCATTATATTATTCAGTTTCCAAGCTAGCACATGACCAGGTTTGTCAAAGCTGGGTAAATCACACCTGTCTGGCTCTTCTGATTTTATCCTTCAGGAGAAGATGTTTTTTTTTCCTCAATTTTGTAAGTTTATATCTAGTCAAAATCAGTAAGTGAATTTAAGATCCTCTTTTATAATTTTTTTTAAGATGGGTTGCATACTTAATTACTAACCACCGCATATAAGCTTTAGGCGCCTGTCTGAAGTCTCCTGAAGTTAGTTTAGCTTGGGAAGAAAATGAGTAATTGCTTTCTATTTGGATGCAATTACACGGCCTCACAAAGTTGAGAAAGTGGAAGTTTGACCTGGGCTAGTCCTAAGATGGGAATGTAAGGGTGATAGAGGGTTAACAGTAGTGTTGTGTAAGCTCAGCTCCTGACTGAAGGGGAGGATTGTAGGCACACTACAGGGGGGTAGAAGCAGAGAGGGAGTTTAGTGCAGCACGAGGTGGCAAACTCTAGGGATCTGCATATTAGTTATGCCTTAATAATGACCTCTAAGGCAATTAGAGACCTCTTAGCTAGGCTAGGTAGAGAAGCTGCGTTCAGGGGACAAGACTGGCTAGAATCCATAATTCCCCCTTCACTCGGGACTTTTGATGAGCCAATCTGAGGTCCAATGAGGCCTGCAGTAGCGGACAGGGAACCCCTTGTGCCACATGGTGAGCTAGGGGGATGAGATATTGCAGTTCCCCTTAAACAGAATACCCCTAGTGAGGCCTCGCAGCTGGCCCCGCAGGGGTCACTATATCATGCCCCACAAAGACCCACTCGACGCTCCCGCCCACCACAGTGCCTTAGCCCCTCACCTACTGCCAGGAGAAGATCTGCCTCTCCAGGCCCATCTGCAGGTGCTTTGTGTCGTGGAGCTGTGAATGCGGCGACGTCCAGCTCTTCCAGCACCAGCAGAGGAGTGGAGGAGCGCGACATCTGCGACAGGCCTGATCCCGAGGAGTCCAGGATCCACGCTGAGGCATTGGAGCACCCATCCACGGTGAGGAGGCCGACCGGAAGCAAGGCCCAATCTCAGATGGCGTAAGGAGGCTACAGGTATGCTTGCGGGAGTATCAGGTCCGGGTAATATCGCGAGAATAAGCTGTGGGGGTACTTCCGGGTTAGGTCACCGGGTGGGGTGTTCTGAACGCAAGAGGTCAAAGGGGATTGGAGGAAGAGGTAAGCATTGCGTGGTGGTGGGGGTCAGCGGAATGGGGGAGGGACTCATCACCTCTGGGGCTTTACCCCTACATAATGTTAGTGTGGGAGGGAGTATGGGCAAGAATGTTTAAAGTGGCTCTCAAAGAGTGCTCTTAAAAGGACAAGAGCCTGAGGTCTTAGACATAAAGGAGTTTAAGGTGGGGGACTGGAGGTTACTGTAGCTCAGGATAGGGGGCTTCAAGGGGGGCCAGTGACAGGCTGTTAGTTGGAGAACAGGCTCAGGATCTGGCCAGAGTGGTCAGGTCCAGAAGAGGAGTGGGTAGAGGAGTGGGTACAGCAGTGGCTAACAGGATTGGTAGGGCTGAGGTTCAGGAGAAGCATCAGGATCAGGAGGGTTCACGGATTTGCTCGATTCCCCTAGGATTAACAAATTTACATCTGATGACGATATTGATTTTATTCCAGATACCCCGTTGCCCATCGGTAGAAAACACAGGAGAGGAGGACCCACTCAAGCCGGGGGGTTGTGTCGTGTGGACGCAGATAATCAGCACAATCAGGAACAGTGTGCATGGCCTGGTTTCTCTGGCGTCAGGTCACAGGTGAGAATTTGTGATGTCAATGTGACAGCACAGGAGGAGCGTCCAGTAGAGCGGGAGATAGACGTGCTCCCCATTGAAAGTCAACCGTTTGGAGGACAAGAGGTGCATGTCGATGAAAAATAAGAGGATAAATATAGAATTAAAACAGCTAGATAGATGTCTTTAAGGATAGTGTCCCATAATATTAATGGATTGAATTCTCCTATAAAAAGAAGAATCGCCCTGGCAGAGTATGCTAAACTAAAAATGAATGTCATATGTTTACAAGAAACTCATCTGGAAGAAAATCAAGTGCATTTATTATCACATAAGAGATACACACAGAGTATAAATTCTACATTTAGTAGTAAAGCTAGAGGGGTCTCCATACTATTTTGTAAAAGCTTAATGGTAAAAGAAGAGTTTCAAAAATTGATGAGGAAGGTAGATATATCATATGGGTGGGATATATTAATAATAACCCATACACAATTGTCAATCTATACGCGCCAAATCAGAAACAAGAGAAGTTCATAAGAAGTACGTTAAAGCTGGTAAATACGTTTAGGAAAGGTAGGACGATAATTTGTGGAAGTTTCAACCAGGTGTTGGACCCACTAAAAGATAAATCAGAGAGTAATAAAGAGAGTAATAAAGTAGGTGGAGCAAAACAAATTAGAGAATTGATGATAGATATGAACTTTTTTGATCTATGGAGAATAAGCTAGAGAGAGGACTATACTTATCTCTCTAAGAGATTTAATACTTATTCAAGAATAGATTATATTCTGGGAGATGCTTCTATATTAAAAAATGTATTAAATATAAATATAGGTACAAGTGCTATATCGGACCATGTTCCGGTAGTGATAATAAAAACTGCTGAAATTCGGGATAAATGTAATAACTGGAAAATGGAATCAATACTGTTAAAAGATAAATCAAAAGTAGATGAGATTAAGAAACTTTTAATAGAATATTTAGATATAAATACAGGGTCGATATTATCACCATCGATTCTTTGTTGCTCGATGAAAGCATATATAAGAGGTATCTTTACAGCTAAAACAACAGAGTTAAAAAGAGGAAGAGGAAAAACTCTAAGAACATTATATATTGACCTAGAAGAAAAACATAGGTTGAATAAAAAACATCCAAATGTGGAAATCTTGAAAGAAATAGATATAATAAAATTACAAATAAAAAAGATTGAACAATACAAATTAGATCGATTAATATGGAAGATGCAAGCGAATAAATATGAGATGGGAGATAGAACAGGTAAATATCTAGCTAATAAGATAAGAAAACTAAAGATTAGCTAATTTGATTGTAGAGATGAGAGGGGAGGATGGAAAGGTTCATCAACACCCTAAAGAAATAGGGAATATTTTCTATCAATATTACTCTAAGCTCTATAATCTGGAATTGCAACATAAGACAAGTAAAACGGATGTAAGTAATATAGAGGAATTTCTAAGTGATATCAACCTCCCTAGAATTTCTGCGATAGAACTGGATACCTTAAATAAAAATATAACTGAAAAGGAGGTTGAGGAAATGATAGAGGGATGCAAGAATTAAAAGGCATCTGGATAGATGGGCTAGATAAACTTTTTTACCAAACATTTTTAGATATAGTGGAAGTCCCTTTAGCCAAGATGTTCAATGAATGTAAAAATAGTGGGAATATACTCGCTGAATTGACTGAAGCTAAAATTATAGATATACTAAAGGAGGGTAAGGATCCAGCGGATAAGAAGAGCTATAGGCCGATACCATTAATAAACTTCGACCTGAAGGTATACGCAAAAATTCTGGCAAATAGGCTAGTTCCCTTTATTAATAGACTCATTCACTCATTCAGATCAAGTGGGATTTGTTAGATACCATCAGGGATGTGATAACATTAGAAGTTTAATCAATCTTTTTGCATTTAGTGCTAAGGAGAGAGTTCCTATGCTGGCTCTGTCATTAGATGCTGAAAAAGCGTTTGACCGAGTCAGCTGGGACTTCCTTCAAGTGGTACTTCAGAAATATGGTTTGCGAGATTTGGCCAGTAAAGCTATAAGAGCTCTCTATAGCAATCTAAGAGCAAAAATTGTGGGTATAAACTTTGAGACTGATTTCTTCTGTATTACTAATGGAACGAGGCAGGGTTGTCTCCTGTCCCCATTATTGTTTATTCTATTTTTAGAATTGTTGATTGCAAAAATAAGAATGACAAAAGACATTAAAGGGGTTAAAATTGGGAATATGGAATATAAAGCAACGATATATGCAGATGTTACCCTCACCGACCCAGATAAATCATTACTCAACCTTGATAAGATACTGTGCAAATTTGGTAGAATCTCATATTTTAAGATTAATAGACAAAATACAGATATTATTACTAGGGGCCTATCTCCCAAAATTAAAAATAAGTTAAGAGATCTTTACTCTTAATTGGAGTGCTAAAGAAATAAATCATTTGGGTATAAGTCTATCTTTTGATCTAAAAAATATTTTTTAAACCAATATGGCTACCATTCATAGAAAAATACTAAAGACTTTGACAGACTGGAGATCGATTTATCTATCATGGACAGCAAGAAATGCAATAGTAAAAATGATAGCCATTCCTAAAAAAAACATATTTTTAGATCTATACCAGATGTACCGCAGGAATATTGGCTAAAAAAAAATTCAGCGAGATATAGACCGATATATTTTGCAGGGGAAAAAAGCTAGAATTTCCAATGAGATTACTAAACGAAGGACTGAGACCGGGGGCCTGGCATCCCCATGTATAAAGGATATATACACTGCAATTGCGTTATCCCAGATAATACAGTGGGGTACATCATTACCAATTTCTAATTGGAAATTAATAGAGGGAGAATTCCTTAGGAAGACCCCTCTCCAGGTATTATTATGGATTCCTAACTTGGAGGAAGTGAAAAATAGCTTTTATTCCAAGAAATATTAAGTCATTGTTAAAATTTTGGATGAAAATCAAGACAAAAATCAAATTATTAGAATATCCATCGTTAGGTACCCCTATAGAAATCTTAAAAGTATGTCGAGAAAAAGTTTGTATTGAATCCTGGAAAAAATATGGTATAAACTATATGAATGATTTCTATGGAGGAGGAATGATGCTTAGCTGGTCAAAAATTCGGAAAAAGTTTAAACTAAATAAAAATATGTGGCTGCAGTTTATGTCGATTCAGAACTCAAACAGAGAGGATTAAAAAAAAATATATATATATATGAAACCTTTATCCACATTTGAACTAATGATATATAAGAAAAAGAATACTCATAGATAGAGATGACGCGAATAGTTAGCCGGCGGAGTGTTCCCGGTGAACATAGCATGTTCGCGTTCGCGGCGAACTGCGAACATATGCGATATTCGACCCGCCCCCAATACTTTATCATTGAGCAAACTTTGACCCTGCATGTCACTCTCAGCAGACACATTCCAGCCAATCAGCAGCATACACTCCCTTCCAGAGCCTTCTAACTCATGGGGCCTCATTCTATTAGCGGCCGCAGCCGTTGCGGGGCCGCAAGGACCGTCCGCAAGCTATTCGGCTATTCTATTCCCTTCCGGCCGGGGGCTCCGGCAGGCTTGCGGCCGGCGCCTTGCTATCCCTTGCAGCCGCTCGCGCCAGAGGAAAGCCTTTGATCTAAAACGGCCGCAAGAAAGCCCCGGTTGCTATTCAATTGCTACGGGAAACCTCTCTGCAAGGCTAAAAGCGAGCCGCAGCTTACTTGCAGGAAAGAGGTCCCGCTAGCACCAATTAAGCACGAAATATAGCCCAAATAAAGCCATCCTGCACTTTGAGAAGACTATAAAGTGATTGTAGGTGTTAGCAAAAATAGCATTCCCCTACACTCAAATCCATAATTTTTGTATTTTCAAATTCTTGTCAAATATACGTGAACAAAGACCCGAGGGCTTGGAGCACCTCAGACCCGCAAAGGCTGCGGGATTAGCCTCCGTCAAGTCCGGAAATGGGTAAAATAGACCTACGGGTCGTAAAGGGCTAACTTACAAGTCGTAGCATCGAAAAGCCCTTCTGTGCTTTTATTAAAAGTGAAAGTGATGTTTGGTTTCAGAATTAATAGCTCAACATTCCCCTACTCTCAAATGCGCAAATAAAGATATTTAACTTCATCTATCATGCAAGCCCGCACGGGTTTGAATAACGAGCTACGGGCTTGGAGGGCAATCATCCGCAAAACCCATACGTGTTTCACTAAGAAGCTACGGCCAAGTCTCAAGCCCGTAATTCTGAAATCAAACCTGAAATCAATTAACCAATAGGAAGATGACAATCAAGGGCACAAATAGTTTAAAAGGGAGTGAAATTCGTAAATCTGTGACTGTGTTGTATGCTGTGCAAGTGGACACACAGGTCTTGGAGTTGGAGGTTTTGTGAGAGCAAGAGAGAGAGAGGAGGAGAGATGGAGGGAGAAGGCAGCGAAGGGAGAGGTCAGGGAGAGCAGGGCCCCCAGACACAGGCTGGCCAGCAAGCTGCTGCTGCTTCTGCACGCAAAAGGGCAGCAAATTTCACCGGCCAGGAGATAGAAACACTGGTTAGGAGTGCAAGCCCGACACTCCATCCTAACCGGTGGGAGTGAAGTGAGGCCCAGGCAGAGGACAGATGCCTGGAAGGAGATCGCGGCTGAGGTCTCCTCGCTGGGGTATGCCAATCGTCCCTGGCAGTCTGTCCAGCACCGGTTTCAAGACTGCGGTATTGCTGTGAAAACGAAGATGGCCAATGAGGCCAAAGCAGCACGTGGAACCGGTGGTGGGCCGCCAGAAACGTTCACATACCACGGTTGGGAGGCCACAGTGCGCGACATGATCCGGCCAGCGTCAGTCGTGGGCCTCCCTAGCCTGGTGGACTCCGGTCAGTCTGAAACCATGCAATGTGAGTACCATGTACACCTTAACACCCTCATATGTACGCACATGTACCCCACACAGATAGATAACTGACGTTGAATTGCACTGTAAGATATCTGGTTGTGACTACAGATATATGAGGCTGCAAAAATCATGTAAATCCAGTGTAAAGAAATATACTTGTCAGAATTGTTAGCAATGAAATATATGTCCAATACCTACTCCCACAACTGATTATGATACCGTTTTGCAAATCTATTGATGTTACTGTTATGTTTGCTGTTGGTTCCCAGTGCATATAAAGCATACATGACAACTCCATTGCAATTGTTTGTTTATTGTCATGAGTTCCCCTGTCACACTCCATGTTAAACTGGCCCATCCCTAGCTGTTTGGCTTAACCCTCCTACTGCTTAGAATTCATGTACATTTTGATTATAGGTATAGCGGATGTATCCTGTTTTATGTGGGCATTTCAGTATGTGCTGGAAGAGTGCTGCCGCCGACTCTAGGGATGCGGCTGAGCTTGCGTCCCCATGTAGCCGTCAAAAATAGTTGGTACACCCAAAGCCCCTAACCCTCTAACCCTAACCCCCTAAACCCCACTTTCTAACTCTAACCCATCCCCCCTAACTGTAGCCAGAACCTGAAACCCATAACCACTTACCTGGCCTGCTGGGCTGGCGTAGCTAGAGTCGTTGGTGGGGCACTTCCAGAGATGCGCACATACAACAGGATAGGTCCGGTCTAGCTGGTACATCCCCATGAGAGTACATGTATGGATGTGCACACTGCAGCATATGCGGATACAGACTCTGATGGACTGCAAGTTTGTGTCGTGTAACAGCATAATCTGGACCATGTTACATTAACATGTTAACTCACATTGCTGAGGATTGGTCACAGATTGGTCTGTCTCACACACTGGCCAACAGATTCAGATGAGCACGTGTCCTAATTAACTGCAGTTGGCACACCGCACCAGCATTACATATAGTCATATGAGCCATGGGCCCTTTCCTGTTATCTGACCGTGACTGCTGGTAGCAGCAGTGAGCAGCCTCTACATGTCACAGCATTTTCCTGGAGATTATATAATCATGCATATTTAGTGGGTTATGGTGTTGTTAAGGTAAGGGGTTCGGATAAGTGTGAGGGCTAGTGCTTTTGGGCTTCTGTGTAAGTTGAAAATAATGTATATAACAGCGGCAGCGCCATCTATCAGCCCCTTGGTCCAACTGCTGATGCCAGCAGTCGCTGTCACATAACAGGAAAGATCCCAGCCAGGATCCACAATACTAATGATGCAGATCAATTTTGATTGGCGTCAAACATTCACAGCCAATAACAAGTCACTCTGATCTCAGAGATATGGAAACAACAATATTCAAATCAAAATCTTGTCTCATTTCAGTACCATCCAGGCGTCCCCTGCCTCCGCAGGTTCCTGCACCTTCTGAAGATGCAGGACCACCTGCGTCAACTTCACCTGTAGCAGGGCCCTCGTATCAAAGTCCGCCTGGGCCATCCACAAGGTGCCAGCAATTCCCTCCAGCCAGGATAATGGCACCGCCTGGCTCCTAGCCAATGTGGGATGGCCAAATGTGGGGCCACCCAATGTGGTCCCATTCCGGTTGGGCCCCCAATAGGGATTCACAATCAATGCTGCCCTGGAGCATGGGCCCCCGGCAGGGCATGTAGCCCCCGCAGGACCAGCAGGCCACTGTGGCCACTACTGCCCAACAGGCCCCGCAGGCCCAGACAGCCACTGTGGCCACTCCGGCCCAACAGGCCCGGCAGGCCCAGACAGCCACTGTGGCCACTCCGGCCCAACAGGCCCTGCAGGCCCAGACAGCCGCTGTGGCCACTCCGGCCCAACAGGCCCCGCAGGCACAGACAGCCACTGTGGCCACTCCGGACCAATAGGCCCCGCAGGCCCAGACAACCACTGTGGCCACTCCGGCCCAACAGGCCCCGCAGGCACAGACAGCCACTGTGGCCACTACGGCCCAACAGGCCCCGCAGGCCCAGACAGCCACTGTGGCCACTCCACACCAACAGGCCCCGCAGGACCAGCAGGCCCAGCCAGCCACTCCGGCCCCGCAGGCGTCTCCCAGGCAGGACACACCAGTCAGCAGTGCCTCCACCCAGAGGACACAGTGGTCTGGGTTGCTGCCAATTAGTCCTGCGCTGTCAGCGGCCCAGTGCCAGGATTTCCTGGCTCATCTCCAGCATGTGCGTGAGCAAAATCAACAGTTAATGCTGGAGATGAGACGCCACGATGCCAGGAAGCTCGAGGAGAGGAGACACAACAACGACCGGAACTTCCAGGAGAGGAGACGCCAGAATGACAGAGTGTTTGCTGAAATGACACGTCAAAATCAGCGGATGTTCCAGGAGGTAAGGCGTCATAATCTGTTAATGGAGGAGTACGCCCGAAGGCCTGAAATGGCCCGAGAAGGCCAGCACCAAGACCGGGCTACCCCTTCCAACTCCCCACCTTCCCCATCCCAGACCCTGTCCCCAGCATCCAGGCCGGAAGACCCTCAAAACATTAGAAGAGGTCGGGCCGGCCTAGGGGAACATCTTCAAAAGGCCAGGAGAGCCAAGAAACACACAAGCGGAAGCGGAAATAGGTGAGAACATGTTCATGTTGCATATAGAAGCAATTGATGTCCAAGATCTATTGACGTTGAGGTGTTGCATTCAATGTGTATATTGTTCTAATTGATGTCTTGTTCTTATCTCTTTAGGTTCCAATCGACGGAATTTTGCCTCCAGTTCTTTTTTTTTCTATAATTTGCAAGCATTAGATTAAAGATTATGTATTGTTTACATTATCATTGTTTGTTTTCGTTTGTACTGTACCATGATTGGTAAACACCACATGAATGCTACACACCAACGTTATTGGATTAGTACATACATCTTCCTTCAATATACCAGCCCTGTCTTAATGTAGGGTTGGGGTAACAGCCACTAGTGCAGCTGAGGGTGGAGGTAATATTCATGAGTTTGATTACAGTAACGGTGATGCATGATATTCATGTTCATGACACATGGATAGATTAATTCAGGGGAAATATCAAAAGTGAGTCCACCCCCAAGTGAAATTGTCGATATTTTGTGTGGCCACCATTATTTTCCTGCACTGACTTAACCCTCATGGGGATGGAGTTCCCCAGAGTTTCACAGGTTGCCACTGGAGTCCTCTTCCACTCCTTCATGATGATATCATGGAGCTGGTGGATGTTAGAGACCTTGCACTCCCTGTAACGGAGTTGGAACACGCAGTCCAATATCTCCGCTGGTATACGGTACAATATCCAAGAAGCACTACAGTCTCACCATTCCCAACCTCCAATATTTGCCCACACTTAATTGGGAGTCAAATGAATACTGACTTTATTTTGTTGCCCAGAAATATGTATATACACATCTCTTCCCACAAGGCAATACACACATCCCCCATAGTTGGCCACACAATACACATTGAGGGACAACAGGTGGGTCACACCTCCCGGAGACTACCTGGCTACTTTGATACAATCAGACATTGCTTAGATCATCCTTCTTTGTTATGTCTGATAATGAAAACACTTTATACAATAGACTTCCTTATCCTATGATGAGTCTCTGTACTAGGATTATCTATTATGCCAAGGTCTGCAATAGTCTGGGCTAAGATTTTGCCGAGCAGAAACCAACATACATACAGTATAACAGCATGATCATATTTTAACCATAACCATAAAACAGGGTAAAACAGTGATGGGTTCCGTTACACTCCACACCTTCCATTTGAGGAGTACCCCACAGATGCGCAATAGGGTTTAGGTCTGGTGACCTACTTGGCCAGTTCATCAACTTTTGACCTTCAGCTTCTTTAACCAGGCAGTGGTCGGCTTGGAGGTGTGTTTGTGGTCGTTATCATGTTGGAATACTGCCCTGCGGCCCGTTCTCCTATGGGAGGGATCATGCTCTTTCTCAGTTTGTCACAGTACATGTTGGCATTCATGGGTTCCCTCAAAGAACTGTAGCTCCTCAGTGCTGGCAGCATGCATGCAGGCCCAGACCAAACATATATGCATGTGTATATATGTTTTCGCTAATATGTTGTGTGGATTCCCACTATATGCATTTACCTAATGATGTCAGATGCTGCCTCCCCTCTCTCTGCATCACTGTTTTGGTTCAAAATGATGGGTTCATCTCATATCAATGTTTTTGTGTTCGTTGTGACTTATCCATTTATCTCTGGCACTGGGGAGCTACAGTCCATTGAGGGAACCATGAATGAAAACATTCACTGTGACATACTGAAGCAGAACATGATCCCCTCCCTTGGGAGACTGGGCCGCAGGGCAACATAACATAACATCCTCCTCCTGGTCCAGCATCTTCATCCACGTCAACCACTGCTGTCCTCCTTGCCTCCTCTCAACTATCCGCCACTCAGTCTCTCGCCTCTTGCTGTTCCTGCTCATCTCCCCACAGTCAGGTGTCTGTCAAGGGCATGTTTGAGCGTAAGAAGCCTATGCCACAAAGTCACCCCCTTGCCCGGTGTCTGACAGCTGGCTTGTCTGAACTCTTAGCCCGCCAGCTTTTACCATACAAGCTGGAGGAGTCTGAGTTCAAAAAATTTGTAGCTATTGGGACACCGCAGTGGAAGGTACCCGGCCGAAATTTCTTTGCCCAAAAGGCAATCCCCAACCTGTACTCGATTGTGCAAAAGGAAGTAATGGCATCTCTGGCACACAGTGTTGGGGCAAGGGTCCATCTGACCACTGATACCTGGTCTGCAAAGCATGGACAGGGCAGGTATATCACCTACACTGCGCATTGGGTAAACCTGATGACGCCTGCCAATCATGGAATGAGTGGCTCTGCAGAGGAGTTGGTGACACCGCCACGACTTGCAGGCAGGCCTGCTGCCACCTCCTCTACTCCTCCTACTCCATCCTCTTCCATAACTTCCTCAGCCGAGTCCTCTTCTGCTGCGTCTTGCTCCACATTAACGGCACGCCCCCAGCTCCCCAGATACTATTCCACATCCCGGATACGGCAGTGTCATGCCATCTTGGGGTTGACTTGCCTGAAAGCAGTCACACCGGGCCAGCACTCCTGTCCGCCCTAAACGCACAGGTGGATCAATGGCTGACTCTGCACCAACTGGAGATTGGCAAAGTGGTTTGTGACAACGGAAGAAATTTGTTGGCGGCATTGAATTTGGGCAAGTTGACACATGTGCCGTGCATGGCACATGTGTGTAATCTGATCGTACAACGCTTTGTCCATAAGTATCCAGGCTTACAGGACGTCCTGAAGCAGGCCAGAAAGGTGTGTGGCCATTTCAGGTGTTCCTACACGGCCATGGCGCACTTTTCACATATCCAGCGGCAAAACAACATGCCAGTGAGGCGCTTGATTTGTGACAGCCCCACACGTTGGAATTGAACACTCCTAATGTTCGACCGCCTGCTACAACAAGAAAAAGCCATTAACGAGTATTTGTATGACCGGGGTGCTAGGACAGCCTCTGCGGAGCTGGGGATTTTTTTGCCACGTTACTGGACGCTCATGCGCAATGCCTATGGGCTCATGCGTCCTTTTGAGGAGGTGGCAAACCTTGTCAGTCGCACCGAAGGCACCATCAGCGACATCATACCATTTGTTTACTTCCTGGAGCGTGCCCTGTGAAGAGTGCTGGATCAGGCCGTAGATGAGCGTGACGAGGAAGAGTTGTGGTCACCATCACCACCAGAAACAGCCTTATCAGCATCGCTTGCTGGACCTGCAGCAACGCTGGAAGAGGATTGTGAGGAAGAGGAGTCAGAGGAGGAATGTGGCTTTGAGGGGGAGGAGGAAGAACAATCACAACAGGCATCCAAGGGTGCTCGTTGTCACCTATCTGGTACCCGTGGTGTTCTACGTGGCTGGGGGGAAGAACATATCTTCAGCGAGATCACTGAGGACGAGGAACGGGACATGAGTAGTTGGCATCCAACCTTGTGCAAATGGGGTCTTTCATGCTGTCGTGCCTGTCACAGGACCCTCGTATAAAAAGGCTGAAGGGGAACGACCTGTACTGGGTGTGCACGCTACTAGACCCCCGGTATAAGCAGAAAGTGCCTGAAATGTTACCAAATTACCGCAAGTCAGAAAGGATGCAGCAGGTCCAAAAGAAATTAGCAAGCATGCTTTACACAGCATATAAGGGTGATGTCACAGCACAAGGGCAATATAACAGGGGAAGAGGTGAAAGTAATTCACCTCCCATGACCACGCTTGCAAGGACAGGACATTTAAAAGACGTGTTGTTGATCGAGGACATGCAGAGCTTTTTCAGTCCTACGCATCGCCACAGCCCTTCGGGATCCACCCTCAGAGAACGACTCAACCAACAGGTGGCAGACTACCTCGCTTTAACTGCAGATATTGACACACTGAGGAGCGATGAACCCCTTGACTACTGGGTGTGCAGGCTTGACCTTTGGCCTGAGCTATCCCAATTTGCCATAGAACTTCTGGCCTGCCCCGCTTCCAGTGTCCTGTCAGAAAGGACCTTCAGTGCAGCAGGAGGTATTGTCACTCAAAAAAGTCTAGATTACCTCACCTTTATAAAGATGAATGAGGAATGGATCCCGAACGGACTGACACTGGGCGATACATTAGACTAAACAAGGGCTGATGAGATGAGCTGCCTTGAGCTAAAAATGGTCCACAAGCTGCAGTATTTTATCTTTTAATGCCGCATGACTTGCGTGACTTATCCGCCACCAACTAGGGTTCAAGACGCAATGTTTTAGGGCAGTTTCTGCCTGTGAAACAAACGTAAGATTATTTAAAAGGAAGCCAGAATGTGCTTTCTTGAAGATTATTACTTGACAAATGTAGATACATATCTACTATTCTTCAGCATGCTAAACCAACATGATACAGTGACTCAATGACGAATTCAAAATGCATCAATTTCAAAATGATTTAAAATGCTCATAAAATTGTCTGATTATTTTTTTCTTGAAAGAATCAACAGCATTATTGCAATTAACCCAAATCATATGCTTTAGTTTATTTTTTTGGTCCTTCGTATGAATGCCTTATCAAAAGGGCATTAGCAAATAGAAAGACTGAACATAATCAAATAGGAAATGCATTAAAAATGTTTGCAACTTTGGTTGATGTATAAACTTTGGATGGGGTGTATGGGATGTGGCATATTATTATTATCATCTTTATTTATATCGTGCCAACATATTCCGTAGCGCTGTACAGGGGTTGAGTAAATAGCAGAAAACAAATTAAACACCTTGTAAAGAATGGAGGGCCCTGTTTTTGAGCATAAAATCAAATGTACATAGAGCTTGTTTCCAAGGCACTGACACAAGATTGAAAACTCACAATCTAAGGGTTTATGTGTGATACAAGAGGGTGACAAATGCAATTGAAAGCAATTGGTTCAGTAAAGTGGAGGGGTCTGTGTGTTGTACTGTAGAGTGTGGGTGGGAGTTTAATTAAGCTGTGGAATGTTCAGTTGTACATGTTAAGGCTGAAGGTGATAAGATTTTTTAAACAGGTGTGATTTTAATAATTTCTTAAAGGTTTTGAGGCAGGAAGATAATCTAATGGAGCGGGGCAAGGAGTTCCAAATAGATGGGGAAGCACGAGAAAAGTCTTGAAGATGGGAGTGAGAGTAGGTGATGAGAGAGGAGGAAAGAAGAAGGTCGTTAGCAGAACGAAGGGGCCGGTTGGGAGAGTATTTTGAAACAAGAGCAGAGATATAAGGGGGTGCACTGTTGTTGAGGGCTTTATATGTTAGGGTCATGATTTTAAATTTGATTCGGGAAGCTATGGGAAGCCAGTGGAGTGATTGACAGAGAGGAGCTGCAGACACTGATTGTTTGGTATTGAAGATGAGTCTAGCAGAGGCGTTCATTATGGATTGGAGGGGAGACAGACGAGAGATGGGGAGGCCAGCAAGGAGGGAATTGCAGTAGTCGAGTCGAGAGATGATGAGAGAGTGAATTAGAATTTTAGCTGTGTTTTCTGTAAGATAATGACGAATTTTGGAAATGTTTTTTAGGTGAAACTGACATGATTTTGTTATTGCTTGGATGTGAGGAATAAAAGAGAGGGCGGGATCCAGTAGAACCCCAAGACAACGGGACTGGGAGGTAGGGGTGATGATGGTGTTGTCAACAGTGAGAGATATTTGAGGTGTGGAAGCTGTATTAGAGGGTGGAAAGATTAGAAGTTCAGTCTTAGACATGTTGAGTTTGAGTTGACAGGTGGACATCCAGGAGGATATGCTAGAGAGGCAGTTGGAAACTTGAGCTAAAAGAGAGGGGGATAGATCGGGTGCAGAGAGGTAGATTTGAGTATCATCTGCATAGAGATGATACTGAAATCCAAAGGATTTTATAAGGGTGCCAAGGGAGCAGGTGCAGATGGAGAAGAGGAGGGGGCCTAGGACAGAACCTTGGGGAACGCCAACAGACAGAGGGAGAGGTGAAGAAGATGTGCCAGAGAAGGAGACACTAAATGTACGATCTTTAAGATGGGATGTGAACCATGAAAGAGCTGTGTCCTGGATGCCAAAAGAGCAGAGAATTTGGATTAGAAGAGGGTGGTCAACTGTATCGAAGGCAGCAGAGAGATCCAGGAGAATTAGAATAGAGGAGTGACCCTTTGATTTGGCGGTTAGCAAGTCATTAGTGACTTTTGTAAGGGCTGATTCTGTAGAGTGTTGGGCCCGGAAACCAGATTGGAAGGGGTCAAGTAGGGAATTGGAGGAAATAAATTGAGTGAGGCGATTGAAGAACTGTAGTACCATTCCTAAAGTGCAATACACGTCCTCCACTAGAAGTGATGTTTCTACTACCAGCACTGGATTATCTGCACAATCAGCTGTCTTTGTGCTCCAATATGAAAACCTTCCACTGGGGGGGAACTAATAGGGAAGATACAAACAGAATTGATGCACATCCAAAAGAATATTAGTAGGAGTATGCTATAAACCCCCAAATATAGCTTAAAGTGAGGAAATACAATTATTGTTACAGATTGGAAATGCAGCTAAGCACGGGCAAGTTCTAATAATGGGAGATTTTAATTACCCTGAAATAAACTGGATAAAAGAGACCAGCAGTTCAGCTAAGGGGAGCAGGTTCTTGAGTACACTCAGGGATCATTATCTGGCCCAGGTTATACAGGAGCCTACTAGAAATGAAGCTATCTTAGATTTACTCATTACAAATAATATTGATATTGTATCAAATGTTGAAATAGGGCAACCTTTGGGAAACAGTGATCACAACACAGTCTCATTTGAGATTGAATTAAAAAAACAACATTTTAAGGGGCCAACAAAAACTCTTAATTTTAAAAGGGCAGATTTTAACGGTCTAAGGGCAGCAATACAAAGTATAGACTGGGACAGAGAACTGATAGGTAAAAACACTGAACATAAATGGACAACATTTAAATCCTTACTAAATATACATACACATCGGCATATACCGTGTGGGAATAAAAGTAAAAGGAGTAAATCACAACCCATGTGGCTTAACAATGATTTAAAGATCAAGATACGGAGTAAAAAACAGGCATTTAAATTATACAAACAAGAGGGGACAGAGACTGCTTTACGGGAATACAAGGAAATCAACAAGGCTTGCAAAAGCGCAATTAGACTGGCTAAAATAGAAAATGAAAAATTAATTGCAAAAGAGAGTAAGACTAACCCTAAAATATTTTTTAAGTATATTAATGGGAAGGCGAGGAAGGAAGCTATAGGAACATTACAATGTGAAACAGGCCATCTGAAAATGAGTGACCAGGAAAAGGCAGATGAGCTAAATAGGTTCTTTTCCTCGGTATACACAAGGGAGGTACCAGTGGTTGGGACACTGCGACATAATGGGGCTACACTACCTTTGCCAAATAATTGGTTAACACAGGAAGTAATCCAAAAGAGGTTGGAAAAAATAAATGTTAATAAAGCCCTGGGTCCTGATGGAATACATCCAAGGGTACTAAGGGAACTGGGTTCTGTAATAGCCAAACCATTATATTTAATTTTTCAAGATTCACTCAACACAGGGTCTCTACCAGATGACTGGAGAAAAGCTGATGTGATACCTATATTTAAAAAGGGAGCAAGAGCAAATCCGGGGAATTATAGACCAGTGAGCCTCACTTCTGTAGTGGGGAAGCTTTTAGAAGGGTTAATAAGGGATAATATACAAGAATATGTCTATTTGAACAGGATTATAAGTAGGAGTCAACATGGGTTTATGAGGGATAGGTCATGTCAAACAAATCTAATTAGTTTCTATGAGGAGGTTAGTAGGAACCTGGATCAAGGCAACTCAGTGGATGTAGTCTTTTTGGATTTTGCAAAGGCTTTTGATACAGTGCCACACGGGAGACTATTGGGCAAACTAAGGGATACAGGAATTGCAGTAAATATCTGCTCATGGATTGAGAGCTGGCTAAAAGACAGGAAGCAAAGGGTTGTTGTAAATGGAACATACTCCGATTGGACTAATGTGGTAAGTGGGGTTCCTCAGGGTTCAGTATTAGGTCCTCTCCTTTTTAACATATTTATTAATGACTTAGAGGTAGGATTGGAGTGTGGGGTCTCCATTTTCGCTGATGACACAAAGTTGTGCATGGTAATTAAATCAGATAATGATGTGCTTTCCCTCCAAGGGGATTTACATAAAATTGAGGAATGGGCATCTAAATGGCAGATGAGATTTAATACGAATAAATGTAAGGTTATGCATCTGGGAAGGAAAAATAGCCATGCAATTTATAATCTTAATGGAGCAAATCTAGGTGTATCAGATATTGAAAGGGATTTGGGAGTGCTTGTGGACAACCACCTAGGTAACAGTGCTCAAAGCCAAGCAGCAGCTGCAAAGGCAAATAAAATATTAGCATGTATTAAGAAAGGTATAGAAGCCAGGGAAGCAAATATAATTCTGCCACTATACAAATCTTTAGTACGCCCTCATTTGGAATATGGAGTACAATTTTGGGCACCACTTCATAAAAAGGACATTTTAGAGCTGGAAAAGGTACAGAGAAGGGCAACCAAATTAATAAGGGGAATGGAGGGGCTAAGTTATGAAGAAAGACTAACCAAATTAAACTTATTTTCTCTAGAAAAAAGGCGTCTAAGAGGAGATATGATTACCTTATATAAATACATCCAGGGTCAGTATAAAGATTTGTCGGGGGAGCTTTTTGTGCCAAGAGGTTTTCAACTGACAAGAGGACATCCCTTGAGGTTAGAAGTAAAAAGATTCCACCTCAAAGAAAGAAAAGGTTTCTTCACAGTAAGGGTGGTTATTCTGTGGAATTCTCTACCAGAGGAGGTGGTGACAGCGGATTCGATAGATAACTTTAAAAGGGGACTAGATTTATTTCTAATTAAAAAGGGTATTCAGGGTTATCATGGATAATTAGAGAGACAGTAAGGATCCAAATTTTTAACATTTCCCCTTTAGACATTTGGCTAAGTCTGGCTTGTTTTATTTTATTTTATTTCTATTTGCCTTCCTCTGGACTAATTCATAATAAAAAATAAAAAAAAACATTAAATAATTGATTAATAATTAATTAACAACTAATGAATTAATAGTTAATCCGCAGATCAAAGGAGATCTTAAAAGGTTGAACTTGATGGACTGAAAGTCTTTTTTCAACCTTAAATACTATGTAACTATGTATGTAACTATGTAACATGGAAGTAGTAAAGACACCACAGTTATACACAGAGCAATCATTTCTTCAGCTCCTGGGTACAGCGATGACAAAACCATTTCCCTTTAGGTTTTGTGGTGAGATCCACACAAGCAAAATGAAACCATACAATTGGGTAATCTGGGTTGTCACAGCCAATCATTTCTCCATAGGACACTTGGTCACACAGGCAGTATGTAGGCTCATTAGGAACCACTGGCATATCCAGGACGTCTGACGGATGGACAGACAGTACTGCCTCTGAAAAGACCGGCCCTCCTTTTAGTTTCTTTTTCTTCACAGTGTCTTCTTCAGATACCCTGCGGCCCCGAGATCCTCGCTTTTCTTTCTGACCATGATTCTTTTTTATTCCACGTCCTGTTGGGCTGTCAAACTCTGTTCCCTCAAGCTTATCCTTCAGGTCAGCATCAAAACGAGCAAGATCTGCATCCAGCCTCCGGATGTGCTTATCCACCATCTCATAGGTCTGCATGGCCAGCTGCACCTTATCATCACTGTATTCTTTGCACTTGCTGTAGGCATTCTGTATTCGCTGAAGGTGCTGCACTCTCTGCTCAGGTGAGAGGTCACATACAGTGGCAATGTACTCAGCAGCTAACGTATATTTCTTTCTTTTTATCTTCTGTTCTTTGATCCAAGTCACTCATAAGCTGAAAGTTTCTTTGAAGCTCACACGGCAGGTTTTCTATACTGTCCAGTATAGAAAACCTGCCGTTTTTCTATACTGGAGGCCATGTTTAGCACCGTGCAAACATTGCCTCCAGAAAATGCATTTTAAAGACTATCTGACCCCAAAATGAAGTTGTTTTAAGTTATTCTTATAGAGCTTGTGGCCATGTTTGCACGGTACTAACGTTTCCTCACTAGCTGCGCTCTGTCGCTTGCCGGAGTCAACAATACCTAATTTTTGTATTTTTTTTTTTTTATATATTTTTATTAAGAATATCAAGTTAATACCATAATACACATGTTTCAACGATAAAACATAAATAATATAGGCAATGTCCTTGAAAAATGTACACATACAAATAACCTTTTAACTTATTATCGTCTTTCTTTTTTCTCTTTTTTTCTTTTTTTTGAGTTCAAATTACTTACATATAAAAATACAGGTTATCGAACTTGCTATCTAAAAACAAATGAAAAAACACGCCTAGGGTAATGGGAAGAGGAGGAAGGAAAAGAAGAAAAAGAGAGGGACATGGAAAATCAGGATCCACACCCTGATTGTCCTAAGAGCTAGAAAACTCTGTAACTTTACCATCCAATCTTAAGGATCCAGCATGAAGCCCATTTCTTGTATGATTGATTCAGGTCAGCTGAGATAACGCTCATATCATATATGAACTTAAGCTTATTAAAACTTCACTATATGCAGGTATTCCAGATTTCCAGGCTTTAGCTAACGTAACTCGAGTTGCTAAAAACACTTGGTGTGATAAAAGTTGAGCCTGGTTACTAAGGCCCTCTATAGGTAGACCTAAAAGAGCTTCTTCCGGTTTTTGGGGAATCCTGCATTCCCAGAGATTCTCCAAGATATCATATGTCCCTAGCCAAATGTGAGCAATCTTGGGGCAATCCCACAGGACATGTTTAAGAGTACCTAAATCGGTACTCCCCCCACTAAAACAATTACCTTCCAAAGAAGGACTGGAAAGCTTCAACCTAGCCGGTGTTAGGTACCACCTCAAAATAGTCTTGTGTGTGTTTTCCTTCAATATTATGTTCAATGAGGAGCCTGCCACCTGTTTATGTATCTTATTCCATTGTGCATCGTTTAAGTCAATGGCCAGTTCCGACCCCCAAGATTGTTGATGGTGTAATTTAGGTGGTGTGGTCTGGTCTATTAGATAGTTATAAATAATAGAAATATTCCGTCTGCCAGAACAATACCTAATATTTGATAAGTGCACGCATCCCGGGGAGTCAGCGCTCGTCGGCATGTATCAGCTCTCTAATTCCGACAGTTATCAAAGTAACAGATGGAGCGATCAAAGGAACCAGTCTATAACTGATTAAATGAGCAATTCGCAGTTTCACTGTATCGGCTGTGTGTATTTAAACGTGCATGGCTTAATCTTCGAGGTCGGATCAACCAGGTAGCCCGACGAGGGGGCGCCCCCCCGGCCCTGTGACAGTAGGAGGACCGACCCAGCATCTTTTTCCATCTCCCGGTTCTAAAAATCCAGGCCTTATACATGTCCCCTGATAGAAAGAGTAGTACTTACAAACACGCCACTCCTATCTGGTGGCACCTTTGATTGCACGTGCCGTGCCCAAAAATTGAAGTGATACGACCAACAAAGCATCTTTTTCCATCTCCCGGTTCTAAAAACCCAGGCCTTATACACGCCCCCTGATAGGTGCTGTAACAGGTATTAAACTGATAAGAGTAGTACTTACAAACACGCCACTCCTATCTGGTGGCACCTTTGATTGCACGTGCCGTGCCCCAAAATTGAAGTGATACGACCAACAAAGTATCTTTTTCCATCTCCTGGTTCTAAAAATTCAGGCCTTATACTCGCCCCGATATTCACCTAAGAGTAGTACTTAAAAAAACACCACTCCTATCTGGTGGCACCTTTGATTGCATGTGCCGTGCCCCAAAATTGAAGAGACACGACCAACAAAGCATCTTTTTCCATCTCCCGGTTCTAAAAATCCAGGCCTTATACACGCCCCATGATAGGTGCTGTTACAGGTATTAAACTGATAATAGTAGTACTTACAAACACACCACTCCTATCTGGTGGAACCTTTAATTGCACGTGCCGTGGCCCAAAATTGAAGTGATACGACCAACAAAGCATCTTTTTCCATCTCCTGGATCTAAAAATCCAGGCCTTATACTCGCCCCTTAAAGGTGACGTAGCAAGTATTAAACTGATGAGTAGTACTTACAAACACGCCACTCCTATCTGGTGGCACCTTTGATTGCACGTGCCGTGCCCCAAAATTGAAGTGATACGACCAACAAAGCATCTTTTTCCATCTCCTGGTTCTAAAAATCCAGGCCTTATACTCGCCCCCTGATAGGTGACGTAACAAGTATTAAACTGATGAGTAGTACTTACAAACACGCCACTCCTATCTGGTGGCACCTTTGATTGCACGTGCCGTGCCCAAAAATTGAAGTGATACGACCAACAAAGCATCTTTTTCCATCTCCCGGTTCTAAAAATCCAGGCCTTATACTCGCCCCTTAAAGGTGACGTAACAAGTATTAAACTGATGAGTAGTACTTACAAACACGCCACTCCTATCTGGTGACACCTTTGATTGCACGTGCCGTGCCCCAAAATTGAAGTGATACGACCAACAAAGCATCTTTTTCCATCTCCCGGTTCTAAAAATTCAGGCCTTATACACAGCCCCTGATAGGTGACGTAACAAGTATTAAACTGATAAGAGTAGTACTTACAAACACGCCACTTCTATCTGGTGGCACCTTTGATTGCACGTGCCGTGCTTCAAAATTGAAGTGATACGACCAACAAAGCATGTTTTTCCATCTCCCGGTTCTAAAAATCCAGGCCTTATACACGCCCCCTAATATGTGCTGTAACAGGTATGAAACCGATAAGAGTAGTACTACTTAACACACCTTATAATAATGCAGAGAGAGGCAACGCAGTGAGAGGAGTCTGAAGAAGAGGAGTGTGAGGAATTGACTCTGCTGGGTTTTGAACCCTGGTCCCCAGGCTGCTATACCTCTTCCCTACCACTGCGCCAGCCTGCCTTTTGTGAATTCCATTGAGACCTTATAAGCTTGACTCTGCTAGCAATTGTATCAGTACCTAAGTCTCTTCAGCTGTGTCTGGTCAGGTGTCTGGTCCTTGGCCTATATAGGCACTTCCTGTCAAATGTACCCTGCCAGATTATTGTTGGTTCCTGATCCCTTCAATAAAAGCTTGTTCCTGTTTAACCTACAAGTTGCTGAACCGGATTATTGCTGACCTTGGCTACTGGTCTCCACAACTTTGTGATTCCTATATCATTACAAGGAGTCAGAGGAGGAAGGTGGCTTTGAAGAGGTGGAAGACCAAACACAGCAGGCGTCCCAGGGGGCTTGTTGTCACATTTCGGGGACCCTTGGTGGCTGGGTGGAGGAAGAGACCTTCAATGACATCAGTGAGGACATGGAACGGGACATGGCTAGCATGGTATCCAACCTTGTGCAAATGGGGAGTTTGCGGTTGTGCAAATGGACTGTTTGCGGTGCGCTAAACGGGGAGTTTGGTCTGTCACTGTGAAGCGGGCCTAAACCTTACACTACCTGATCGATACAACATCATACCTGATGTTTTAAAGCACGTTATTCCAAACAATTTAGGAATGTTAGGATATTTATGCCCTTTATGGCTTAAAAGCAGACTCTGCATCAACTATGTAATTTTCCGTGGGAGTTTTGCCATGGATCCCCCTCCGGCATGCCACAGTGCAGGTGTTAGTCCGGTTGAAACAACTTTCCCATCACTATTGTGGCCAGAAAGAGTCCCTGTGGGTTTTAAAATCTGCCTGCCCATTGAAGTCTATGGCGGTTCGCCGGGTTCGCAAACATTTGCGGAAGTTCGCGTTTGCGGACCGAAAATTTTATGTTCGCCACATCACTACTCCTAGAATATCGGGATGTCAAAAGATCCTCTATTTGAATGAGCAATGTGGAAAAACTGCAGGCATGGTAGAGTGGGAGAAAAAAGTAAAATTTCTTAGCTCTATTGAAGAATGGCAGAATACTATTAAAATAGTTAGAACATCTGCAGGATCTCTGGCTTATTAAGAATTATATTTTAAAATCATTATTATGTGGCATTACACTCCTGAATTTATTAGTAAAATTGTAAAGAAAGATGCCATATTGTGTTGGAAAGAATGTGGGTTAAGGGCTGATACCATACATGTTTGGTGGGATTGTACTAAACTCCCTTCTAATATGGAAATTATAATATTACATTTACATCTTAAGAAACAATTTCCAAATTTGTATTATCTGTTATCACACATCCTATTGGTAATTAATGGATTAATCTCCAAATCTTGGAAAGTGAGTACAATGCCATCAATCCCTGAAATCTTTAGATTCATTAATAGAAATAGAGATTTTGACCAAATTAACCTAAGTTCTCAAGTAAAAATGAAGGGATTGTTAACCCAGTGGTATATATGGGATAAGAGGAAAAGGGAAGGAAGTAAGATGTAAAGAAATACGTTTGTAATGCATAAATCCTTATAATTAAGGGATCGATGCTTACCTCTCCCTTTTCTCTTTTCCTTTTATAATATAGGATTGTCCTCTAAGACACAATAAATTATGTCCTCTCTTATATAAAATGTTAATGATAACCTATCTTGCGATGATTTTATTAATGTATGTTTTGAAAGATTGCATATGTTTTGGTTGTTTTTATGTCATTTTGGATGTACCGTATTGGTCCGAATATAAGCCGCACCTTTTTTCTGATTTTGGCGCTTGCGAGTTATGGGTGCGGCTTATAATAACGACAGTGAAAAAATGACAGCCGATTTGCGAGATTGTGATTTACGCATGTGCGGCTTATATTCGGGAGAGCAAAATCACTGCCAATTTGTGGGTTAAGGGTGCCGATTTGCACGCTTGAGACTACATTGTAGCAATTGAATAGCGATTTCCGGTTTTAGTGATTCTAACATCCTGTAAGGCCTGTAACCTGCAAAAGAAGTTACAGTGCATGTTAGAAAGCCTGTTTCTTGCAATGGCTGATCACTTGGAGAAAAAAGCATCAACAAGCCTAGGAATGAGGCGTAGTTATGATGCAAGTTTCAAAATTGCAGTTGTTAATTATGCAAAAACAACAAGCAACAGAGAGTCTGGAAAAAAATATGGATTGGATGAATCTAATGTGCAACGTTGCGTTGCCTCAGAGCAAAAATTGAAAAATTCAGTTTTCACCAGAAAATCTTTCAGGGGAGCAAAACATGGCAAATATCCAGAACTTTAAGCTGGAGTTTATTCCTACATTCAAGATATGAGAAAAGATGGGATGCCAATTTCACGTGAAGTAATCCAGCTGAAAGCCTTAGAAATTGCAAAAACCTTAAAAATAAATAAGAGGGAATTTCGTGCAAGCATTCGTTGGTGCCGTCGTTTTATGCGGAGAAAGGGTCTTGCTCTTCGACGAAGCACTTCATTGGCACAGAAACTGCCAGCAGATTTTGAGGAGAAACTGACTAGTTTTCAGCGGTGTGTCATCCAATTGCGGCAGCGTCACTCATACCAATTAGACCAGATGGGCAATGCGGACGAGACGCCCGTATTTTTTGACATGCCAAGCAATACGACTGTAGAACAGAAAGGGGCAAAAAGTGTCACCTTAAGAACAACCGGCAATGAAAAACTCAGAATGATGGTGATGTTAGCTGTTACTGCTGACGGAGGAAAGTTACCCCCTATGTTATTCTGAAGCGTAAAACTTTGCCCAAAGAAAACATTCCTGATGGCCTAGTGATTCGTTGCCAGGAAAAAGGCTGGATGACAACGGAACTGATGGTTGACTGGTTGTCTGTAGTTTGGAATTGCAGACCTGGAGCACTGCTCACTAAGAGAGCCATGCTAGTATTGAATGCTTTTAAGGGTCATCTCACTCCTGAAGTGAAGAATAAAGTTGCTGCACAGAAGACAGACCTTGTTATAGCAGGTGGCATGAATTCAAAGCTACAAGTGCTTGATGTCATTGTGAACAAGCCGTTCAAAGACAACCTTCGCAAGCAGTATTCAGATTGGCTTCGGGAAGGGGATCATGCTCTTACACCATCTGGCAAGCTTAAGAAGCCTTATGGATTCTAACTTCATGGTCAAGTATTTCATCTAACTCCATCATCAGGGGGTTCAAAAAATGCTGCGTGTCCAATGCATTGGATGGTAGCGAGGACAACTTGCTATGGGAGGAGAATGAAGAAAACAGTGACAGTGATGAAGTGAATACTGGTGATGAAGTCAGTAGTGACAACAGTGATGACTGTGAATAGTAAAAATTTTCCTTGTTACCTTACTTGTTACCTTATGTTTTATGTTACCTTAACTTTCTGTTGATTTTACCGTAATATTGACAACCTGCCTAAAGAGTTACCGTATAATGTTTTCCAAATACTGGATACCGTATATGGTACAGTATATGGTAAAATAAAATCACTATTTTATTCCCTAAATCTAATTGACTTTTGTCTCTAATTTTAAGGGTGCGGCTTATATTTGAGTACTATCTTTTTTCTGTTTTTTCCCCTTGAATTTTACAGGTGCGGCTTATATGCGGGTGCGGCTTATATTCGGACCAATACGGTATATGATGCTGTTTTTGTATTGATAAATAAAATAAAAAACAATATAAAAAAAAAAAAAAAGAGGTCCAACAGTAGCCAGCGGCCACACGGCACGGCAAACACAAGATGAGACATTCCCTACACCCACACCAGAATACAACCAAGGAGTTATTGCTCACCTTAGTACTATCTTCGCACAGTTGGAGGGCAGGCCTAGTACCATTGCTAGCGCATGGGTTTCCCTAGGTGACTCATTACCAGTCAGGGTCACAGGGTCGGGGGGACCAGTGATTCAACTTACTGTAGACGAGATCATGTACTGTAGACGAGATCATGGGTGATGGGTCTACCCGGGTTCTCACTTCCCAGCTTAGTTAGCAATACCAAAAAGGGACGAGGTGATGGTCTTAGCGGATACAGCAAAGGGCAGGCCTTTTCTATGTCAACTGGGTCCCATCAGAATACATGTTCCTTTAGAAGGAAGGGGAACAATCTGGAGAAGGGAATTTATTGAAATGTTTTCCCTTTTTCCCCTTGACAACTATTTTGAGGTCAAAGAGAGGAAGGATAAAAAAAAAGGAAGAGTAAGAGAGAAAGAAGAGGTACAGGAGGGTGCTCAAAACTGAGAATTGCTCATTCTTAGTTTGCTACCTGGATGAGATAGAGAATATACATAGAACCTATGAGGGAATGGCCGGGTGGTTATACGACGAGCATTTTAAGACAAAAATTAGAGGAAACAGGGATATTAATTCGGATGATAGAGACATGGGTTCGTGGATGCGGATCATTACTCCAGCCAGGTCAGTTGGTCCCTTTCGTGTTGCGGCCAGGAGACCGGCCCATAAACAATCAGGTGGGGCAGGTAGAAAGGGCTGCTTTCAATACAATGAAAACAAATGTAAGTGGGGTTGTCATGCCGTTTCGAATGCAGTAACCCCCACCCAGATTTTAGGTGTTACAGAGAGAGTAAAGGAGGGCCTGAGGGGACTGAAAATGGGGCTGACACCGATCAAGGTAGCAAGGATGGCCCCTTGGCTAGGACTGTATGTTAGGGTTACAAGGCGCTTGGTTGCAGCTAAATTCTTTTTTAATGGTTCTAGCTTCGGGTTTATAATTCCATATGATATGGGTCCTGCTGGTAAGTGTCCTAGGAACCTCATGTCTGCAAGGGACCATATCCAGGTAGATGGAAACAAACTTAGCAAAGAAGTAAGTTTAGGGAGAATGGCTGGTCCTTTCAAACATCTTCTTGCCCGATCTTATAGTCTCTCCATCCACTAGGGGTAGTGCCCAAAAATGAACCTGGTTCCTTTCGCCTCATCCATCATCTATCCTACGCCTTAGATTGTAAGTTTGCGAGTTTTCAATCTTGTGTCAGTGCCTTGGAAACAAGCTCTATGTACATTTGATTGTATGCTCAAAAACAGGGCCCTCCATTCTTTACAAGGTGTTAAGTTTGTTTTTTGCCATATAATAATAATAATAATAATAATAATAATAAATTAGGGGCTTCAGTAAACAACGGGATACATAAGGCACGGTCCTCGGTGCATTAAGCTTCTTTTGACCATGCCATCAGTTTGGTTAGACATGCCGGGATCCTTCTTGGCAAAGTTTGACATTGAAGCGACTTTCCGGCTACTGCCGGTGAACCCCACTTCACATCACCTGCTTGGCTGTAAATTTAAAGGGAAGTATTTTATTGATCTATGTCTTCCAATGGGTTGTTCCATCTCTTGTGCCTACTTTGAGTCTTTCAGCACCTTTTTGCAATGGGTTGTTGAGCAGGTGTTTGGGTGTAAAGTCCTCATCCATTATCTAGATGACTTCTTAATAGTCGCTCCCTCTTTTGGTCTCTGCCTACAGGCCATGACATGCTTTCAGGAATGCACAGGAATTTGCTATTCCTTTAGCAAAGGAAAAAATAGTGGGACCGGTCAGGGTCATCCAGTTCTTGAGCATTTGTCTTGACTCGGTTAAATTTGAATCATTCCTTCCAGAAGGTCAAGGATTTAATGGAAGTAATTTCCAGCATGGCCGGGAAAAAAGTGACACTGAAAGAGATATAGTTACTATTAGGCAAGCTCAACTTCGATGTGTAAAATCATTCTGATAGGGAGAATCTTTGCGAGAACATCTGTCCTTGGCCACATCCGGTACCAAACGACCTCATCATTTCATCAGGATAACAAAAAGTAATTTAGAGATGATTTGGAAGTCCTTCTTAGGATTCAACAGATGCGCATTGTTTATGGCAAAAAGGGCATTTACCTTTTTACAGATGCAGCAGGTAGTGTGGGTTTTGGGATTTATTTTCAAGGACTTTGGTGTGCTGAGGGGTGGCTTGTTGCCTGGTTACAGTCCAATATTGTTAAGAATATGACTTTCCTGGAACTGTTTCCTATTGCAGTAGCGGTACTTTTTTAGGAAAACCTGCTTTGTGACCAACAAGTGATTTTTCATTGTGATAACATTCCTGCAGTGATGGCAATTAAAAACTTGTCGTCTGCCTCTCCCCCGGTAGTCATGTTCCCAGTGTAGAGAACGACATAGCGGACTCTTTGTCCAGGCAGCAATGGAAATGATTCAGGGCACTGGCGCCCGGGGGAACATTAAAAAACGTCCATCTGTCCAGAGAGTATCTGGGATCTATTGTAATGTCAGTTCCCAGGGTGGCTCTGAATAATCAGGAGTGAGCACAGTGGGTTGACAGTCAAATAATAGGAACGCTGTCTGTAAATTTTATACAAGAGTTTGCTCTTATAATACTGTAATTATGTCAGTTCTTCACTGCTCGGTCTCTGTAATCAGGCTATACACATTTGCTTTGAAGATATTGTAATACTGTATGTATGTTCCATTGTTCTTTGTTCAATTAAAAAAAAAAATATATATATATATATATATACTTCAAAAATAATAATACAATTTCACAAAATAAGTGTTAACTGAAAATGGGCAACTTTCTACATGGACCGCAAATTGGCAGGGGGTCCCGGTGTTAACAGTTGGGTGTCAGGTGTTAAGTGGTGAGAATGCTATGGACTCTTCTCTTTCAGGTACGGCTCAGCCTTTAAAGGCATGGATAATCAGCCATTCGTACATTTATTTGGCCCGCAGAACTGCTGCAGTAAAAGAGCACAGTTTGCAGTTGGCGTTGAACTCCAATATGGTACATGTTAGGTGGTTTGGGCAGTGAGTACACTAAGTTGGGGACAACTCCAGACATTCAAGTAATACACACAGGCAGTAACAACCTAGGGGTGATGCCTGTAAAATGCTTTATGGACACTATAAAAAAGGGATTCACGTAGGTTATGCTACCTTTTTCCTCAGACGGTGCTGGTATGGTCTAACATGGTACATAGGTTTAAATGGAGCACAGCCATAGATAATTGCATCATTTATCAGGTAGTTAGAAGGGACCTCAGTTAGGCACAAGGCTTTAGAAGTGAACAATGCTAGAAAATTTTACATAGAAGACGGGGTACACCTAAACGAAATAAGCCTCCGATCTTTAATTTGGGGCTGGAGGACGGTATCGGCATGGCTATGTTGATGCATGATGGTGGGGTGCTGAAATTGGTTGCCCAATTTCAGTTTGGGTGGTTGACAATCCCGCATGGTAGAAAGATGCCTTTTGGGGGTGGTTATGTGTACTGAGTAACACAAGTTGGGTAGAGTTGTAGAACAGGTGTAGGTTGGATTTTTGTCTTGAGGGAGTGTGCTCAAAGAGTTGGGTAGATGTTTTGCGCATGTGGCGTGTAAAAGCTTGCCCTGGATGGTTCGTTACAGTTAAAAAGTTATTTATTTATTTAAGGAACGGGACCCAAGAGGGGGTAAGGTGTTCCCCGGGTCAGTTAAAAGGGATGGGGGGGGCAAACATAGCTTAGGGGACACTCCAAAAAGTTAAGGGAAGTATAAGTTGAGTTAAAGTATTTAATAAAGAGGCTGTGGCCTAATTTATACCCCACTTACTTTACGTGTGTGTATTTATTCTAGCGTTATGTAAGTTAATGAAAATTGCCATGGGCTATGCCCGGGTCAAAGGATTCATTTAATCTCCAGATGGAAAATTCTAATATTGACCTCAACAGAGAAAAGGTACAGAATACCGAGGTCAGAGAATACTGCTATGCAATTCACATCGGCCTATTCTTGACAGTGTTTTTTGTTGGGTGAAAAAGAGATCTTTCCTAGAAACGCTTTGATTAGAAGATGAATAAACATAAAATATGTCTGACCCCTCTGAAGTAATATCTTAATAGAGAAGGATGGTGTGGGGAAAAAAAGATGATCAGGTACATACATACCATATTCAGAAATAGGTGTAATATCATTAACTACATTTTTTTTATAGGATTCCTATATTTTACTAATAACCTAATTTGATGATTCATATATGCCATGACATTATGGGTTTATTAAAGGTATATTACAAAAAGTCAAATAGAGTAGCAACATGAACAATGTGAGTTGTAAAAGGGTTCCAAACATATCATTTAGAAATGTAGGTAATAAAAGCATTGCATATCTACCATATGCGCTTTTACAAACTAAATCTAAGTAACAATATATTTTTTAAAGTCTAAAAGAAGAACTCTTTTGTTTAGCATTTGCTATATACAATTTTATTATATTGTTTATACAATTGACAGCAGATTTTGAATACAGATTATGCTTCATACATTGAAATGTTGCATCCTTTAATATCAAAACTGTTCAAGATTAATGGAAATGATAGCATTCTACAATACCACTGTTGACAAAGCAGCTAAACAAATGAAGCAATGACGATCCATGCAAATGAACAGGTGATATGTGTTTAACCTTATCAAAGAATGAGATCTAGTTCTTCAAATGTGTATACAATGGGGTTTGACTCTAAATTGTGCTTCAAATACATTCCTTCTTGTTATGATCTTTACATAAACAGTAACTTAAAGGATTGCGATTTAAGAATAAATAGAAAGGGCATTTTGACATGGCTGCATGGGTTGTCAATTTGTTAATTTTTTGGGCACTGCAGCTTCATATGTTTTATGCAACTTAATGAATAAATATAACTGCTGCGCAGTCATTTCTATTGTTTTGTGTCATATTTTTCTATTTCTGTCTGAATCATTTGGTTCAGTATTGCACAATATGGTGCTGAAGAACATACAGCGTTGCCCAGCAGTGAATTAATATTAATATCAGTTTTCTTTAATTCATTTGCATTCCTTGAAGCATTTATCAAATATTTCTTGTAAGACATTTGGAGAAGTGATGCTATTACTAAACAAGATTAATAAGTAATGCTTGTAATTTATATGCTTGTGAATACACAATTCGCAAACCAATTAATCTTTTTTTATTTAGCTCCAATTAATCTGTTTTCTTTAGTTCATTCTCTTGATTATAAAAGTTGTATTACCTAGTTCTAAAATGCTGTTTAACAACTTATGTCATGGGGTAAATAACAATTGCTATTTATCAATGTAGTTTCATTAAATGAAAACTTTAAAATTCTTTATCTTTCCTCATAACAATATATCTAAAGCAAAAATATTATAAAAAAAAACAAAAAACGAATGTTAAACTAATATTACATATTTAAATATCTTTCATAAGTGAAAATCAATGTCTTTGTAAGCTATAATTTACCTAAAACATTGTGGTGTTTTAATATATACATGCCATTTCAGGAACATTTAGTTTTCCACATAGTTTTCAAATCTAGTGAGCTCAAAAACATGTATATTTTGATTTTCAGTCTATTATGTAATATTTGGTAAATTTCCCTTTAAGTTCTCAGAGATTAAACGGTTGCTGTTGAGTTACATTTGTAAGTGCCCATAATGTTTCATTCTTTAGTTTCACTCCCTACATATTTGCTCCAACACAACTCAGCTTTCATTTCGGTCTTTGTGCCAGTTTTTATTAAACTGCTGTACGGCGACATAACTTCTTCCCTCACAGCTAACAGTTATGAAATGGCTGCTGAGCCAAACGCGCACTTTTAAACCAGAGACCACGTGTGCAATTGCAGCCAATCAGCATCGGTATTGCGTGTCCAATAGAAAAAAGCAATGATTTGTTGCATCACTATTTACCTGGTAAAATCTACCCAGTAGTATTCCTACAAAGAGCTGGCACCGAACTCTGTTATTCCCAAGTGCAAGCCAACAGTAATCACTAAGGCTAAAGCGTTGCCTTGGGAAACGGCAGCCAGCCAATCATCCAAAAGACAGAGACAAGAACATACATTGTCATTGGAGCAAAAAGAAACTAAGAAAATGAAAACTCAACCCTGATTGGCTGCTTTCACTAGAGCCGTTTCCCTAACACAAAGTGTCAGAGAACTGAAGTGAAGCCTGATATCCATAGAGAAGAACCAAGGTATTGGGGTGATGAGGAGGATATAGTGGTGGTGAACACTTATATAGGAGGGGATAGCAAAACAGCCTCAAGTAATTCTCTTTTTGCATATTTTTGGGTATGAGTATAATAGAACAGTAAAGTCCTACATATATGTTCTAGAATTAAAATAATAAATAACCTTTAGTGTATATATCATGTATATATCATTTTGTGCAGTAGTGGGACCAAGGTCCTTTAAAAATAAAAACTATATCCAGCAACATGAAATTCATATTAGTCTGATTGTATAAAAATGTATATGATTACTGATTATTAAAAGTTCCCTGTGTTCATCTCCTGGGGGCTGCCATGTTGTCTCTCTCCTTCCTTCTACCTCTGAGTGTCTCACTGAGTGATAACAATCTGTGAATCTCCATGTTGCATCTTCTAATGCAAAGTTAGACAATTCCTATTTATCCAAAACCCTGTAGTGCAGCTTTGAGAGTAGTAGCCAGCACCACATGACCAATGGAAAGCCACTGGTTGAATATTTTGCATTGGTAGATGTAATATGGATCCTAACAGCTTTCCCACAGCACGCAGTAACATGCTCTAAAGCAGCAATTCTCAAACCTCTCCTCAGGACGCACCAGACATGCCATGATTTCAGTGAAACACTGAATACAGATAAGGCAATTACAGTCTGTTGAACACTAATTACTCCTCCTGTGTTCACAGTGTTAAACTGAAATCATGTCCTGTTTGGTGGGAGAGGTTTAAGAACCATTGCTCTAAAGCATGGCATGAGGGACAGAGGCCAATATGATACACCACAAGAGCGTGCAAAGTAAAAAAATAGTAATAATTAATAACTTTATATGTTAACATGTATGTTATTCACCTCTGAAAACATGCTTATGGACACATGACAAAGAACGGTCAGTTATATGTACCGTGTCTGGTTCTGCAGTTCACATATCTGCTTTCTTGTGAACAGCATTGTAGTGAGGTCAATCAGTTCAAACTATAATGGAGACCCAATTGATCTCCTGCCTTTCTTCAGTGTCAGCGGCAGGCAATAGGTGGCCCTGGGCCCAAGTCAGGATCCTTTCTCCTGGACCTCTGCTGAACTAAAATATTTCTCATATGTCTCAACTGAAGCTTTCAAGTACTTGGATAAGTTAAGCCCCCTTCACTATATAAACTTCCTTTCTGTGTCCTCCTGAAGGACAATATATAATATTTGTATATGTATCCATAAAAAATATGTATTCCAGACATTGACTTAATAAATCTTACAACAATAATAATAATTGACTTTCCCTCTTCTCCCCTTCTGGATCGCTACCTTGTCGTGGTGAAGGGGCTTGTGTACTTCAATACCATGTAGGGTCACCCAAGATAGGCAGGTCATAACAGAGAGATCAGACAAATCACGGTCCACAGAGAAGGAGCTGGCACCCATGATTACCTTATGGATAAGCAATCCAAACGCAAAATGTGCCTGGCGTGCAGGCGTCCATAGAGCCAGAGAGAGTCGGACACAACTGAATGACTAAACAACAACAACCCCTGTTCTATACATAGGACATTTCTGAAATGTTTCAACTAACTTTTTTATGTTCTGTGCACGGCTTCCAGTGGAAGCAATTTGGAAATCCCGATAGCAAATCTTCACTGTTTTATGATACTTTTAAGTTATTGGTGTAGCCAAACTTTAATGTCAACAGGTGTGAATATTATTTGTGTTTTTATTTATTTTTTCATTGCATTTTAGTAGTGATTAATTAATCTTCTTTTTTTTCTATAGTGTTAGTTAGAACATGCCTAGTATTTTATTTTGTTATTGCACTATGAGTCCTTTCCCTCTTCACCATCGCAAAATCTGACAGCTGCAGTTCAGCCGCTGGCCGACAGATGGCGCTGCCAATTTTAGCATATAAGGCGCCCCGATAGAAGAGGCCTTGAGCTATAAGAGGTGCCGAGTGCCCACTCCGAACTTAGCGATGGCCTCGCTGTCGATTCAGCGCCGTCGAGTTGCGCCACGTCGGAGGGGAAAATAGTTCTTTGCCTTCCCTGGAACTTGACGGCGCCCGAAAACTCACTGGTGGATGGCACCTGTAACTGCAGCTGTCTGCGCTGCAGAAGAAATGCGCAGGCAAAGAGGGATAGATCCGCACCATGTAAACAGAATTGTTCTAAAATGAAACATTTATTTTAATTTTTTTTATTTAAATATGTATTGGCATTTAATTTGTACCAATACTCTATATATACATATTACTCAAGCAAAAACAGAAATACAAAGGTATTCTTACAGAATCAACCAATTTAAAATGGGAATCTTATCCCAAAAGGTTACCAGTATGTATGATGCAGAAGCAATAGTCAATAAAAAGGATAGTACAAGCCAGTGTAATTGCTTTTAATATAGTAGGGACTTTGATGGAATAGTTAGAGATTATATTGGCTGCACAATCCATGTCCCTGTTGGACACCAAACTAGTCATGCACATGATAATAAAATATTTATATTGTCTTCTCGTCCATAGGGTTTTTCAAACAGCTGCCATAATCTTATTTTACACAGCTACAAGGTGTCCAGGTTTTATTGCAGCTTACTGTTCTTTACTGGGATTTCAGATCTGCGTAAGCCAGGTACTAATGTTATCTGGACAACTGTTGCAACAGTGTAATCTGACATAAAATCACATTTAAAAAATAAAACATTATTTGTTAGTGAAGCATTTGTTAACATTAATTCTACCTATCCGCTTCTGGAAGCTACTAATTTAAAAAGGTGCAATGTCTATTGGATTCCACATAGAATAACATTACACTGTTTAATGCAACATCTAGGTGGATTAAAGGGATATGGAAGGTTCCCTGTTTTTAATATTAATCTACCTAAGCGTTTCCATATCTAAACGTAAATGTGTTAACTAGTGCTTAAAATCTCACTTTTTACTCACTGAAACCTTCCAAATAGTCCCTACTAAGGTCTGCCCTCATCAGCTCATGCACACAATCTTTCTGTTTGAAAGGCTTCAGTGAATAAAAACAGAGTTTTTAAACACTTTTAAATTAAGTGAAGTTTACATACACTTAATAGTTAAATTTAATATTACAAACAGGGAATATGCAATGTCCCTGTGAAGTTCCATGGGATTAACTACATTTTAGAATAAAAACGCTGAATACAAACTCTGTAATAGATAGTAAAGTATAAAACTGCATTTTAATGGAATTTAAAAAAAATAATAACAGCACAAGCAAACTAAATGAAATTAATTTGTGGCACTAGTACTATTCAGCTACTTGTCTCTTCTAGGAGCCGACTCTTCTGCATTTACTTGATAGACCGACCACATGAAACAGTTCATTGATTGGTTAGCCAAGGCTCCATGGCCATATAAAGGTCTATAAAGATGCCTGTTCTAGTGTTCATGAGTGTCAAAACCACTACTTCAATGGGGCTCGCCCAGAACCTGGTTCTGACCCACCCAGCAGTTTGTTTGAGTTATTGTAGATACCCCTAAAAGCAGGGATAAACCCAGACCAGTATTTTGTCACCACACAGGAACCAAGGAACCAAAAGAACAAAGATAGCAAGACTGCAGTCACCGACTCTAGTCAATCAGTTGCAGCATCAATAACCCAATGTATAGGATTATAAATTATGTATATCCATGGACAACTCATATTTAGGTCACGGTCACAAACAGCAAACATTGTCTTAGCCACTCCCCTAACTGTTGTTCCCGCACCCATCTATGATAAACAGAGTTCCTAATCAGCCCCTGGCCCATATTAGGAATTCCCTTTCCTGCTCTTCTGTACTTGGCAGGGGGCATCTGCTAATCACCTTTCCCCACTTGTTCTGTCAACTTTCTCTGAATTGTCAGAATTGTTAGGCCCTTTGATCTCTGGTTACCTAGGAAGAGTCCATGTCATGTTAGTCTCTCCTCCGGCGGCTGGTCAGGGGGTGATATTGTGCATCTCTCCCCTACTTTCCTGTATAGGGTCAACCCTTAATCTGCTGGAAACTTTGTATCTCACAACTAGATAACTCCATAACTGAACCCCTCTTTCCCAAGAGACCCCGGTAATACATTTGATTAAACTCCCTAGAGAAAATGCAGAATTTAGATACTAAACATGCTATGGGGATTCCCGTACTTAACATTGTGCTCGTCTGATATTGTACATCTTTAGGATTCTGAGAATGAATCATTCACTTTTTACAATTATTTTAGGAAGAAAAATATATGCTGATCTGAACCTCGGTTAAAAGGTCTGCATCATAGGTAAGAATAATTTTCATGTATTTTATTATTTATGTTATTATACCTTTTCATGCCCCAAAATACCAAGCTGCAAGATATGTGTGCACATCACCTGTTAAATGTCAGTACCCTCCTAATGTTTCTTATTGGGTACATCATATATTAATAAGTAAATATGGCACCTTGGGATTTTTCATAATTTATATGATTATGTTAATAATCATTTAGGCATAACATCTTCATTCGTTTCTGAATAGACAAGAACATAAGTAATGTGTTAATTACATTTGCATGAATTGTATTTATTCTTGGCATAGAACATTTTTTTGCTAGATTCTGTGGACTGCAAATAGAGAAGTATCTGCAAAATCCATATGGAAATAAAAAATATAGTTTTGCTTAATGATATGCCATTTTTTGTAACTGGTCAGCTATATACGATTTGCAACAGTCACATTGTTTGTTTTATTCAAACATTTGTTTTTATTACATGTATTGTTTGCACAAAACTATGGAACTATACTCTAAGATGCATAAATATGTCAATTATTATAAAAAATAAATTATCAAAAATGACGGCAATACAATTGTAAGGCTGGCAATGCTGTTTGCCACACAATGTGAGCCTTTTGCTCCGCTGAGCACCATTCTCGTAGTGCGCGCTGACTGCCGTTGGTTTTATTTTCAAAGTCCTGCGTGCCTGGCGTTGTTCATCTAAGTGTAACTGTCTTTTGCGTTGTGTATGTAAGTTCTTCATACCTGGACTTGCTCGCCTCGTTTTCATCCTGTTTCAGAATCTTTATGTTTTTTTTCCTGCTTCTGCGATTCTCGATCATTAAAAAAGACAAAAATATGTCTCAAATTAATTTGAAAACTCATTCGCAGGCTCCCTGGCTCTCCCCCTGTGCTGTGTGTGAGAGCCAGGGAGCCTGTGAATGAGGTTTCAAATTTATGGCGGAACTAGTGATAAAGTTGAATGTTTGTGGGTAGAGTTAAATAGCGGAGCAGCAAATTCCAAACGAATATTAGTAGGAGTATGCTATAAACCCCCAAATATAGCTGAAAGTGAGGAAATACAATTATTGTTACAGATTGAAAATGCAGCTAAGCACGGGCAAGTTCTAATAATGGGAGATTTTAATTACCCTGAAATAAACTGGATAAATGGGACCAGCAGTTCAGCTAAGGGGAGCAGTACACTCAGGGATCATTATCTGGCCAAGATTATACAAGAACCCACTAGAAATGAAGCTATCTTAGGTTTAGTCATCACAAATAATATTGATATAGTATCAAATGTTGGAATAGGGCAACCGTTGGGAAATCACAACACAGTCTTATTTGAGATTGAATTAAAAAAACAAAATTTTACAAAAACTCTCAATTTTAAAAGGGCAGCAATACAAAGTATAGACTGGGACAAAGAACTGACAGGTAAAAATACTGAACATAAATGGACAACGTTCAAATCCTTACTAAATATAAATACACATCACCATATACCATGTGGGAATAAAAATAAAAGGAGTAAATCCCATCCAATGTGGCTTAGCAATGATTTAAAGATCAAGATACGGAGTAAAAAACAGGCATTTAAATTATACAAACAAGAGGGGACAGAGACTGCTTTACGGGAATACAAGGAAATCAACAAGGCTTGCAAAAGCGCGATTGGACTGGCTAAAATAGAAAATTAAAAATGAATTGCAAAAGAGAGTAAGACTAACCCTAAAATATTTTTTAAGTATATTAATGGAAAGAAGGCCAGGAAGGAAGCTATAGGAACATTACAATGTGACACAGGCTGTCTGATAATCAGTGACCAAGAAAAGGCAGATGAGCTAAATAGGTCCTTTTCTTCGGTATACACAAGGGAGGTACCACTGCAACATAATGGGGCTACACTACCTTTGCCAAATAATTGTTAACGCAGGAAGTAATCCAAAAGAGGTTGGAAAAAATTAAATGTTAATAAAGCCCCGGGTCCTGATGGAATACATCCACAAGTACTGAGGGAACTGGGTTCTGTAATAGCCAAACCATTATATTTAATTTTTCAAGATTCACTCAACACAGGATCTCTACTAGATGACTGAAGAAAAGCAGATGTGATACCTATATTTAAAAAGGGAGCAAGAGCAAATCCTGGGAATTATAGATTAGTGAGCCTCACTTCTGTAGTGGGGAAGCTTTTATAAGGGTTAATTTAGGGATAATATACAAGAATATGCCTATTTGAACAGGATTATAAGTAGGAGTCAACATGGGTTTATGAGCCAAGTAGCAGCTGCAAAGGCAAATACAATATTAGCATGTATTAAGAAGGGTATAGAAGCAAGAGAATCAAATATAATTCTGCCACTATACAAATCTCTAGTACGCCCTCATTTGGAATATGCAGTACAATTTTGGGCACCACTTCATAAAAAGGACATTTTAGAGCTGGAAAAAGTACAGAGAAGGGCTACAAAACTAATAAGGGCAATGGAGGGGCTAAGTTATGAAGAAAGACTAACCAAATTAAACGTACTTCCTCTACAAAAAAGGCGTCTAAGAGGAGATATGATTACCTTATATAAATACATCTAGGGTCAGTATAAAGATTTGTCAAGGGAGCTTTTTGTGCCAAGAGGTTTTCAACTGACAAGAGGACATCCCTTGAGGTTAGAAGTAAAAAGATTCCACCTTAAAGAAAGAAAAGGGTTCTTCACAGTAAGGGTGGTTAATCTGTGGAATTCTCTACCAGAGGAGGTGGTGACAGCGGATTCGATAGACAGGGACAGGATTTATTTCTAATTAAAAAGGGAATTCAGGGTTATCTTGGATAATTAGAGAGAGAGTATTGATGTAGGGAGAAATCCGATCGCCAGTATCTAGGGTCAGGAAGTAATTATTATTTTTTTCTCTTTGAGACGATTGGCTAAGTTTCACTTGGGTTTTTATTTTTTTTCTGTTTGCCTTCCTTTGGATTAATTAATTAAAAAATAATAATAAATACATAAATGATTAATAATTAACAACTAATTAAGTAATAACTAATCTGCATATTGCAGATTAGAGGAGATCTTAAAATGTTGAACTTGATGGACTGAAAGTCTTTTTTCAAGCTTAGATACTATTTAAACTATGTAACTTGTGTGTTTTTGCAGTATTTTCCAGTTTTGGTGGTTCAACCGTTAAAGTTGTATTTTTGCGAGCGCCGCAGTCCATCATACGGGCCGTAATCTTGCATCCGTCGCAAAGTCCAGGGGCCTTGCGATGAGGCCTCATTGCAGCTAAGTCCTGCGTGTCTCGGGATGAGCGCCAGCTAAGTCCCGCGTGTCCATCCCTGCAATGAGCGCCTTTGATTCCTTCACCTATTGTGTCAAGCATTTCCTTTGGTTTCCTTTAATATGGATTGTTAAATGGCTATATCCATTTACAAATCAGTTTATTTTATATTAAAGAGAGAACATTAAATATTTGTTATGGAACTTGTCTAGTTTGTTAGTTACTCCTCTATGATTGTGACGATCGGAAGCTACCATTTTAGAAATAGATTATTGTCACTGACACTGAGCTACGTGAACTGATTGGGTCAAAATATCAAGAGCTAGATCAAGAGCCAATCAAGTTGCAGCTGAGTTATAAGTTTTACAAAGTTAAATTCATGTTCTGTGTTCTGCAGCAGTTCATAAGGTTTAATTAATTTTGTTTCATTAGAATAATATGTAAATATCATAATGCAACACACATTTCATTGCTGGTCTAAAATCCACACAAGTCAAATACTTCAGAAAAGGAATTCCTGTCCAAGACAATCGCTAGTCTATACAGCACGAGGGGGAGATTAGTTTTTATGAGACAATGCAAGTTCTTGAGATTCTTTCTTATATCAGTCTGTGGGACACAGAAGGAAAATGTTATTCATAATTGTGCTTCATAATTATTTCCATTAGTTAGTTTCATGTGATTTGACAGGGCACAAACGGGTCCCTATTCTAAAGCTGGACCTTCTGTGTACAATATTTGTTTAAAGGACCACTGTAGTGTACTAGCAAGAGGAACTTCTTATTTTAGTTAAGTATAGATTGGTGATAAAAGTCCTATTTAATGAATTATAATAGGAATATTGAATATTACATTTATTTCCAGGATTAGAGTTGCCTCATAAGGTCATCCAGGGATGAAGTGGGTTAAGCTAAGAGACATGCCTAAGGAGCTGTATATAAGAGGCCATGGTCTGCTCTCATAGAAAAAGTTTGTTGCCAAGTCTGCAACTAATGGAGACCACTTTGTTTGTTACATTTTGTGCCTGCAAATGTATTACTACTTGCTGGACAAAAGCCACCTCTCCCCATGACCTTCTATCTGCATAATGAGAATGTTGCATCTAAAACTTTCAAGATGAATGGAAAGCTTCTGATATACCGTATATACTTGAGTATAAGCCGACCCGAGTAAAAGCCGAGGCACCCATTTTACCACAAAATACTGGGTAAAATGAGTGACTCGAGTATAAGCCGAGGGTGGGAAATGTGCTGCCCCCTGTGTCCCTCTTGTGCCCTCTGTGTCCCCCTCTCCCTTCCCTGTGTCTCTTCCCCCCTCCCTTATCACCCTCCTCAACCTCCCTCCTCATCCTCAACCTCCCTCCTCATCCTCAACCCCCCATCCTCAAACCCCCCATCCTCATCCTCTCTCCTCAACCCCCCATCCTCAACCTCAACCCTCAACCTCCCTCCTCATCCTCCCTCCTCATTCTCAACCTCCCTCCTCAACCCCCCCATCCTCAATCCCCTCCTCAACCTTCCTCCTCAACCCCCCCATCCTCAACCCCCCCATCCTCAATCCCCCATCCTCAACCTCCCTCCTCAACCCCTCTACTCAACCTCAACCCCAACCCACCTCCTCAACCTCAATCCCCCTCAACCCCAACCTTCCTCCTCAACCCCCCTCCTCCACCTAAACACCTCTCCCCTCACTTACCTGCTTGTGCTCCGGCCTCCGCTCCGTGACCTGCGCGCCGGTGCCAGGTCAAGGCGCGGAGGCCGGAGCAAAAGCAGGTAAGTGAGGGAAGAGGGGGGTGGTATTTAGGGGGTTTTGGTGGAGGAGGGGGGATGAGGGGGGGTTAGGTTGAGGAGGGGGGAGGGAAAGAGAAACACGGGGGGGTAGAGAGAAACACGGGGAGGTTTAGAGACACACAGGGCGGTTTAGAGAGACACAGGGGGATAGTGACTCGAGTATAAGCCGAGGGGGCCCTTTTTTGCCTTAAAAAAAGGGTTGAAAGACTCGGCTTATACTCGAGTATATACGGTAGTATCAGAAAATGGGAACCATAATGATTGGTTATAGAAACAAATGTAATAGTTGTGTTTATATTATATAATATCTTTCTACAAAAGAAAACATTTTGTCCTTTATCAAGTTTAGCAATAAAAAAAAAAAAAAAAGCCTTTAGAAAATTTAAACCACAGTACTTAATTAAAGGGTCACTTAAAGCATATTTTTCTTTGTTGTATTTAAAAATGGGTATTTCATAATGTACCACTGCATGTTTTCTCTTTTTTGTTAAATAATAAGTTATTAAAATGTTATAATTATCAGAGGGCTTGTCCCTGTCAGCCAGTGAGTAGTAATATAGATGTGTGAGTCACACTTGTCTAGGTTTTACTTAATATTTGTTCTTTCAAAATATAACTCTGACAACATGTAAAGCACTCTCTGTTATATGCCTGAAACCAGAACTACGCTCAATATCCCTTTAAATAATAATATACTATTCGCATAATGAAACTTTTAAACAGAAAAGGCGTCAATATGAAAAATGTCTATTGATTATTGTGTTGGAGTATCTACTTACCTTGGACTTTGTTGGTCTTGCTGTATTTCTGAATGCTGCTGGTCAAACATACCTACAGACATTATGGTTGTATTACAGGGGAGATTGTCTTTTCAGTTGTAGCACTAAAAGTTTTCAGAGTTAATTGTTTTGCTTCCATTATATTATACTAGTAACTTGCATGTTATAAATGACGGTATTATATAATGTTATCATGAATTGTCTGTGCTCTCTCTCTCTCTCTTTTTCTGTATCTCTCTTTGCTGTGTCTCTGCTGTGTCTGAGGTGCTAACGGCTGCTGTTATTCCGGCTTTCAGGCCCCGCCCCTCTATGATGATGAAGTTACAGACAACAGTTAATTATTATAGTAGACTAACGACTTTCCCGACTCAAGACGGCATGATATAGTGTTATACATATGTGCTTTCTGTCTGTACTATCTGTTGTTTATCTCTTTTCCCCCCTCTCCCTCCCATGTGTCTCTCCCCTCCCTCCCCTGTGTCGCAGGGAGCCCATAAGTGAGTTTTGCCGCTCATTGCGAACCCCCGGCCCCCTCTATCTTACGATGCTCATCCTGTGCCCCGCATTGAGCACCTTTGACGCTCATTGCAGACCTTGGCATGCTCAAGCCCGTCATTTTTAACACCGCGTTACCAACAAACTCGCAATTATGACAACTATATATATTATAGTATAACTAATGCTTGGGAGAACTATGTTATAGTGTTTCAGTATAGGGGTTGACATGATCACATAGGCATGTACTGATACACTTTTGTTGTCTTTCCTGATACTGAACTCATTTATTGGTACTGATATATTCCATAATTGGGTGTGATATTTTTAGTAGTAAATGTACTAATTAGAGACTTTTTTTTTTATCATGGAACAAGGTCAGCTACACCTCTGTTTCAGATCTCCATGGTTAATTCTGCACCTCCACCTTTCTTCCTTGGCAACAGGATCAGGAACCCATAAATAGCCAGGTGTACACCTAGAAGTTGTGGGAGGGAACTTCTCTCCTCCCCTATGTAACCCCTCCCTCTAGCCTACCTCCTCACCTGAGACAATCTCTTTTCTCCTCCCTCCTCACCCTTTATTTAGGCCTTCTCTTCTATCCCTATGTCCTCTATGCAGGCAAAAATGGGTCTAGTAGCAGCTACTATCCATGAGAAGGTCCCGACCACAACATACCAAGTCACCATTAATCTCAGAACCAAAAGGGCAACCACTCAGAGAATATACTAGGCTAGGTGCCTCTCACCAGTAGGTGTGCAATAACATGGTTTCAGGGATGGCTGATGAATTGTGTTATCTCCCCAGGAAAACTCTTGTGCAAACATCCAAACACAGCCTGTCTTGTAACACAACCCACACATATAAATAAACAACTAAAAAACAAGTATTTACATCAGCCGCTAATATATATTATTGTACATCCAATATAAAAAAATATAAGAGCAAACTTCTCCCATAGTATAAAGAATCACATGCTTTTTTTAAATTCCTAAGTCCATTATAAACTTATTCAGGCATATTTTAGTCCAATTACTTACTTTGGTCACTTTGACCCTCTTTCTGTTTAGTAGTTTGACATTTCAAGAATTTACTTTGGTCGTTTTTACTCATTTTCTGTTTAGTAGTTTGAAATTGCAAGAAATTACTTTTCTAGTTCTTGACATTGTGATTTGATCTTTCTAAAAATCTTTGCAACAAATATGTGGGGTCAGTGTTATTGTTAATAATCTATTTGCAGTTATCCATGATTTGTCTAAATGGAAAATAATCGCACTTTATTTATAAATCAGTTCCAGGAAAAAGCTATTTTACAATCATGTTGGAACAGAAATCAAATATTTGTTAGTAAAATAGATAAACAAATGTCAAATGGTCCCACTTTCATAACTATCAAGTACTAAAGGTACGTATAAATAACTTCTCAATTACTGGGAATTTTGCCTGTACAATGAATAAATATATATATATATATATATATATATACGGTAAATACATGTTGTTGGTGTTCAGTACCTTAGTCGTGTCCGACTCTTGGTGATCAAATGGACGCAGCATGCCAGGCACATTGTCTGTGTTTTTGGTTGTGCTTATCCTTATGGTTTTCTTGGCAAAGATACTGGAGTGTCCTGACCTCTCTGCTATGACCTGCCCAACTTGGGTACATGGTATAGCTCACAGATTTGTTAAGGTGCGCAAGCCCCTCCACCAAGACAAGGCAGCAATCCACAAGTGTTTATTCCAACCTTGGCTTTGCATTAAAGCTGTGTAATAATACAGCATGCATAAGCTTAAAGGTAGCCATGTTTGATAATGGCTACGGAATGAAGAGCGAGGCATTTGTGGACATATTTGTGTGTCCCGGCTCAACTTCCCAGAATGCAGTGTAATAACTGTTTTTCTCAGAAGTCTGAGCTGGAAGCAGGTTTTTTAACTTGCTTTAGACATTCAAATGTGAACACAGATGTACTATTTATTTACTGTACTACTGTACGGTGGAGGCTTCTATCGCTCTTTTGCCCACCATATTATAAATGATTGTTGTGGTGAACTACCTACTCATAAGGTCCACAACACAGGCTGAGATCCCGCTCCATGCTGATGATAGCCAGTAAGCTTGAAACAGCTGTACATGGATTGGATACTCAGCCTGTGTTTATTCCAACCTTGGCTTTGCATTAAAGCTGTGTAATACAGCATGCATAAGCTTAAAGGAAGCCATGTTTTATAATGGCTATGGAATGAAGATCGAGGCATTTGTGGCCATATTTGTGTGTCCCAGCTCAACTTCCCAGAATGCAGTGTAATAACTGTTTTTCTCGGGACTCTGAGCTGGAAGCAGGTTTTTTAACTTGCTTTAGACATTCAAATGTGAACACAGATGTACTTTTTATTTACTATATATATATATATATATATATATATATATATATATATATATATATATATATATAAAATGAATAGTACATTTGTGATCCTATTTGAATGTCTAAAAAAAAGTAAAAAAAATGTATTTTCTGCTTGGGTTTCCCAGAAATACAGACATGGCACTGCACTTTTTTAGGCATATGCTTGCTGTATTACACAGCTTTAAGCAAATCAAATGATGGAGTATGCACAAGCAAGGAGACCTATGCGTATAGTGATTTTAAGTAGAAAAAATACATTTTAGTGCCCCTGCTGGATCTGTGGTAATTTTGGTGGAAATTGTATGTGTGAGAGGAAACCATACTTTTCGATGTAGATTATACACACAATATCAACATTTTAATTCCAATAAATACCTTATAGTGCTGGTTAAACTTCTCTTTATTACGTGAAAGTAAAAGCATTACTGTGTTCATTTAAGATAGTCCTCAAGCCCTTATCTCTCAAAAGGATTATTTAGGCAATTTGGTTTATACAAATGTTTTAAATGTAATCCTTCTTAATGTGTTTATAATATTTCATTTTAACTTCACTTACTTCTAAGAAGCTCCATATTCTTACCTTCTGTTAGTGTGAAGCCCCTCCCCTGTAGGTGTGTCTTTAGGTCACAGTTGTATAAGACTACTCAATAGAGAGAACAGGAAGAAAGGAGGAGGCTCCAGAAGGGAAAATCTGTTACTTTGGGGACTTCTTTGAATTGAAGTGAAGTGTACATTTATATTGAGGCAGGTACAATTAATTAACCTAATTAAAACATTAAATACACTTTGCTAAAATAGTCCTTTTTAAGATTTAAACCTATTTAAATAAAAAAAAAAAAACTTTAATTCAGCCAAAATAGATGGAAATATGTAACATTTTTGCTAACAGAATCCTAAACAAATCACTGGCATTTATTATTCTGGTTTCACTGGAAATTGTTTACTGCTTTATTTTATGGGAAAAGGACTTAAAGCTAGTTTTAATTAGAAAAAATACATTGTAATCCCTCTGCTGGATCCATGATACTTTTTTAACTTAACATTTTTCTTTATTTTAGCTCCTATGTGTAGTTTGTATTATTGTGTATTTTTAGTTCCAAGTCTTTCACAACTTGTAACATCTTAATTAGTGTATTAAATTGCATGTAAACGTACTAAAAAATTACAGCAGGTCAACCGTAGGGTTCAGTGTTTAACTGGCTAAGTGACTATGTTATTGATTGAGCAGAGGGATCTTGGGAGCTTTATTAGTACACATGTTTCTAGATGGGTTACTGTAAAAAGAAACGTTTCATAGTTGAATTTCTCCATCTACTGGCTACTCAAGATATGACTAGGAGACAATATGAGAAACTAATAGCCCTATAAAATTCCCCCTACGTGTTAACTCGTAATGTAGAAAGTAAGACTTACTGCTATTAAATTAGCCAGATAAAGCAAGCCACTGCCGATCTGCGGGTTTGGAGTGAAAAAAGCCTACAGGACGTGGAATGTGTAATTTCATGCCCACAAATCCATTGTTCTCTTAAGCCCGTAACCGCTACAATTCCAAACATGCTATTACATTGCAACGATTAAACTTGTGTTCAACCCCGTAACAAGCAAATGGAGCCCAAAGGCCAACAAGTGATAGAGAGGAATTGCAAGGGGGATAAAGTCCAATCTGTAGCACTTTAAATGCACATATACACACACTACTGTACTTTTATTAACAGGGAAAGTGATGTTAGGTCTTAGAATTAATAGCACAACATTCTCAAGCTCGCAACTCGGCCCCGAAAAATACTTTTATTTCATGTTTATATTTTGTGTTATATCCATCCCGGCAATCAGTGTGTTAATACATATACTGTAACTCGCATGTGATAGAATATCATATTTACGGCTTTATGAATATTGGATCACATCTGGAATGTGGGACCAATCAAAACTCATAATTGAACCCCGTAAGACTTTGAAATCCAACCTCCATTTTGATTTGACGCTATGATGACGATCTCTGTTTCCATTGGCTCCATCTAAACCCGTACCTACGGGTTTGACTAATTGATCACCTACAATGCTGCAAATCGTTCGACAAATGATTTACAGGTTTGCGTCTCAAGCTCTTAACTTGCAGCCCGTTCTAATTTAATAGCAAAATAAGTCAGCCAACTTTCAAGCCTGCAGCCGATGCGAGCTTCAGTTGCACATACGGTCTTCGAATTTAATAGGGCTGTTAGAGACAATATGTAAGTTATTCTATGAGTCTTATTATTGTTGTTGTTTAGTTGTTCAGTCCGACTCTCCATGACCATATGGACCACAGCATGCCAGGCATATCTTGTCTCTGGTTGTGCTTATCCATAAGGTTGTCATGGCAAAAAATATTGGAGTGGATCACCAGTTCCTTCTCTAGTGGACCTTGATTTGTCTGACCTCTCTGCTATCACCTGTCCATCTTAGGTGACTCTACATGGTATAGCTCACAGCTTCCTTGAAGTACGCAAGCCCCTTCACCACAACAAGGAAGTGATCCAGAAGCAGAATATGTATAATACGTGTAAGCTAATGATGAAATTCAGGATCAGGCAAAACCCTCAAGAATCAGTGATTTACCTTCAAATCAAGTTATACTGGAAAATATGAATGTAATACAATGTAAATGTGTTTATGTACCAGGAACACAGTTGAAATGTGGTGCAAATAAGAGACATACATGTGACCTTGTGTGACTGTAATGTAGTAGCCAAACATCATCACAAAGTATTAAGAGCAAACTGCAGGATTACTTACCGACTCATTTTAGATAAGATATTATTGAGAAGGCAAAGTCTTGAAAAGCGAAGGAGCTAATCTTACCCTTCCCTGCTCTTGACACCACACATTTGGTAATGTGACATCGTCAGGGCACATCATTGTGCCTGCACTGGCTAGATTTTAGAGAAACTGAAGTCACCCACCAATTACAAAGTGGATTTTAAAGCGACATAGAAGGCTTCCTGTTTTTATTTTTAAAATAATATACCTAAGTGTTTTGTTTGCAAATTTAGACGTAATTGTATTAACAAAAGCTCTGTCTTTGCTTGCTGAATCCTTACAAACCATACATACAAAGGTCTACCCCCAGCATCTCATGCACACACTACTATAGTACTAGCCAATCACAGGATGTGTCTGGGCAGAATTTCAATAATAGTTAATGAGACAAGGTCTGTGATTGGCTAGTGTATCTTCTACTATAGGGACTCTGTATCCATGAGCTAAAGACGGCAGACTTTTGCAGGGACTGTTTGTAAGGTTCAAGTGAAGAAAAAAAGAGTTTTTAAGCACTTGATCATAAAATGATATTTAAATAAATTCTCAGGTAGATCATTTTAATAATATAAATAGGAGCCAACTGTGTCCCTATTAAACATTACAAGAGTTTTTTTTGCCTGATAAATGAATGTTGTAAGGGTTTAAAATTATATTTTAAGCTCTCTATAAACTGCTTTTGTAACACAATTAAGACCTCTATCAGATTATTTTCTTTATGTTGTGTCAAAGCTCTGCATCAATCGCGTCATAGAGTTCTACGTAAAAAAGCAGCTACTGCCTCTAGTGGCTGGAGGTGATACAGGTAAAAAAGGATGTAGCTCAGTAATATCAGTGGTGGATCCACATGTGATCCAAATAGTGGAGGTGAAATAAAGGACAACACATAGCTTGATGGGATTTGGTTAGAGACTTTAGGTGAACACTTTCAAGAAATTCCAATAACATTTTAAATAAATAATAAAGTATGATCAAATATAAAATGAATAGTAATATACAATATACAACTAGATGATTTGGTGCCTTTATACTATATTATTACCAGGGACAATAATGTAAAAGCCTTTACAGAGTATCCTGTCTCTAGAGTTTGGCAGATAATACAGTGGCTTGCGTATATAGAGATCACATTTATACTTGTATTTTTTTTTCTTTTAGAATGGCTACTACAGTTCTTGGAGTAGGCACCGGCGTCTTCATATTGGCTGTTATCTGGGTGGTGACTCTGCTGCTGTGCTTACTACTCTCAAGGGCAACCGGTACTGCAAGGTAAAACCCTGATTGCCCTAAGCAGGCCACAAGAGAGGGGGGTACAGGGAGGGTGTGCAAGTGCCGGGATGACAGTTCCTTTAATAATTATTAGTTAATCTCTTCCAGGTGTGCTTTTTATTATGAAAGGAACTTAGGTTTAGGACTAGTTTGCTTTTAAATATCCCTGCCTCCTTGGAATTCATTATACTCCGCTACTAGACACAAATGTCTTCCAATACTTAATGGCCTGATACTTGGCCCCAGCACCACAACAGCATCTTATTACATCCCACTGTTTACCCCGTTCTAGTTCTTGTTAATAGCCACAACAAGAGCTTCTTAAGCCTAACAGCAGTGTCCCTGGTCATACCATTTATTGTATATATGCATATTATTCACCATTCTTTGTCATGTGTTTGATGCTTAGTAATTACTTTCTTTCCTTTCAGGCTATCTGTCATTTTGGTGTTTTTCTTATCAGTGATTGTCACATTAATTTTGGTTTTCTTCCCACGATCAAGTCTGACACCAACTCCGCAAAAGGAAGTTCAGGTATTCATTTCTGCCCATGCTTTATATCAGCCTTTAAACCAACATATTTCAGGTGACGGCTGTTAAGGTTTTAGTTATTTCAAGCTCAATATTATGAGTGTTGTCTGTCTATATTAGAATGTGTCTGATATTAACAGTTGTTATAATAAATTCTGCTTGTTTCATCTGTGCAAATGAAATAGAGGGTGTAAGACAGCCCAGAGGTTGTGAATGCCAGTAAACAAGGCGATGTTGGCTTGGTAAAACAAGAATAGAGTACAGTATAGGTAATAGGTAAAACATATCAGAGAAAGATGCCCCTGTCCCATATACTTAACAATAATAATGAAGGCAGATATTAAGCTACAAATAAAGATTGCCATAATACAGAATGTGGTTAATTATTATATTACCTGAAAGTCCTTTAAAAGGACTCTTTCGATTTCTGGTTGTACTTATCCATATGGTTTTCTGGGCAATTGTACTGGATTTGGTTGCCAGCTCCTTCTCCAGTAAACCAGGATTTGTCTGACTCCTCTACTATGGCCTGCTCATCCTAAGTGACCCTACATAGTATAGCTCTCAGCTTCATTAAAGTGCACAAGCCCCTTCACCACGGCAAGGCAGCAATCTAGAACGGGGGCCATTTTGCAGATGTTTGTAAATATTTATCATTCCAGACCATGACCAGACAACATTGTACCTACAACTGTGTGTTTGCCCTTTTGGTACAAGTGAGCGCCTCTCCTTATTTTGTGTGGATATTTTCCCATCCCTCATTGTTACAGCCATAAGCACCATCACTTAGAACCAAAGGCATCATTTTCTTCTCATAGACTATTACTTAATCAAGCAAATGATAACTGTCCTTTTTTTGCTAGATGTATCCAGGCTCCTAACAGTATATATGGTAAAGGCAGATACTTCTCTCTAATTTCTGTGCTGCTCTGTTTAGTCTTTCTCAAATGTCAATGATCTCATGCTCTTACCAAACTTTTTTTCACAAGGACCACTTGAAAATAGTTTATTAGTTATTGAGGGTATTCACAGACGTCTTAGAAGATTACTAACTTTAATACAGTGAAATGTACTGTGCTGTACCATGAAACAACACATACAATTACAAACCATAAACTGTTATAGTTACACATCTCTACTACTTACTTATTCCTTCTTTTTATATTGTATATTTATTCTTAGTAGTACCTATTTGTAATGCTAGTAATGCAATGGAAGCTCATGCACCTCTGGTAGTCTGCGGACCACAGTCTGGGAACCTCTGCCTTAGTTTGTATATGGCATAGGTGTTGAGCATTGGTTCCAGCTACAGACCAGACTGGAGCAAGAATGCTAGTCAGCCAGTTTTGAGATATAGTGGAGCCAGACATTCAAAATGAGAAGCAGACAAATTGCTGGTCTAGAAGTTTGGAAGAACAAATGTATCATTGACATAAACATAGTATAGACAGTGTCATTTAAGAACTTACAAACTCATGGACAAATGCTAATAGGAATGATGTAGAACCCAATAATATGTACATATTAAGGAAGTTTAAAAAAATAAATACAAACTTATGAACTACTCTATGAAACAACCTGCAGTCTTTGCTATATTAATTCTTCCTGATATTTGTTGTTGTTCATTGGTGTCTAACTCTCTGTTACCCTATGGACTGCAGCACGGCAGGCACATCTCTCAGCCACTGCACCTCTGAGCTCCATAACGATCATTGCTTCAATGATCTCATCTATCCATCTCTGCCTCTGCCATCCCCTTCTTCATGTTACTTCAATCTTTTCCAGCATCAGTGTCTTTTTTAGGGAATCCTGTCTTCTCATGATACGGCCAAAATATTTGAGCATTAGCCTCACGATCATGCCTTCCAGTGAATAGTTTGGCTTGATTTCCTGAAATACTGATTTACTGGATCTTATTACAGTCCAAGTGATCGTAAGCTGTTTTCTCCAACACCACAATTCAAAAGCATCAATTGTACGGCACTCAGACGTCTTTATGGTCCAGCTCTCACATCCATATGCTACTACTACTATCACTGTTTAGTTTTCCAAATTTGTTGGCATAATGCAAGCAATACTTTCACAGAATCATATTGTAGGATTTTAAATAGTTCATCTGGGATTCCATCAACTCCTGCAGCCTTGCAGGGCCCATCTCACTTTACTCTCCGAGATGTCTGTCTCCAGCTCATTGGAAAAATTATTGAGGTTACTACTGCTGTTAAGATCCATCCTGTATAGATCTTATTCCTGCCACCTCTTCCTTATCTGTATTCCTGCTGCCTCTTCTTCATTTGATCTGCTTCTGTTAAGTACCTACCATTTTTGTCTTTATCACTCTTACTTTGGCATAAAAGGTTAACTCAAAAGCCCAAATTTTCTTGAAGTGATCTCTTGACTTTACCATTTTATTATCTTCTTCTATCTCTTTGCGTCGCTCCATTGTAGAATGTCTCCTTGTCTGTTCTTGCTGTCACCTGGTATTCTGCATTCAGTTGGACAAATATTTTCCTATCTCCAATACCTTTCACTTTCCTTCCTTCCTACATTCAAAGCATAATCGAATAGCCAGGTATATATTCTTATCAAGTACAAGTGAAAAATGATCATAACAGTGTGAATATCATTAGTTTTATAACAGAGACAAGAGACTTTACTTATCTACTATTCAAGCAGGATAAAAACATGGAAATTGAATATTAACAGAGAGTGTCTTTTAAGACAATTATGTAGAAGTCCAGAACTGCATAGAACGGCATACATAATAGTTACATAAAACTTACTTTTTGATTTTTTTAATTTTTTTCAAAATATTTTGTACATTATCAATTCTAACTTTTTAAATACAATTCTGTAATTATGGGACTTCATTCTTCCTTTAAAGCTATACGCATTCCTAAGTAAATTATCATTAGGCTGATATTTTTTTCCATATAATTACATTTACATATTGCGCATTTCAAACTCATCTGTAAATAATACATGTGAAATATGGATTATTATGAATAGATAATAAGAATTATCTGTGTGTTGATAGTGGGTATTGTTAACTTTGTCTTTCTTTCTAGTACAGTTATTGAATGTATTTGAAACAACATTAATTTGTTTAATGTGCACATTTGTAGTTAAATAATGTATGGCATATTCTCTTTGTCCAGAGTCTTACTCTATTTATGCATTGGACTTTAAAAAAAGTTATTTAAAATATGGAATATTAGGAAAGAAAAGGGCATTCTGACTTCACATACAAATCCCAAGAAGTTTATGAGACCTATTTTCGCGTACAGAATTACAGAACAAATCATATTTCCTCTTGCTAAGGATTTTGGGTAGTGACATGGAAATGAGGGTCAAAATGTATCACCTTTTTAAAACTGGGTTCAGTTTTCAGCAGCAAACAAGGTCCTTAAGAGCTTGAGAAACCTTAACTTAACATTTTGCAGGTCATATTCCATGCAGAATTAAAGGAAACCCAACCTCAAAAGTGAAACAAAAAAGTGTTTCAATATAGTTATTTCACAATGTAGTTAAATACTGATACTTATAAATATAGAATTATTTTATTACTATTATTACTTTTATTTTTAACACACCAACATATTCAGTAGTGCTGTACAGGGGTAAGTTAAAGTCAAAACCAATAACAATATTAATACAATGCAAAAGAATGGAGGGCCCTGGCTTTGAGCTTAAAATCAAACATACACAGCACTTTCGCTAAAGTACTTAGCAAGATTGAAAAACTTTGAAACTTACAAACTAAAGGATATGGGTGATGTATAGAAGGATGACAGATGCATATTAAGGCTGAAGGTGACAAGCTTCGTTAGACAAATTTGTTTTAGTGAGGCTTTGAAAATTTGAGGCAGGAGGATAGTGTAGTGGAGCGAGGCAAGGAGTTCCAAAGAATAGGGGCAGCACAAGAAAAGTCCTGAAGGCCGTAGTGAGAGGAGGTTATAAAAGAGGATGGCAGAAGAAGGTTGTTAGCTGAGTGAAGAGGGCGGTTGGGGGAGTATTTAGATACAAGAGCAGAAATATAACGGGGTGCACTATTGTTTAGGGCTTTATACGTTCGGGTAATGACTTCTATCATGGAGGCTTCCGGAAACCAGTGGAGAGACTGACAGAGAGGTACTACAGACACTGAGCGTTGAGTTGGGTAGATGAGTCTAGCTGATGCATTCATTATGTATTGGCATATTTTGGAGATGTTTTGTAGGTAAAAAGATAAGATTTTGTGAGTGATTGTATGTGAGGAATGAAAGAGAGGGCAGGATCCAGTAGAACCACCAAGACAACGGGTCTTGGAGGTGGGGATGACAAAGGCATTGTCAACATTGAGAGATATGTGTGGAGTGGAAACTGTGGTAGATGGTGGGAATATTTGGAGCTCAGTCTTTGAAATGTTGAGTTTGAGTTGACGGGAGGACATCCAGGAAGATTGCTAGAGAGGCAGTTGTCCACTTGTGCTAGGATATAAGCAGATAGATCTGGTGCTGAGATGTAGATTTTGAGTGTCATCAGCATATAGATGATAGTAAAATCCAAAAGGTTTTATTAGCATACCAAGGGAGGATGTATCGATGAAGAACAGGAGGGGGCCTAGGACTGAACAGTCAAAGGGAGAGGCAAAAAAGAGAGAAGTAGACACTAAATGTTCGACTTAGATATGATGTGAGCCATCAGAGAGCAGTGTGACATGTCAAGAGAGCAGATAATTTGGATAAGATGATTGTGGCTAACTGTGTTGAAGGCAGCAGAGAGTTTCAGAAGATTTAGGATAGAGAAATGACCCTTTGACTTGGCGGTGAATAAGTCATTAGTGACATGCTCACTAAATATATTTTTACAGTAAGTTTTACAAATTAAAAAAAAAACAACACATTGAAAAAACTTCAATGTGAGAATGCATTTTTATAACATTCAAATGTTCAAGGACTTGTTTATACCTATAGTTCTTATTTATACAGTGCCTTGCAAAAGTATTCACCTTCCTTGACTTTTTACCTATTTTTGTTACATTACAGCATTAAGTTCAATGTTTTGTTAATCTGAATGTTATGTGATGGATCAGAACAGACTAGTCAAAGTTGGTGAAGTAAAATGAGAAAAATATATACATAAAACTATTTTTTAGAAATAGAAAACAGAAAATTGGCATGTGCGTATGTATTCACCCCCTTTGTTATGAAGCTCAAAAAAGGTCTGGTGCAACCAATTACCTTCAGAAGTCCCATAATTAGTGAAATGATGTCCACCTGTGTGCAATCTAAGTGTCACATGAGGCTGCACCACCTAAGCAAGAGGCACTCCTAACCAAACACTGCCACGAAGACCAAAGGAATTCTCCAAACAAGTAAGGGACAATGTTGTTGAGAAGTACAAGTCAGGGTTAGGTTCAAATCTATCAAAACCAAATGGAAAGAACATGGCACAACAGCAAACCTGCCAAGAGACGGCTGCCCACCAAAACTCCCGGACAAAGCAAGGAGGGCATTAATCAGAGAGGCAGCTCAGAGACATAAGGTAACCCTGGAGGAGCTGTAGAGTTCCACAGAAGAGACTGGAGTATCTGTACATAGGACGACAATAAGCCGTACGCTCCATAGAGTTGGGCTTTATGGCAGAGTGGCCAGAAGAAAGCCATTACTTTCAGCAAAAAAACAAAATGGCACGTTTTGAGTTTGCAGAAAGGCATGTGGGAGACTCTCAAAATCTATGGAGGAAGGTGCTTTGGTCTGATGAGACTAAAAGTGAACTTTTCGCTATGTCTGGCGCAAACCCAACACATCACATCACCCAAAGAACACCACCCACCCCCACAGTGAAACATGGTGGTGGCAGCATCATGTTGTGTGGATGTTTTTCAGAAGCCGGGACTGGGAAACTGGTCCGAGTTGAGGGAAAGATGGATGGTGCTAAATACAGGGATATTCTTGAGCAAAACCAGTACCTCTCTGTGCGTGATTTGAGGCTAGGACGGAGGTTCCCCCTCCAGCAGGACTATGATCGCAAACACACTGCTAAAGCAACACTTGAGTGGTTTAAGGGAAAACATGTAAATGTGTTGGAATGGCCTGGTCAAAGCCCAGACCCCAATCCAATAGAAAATCTGTGGTCAGGCTTAAAGATTGCTGTTCACAAGCGCAAACCATACAACTTGAAGGAGCTGGAGCAGTTTTGCAAGGAGGAATGGGCAAACATCCCAGTTGTAAGATGTGGCAAGCTCATAGAGACTTATCCAAAGCGATTGGAGCTGTGATTGCAGCAAAAGGTGGCTCTACAAAGTATTGACTTTAGGGGGGTGAATATTTATCCACATTGGCCCTCATTCAATTGCAATTTTGCCAATTGAATAAGGCTCTAAATAAGCACATAACATATTTTTTTTAAAGATGTTTTTGGTTAGTAAACATCTATCCAAAAGCAAGGTCTTCACTAACTAAAAACTTCTTTAAAAAAAATATGCTATGTGCTTATTTGGAGCGCTATTCAATTGGCCAAATCGCAATTGAATGATGCCCATTGACTTTTTCTGTTATTTTGTCCTATTTGTTGTTTACTTCACAATAATAAAAAAAAACATCTTCAAAGTTGTGGGCATGTTCTGTAAATTTAAATGATGCAAATCCTCAAACAATCCATGTTAATTCCAGGTTGTGAGGCAACAAAACACAAAAAATGCCAAGGGGGGTGAATACTTTTGCAAGGCACTGTACCATACTTTGAACTTGTACTGTGTCTCTTTAAAAATACAATATACATGTTAAGCAGAAAAGGTTAATTTATGCAAAACAGAACATAGAAATTAGTATGTAGGAATACAAAAAAACACTTCAGTCTTTACTGTCCACGCACCTCACACAGTGACACTTTGAGGGATAGGAGAAGGATGAGAGGGCTATCCTACCATAATTGGGACCTCTGCTGTATCATGTTAAGCTTAGGTGGAACTTGCCCATTAAGGGTTCCTTGAAACATTATTTGGGAGATACTGTTTTAAATAATGCTGTACAAAAAATTATTCCTAAATTAGCGAATATAAAGAGGCCAACTAATTACCTTTGTTTGTCTCTTATTGAAACGTTAGCATGGAATTAATTGGAAACATTTTCATATTAGCACTGAAAATAGCTGGCTCAAAAAAAAATAACATTTCAATCTTATGGAACCTTTAGAAATATAACAATGGTAAAAAGTAGAATAAATATGCTGCATTTGTCAGGGTAGTTGAATCTGAGAACTAATTAAAGAATCTGCAGTACTCGACCCCCCCTGCAGCATAGCTCAATAGCCTATCAATAATACATGACTTGGGTTTTATGCTCTGAAGGCTTACTAATTGGCTAATTAAAAAGCGAAACGTGTTGTACGGGCAAACATGTAGTCCACTAGAGACTTGTTTTGTGCTGAAGCCAAGGTCAAATTTAATGCAGTCTCATAAAACTGACCTTTGTTGTAAGCCGCGTGTTAGCCTGTTCCCAAGAGTTTGCGATATTGAGTTCAGATTCCTGTCGTCTCTTTTCTGTGAATATTTCTGGCTATCACCTTCTCTGTTTTGACAGTTGTTTTATGTCTGGCTCCTTAAAGAATATTGTAGGTTTTATTTGGCTCATGTTCATTTTTTTTTAAGTAAAAAAATCCATGTAGTTGCTACTTCTTTCAACACTTTGTAATTGGTGTAGAATTTCCTTCTGGTATGACAGCTAATACTTCATAAACATTTGGGTGGCACAGGCACAGTGGTAACACAGCAAGCCTAGAAAAAAGCTACAGGGAAAAACCTGACAAGTATGCTATAATTTAGTTCATACTCTCTATGGTGATATTCATAAAAATGTGTAACAATCCTTTTAGCTACAAACTGATAATAAATTACACTTACTGTAAACCTGTAAATCAAGATGCAAAATAATCAGATTAACAAATACAACACTGAAAGGCATATTTTATACCGTTACTTTTCATTATCAACCATATTTATTTTATTTATATTTTACATAGGACCCCATTCAATTGGCCAAATCACAATTACTTGAACTCGAAAAGCAGCTTGTAAACGTTATAGATATTCCAATTGCGCCCACAATTACTACGGGCCAGCCAAAGACGTAACTCAGCCCTATCTCCTCCATTGATTTTTCAAGCCCGCAAAAGTTAGCAGTGCTAAAGAGGCAAAATCAGTTTTCAATTACAAAAGTTAAAGTAGTTAAATAAACTTTGATCCGCATCTCGAAAATCTTTCATGAAATATTATGAGTACTAGATAGGACTCGCAAGGGGGTTAGACTAAGGATTATGTCAGTATTTAGAATGTTAAAGCGGTACATCCAAAAATACTGACATAATCCTACCGCCCTTTCCCCCTTATCCTCTTCCCTTTCCTCCTGCTCCTCCCCCCTTACCCTCCTACTCACTTCCCCCCTCTCCAATCACCTCTCTTTCACCCTTCCCATCCTCCTTTTCCCCCTTATCCTCCTCCCTCCTTACCCCTTATCCTCCTCCCTCTTTATCATTACTCTCCTTCCCCCCTTATCCTCCTTTCCCCCCTTATCATCCTCCTCCTCCTCCCTTCCCCCTTATCATTCTCATCCTGCGTCCCCCATAACCTCCTCCTCATTTTCCCCCTCTCCAATCACCTCCCTTTCCCTCCTCCTTATCCTCACTCCTTCCCCTTATCCTCCTTCCCCCTTATCCTCCTCCCTCCTTATCACCATCATTATCATCATCCTCCTCCTTCCCCCCTTATCATAATCCTCCCTCCTTCCCACTTTATCCTCATCCCTCCTTCCCCCCTTATCATCCTCCTCCTCATCCCCCTTATTTCTCTCCATCCCTATCCCCCTCTTCTCATCGTCCTCCTCCCCCTTCCCCTTATCATCCTCCTACTCCTCCCTTCCCACCTCTCCAATCCCTATCACTCTTTCTCCTTACTTCCTACTGTGATCCGAAGAGCTGCCATTGATAATCTCTCCCCTGCAGCATGTCTTCCGCTGAGTCTGGGACCGGCATATTCTATTGACGTAAAGCGCATGTGACGTCACGTCATTAGCATATGCCGGTCACGGACACAGTGGAAGACATGCTGCAGCGGAGAAATGAGCATGGGCAGCTCATCAGATCACAGTAAGAGATAAAAAGAGAGGGGGATAGGGATTGGAGAGGGGGGAAGGAGGAGGAGGATGATAAGGGGGGGGAAGGAGGATGATAATGGGGGAAGGGGGATGAGGAGGAATGGTATGCTGAGGGAGCCCCGGGAAATTAGACAGCACTGGGCCCCCTCCAGATCTGCCGTGCACTCATTGTGGCTTGGGGTTACTGATTTTAGGAATTAAACATTTCCACCCGAGCCACGTTTGGGATTACCGCTAAGGAGGTTAAACACACAATACTGTACTTTAAAATACTGTGAAATCGTGGAGGCGGAGAATTAATTGCACAACAGTCTCAAGCTCGCAAATCTGCAATAGGAAATAATTATTTATAACTTTTTTTTTCCTTGTTATATTGATCCTGGGAATCAAGGATTTAAAACATATTATGAAAGCCGCCTGGACTAAAACAGTTGCTTTAATTATTTTTATTGATTTCTACATTGCTGGATTGAGAGTCCGATCACAGATTTTACTTCTAAACACTAATTAATTGTGGTATATACTCCATGTGTTACTGATGTCATGATGATGGTCTCATTTACCATTGGCTGTGTCTAAGAAGTATTGCCAATGTTTAAGAAGTATATTACGGGCTTGCTTAAATATTGTCAGATCATATGATTGTGCCCCCTGAAATCCTACTTACGAGTGCATGGTTTAAGTGTGGAGGCTGTGAGAGGGCAGTTGCAAGTTAGAGACAATTGAAGGAGTTTAAATGTTTAGAAAAAATGTAACCCGCAGCCACAATTTTCGGTTACAGGCAGTTGCGGGCTTGAAATTTAATGGGGCCCATAGTTCTGAAAATGATATCATTGTTTTGGAGTATAAAGCACATTTAACGACAAACATAATAGACAGCTAATAACGTAAGGTTTGGATATTTGGCTTAAGTGGTTTAACGGACCAGAAGCAACATCAGGGTCATGGGCACAATAGGTGAAGTCAAGAGCTCAGGATCAGGAGAATTAGAGTGAAAAGATTAAAATGTTATCGAAGTTGGAAGAAATTAATGGGGTCTTCAAGGAGATGCAGAATGAGTGCAAGTTAGGAGATTGTCTAATGATAAGTGTGTGTTGAAACCACTGAATGAGACAGATAAACAAGAGGAACTATGCACTAGGTGGGAATGAGAGTATATAAATAGATTTGTATGGTAGAGACCATGGTAGTACAAAGAGGGAGATGAGTAAGGTAAGGTATGGAGGAGCAAGGTCATGTAGGGATTCTGGGCGGTTGAAAAGGCACCTAAATTAGACAGTAAGCAATTGGAGCTGTGCTAAGTGGTTGGAGCTTGAATATTAAATGTGCAGACGCATTTTGGACTTGGTGGAGTGGGATAAATACAGGGACTGAAAGACAAATGAGGAGTGAGTTGCTGTAGTCTAGGTAAGTGATGATGAAAGATTTTTTTTCTTTCTCCATTTGTGTGTATCTTAATCCTTCTCTCTACTCCTGACTCTAAATCTCTCTGTTGGTCATGCTCACTCTCTTCTTCTACCACCCTTCCTTCTCTACCCCCTCCATTTGTTCCTTATGTTATTATTATTGTACTAGCAACTTGCCCGCAATGCTGTTTGCCACACAATGGGAGCCTCTCCCCCTCTACTTTACTGGCCGTCTACTTGACAGGATACGCTCATTGCGAGCCTTCCCCCCTCCCCTACTTGACGGGATACGCTCATTGCAAGCCCCTCCCCCCTCTACTTTAAGATGTTGTTCCCTCTGTCAACTTCCTCCCTTGTCTCATTTCCCCCTACTCTCCCTCCCTTGTGTTTTCTCTCCCTTCCCTGTGTCTTCCCCCTCTCCCTCCCCTGTGTCTCTTTTCCCTGTGTCTCTTCCCCCCCGTGTCTCTCCCCCCCCCCTCACTCCCCTGTGTCTCTTTTCCCTGTGTCTCTTCCCCCCCTCCCTCGTGTCTCTTCACCCCCATTTACCTCCCCTGTGTCTTTCCACCTCCCCTGTATCTCTTTCCCCCTCCTCTCCCTCCCCTGTGTGTCTCCACTCCTCCCCTATGTCTCTCCCCCTTCCTCTCCCTCCCCTGCGTCTCTCCCCCTTCCTCTCCCTCCCCTGCGTCTCTCCCCCCTCCTCTCCCTCCCCTGTGTCTCTCCCTCCCTTGCGTCTCTCCCCCCTCCTCTCCCTCCCCTGTGTCTCACCCTCTCCTCCTCTCAGTCCCCTGTTTCCTACCCCCCTCCTCTCACTCCCCTGTGTCTCCCCACTCCTTACACGTGTGTCTCTTCCTCACGTCTATTTTCCTCTTCTGGGCACGCACAAGCGGGAACTCGTGTGAGCGCCTTGCCGCAAAGCGCATGCTCACCCCACCGGCAATCATAGTTGTCAAACTGCGATTTTTCGCAAACGTGACGACGAATCGCAGTTTGATAACTATTATATGTGATTAGATATTTCATGTTTCTCCACTCATACAGCATACATAAGTGTTACTGTCTACTTCTTACTACATCCTTTTTCAGCTATCTTTCACTTAATTCTTAAATGTTATTCTGATGACTAATGTATCTCCAGTCCAAGGGCTTTATAAAAATAGCCCTCATAGTTCCCTCGGTCCTCGCAAAAGATAGTTTTTTGCTGTTTGCGAGGACCGATTCTCCAATACGTTCCTCGCAGTCTGCTTTGCGAGATGACACCGAAAAATGGCTGAGAACAGGCTGCGAGAGAGCTACGTAGTAACACGCAGCTATAAATCTATGAGGTGAATCTCGCACCTCAGAAGAATCCCTACGGGCACAAAAAAGTGCCAGCAAGGGCTCTTAAAGCCTCTACGTGCTGCCTCGGAGCAGCCCGATACCGCCGTGTGATGCTCCCCCTGCTCCCAAAACACATCCCCATGCTGCAGGGGTCCCTATAAAAATTAACCACCTCTATGATGGGAGTCCACATCGGCACCCCCAAAGTCTCCCCAATATTAACCCCTTGCTGCAGGGGTCCATAGGGACCCCAGCAGCTCCCCCACACACACACACATTAACCCCTTGCAGCGGGGTGTCCCCGATCGGCATCGATCAGGCCCCGCTGCATTTAAATATTTCGAATTACCTGCTGCGGTTTCTTAAGGGGCCGGTGGCACACTATTAACCTATCCCCGGCCGCGGCACCTAAAATTAACCCCCCTCTTCGGGACCCCCAATGTGTCCCCACATTAACCCCTTGCTGTAGGGGTCCATACGGACCCCCGAAGCCACCCCACATTAACCCATTGCAGCGGGGGTTCCTGATCTGCACCGATCGCGACACTGCTGCATTTCCAATTTCACATTTCCCGCCTTGATGGTCCTTAAAGGAGCCACGCTTAAAAATATTAACCCCTGCCCGGGGGGGGGTACTATAATTACGCCCCAGGCAACTAAAATGAACCCCTCTCACTCATGGGGCGCTAAACAGACCCCCGTAAGCCTTAATTAACCCTGTCCAGGGCCCTCATGACACTAAGTACAAGCATTACACTACACTATTCCTCCCAATTAACCAACCACTAAATCTAAACTAGCTTTCTCTCCCCCAACCTATTAACCCCTACCTACCTAACACTACCTACCTAACCCCCTATTAAACCCCCCAGCTTACTAATTAGATACAATTTAAAAAAAACTAAGGTACACAAAATAAAAAACTAAGGTACACAAAATAAAAATGTACATTGCAAACCCCCCCCAACTACAAAAAAAACAAAACGTCACAAATCCCCCCCACCACCACCAACACTACATAAATTTTAAAAAGACTGTACACTCAAACCTGCAAAGGAAAAGACATATACAAATACACATAACATTACAGTCATAAATACATCATAAATATACACCGAACTTCAATACATTTCCCCCTATCTATACCTAACCCCCAATCTAAATATCACCCCCTATCTATACCTAAACCCCCCCCCCCCCCCCCAAAAAAAACAACTAACGGAGCTCCCCAGCACTAATGAGGCATCCAGAGCCTCTTCTGGTAGGAAATTGGCAATGGCGCCTTCCAAATGGCTGAAATGTGATTGACAGTCTTTTCAGCTAATCAGAAGGCGCCAAGGTGTGAGCCAATCAGGATGGGATACACCCCTATATACCATTCTGACTGGCTGAAGGAACTGTCAATCTTTTTTAAGGCACTATTGCTTTCAGCCAAACACAATGGGATACACCCATCTGCGCCTTCTGATTGACTGCAGTCTGATTGACAGTGACAACAGCCAATCAGAAGGCTCAGATGCCTTCAGCCAACCACTCCATGGGGATGTATCCCATTGTGCATTTCTTTTTTTTACATATTTTTTTTTTCTGCAGAGCATTTCTATTGAACCTCCAGGAGGTGGCAGTGTGAAACAGTTCAGCATGCTGGGAATGTGTATCAGGGAAGGGGCGAGAGTAAAGTATAGGGGGTGGGTTCTGTGAGGTGGGTGCTGACAGGGGTTTGGTGCTATGTGTGGATGGATACCAAGAGTGGATGGCTTTTCTGAGTGAGTTAGTACCAGGAGTGGGGCCCAGCACAAAATGGTACGGTAGCACAAAACATTTTTTGCACCAGGGCCCTCCATTATTTTGCTCCACCACTGGGTAAAGGGTAATGTGAACCTCAATAAAACTGTGAGCTATATCATGTAGGGTCACCCAAGATGGGCCGGTCATAGCAAAAAGGTCAGACAAATCGCAATCCACTGGGGAAGGAAGTGACAACCACTCCAGTAACTTTGCCCAAAAAAACAGAGACATAACGATGGCGCGCCGCAGTCCATAGAGTCCTGGAGAGTCGGATATGACTTAACAACTAAACAAACAGCACTGAGAGCCTCTAATAAACACACACTCTTTTTGGGTTCTCCATTTTCAGAGCATTGCCTAATCAATAAAGCACAGCACAGCTTTGGCAGGAAATGTATTTCTTATTAATGCCAAAGAATCATTGGCGAAAGGAATACGTTTCACATTCTCTGATTTATATAATTTCAGAATTTTTTCTTTCAATTTCTATTTCATTACCGTATTGGTCCGAATATAAGCCGCACCTGCATATTAGCCGCACCTGTAAAATTCAAGGGGAAAAAATAGAAAAAAGATAGTACTCGAATATAAGCCACACCCTTAACATTGGAGAGAAAAAGACTCTCTCCAAGTGATCAGCCATTGCAAGAAACATGCTTTCTAATTAGTACTATAACTTCTTTTGCAGGTTACAGGCCTTACAGGATGTAAGAATCACTAAAACCGGAAATCGCTATTCAGTTGCTACAATAACCCAGTCGCGCAAATCGGCAGTAATTTTAGATTTGCGAATATAAACCACACACGTAACTCACATGCTCACAAATCGTCACAGGAGCAAAAGTACACGTGAGGAGAGGCTCGCAATGAGCGCCGAAGGTGCTCATCGCGAGGCTTGCAATAAACGCTGAAGGTCCTCAGAGTAGAAAAAGCATGACATTGTGTGGCAAACAGCATTGCCATGGCTTCACATTTTATTGCCCACTCATTTTTGACGGGCAAGTTGCTAGTATACTTATAAAGTGGAAAAATGAATTGATTGATTGATTGTTAAAGCTACTTCGGATACGCAGGGTTAGAGATTCCAGGTAGAACAGAGAAGATCTTACCTTTAACTGATCCGTTACCCACTAAGTTTCATTGACTGGTCGACAAGCTGTAAAATTGTATAGATACATTAATAAACAATGTAATATTCACAAATAATGAAAAGTACAAAACCGCAGTTTGTATACCATGAGGTTTTTTTCTTTCTTTTAAAGAATAATATCATTTGAATAGCACTAATATTTTGTGTGTCCTTTTATCTAAATAAATAACTTTTTTTGTCCCCAAATAACTAGATTGTGGATACCTTCTTCATTGGACGATATGTTCTTGTTTCCATTATGAGTGTGATTTTCCTTGGAAGCCTCTTTTTGGTTCTTGTCTACCAAATCTTGGAGCCCATCTACGCCAAACCTCTCCGGAACCGCTAGTTATGGATTTGGACATCTTTTGGTTCCACTGAATCGACTTGAATACATTAATGTAAAAGTGGAAATCATAGGCTCTCCAAACAATATTTTTATGTACTTAAAAGCAACAGAAATCAACCAAAGAATATTTTAATTAACCATGTATACGTTCACTTATAAGAAGATTTGACTTAATAGTAATGTGCACAGTAACATTCCTCATGCAAGTTTTTCTCTTTTATATAGCTTGTGCAGATTGTTTATTAGCTTGGTTACAATTTACCTATTTTATTTAATGTTTATAGATTTGTTATAAAGACAAATAAACTTATTTTGTAAAATATGTTGTTGCATTTACTTTTCTATGACTTTTAATTCCAGAATTTAATCGTATTTTAAGATTAACTGAAAGCAATTAAAAGGCCATTCATTGTACTAGCCATTTTTTTTCTAAAGTAAATCAGTCTTGAGATATTCTTAGCTGTTTGTGCAAGATGAGAATGCTTATGTGCTACTTTGATGCTTTAATATGTGACAGTATGCTTATTTGTTTACGTGGTGGCAAAGCAATATACCCCACTGTTCTCATGCATTTAGACACCCCATACACCTTTCTCAATCACACGAAGCAACAGATTAGTATATGAAACTGCAGAGTAGCACAGTGGAGCTCCAAAACTATACTGGATATGTCAGGAATTATTTACTGTAGAGATAAACCGCTAGTATAATGTACAACCAGTTTGTAATGGTCTTTTTTAGAAGAAACCCAAAGTTCCAACTCAATTAGTTTGTGATTATATCTATATATAGTGTTTCATTATTATGATTTTTATTTTTGCCCTCTTTTAATTACAGATTATTTTAACTTTTTTTGTAATGTTTAGGCATGCTCTTTTGAATTAATTGTAAGTTAACACTCAGTGCTGTGAAATAAATACATACTGTCTTTATTTAGGACACAGCCACTATGGGAAGTGACATATATAAGTGATTCTGCGGCCTTAAGTGTTCTCAAATGAGTTGTTAAGTGCTGAGTATTCAAACCAGAAAAGGGCAACAATGCGTGTTAATCATGTCCCCAAGGATGGTTTATTGCAGGCCTCTGAATATTTAATGGCACTTTAAAGTAACTTTTCCATGAATAACCATCTCATTGACTGTTTCTTGTCACTAAATCAATGAAAGGCTACTTGCAACACCAACGGAGACAGATCAATTCCTAGCCTGTGAAATATGAAGTTGGGATATTTTTAGGGGTCTCTCTACAAAAAAATATATAAGAAAAACCCTGGATAATTTTATTTATGTATGTATGTATTTAACATGGCATGTTTTGGCACTTAAAGGGATATGAAGAGTCAAATTCCCTGTCACAAATACTATTGACTAAGTGACTGTAAACAATTCTGGTGTGGTACAAAGACCAGAATTTATCACTATAGGTTTCCAGTTCATCTCCAAAATGTGCCCACTACCCCAGAGATACTGGAAAATTGCAAGAAAATTAAGACTATAAATATGGGACATCTAAGCACATTCTGATGTGGATTCCTAATGCCCTCCAAAAATAACCGGTCCATTGGACTCAACTAATTTTATAACCTCTTCTACAAACCACACCAAGAAACCATTTAGAATATGTCCACAACATGGCAAATACCCGTATAAACTCAAGTATAAGCCGAGGCACCTATTTTACCACAAAATACTGGGTAAAATGAGTGACTCGAGTATAAGCCGAGGATGGGAAATGTGCTGCCCTCTGTGTCCCTCTAGTGCCCTCTGTGTCCCCCCTCTCTCTCCCATGTCTCTTCTCCCCTCTCCCTTCCCTGTGTCTCTTCCCCCCTCCCTTATCACACTCCTCAACCCCCCTCCTCATTCTCAACCTCCCTCCTCAACCCCACTCCTCAACCTCCCTCCTCAACCCCCCCTCAACCTCAAGCCCCCTCCTCATCCTCAACCCCCTCATCCTCAACCCCCTCCTCAACCTCAACCCCCCTCCTCATCCTCAACCCCCTCCTTAATCCCCCTCCTCAACTTCCCTCCTCACCCCCCTCCTCAACCTCCCTCCTCACCCCCCTCCTCAACCTTCTCTCCTCAACCCCCCTCCTCAACTTCCCTCCTCGACCCCTCATCCTCCCTCCTCAACCCCCTCATCCTCAACCCCCCATCCCCAACCTCAACCCCCCTCCTCATCCTCAACCCCCCTCCTCAACCTACCTCCTCAACCACCCCAACCTCAACCCCCTCCTCACCCCCCTCCTCAACCCCCCTCCTTAACCTCCCTCCTCAAACCCGCCCCATCCTCATCCTCCCTCCTCAACCCCACCATCCTCAACCTCAACCCCCCTCCTCATTCTAAACCCCCCTCCTCTTTCTAAACCCCCCTAAATACCTCCCCCTCTGCCTTTCCCCTCACCTGCTTCTGCTCTGGCCTCCGCTCCTTCTTGACCCGGCGCGCATGTGACGTCACATGCGCGCCACGTCATTAGCATATACCAGGTGCCGGCACCCGGTATATGCTAATGACGTGGCGCGCCTGTGACGTCACATGCGCGCCGGGTCAAGAAGGAGCGGCGGCCGGAGCAGAAGCAGGTAAGTGAGGGTAAAGGGAGAGGGGGAGGTATTTAGGGGAGGTTGAGGATGAGGAGGGGGGAGGGAAAGAGACACGGGGGGGTTAGAGAGACACAGGGGGGTAGAGAGACACGGGGGCAAGTTAGAGAGACACGGGGGGGGTTAGATAGACGGGGGGAGAGTAACTCGAGTATAAGCCGAGGGGGCCCTTTTTAGCCTTAAAAAAAGGGCTAAAAAAATTGGATTATGCTCGAGTATATACGGTAGATGGTCTTACACTTGTCAGCATTAATGGGGTTTTTTTTATTATTTTGAATACAATGCACAATACAACGTATAAAAGACAATAAATCATACAAACATTGGTAAAAAAAAATGACATCTACATACAATCCTCATACATATCCATCATACTACTAGAATAATACTAGTATGTACGCTTATCTCTATTTGTTATTAATATAATCATCCCAAATTTTCCATTTTAACATACTATTTTTTGAAGCCATATTTCCATAATTAATCAGAATTTCTAAGTCTCTGTTTCTAGACATAATATATTGGAACTTTACCCTGTTTACAATATTTAACCAATACCCATGTTGCTACAAGCAAACAATTTGAGATTATCATTCTTTTCGGCAAATAAATGTTTTCCTCAAACATGTCGAACGGAACTATCTTAGGATCAAACTTTATAATTACTTCAACCAATCTGATTATTTGTGAAATACATTGTTCCCAGAAAACCTTAAAATATTTACATTCCCAGTCAGCATTAATATTTTTTACTTTTAAAAAAATACTACATTCATTTTTAACATCATTTTTGGAAGTGGATTTTCCCTTGCAAGTGAAGGCTGATAAATTGCAGAGTGCACTGATTGCGCCCAGGTGAGAGGGGTGTGGCTTAACTGTGTTAAACTAGTATAAAGCTTTGTTAAACTTTTGGGGGCAGTTTGCAAGGGGATTTTCCTTTTGCAAGTAAAGGCTGATAAATTGCAGAGTGCACTAATTGTGCCCTGGTGAGAAGGCAGAAGTTAGAATGGTGAACTTTTCTAGTATCAAGTGCAATTCTAGGAGTTCAAAGAAAAGGGAGGGCAGATTTATAGTGCAAAGGAGGAAGAATAAATAAATAAAGATATATGTATATATATATTTTTTTTTTTTTTTACAAAACTTTATACAAATATATTATTTTATATTATTTGGAACAGATGATCCAGGGTCAATACCTCTGTGAGAGGTGTGAGCATGTTGCCTCTCTGGAAGCTCAAATTGGAGAACTGGAGAAGAGAATTGCAGCACTTCGTTATATTGCTCCACTGGAAAGGGGATTGATGCTCACAGAGCACAGTTTAGCTGGGCCTAGCATGGAGGGTGGAGCTGGCTGGCTGATATCCAGGGAGATAGCTGGATTACAGTTAGAAGGGGAATCAGGGGGAACACGAGGAGACAGGCCAGTTCTGAGTTGGCAAACAGCAACAGATTTGCCAGATTGAGTGAAACTGTTGGGATGTCCATTCAGGAATGGCAATGCCAGATAGAGCTGTTCTGGGAGAACAGTTCTACTGGAGGAGTGGGAGGGCAGAATAGGCAGAGCAACAGACAGGCTTTGGTGGTAGGGGACTCTATTATTAGGAGGGTAGACAGGGTGATTTGTCACCCAGATCCCAGCAATCGAACAGTTTGCTGTCTCCCGGGTGCTCGGGTTCGTCATGTTGTGGATCGGGTAGACAAATTATTGGGAGGGGCTGGAAATGAACCGGTGGTCTTGGTACATAGTGGTACCAATGACAAAGTTAGTGGAAGATGGAGTGTCCTAAAGAATGATTTTAGAGAACTAGGTAATAGGTTGAAAGCAAGGACTCCAATGTAGTATTTTCTGAGATACTACCAGTGCCACGTGCTAGCCCAGGGAGGCAGAATGAGTTTAGGGAGGTTAATGTGTGGATAAAGATGTGGTGCACTAAGGAGGGGTTTCGGTTTTTAGAGCCCTGGGCTGACTTCTCACTTTGGTACAATCTCTGCAGCAGGGATGGATTGCACCTTAATGATGATTGAGCTTTTGTGCTAGGGGATAGGATGGTAGAAAGGCTGGAGGAGTTTTTAAACTAGTAGGTGGGGGGAGGGACTAGATATAAGTAATGGGATAGAAAGTGTAGAGGGTATAAGGGATGAGTTAACTCATAGGGGAGGAGATGGGGGAGGGGTAGTATAGTCAATAGGGAGGTAGTACTAAGTAATTCAAGTACAGTGGCAGGCACTTCAGAACTACAGACTCATAACATAAGGTGTATGCTTGCTAATGCCAGAAGCTTGCCAGAAAAACGGGAGCGTTAGAATTATTATCAATTAATGAAAAATAGGATTTAATAGGCATTACCGAAATGTGGTGGGATGAATCTCATGACTGGACTGTTAATCTGGATGGTTATAACCTATTTTGGAAAGATAGAGGCAATGGTAAAAGAGGAGGAGGAATTTGTATGTTAAGCCTGAATTTAAGCCTATAGTCAGAGAAGATATTTATGGTGGACCTAGTGATAAAGTTGAATGTTTGTGGGTAGAGTTAAATAGCGGAGCAGCAAATTCTAAAATAATATTAGTAGGAGTATGCTATAAAAAAATAGGGCACCCTTTGGGAAACACTGATCACAACACAGTCTCATTTGAGATTGAATTAAAAAAACAAAATTTTACGGGTCGAACAAAAACTCTGAATTTTAACGAACAGATTTTAACGGTCTAAGGGCAGCAATACAAAGTATAGACTGGGACAGAGAACTGACAAAGTCTAAAAACACTGAACATAAATGGACAACATTTAAATCCTTACTAAATATACATACACATCGGCATATACCATGTGGGAATAAAAGTAAAAGGAGTAAATCCCATCCAATGTGGCTTAGCAAAGATTTAAAGATCAATATACAGAGTAAAAAACAGGCATTTAAATTATACAAACAAGAGGGGACAGAGACTGCTTTACGGGAATACAAGGAAATCAACAAGGCTTGCAAAAGCGCTATTAGACTGGCTAAAATAGAAAATGAAAAATGAATTGCAAAAGAGAGTAAGACTAACCCTAAAATGTTATATTAATGGAAAGAAGGCGAGGAAGAAAGCTATAGGAACATTATAATGTGACACAGGTAATTTGAAAACTAATGACCAGGATACGGCAGATTAGCTAAATAGGTTCTTTTCTTCAGTATACACAAGGGAGGTACCAGTGGTTGGGACACTGGAACATAATGAGGCTACACTACCTTTGCCGAATAATTGGTTAACACAGGAAGTAATCCAAAAGAGGTTGGAAAAAATAAATGTTAATAAAGCCCCGGGTCCTGATGAAATACATCCAAGGGTACTGAGGGAACTGGGTTCTGTAATAGTCAAACCATTATATTTAATTTTTCAAGATTCACTCAACACAGGATCTCTACCAGGTGACTGGAGAAAAGCAGATGTGATACCTATATTTAAAAAGCGAGCAAGAGCAAATCCGAGGAATTATAGACCAGTGAGCCTCACTTCTGTAGAGGGGAAGCTTTTAGAAGGGTTAATACGGGATAATACAAGAATATGTCTATTTGAACAGGATTATAAGTAGGAGTCAACATGGATTTATGAGGGATTGGTCATGTCAAACAAATCTAATTAGTTTCTATGAGGAGGGTAATAGGAACTTGGATCAAGGCAACTCAGTGTATGTAGTCTATTTGGATTTTGCAATGGCTTTTGATACAGTGCCACATGGGAGACTATTGTGCAAACTAAGAGATACAGGAATTGCAGTAAATATCTGCTCATGTTTTGAGAGCTGGCTAAAAGACAGGAAGCAAAGGGTTGTTGTAAATGGAACATACTCCGATTGGACTAATGTTGTAAGTGGGGTTCCTCAGTATTAGGTCCTCTTTTTTTTAACATATTTATTAATGACTGAGAGGTGGGACTGCAAAGTAGTGTCTCCATTTTCGCTGACGACACAAAGTTGTGCACGGTAATTAAATCAGATAATGATGTGCTTTCCCTCCAAAGGGATTTACATAAAATTGAAGAATGGGCATCTAAATGGCTGATGAGATTTTATACGATTAAATGTAAAGTTATGCATGTGGCAAGGAAAAATAGCCATGCAATTTATCATCTTATTGGAGCAAATCTAGGTGTATCAGATATTGAAAGGGATTTGGGAGTGCTTGTGGACAACCACCTAGGTAACAGTGCTGAAAGCCAAGCAGCAGCTGCAAAGGCAAATACAATATTATCATGTATTAAGAAGGGTATGGAAGCCAGTGAAGCAAATATAATTCTGCCACTATACAAATCTCTAGTACACCGTCATTTGGAATATGGAGTATAATTTTGGGTACCACTTCATAAAAAGGACATTTTAGAGCTGGAAAATGTACAGAGAAGGGCAACAAAACTAATAAGGGGAATGGTGGGGCTAAGTTATGAAGAAAGACTAACCAAATTAAACGTATTTTCTCTAGAAAAAAGGCGTCTAAGAGTAGATATGATTACCTTATATAAATACATCCAGGGTCAGTATAAAGATTTGTCAAGGGAGCTTTTTGTGCCAAGAGGTTTTCAACTGACAAGAGGACATCCCTTGAGCTTAGAAGCAAAAAGATTCCACCTTAAAGAAAGACAAGGGTTCTTCACAGTAAGGGTGGTTAATCTGTGAAATTCTCTATCAGAGGAGGTGGTGACAACGGATTCGATAGATAACTTTAAAAGGGGACTAGATTTATTTCTAATTAAAAAGGGAATTCAGGGTTATCCTGGATAATTAGAGAGAGAGTATTGATTCAGGGAGAAATCCGATCGACAGTATCTGGGGTCAGGAAGGAATTATTTGATTTATTTCCTTCGAGACAATTGGCTAAGTCTCACCTGGATTTTTTTTTCTGTTTGCCTTCCTCTGGATTCATTAATAATTAAAAATAAAATAAAAATTAAATTATTAAATTATTGATTAATAATTAACAACTAATTAATTAATATTGAATCCGCATATTGCAGATCAGAGGAGATCTTAAAATGTTAAACTTGATGGACTGAAAGTCTTTTTTCAACCTTTATTACTATGAAACTATGTAACTGTATAACCAAGATCCAAAGTTGGCAGGGTTTTTTTTAGGTGAGGTTACTTACAACCTCACAATGGAAAACACTTTTTGGAACCAGGATTTGCATACCATGAGGTGTCTCAATGCTTTTCCATAGCCAGTAAGACTATGGAAATGCTTTAACGCAAGGTAGTTTAACTTAAACCTTTAATGGAACCCTGGTAGCTTCTGTAAGGGGCATAGTGACTGTGATTATTCCCAAATGCAGCTATTTATTAGACTAGAGTCCTTTTAATAGACTCATGGGTAATGTTTTAATGGGATATTCAAAGGCATGTTAATTAGCATTAGTTAAAGGGTATAATGTAATTTTGAAAAACCTTTAAGTTTTAGGGAAGCATACAAGTTGTCCTTGGTCAACAAGATAGATGATAGTATAGTAAACTAGTGAAAGCGATACTTAAAGAGATCTGTTTATGTAAAGGGCCACTGAAGTCACTTCATCATTAGATGGAGGGTTAAAAAGCATGTAGAAAAAATATGTTTCCTTTTTAAAATTAATGCCAAATTTGTAGAGTTATAATCAGTAGCAGTCTGGATATTTCAACGTGTTGCTTCTGTATGAGTAATGCACGTTATACTGCTGGTTGTAATGAATACTAATTAAAACCAAGTTCAGAGCCTTGTGAATCAGACAGTGCTGTGTCTTATGTAACTACTTGATAATGTTGTAGTTGCTAGATTCTAACTGTACCAATACTACAGCAAGTTAAGCTACATAGTATGGAGCTGGAGCCCTGGTTAATATCATTATACAGACTTGTTCTGTTGTTGACTGAAAATTAGAAATATGTTATTGAGGTTATAAAAAAAGCAAATGTTAGTATGAGATAACTGTGTTTTGTGGTGCTTTTAAAATAGTTATTTGAATTATTTATATATATATATATATATATATATATATATATATATATATATATATATATATATATACACCTCACATTTTTGTACATATTTTATTATATCTTATCATGTGACAACACTGAAGAAATGACACTCTGCTATGATGTAAATTAGTAACTGTACAGCCTGTATAACTGTGTAAATTTGCTGTACCCTAAAAAAAACTCAACACACAGCCATGTCTAAACCGTTGGCAACAAAAGTGAGTACAGCCCTATGTGGAAATGTCCAAATTGGGCCCAAAGTGTCAATATTTTGTGTGGCCACCATTATTTTCCAGCACTGCCTTAACCCTCATGGGCATGGAGTTCACCAGAGCTTCACAGGTTGCCACTGGAGTAATTTTCCACTCCTCCATGATGACATCACGGAGCTGGTGGATGTTAGAGACCTTGCACTCCCCCACCTTCCATTTGAGGATGCCCCACGAATGCTGAATAGGGTTTAGGTCTGGAGACATGCTTGGCCAGTCCATCAACTTTACCTTCAGCTTCTTTAGCAAGGCAGTGGTCGTCTTGGAGGTGTGCTTGGGGTCGTTATCATTTTGGAATACTGCCCTGCGGCCCAGTCTCCGAAGGGAGGGGATCATGCTCTGCTTCAGTATGTCACAGTACATGTTGGCATTCATGGTTCCCTCAACGAACTTTAGCTCCCCAGTGCCAGCAGCACTCATTCAGGCCCAGACCATGACACTCCCACCACCATGCTTGACTGTTGGCTAGACACATTTGTCTTTGTACTCCTCAACTGCTTGCCGCGACACACGCTTGACACCATCTGAACCAAATAAGTTTATCTTGGTCTCATCGGACCACGATAAACTTATTTCAGTAATCCATGTCCTTAGTCTGCTTGTCTTCAGCAAACTGTTTGTGGGCTTTCTTGTGCATCATCTTTAGAAGAGGCTTCCTTCTGTAGACCAATTTGATGCTGTGTGCGGCGTATGGTCTGAACACTGACAGGCTGACCCCCCCACCCCTTAAACCTCTTCAGAAATGCTCATTTTCTATTTCCCAACATGTACTGTGACATACTGAAGCAGAGCATGATTTCCTCCCTTCGGACACTGGGCCGCAGGGCAGTATTCCAACATGATAACAACCCCAAACACACCTCCAAGATGACCACTGCCTTGCTAAAGAAGTTGGAGGTAAAGGTGATGGACTGACCAAACATGTCTCCAGACCTAAACCCTATTGAGCATCTGTGGGCCATCCTCAAATGGAAGGCGGGGGAGTGCAAAGTCTCTAACATCCACCAGCTCTGTGATGTCATCATGGAGAAGTGGAAGAGGGCTCCAGTGGCAACCTGTGAAGCTCTGGTGAACTCCATGCCCATGAGGGTTAAGGCAGTGCTGGAAAATAATGGTGGCCACAGAAAATATTGACACTTTGGGCCCAATTACTCACTTTTGTTGCCAACGGTTTAGACATTATTGGCTGTGTGTTGAGTTATTTTGAGGGGACAGCAAACTTACACTGTTATACAGGCTGTACACTTACTACTTTACATTGTAGCAGAGTGTTATTTCTTCAGTGTTGTGACATGAAAAGATATAATAAAATATTTACAAAAATGTGAGGAGTGTACTCACTTTTGTGAGATACTGTATGTATATATATATATATATATATATATATATATATATATATATATTAAAAAATCCAATTAGTTTAATTATGAATAACTAATAGTTTAAATTAATAATTATTTTAAAAGCCACAAAACACATACTGTAGCTGTCTTATGTTATTTGGTTCAAATCCCATGCTTTCCATTTGTTTTCTTACTCCCATGCTTTCTATTTGTATGTATAAATTGATATATATGTAAATATATAATTATATATAATTATATTTAATTAAAATTCAGACCAATGTCATAGCAATGAACACATTTTGGACTCTCAGTTACCACAACACAACCAACATCTTGAAAGGAAGTATAAAAATGAATATTCCTAGAACAGAATGTGTGACAGTTATAGATTCCAACCTTATTAACTATGCAAATTCTTGAAGGAGGGCTTCAAAGATTATACAAACAAAAAAAATATAAATCACAAAAGCTAAGTCAATTATTTATCAATTAAAAAATATATAAATAACATATTTTATGTATTATATGGTGCAGAGCATGGTGACTTCAGTGACCCTTTACATTCTGTAGGATAACATAGGAAGTCATATGTCTGTCACTATGTGACTTATTTTATGTACTTTAAAGCCCTGTAAACAAAACAGAATAAAAAATGAAATCTTGCACTTATTTATTGTAATGACACATTGTGAAATGTAAGATTTGAATAGAATTCAAATTTGTGGTTTAGCATTAGATTTCAGGAGTTTTTTAAAGTTCTTCCACGCTCGATTAAATGCCAAAGGGAGTTGTGGAGAGTCTAATATCCAAATCACACCAAGTCATTTAGTCCACAACATTCCAACATATAATAAAGTTTTGATTTATTTTGGCACAGACTTAGGAATGAAAGGTGAAAAAATAAGATTTATGTAGGTGTGTGGAGACCAATTCATCTTGGGTTGGAGACAAATATGGTTTGCACAACCAGCTAAGGAATTAGCACAACTGGCATTACTGCTCTTTTCATAACAATTGGTTCATGCTGTAGGACCCACGGGGTACATTTATATAAGCTCGATAGCCATTATCACTTGTTAGTGAATATTCAAGCAACATCTAGCAAGGACCCACAAGAGAATGTATTATTTGGTGAGCAAGCAGCAAATCTATTTAGCACACAAATTCCTTTTCACAGACCAGCATGTAATGTGTGTTGGGGCGGGTGCTTTAGACTCAAAGTCTTAACACATCTGCACAGAACCAGATTGTAACAAACAGAAATACATGATATAATTATCTTAATTTCTATTAATACATTATTTAAACCTCCAGTGACATTTGACAGAATTACGCAACTGACAAAAATACCCTTATGGAGAGTTTAAAACCAAAATGGATATTCCACCACTAAAGTTAATTACAAAATCTAATATATTTATTCTATATAGTCAAGCTGAAGAAAGAAGTATTTGACTTCACAATGGATTTTTCTGCTATGACCTCTACACGTTGGCCTTATTTCAGCGCTAGAACCAATGGTTGGTGTCCGGGGCAGCTGCCTGGGAAGGCTCTTTAGAATATCCTGAGCATCGTTAATGTAAAAAAAACCTGTAGGGTTTTCTCTAAGTAGCAAAGATTGGAGACATGAGAGGGGTAAAGGTGACATAGCCAAGTTGGTCAAGTACTACTGTGTAATCTCACTTCCACCAGATTTGGTAGATGATAAGATAGAGGCACTTGACCCATACGGCCTGAGTGCCATTTGGTCTAGGATCAGCCCTGCCAGAAACATTCCACTACATTATATATTGTACATTGTAAATGGTATGTTGTCTTTTGCGCATCATAATTATATTTTGAGCAAACATTTTTTTATAATATGAGCAAAATAATGGCCTGTTTTTTCAAGTTGTAACTGGTCAGAATTTAAGAATTTGCAGTATGAAAAATGCATTCTAGACTTTTATTTTAATTTATATATTGTAAAGCAATAAAAAGACTTACACAGAGATCAATCATACATTGAAGAAAAGTGGAGAATTAACAAAAAAATAATACTGTAACAGACTATATTTGGCCCTGTTTAGTATCTCCCAAAATAATTCCAAAAATATCTCTATTCCCCAGGTTTATAAATTGTGTCCTTAAACAAAAACAATATTGATCGGCATACTTCCCCAAACTGCCTCAAGGATGCCAGGGGGCTCTATAGATGAGCTGATCAGGGACCAATACACAGGCCAGGAGATCTGTGCCCTCTGCACCGTAAGGCCATTTACAAAAAAGAAAAAAAAGAGTTTTGTCCACTTTTACCGATTTTGTAAACCCTGAAAATATTTTATTTTATTTTATCTTTTTTTTGCTGGAGATACTGCCAGTTAAGGTGTTGCTAGGGGAGGGTTTGTTGCTATGGCAATGAACGTTTTAAAACTGCTCACATGTAATCTGTATACTTTTTCTGCATAATTCAATATAACAATGGTTGGTTAGGAGATATGATTTGGACTATACTCCTTAGTCACTATGGAACATGTTCCCTGTATTCTAGCTCTCGTAATAAGGCTTTTTGTCACCACTCTGAACCCTATGGCATAGGGCAGAATCCAGGTGGTAGGTCATAGGGTCTAATCCGTAGCAATCCCAGCTCTGGCCTGTCCCTGTTACAAACTGGTGATCAGCGCTGGGACTTCATGAACCCAGGAATCTGTTATGGGATTGACCGTCATCAGGGTGTCCAACAGAGATAAAGTAGATTCCTTGAAGGAGAGAGCCAAGCTGAGATCCAGGGTCTGTTGGCACCTTGGAAATTATCTTTTGTGGTGAGCTCTTGGAATACCTACTTGTCCCGGAGAGCAGGATACAAGCTGCGCCATTGCACTTTCAAACTAAGAGCCTTCCTAACCCTGGTAGGTTTTGGCTATCATCTGCATTAATGCTCATTGGATGATAGGGACAAGCCCAGGCCTTGTTCAGATACATGCATTTTCTGGAGTTTTCCAGTAAGCCACACAGTTCTTACGTATTCTATTTTCAATTAATTTATTATTCTTTAAAGAAAGTTTGATATCCAATATAACTTTTTTTTTAACTAAATGTTTCTTAATCTTGAGCTGGTGGAGTTGTGGCTTTTTATTGTTTATTTATTGATGCATCTATAAAACTGCTTAGCATGCTCGACTAGTGATAATCAATAGATCGAAACCAGCTTATTGTTAATTCCCTTTACTTTATTCAGGTAAAAGCTTAATCAGTTATGAATTAATGCAAGACCTGTTTCTTGTATGGTTAAGAAAAAGTGCATTTTTAGGTCACATTAAGTAGAGGTGGAACACAAAAAAGGCTAAACATTAGGCTTGTGGACTTTTTTTTACAATCTCTGGGTTTTCATATGCAATGCTTTTTGCATCTGAGAAGAACAGTAATCAGTTCATCAAAGTAGGAAATGATTGTATTGCTATAACCTCTAAAGCTACTATGAAGTGACTCTTAATAGCACACACAGAAATAACAATGTGCTAGAAATGATCCAGATACAGTTTATCCTGGCATCCTGTATAATAACTCCGTCTCCGTATGTAACGTCTGTGTTTGTAAATTGTGTTTTTCTTTTTCATTGTGTTGGGGTCTCGGAGACCATGCCGGTAAATGACGGAGCTGTTCAAATATTACAGATTGCTGCCATATCCTGATTCTATTGTTACTAAGGGTCACTGAAACCAAAGATTTCCCTGAATGTTCTATGCAGCAAACCATGTAAAATTATTTAACGCTAAGAAATTACTTCTCCAGACAGCAAGTTTTGCAGTCATATATGATATATAATAGACCATAAGTGTGTTTTAGCATAGGTCCACGAGGCCCAGTCCTAGGGCCGCAGGCTTCCTGAAGTTGTGGATGCAAATGCCATGAAATATAGACAGAAATGTCAATGTGTAGAAAATATTCTGTCTGTAAATATATCCAGTACTTTCTGGCTTACTGTGTACTTACAGAGACACATAATCACTTATCATTTTCTATATAAGTACGGTAAACTCCGATTACCCGGCATTCAACCAACCGGGACTCTCAAGCAACCGGCACCTGCCTCTATTTCCTGGTTGACAAAAACTCCCACTAAATCGGCATTATCCGGCACAACCGGCATCAAAATTTAAGCTTTAAAAGACTTAGATTAGATAGCAGTAGCTGTTTAATGGATAGTTTCAGTGTTTTTAGGAGGTTTGGGGTTAGTTAGGGCTTTACAAATCGTGACTCTCGTTTAACCGGCCACTACACTGCCGGCAATAGGCAATCCCAGTGGAGGCCGGATAATTGGGACTTTACTGTATGTGGTAAACTAATGATTGGGATATAGCAAGAGAAAAGGAGAAGGAGTAACTGGGTCGTTAATCGGTGCACAACTATGAACAGGCTTAGGACAGCATAAAATCTAAATGCATTCTATAATGGACTTGAATAAAAGGTTGTCTATCTATCTATCCCTGGATTGATTATTGATGTTTATGAGATAGCACTGTCTACAAGTGACTAGCAAAGCAAGTATATGCATGATTTAAAGCAGTGATTCTCAACAGCTAGTCCTGGAACTGATGCTGTTCCCTTGGACCTTAAGAAAACACAACAACAACAACAAAATAGAGGGGCTCAGAGAACTAACTATCCTTAATAGGTTAGTTCTATGGACACAATAATCCACTTTGAGAGCAACCTCTTTTAGCTCACTTGTGCCCATTACAGGGAGAAATATCCTGTAGTATATCAGTCTGGTATCACTCTAAAGTATGAAACAGACCCAAAATACCAATTCTACCCTGAATAGGTAAAACAGCAAACCCCAGACATATGTTTTGGCCTTGATTGTGCCTCATCAGTACGGAGTAACTGAACTCCCTAAGACACAAGTAGTCCAGGTCTGTAGTCCCCCATCATCTTTAGGGAGACTAAGCCGTAAGGGTCATTTGACTAAACAAAAAACAAAATAGAGGGGCTCAACCAGAGAACAAAGTAACCTTAATAGGTTAGTTATATGTACATGATAACCCACTCTAAGAGCAACATCCATTAGCTGACTTTATAGGGAGAAATATCCTGTAATATGTCTGTCTGGTTGTACCCAAAAGACTGATCCAGCCCCAAAATGCTATGTAATTCTACCCTGAACAGGAGAAACAGCAAACCCCAAATTTCTTGAGGTGTAGCAAGGGGTTCCCTATCACCCTTAGGGAGACTCAGCCCTAAGGGTCATTTGAATAAAGAGAAACGCAAAATAGACATTCTCCCTTAGACCTTATCTGCTGATCCTCAAGAACAAAGAACAATAACCAGAGCGCTAAGGCCCTCATTCAATTGCGATTTGGTCAATTGAATAGGGGTCTAAATAAGCACATAGCATATTTTTTTTAAAGAAGTTTTTAGTTAGTGAAAACCTTGCTTTTGGATAGATGCTTACTAACTAAAAACTTCTTTAAAAAAAATATGCTATGTGCTTATTTAGACCCCTATTCAATTGGCCAAATCGCAATTGAATGAGGCCCAAACACTTTAAACATACCACTACCTTGAGCCTAATCTACATGATAATTTAGTGTGCTACATGTGGTATCACCCTGTTACAAATATCCTGCATTTAAAAGGCAGTCTCCATGAGCATTGGAAGGTTACTAGCCTAGGACCACAGATAACTAAAAATAGCGAAACCTGTGCTGATTTAAAAGTTAATTATTCATTTAAATATGTAAAAAAATAAATTGAATATCATACAAGACTATATCAATATCTTTCAATAATCACATTATTGAGTCATATTAAAATGTCTGGCCCTGAACTACCACTGCACATTGCTATGTAAGTGCTATAATACAGAGGCACTTGCATGCCCTATGTTGGTACAACTATCCAGTTCAGGTTTTATTTCATTATGCACACATGTAAGAATCACTGTGCCATTAACAAACATGGCTGCCACACCCATGCTACAAACACTGCCAGAAACAAATATGGCTTCAGCTACCAGGCAACACACATAAAAAGCATGACCTTTTAGCTTTGAGACAAATAACTAATTATTCGTGACTACGATGTTCAGGATGAAGAAAAATGTTATTCCTGTTAAAAATATGTATTAACATATACAAGAAGAAAAACATGAGAACCTTTATTAAATAGGAATAGTTGTCTGTTTTCCTATAACATTTTCTGCATTATTGCTTAATTTTCTTAACATAATCATTTATTTTTCCTCATGATTGTGCCTTCTGTCCAGACCCTCTACATATTTTTTTATTAAAAAAATATGAAAGCGATTATTATTAAGGACAATTTTAGCTCAAAGTAACAAGTGTTTTTTTTTTATATATATTTGAAATGAGTGCTCAGAATTCTGGATTTCTTTTTATACTGCTTTATTCAAGGGCTGTTGGCTTTATTTTTGCATTTTATTTCAGGATATTCTTCAAAACCCCTGATTGAAAAGAAAAATATCCAAAAGCAACATGACCCGGAGTCATTGAAAACAACTCTTTTGATTACTTCTGACTGAATAATGTCCAAAGTATTTCTGCATACATTGTAAAAATGTATATTTATGAGTGTGAGCTTCATAAATGAATCTGCTTATATATTTTATCAAAAGCACAAATATTTTGAATTTAGACCACTAACATTTATTATTACATTATTTTTTACAATATTTGATGAATACACTCAATATGTACAGTGGAACCTCTATATTCGTCATCAATCTGTTCCTGAGGGACGGACGGATACTGAATGAATGAAGAATCAATTTTCCCATAGAAATTAACTAACATTGGAATAATCCATTCCAGACCCAAATCTGATACATAAATGAATAAAAACGTAACCAGAACGTTGCCTTTACTGAGGAGTGATGATGGCAGAACGTTAATAGGAGCAAAGGAATTATTGTTTAGAAGGGGAGCCACCTTCCATTAAATATCAGGGGCCTCATTCAATTGCAAGGCTGCAACTTACGTTATACATGCCGTATGTCTGTGGACTTGAGATCTACTACAATTATTGAGCAATTCAATTGAACAATGCTGCAATTTACGGGCTGAAATCCGAAAACGTAAACAATGCAATCATATTTAGCATTTCAGAGCTTGAGCCAGATCCATTAAAGGGATATTTAAGTATCCTGGATCATGAATGCATCTGATAGAGGAGAATTAATAGTATATGAAAAAAAATGTTTGCTTATTACCAAAATAAACATTTAAACACTTACCTTGAAGTTAGCAAAATCTATTGTAATTTCTGACAGTTTAAAATTAAGGTTAACACCCCCTCCATAATTTGTTTTGGCCAATGCGGTTAGATGAAAGATTTGAGACATAGCACTATGCTAGTTGCTATGGCTACAGCATAGACAGGAAGCAGGGATGAGTCATATCCCAGCAGTGACTGGAGAGCTGATAACACTGCTCTACTATTGGCTGAGCAAGCAAGAGCAGGTAAATAGTGGGTTAATATTGCTCTCCGGATGTTGCATGCTGATTGGGTGGATCAGGAACTTGTGTAGACAGCACCTGGGGGTGTCAACACAATCATTAGAGGGATTTTTAGATATTATTAAAAATAAAATGTTTTATGAGATGTGCTGTATACATATAGGCTGTTTTTTGCCTATAGAGTACAGAAATGTATCAATCCAGCTCACTTAGATATACCTATAAGCAAGGTTGTAACTCCCGAGTCAGAAACAGCCAATAGAAAATGAGACTGTCATCATTACGGAAGGATAAGATGGAGGTTATATGTCAATTATTTAGCGTTCAGAGGTCCGATATGCGATCGTACTCGCAAACCCACAAAATAATAAAAATTAATGTCAATACTGTTCTAGTACATATGGGTAGCTTGATATGTATTAACTCATTAATTCCCGTGACTGATATAACCCAGAAATGAAACATAAAAATAATTTATTTTTTGCAAGCTTGAGACTGTTGTGCAATTAATTTGAATGTCTTTAATCGCGTTTCCCGTCATTTACAGTGCCGTATTGATTTTTTATTTGCATTTACAGTGGTACGGACATGTATTTACCCCTTTGCGTGTCCCATCTGGTACCCGTAGGATTTTCTTCTACATTTGCCATTTACGGGTGTGAAAACATTTGCGGGCTTGAAGAAATGTAGCAATTGAATAGCGATTTGCAATTGTAACTCTTACGGATGTTAAAGATCAAAGGCTTAGATGGGTTGTATGTTACAGTTGTAACAACTGCAGGGATTTTCAGCCTGTAACTTATAGATCGTTTGCGGATCGCAAAAAGTCGCCAATTGAATAGCAAATTAGTTTACGGGCTCCCGTAAGCTACAATTTCTCAATTGAAAACTCCAGTTCTGGTGGTTGATGTATTTTTTTGTCCCTTTCCTGACAATTCACTAGCACCCAGTTTAGCAAAGAACTTGTCCAAAGTTGTCTGCTTCTGCCATTTTTTTTTTATTTTGTGACTAATCTTCGTTGTTTGGATGAATATAGGAGTGTTTTTTTTTTGCCTAAAGTGTTACTAATATTAGATTTGATGAATATAGAGGAGGTCTCATACAGAGATTCCATTTTAATATATTTTCTACATGTAAACAAATAATATATATCTTTTTTTTTTTTGCATTGTTCAGTCATTTCCGACACTCTGTGACTGTAACACAAGAGGACATCTTTACGTCCATGGTCATGCTGATCCACTTGGTATTTATGGCAAGTGGATCTCCAGTGGGCCACAGCATACAGCTCCTGGTATTCCTAGGTGGTCTCCCATCGACGTACTGACCAGGTCCAACACTGCATGGCTTCGGGGTGGTGTGACCTCTTGGTTCTCTGACTGGAACCAAACCCAGGTTGCAGTGGTGAAAGCACCAAATCCTAACCACTGGACCACCAGGGAACCCCTTTTATTATCTTTATAAACTGTATAAATAAGCTGCTGTTGATACAACCATTTTTAAGTTATGATATGGTTAGGAGTTTACTAGGTGCCATTTAGAGATTCTGGGGAATGTTTTGAACACTCTGTGCCATTTTGGGGGTATGTTTTTCAACACAATGCCAACTTACAAACTTACATTTTAAAAATTCCATTATTCAAATCTGTGCTTTTAAAATTATTTATGTATAATTTTAAACAGTATTACCTTAAGACTTTGCAAAATGTGTTAAATATTCAACTTTTTCCTCCGTGCCATACTCTAGTTAACTAACTGCTTCAATAAAAAAAACAAAAAAACACATGAAATAAAGGAATGAAGTAACAAAATAAAGTAAAAAGAACAGAAAAATATTTAAGGAATATTATTAGATTTTTAGAATTCAAAAAGCAATTACATGACCCATTTCAGATCTTTGTACAGAATAAATGAATATACCTGTCTGACTAGAGTGATACAAATAAACAAGCTTTATTTAATCTAGTCTTCTTGCCAAACTCATACATCTAAGTAAATTGGAATCACTGTACTAACTTTTACACGTTTCGCAGGAATTTAGCTTCTCTGACCTTCGCCCTTAGCCCACACAGTATAATATGCGTATGGTCAGAATAAGAGACAAACCACAGATGGAATCCTGCAATTAATGAACCTTTTATTTAGGAAACCTGACTTTTATATGATTGCGTGTGATTACTGCTATAAACTCTGGGTTATTTCTTACAAAATGAAAATTGTATCAGATAATATGTCTTACAGATGCCAGCTTAAAAAAAAACTGTTTGACATGACATGAAACTGTGCTGATTAATCCCATTTATACAATTTCATTCTTCTCTTTAATTAATCTAAGACTTAAGTCATATGTACAGTACATAAAAACAACAGATATTTCTAATGCTTTAACCATATTTACTTTTATTTTTCATTAATCACAAATAATATAGAATGCACACATATGTCTAGCTAGCATTTAAAAGAGTGAGTTTTAGCCAGTATAATAATTATTTCACATGTAAAATGAATGATACAAGGCTGAAATATTGAACCTTTAATCCCTCTGCAGACTGCTTTTGCAATCATGCTAAGACGTCCTTCTGACAGACTAATCAGGACACCGCATCAGTTGCTTTATGGAGCTCAAATTATTTATTCTCTCCTGAGTGATTGACTTTAGCAGACAGTAATTGATGATTTTCCAGAGGGAGGACCCCACAATGCTGCAAAGCTGCATTTCCACGTTATTACAAGTAATCTTTAGAATATGTTCTTTTAAATCCATGCTAGGCCAATTTATGAGGTCTATACCCTTTTATTTTTGACACTACAAATCACAATTTCTGCGGAGGCTAAATGCAAATATATTTTGCATAAGAAAGATTGATTGCTGTGCATTTAAAAGAGCAGGTGCTAAGCATTTTTTTTACCTGAAATAAAGTCTTGTAAAAGTTAAAATGAATTGTACTTGACATAAAGCATATTATGCAACAATGCAATGCCCTCATCTTGACAAACTGATATGGGAGTGTCAGGTAAAACACATTAGATTGAGTTAATTATACATTCACATAGCTCTAAACCATGGGTGTAGGAACTGGGGGGTGAGGGGGACAAATGTTTTTTGTGCAGGAGCTGTTTTGTGTATCCAGTGAGATCTATCCCCCCGACAAACTAATTTGGCCTTCCACTAATTTGGCCCCTAACGGTGCAATTGTTTATATGAGGAGGGCTAACTTAATTATAGTTGTTAAAACTCATTAGTGAGCCTAAATAAATTCAAATGTTATTATTAAAGGCATATTTTAAGTTTTATGAATTATGCATCTGATAGAGGAAAATCAGTAGTGTATGAAAACATTTTTTTACCTGAACCAAAATTACAAAATAAACCTTATTAAACATACCCTAAAGTTTGCTAAATCTCTTGAGCTTGCTAGCAGTTGATTTTGAGAGTTAATTCACCTGTAAATCCCTATTAAATTTAGCATGAAATTCCTAATTAATTTTAACCAATCACAGGCAGCTAATGCATTGTATACAATCTGTGATGGCAGTTTGTGCAGCAGAGCTTCATGGAATCTCCACAAGCAACCAAGGAGCTCAGACATTGTTCTGTGAATCTCTGTACTGTGTTGCTGTTCCCTTGAAGGTTAGTATAGAGTTAAAAACCATACCCAGATGCAGTGCTTCTAATGTTAGGTACACTGTGCCTATGTAGCTCTGGGGTTTGGAAAATACATTTTATTTTTTAAATAAAATTAATCTGTGTTGTATAGAATGACCTAATGTAATGTGCGTGTGATATAAGCAGCATGTGTTAGATTAGAAAAAGGGAGCAACAACTTAGATATACCATTTTATTAACAAATCAAATGACCTACCTTGCACACAAGAAGACAATGTTCTATGCACAACAGAATGATCAAAAGTAAGATTTTCTCTAAAAAAATATTTTATTCTCATGGCTTAACACCTAATGCTGTTAGATTGTTCCATACTATGTAAACATAAACCTTTTTTTTCAATAACAAATAAATAAAAAGACAATAAAAGAATATTAATATGTTGGTCTGAGATATTTTTATTTAAGATTAGCCACAGGCAGATGTTTGGGTATTTGGATGCCATACTGTGCATTCCATTGAGTGTTTAATGAAACTGTGGGAAATGTCCACACACTTATAGATATTTTAATTAGACACTGATCATTTGCAAAACTCATATTCAGTTATTTTTAAAAGCAACTTTCAATATTAAACATACTTGTTACTTTTAGCTGCTGGTCTCCACCCACTATTAGATATCTGCCTGGTTCTTGTCATGGCTGGAGACTTGCCAGTGTTGAGGAGAAGTAGTTTGTCCATCTAATCAAATTGCATTCTAAGCAGTGGTGGAGCTAGTGAATGGAGGGCCCCGGGGCAGAAAAATACATTTGGGCCCCCACCCCTTTGTTAAAGGGGATGGTCGCCGTTTTTTTTTGTTTTTTTTGCGATACCCCCCCCGTACCAATTCACACAGTTTAAATATAAATATATGTATGTGTATATATGTATATTTATGTATATTATATGTGTGTGTATGTATATATGTGTGTGTGTGTTTATGCATACTATTTGTGTATATTTATGTACAATATTTGTGGATATATATATATATATATATATATATATACACACACATTACATATTGTACACACATATGTATATACACACACATTACATATTGTACATACATTAAATAAAATGTTATACATTATATATATACACTGCAGCACATTGTGATGTATATAATCTTAATAGCCTAAGATATCACATGCATCACTGTAATGCAACCAGTTCTTGGGCCGCTATGTTCTTCCATATTGTGGCCATTTCTAATCTTAAGTAAGCATTGCAAAGTAATAATCTAGCTACTGGAAATATTTCTGAATATTATTATGGGGGTGAGCTGATTACACAACTCATTTCTCACTAAGAGACCATCTTGGAAGCAGAGAAAGGATCAAGAAAATGGGACAATGTAGCCATATATTCCCCAGCTGTGAGCCATTTGAATGGTATGTTGTTGTTTGGCCTGAAAGTCTGTTATTTACAGTTAATCATAGAATTTTCAATGAGCTTTCACTATATAGTATTTTTATATATATATATATATACTATATAGTATTATATTATAGTTACTTTGTCTTGTTGCATATGGAAGGACAACATATTCATAACATTTAATCAGTTATGTTTACTTGTTCACCTGGTTTCAGAGACAACAAAAGGGATTGCTATCTGTAGGAGACTGGCAGATACTGACTGCTGTACAGTCATTTATATTTGTTCATATTTGTTCATGTAATTAATTCTTCTGTGCGTTTCTATGAGACTCCATATCACTATAGGAATTTAGGTAATACAATACAAATTTTAATTTAAAAACTCTGACACAGTTTTCAAAATAATTATATATATATATATATATATATATATATATATATAATTCATTTTTTTTATTTCTAGTGTAGGAAACAAACAAAACCGGTGTAATAAAAGAAGGGTACTTATTGTTTGCTCCTGACTTTCACATTCCTCCAGTAATACCCAAGTGCCCTTTTCCTGCTACTAGTTAATATTATTATTAATTATTGAGCTCAAAGCACACATTAGGCTAAAGTCCACGGAAATTGAGAATTTTTTGAAGGGTAGAGAACTTTAGTGACCTACTTGGTGTTTCTATGTTGAATTGAGAAAGTGAATAACTTTTCTTATTTGGCGTGATTCTTAACAGTATAAAGTCAAGTTTTTAAAAAATTTACTTTAAATTATTATTATCCTTTATTTTTAACACACCAACATATTCTATAGTGGGGCTAAGTACAAAGCAAAAACAATTTTAACACATTGCAAAAGAATTGAGATACCCTGTTTGTTAGCTTAAAATCTAACGTACATAGTGCTTTCCCCAAAGCAGCTAGCAAGATTGTAAACTCACAAATTTACTATCTAAAAAATGCAGTAAACAAACCTTTTAATGTACACAGCAGATACATTGATCTAAACATATTTTACTAGTGCAAAATTTACAAATCCCTTCTAGGTATATGGAAGTTTGTGGGATATCATGTGCTTTAAGTTTGTCTGATTGGGCATGTCTGACATACAATACTTTTATTGATGAATTCTGTATATTTGTAATTCAAAGTACATTTGAAATGTCTTGTGTTAGCTCCACCCATAAGGCATCTATGTAGACAGAGCGTCCTAGCTATTGAGCTGTGCAGAGTTGTGTCCTATCAAGTCAGCTGTCAGTACCATGGCTTCCTCGTGAGAAGCTTCGTCTCAGCCAATGAGAGAAAAAGATATAGATTGTTGTACCTGCCTCTGATTGGCCACAACTAATTATGAATTATATGCTAATTTATCATAGATTTTCAGGGGTGTTCCTTCCAGAACACTGAAGAAATTGTGCAACCTTTAGGCTAAGTGTATTAATGTTTATTTTGCGATTTTCTTTTTTGTTCATGCAAAAAATAAATTTCCTGCACTACTGATTCTCCTCTATCAGAAGTATTCATAATCCATGAAACTTCCATATACCTTTAAGTTTAAGATTAGTTAAAGTATTCTTTCTCCCACATTCAAAAGCATGTAAAAACATAGTTTTATGGTAAAAGTGACTATGGAATGACATTTTGAGATGTAAATTGTAAAGGGGTGATATCAGACAAATATGGGAGTTGTAATACTTTTAAAATAATTATTTAAATAAAAATATTGTTTTTAAAAAATGAATAAGATTCAAACCGGACCTGCAGTTCTAAGACAAATGCATTTAACCCACAGCACAACATCACTACATTTTAAAGATTGAGGGCCTCATTCTATTATCGGCCGTAAGAGATGCGGGGCCGCAAGGACCTGCCGCAAGCTATTCGGCTATTCTATTCCCCTCCGGCCGGGGATTCCGGCAGGCTTGCGGCCGGCGCCTTGCTATCTCTTGCGGCCGCTCGCGCCGGAGGAAAGCCTTTGATCTAAAACGGCCGCAAGAGTTTCGGCCGCAATAAAATCCTGTTTGCTATTCAATTGCTCCGGGAACCCTCTCTGCAAGGCTAAAAGCGAGCCGCAGCTTACTTGCAGAAAAAAGGTCCCGCTAGCACCAATTAAGCACATAATATAGCCCAAATAAAGCCATCCTGCACTCTGAGGAGACTATAAAGTGATTGTAGGTGTTAGCAAAAATAGCACAACATTCCGATATACTCAAATCCGTCAAAAAAAATTTTTTTATATATATGTCAAATATCCATGTAAAAAGTCCCGAGGGCTTGGAGCACCTCAGACCTGGCCACTCTGCGGCCGGAAAATAAACAGTTAATGTAAACTCGGATTTGGGCTGATGTGCAAGCTTGAGAGGGGGTTGCTATTAATCCTCATGTCCCCCAATATGATCCCTAGCATTTACAGAGCTTTACAGTGCTGTCTTGAATTTATTTTTGACTTTAAAGATTTCTGAGCTTACGGCCGGTTGTAAGATATGCGGCCGTCCGTAAGAGGAGATTCTTGCGGGGCCGTATAATTGAATTGCAAGGTAACGGAACCCCCGCAAGGAATCGCAGCCTTGCGGCCATTTTACGGCCGATCATAGAATGAGGCCCTGAGTATAGTAATTAATAAATCTAAAATATACGGTAATCAGTGTAGCATGTGTAGACTGAATCTTGTTTTCTATGCAGTATCTTGTGGAACAACTTTATTGACTATACAAACAATATATATATATATATATATATATATATATATATATATATATATATATATATATATATATATATATATATATTTTCCTTGTTATTTTTCAACCTCTATCCAATGGTGCAGAAAACATGGATGCAGCCTTATTAAGTTGTGATTTGGTAAATTTGAAAGGGCTCTATTTAAGCACACAGCATATTTTATTTACAGAAGTTTTTAGTTAGTGAAGACCTTGCTTTTGGATAGAAGTTCACTAACAAAAACTTCTGTAAAAAATATGCTGTGTGCTTAAATAGAGCCCTTTTAAATTTACTGAATCGCAATTTAATAAGGCTGTACATTTCTAACTGGAGACCATTTAAACAGTGGTGTGTTTCTGCACTAGCCTAGGGCAGCACATTGTCAGGTGGCAGCAGCCTGGTGCAAATTACTGATTCAGAGATATGGAGATGTGTCTTCCTATGCTCAGAAATGTCAATATACAGTGATTGGAGCTAACATTTTTTGGTATGCTGTAGATATATAAAAGCCCACATTCACGTTTATATATGACACCACCTAACATTCCTTATTCACATAATACATAGGGGACATAAATGTTTAAGCACTTATATATATGATAATTTATAGGGCATAGCAAAAGGGAAAGGAGGAGTAGTAAAGGGGGCACGGTTGTCACACAAATCTGAGTGAGCCCACGCATTTAGAATTTCTTTTTAACACAATCACATAAGAAAAACAAAACCAACACACTGTACAATCATATTGTTAATAGAGACTCATTTTCTTTCGCAGAAATAGGAAAGTTACTTAACAAACCTTATAATAATATAGATATAAATTAGCTATGAGACTCAATAAAGACTATAAAAAATATAAGCAATCAAAGACAACTATCTAGATTTAGTAACTGTTAAAAACTTCATTGACGTCATAAAATGTTCAGATGTATATATAAAATAATAATTACAAATCTATTGGTTTTTAGGAAGCTCCACTCCGGATTCTTGATTTTTGACTGCACTTTTGTCTTTGTCTGCTTCAATTTGGAGAGCCTATGCAGAATACAAAAAGAGAATTTGATAAATAATAAAATATGAGATATAAATAAAAAACAATTAAATGTACATATAATTAAACAGTGCTACAGTACATCATCAGAATACTGGAAACAAAGTAAAAATCATTTTGATTTCTTAAATTAATTTATTTTTCACAGCTTGCTGCAATAAAAATATTAGTGTGTTTTTTTGATTTCTTTAGACATACTTACCCGAAAGAAAAAAATTAAATAAAGCAGAACTGTATTATTGCAATGAAGAGTATATAACATTTGAAGGAAGCTTGTAATTTATGGTCCCTTCAGGAGCTGAGAGCAGTATCCACAGATATTACTCAGATTAGAGCGTTTAAATGCTGTAGAAACCGACTCTGCAAACTTTAACCATGTATTAAGCGATGATACTATGATGTAGCTGCCTTTACACTTTATAAGTGTTCATAACCTCATATTCTCAATAAATAACAAGTTGCAAAAGGCATTACGGGAAATGTTGCCCAGTATCAATCTAGTGCAGCAAAGCAAACCTGATCAGTTAATTAATTATCTTATATTAGGCAAAATGGAGGTTTTTACTGATATCCATTTATAAGGTAGCATCTGAATATTATTATGGTCAACTTACTATTTTTCTACTGGTAAAATGTGGAACAATACCAAAAAATTATTAAAAAAAGCATGCAATTTAGGAAGTATATAATACAATAAAGACATATTTAGGGGCAGAAAAAAATTAAAAACCAGAGGAATTATCCAAAGCTGAAGTCAATAGAAGAGGATTTGTACTAGACTTGGGGCCTCATTCAATTGCAAGCCTGCAATTACCTGTAACCCGCCATTTTGGCTGAGGGTTAAATTTTTTAGATACATTTAGATGTATTTAATTATCACTAACCCGTAATTACATGCTAACAGCCTCCACACGCAAACCATGAACCGGTAAGTAGCATTTCAGGGTATGATCAATTAAGCAAGCCTGTAAGTTACTTTTTAGACAGAGCCAATAGTAAATTAGATCGTCATCATGACGTCAGTAAAACATGGAATTTAAACTACAATCAATTAATGTTTAAAGGTCTGATTTGTGATTGGATTCGCAATCCAGAAATGTAGAAATATATAAAAAATCATTAAAGCAACTGTTCTAGTCCATGCAGGTTCCATGACATGTATTAACCCCTAGATTCCCAGGATCAATATAACACAGGAATAAAACTTTTTGAGACTGTTGTGCAATTACCGTATATACTCGAGTATAAGCCGACCCGAGTATAAGCCGAGGCACCCATTTTACCACAAAATACTGGGTAAAATGAGTGACTCGAGTATAAGCCGAGGGTGGGAAATGTGCTGTCCCCTGTGTCCCTCTTGTGCCCTCTGTGTCCCCCTCTCTCTCTGTGTCTCTTCTCCCCTCTCCCTTCCCTGTGTCTCTTCCAATCTCTCCCTTCCCTGTGTCTCTTCCCCCTCCCTTATCACCCTCCTCAACCCCACTCCTCAACCTCCCTCCTCATCCTCAGCTCCCTCCTCAACCTCCCTCCTCATCCTCAACCTCCCTCCTCATCCTCAACTCCCTCCTCAACCTCCCTCCTCATCCTCAACCCCCTCCTCAACCTCCCTCCTCAACCTCCCTCCTCATCCTCCCTCCTCAACCCCCCCCTTCCTCAACCCCACTCCTCAACCTCCCTCCTCATCCTCAACCTCCCTCCTCAACCTCCCTCCTCATCCTCAACCTCCCTCCTCATCCTCAACTCCCTCCTCAACCTCCCTCCTCATCCTCAACCCCCTCCTCAACCTCCCTCCTCAACCTCCCTCCTCATCCTCCCTCCTCAACCCCCCCTTCCTCAACCCCCCCTTCCTCAACCTCCCATCCTCATCCTCTCTCCTCAACCCCCCATCCTCAACTCCCTCCTCAACCTCCCTCCTCAACCCCCCCTTCCTCAACCTCCCTCCTCAACCCCCCCTTCCTCAACCCCCATCCTCATCCACTCTCCTCAACCCCCCATCCTCAACCCCCCTCCTCAACCTCCCTCCTCAACCCCCCCATCCTCATCCCCCTCCTCAAGCCCCCCATCCTCATCCTCAACCCCCTCCTCAACCTCAACCCTCCTCATCCCCCCCTGAACCTCATCCCCCCCTGAACCTCAACCCCCCCTCAACCTCAACCCCCCATCCTCAACCCCCCATCCTCATCCTCTCTCCTCAACCCCCTATCCTCAACCCCCCTCCTCAACCCCTCCTCCTCCCTCCTCATCTTCAACCTCCCTCCTCAACCCCCTCCTCAACCTCCCTCCTCAACCCCCCATCCTCAACCCCCTCCTCAACCTTCCTCCTCACCCCCCCCCCACCCTCAACCCCCTCCTCAACCCCCCCATCCTCATCCTCAACCCCCCCATCCTCATCCTCAACCCCCCATCCTCAACCTCCCTCCTCATCCTCAACCTCCCTCCAACCCCCTATCCTCAACCCCCCTCCTCAACCCCTCATCGTCAACCTCCCTCCTCATCTTCAACCTCCCTCCTCATCCTCCCTCCTCATCCTCAACCTCCCTCCTCAACCCCCCTCCTCAATCCCCCCATCCTCAACCCCCTCCTCAACCTTCCTTCTCAACCTCAACCCCCCATCCTCAACCCCCCCATCCTCATTCTCAACCCCCGATCCTCAACCTCCCTCCTCAACCTCAACCCCCCTCAACCCCAACCCACCTCCGCAACCTCCCCCCTCAATCCCCCTCAACCCCAACCCCCCTCCTCAACTCACCATCCTCAACCCCTCCTCCTCATCCTCAACCTCCCTCCTCATCCTCAACCTCCCTCCTCATCCTCCCTCCTCATCCTCCCTCCTCAACCCCCCATCCCCAACCCCCTCCTCAACCTTCCTCCTCAACCCGCCCATCCTCAACCCCCTCCTCAAAAAAAGGCTGAAAAACTCGGCTTATACTCGAGTATATACGGTAATTCTATTGTCCTTCATTGCTTTCTCAGTATTTTAAAGTACAGTATTGTATTTTTATTTGCTTTTGCAGTGTTATGAACAGATCTTTAACCCCCTTGCGAGTCCTATCTAGCACTTATAATTATAATTTTTGATACATATGCCATTTACAGGTTTGAAGGCAATAGTGGGCTTGTTGATTAGTTGTTTCATATCTATTTTGCGTCTATAGCACTGGAAACATTTGTGGGCTAGAAACATCAAAGGAGGTGATAGGACGGAGTTACGTTTTTGACAACCGCAGTGATTTTGAGCCTGTAACTTGCAATTGGAATGCAAGTAGCTAAATGAAGCCAATGAAATATCTGTAACATTTATGGGCTGCATTACAGGCTCATGTAATTGCGATTTGGCTAGTTGAATAGGGCTCTTGGAGACTAAATGCTAAAACAAACCCTAAGAAAGGTCAACTTAAAGAGGTAATTCAAGCAAAAAGTACATAAAATAAAATACTCTGACACCTTGTATAAACCACCTAGCGTAAAAATTCAGTGATAAAATGTTAAAGGACCACTTTAGTGGTTTTATAAAGGGGTCTCCAAAGAATAGTTAGGCCTGGCGTGACAAGAAAAAAATATATTATTAAACTTTTGCTGTGCACTTAAGCAATGAATTACTATTTTTCAGTCATACCACTGGTCTGTATAAACTCTAGACCTCTCCACCACCTGAATGAAGTATTGTGGCTGGAGTGGACTCATGCAAGGGGAAGTGCCTGATTGAAAACCACTCTCACAAAAACACTCAGTAACAGGGGGTAGTGTAACCTCAGCTGAAGTAAGCACACACTTTCTAGTTACCACCCACTATCATACTGCAGTTGTTGTATGCCAATGAAAACAGCCCTTCCCTAGGGGGCTCCACTCTAGGCACAATATTTAATTCAGGGAGTGGAGAGATATGGAGTTTCTAAAGACTGGGGGTATGATTAAAAAATAGTAAGTGTTACGGTACCCCCACACATATAAGGGGGCGCCAAAGCCGTTTTAGTCGATCCGCCCGTCCAGTGATATAGGGACAGCTACTGCAGGATACCCATTCCAAGAACGGATCCAAGGGGATCTGCTCTAAGCCTTGAACTGGAACCCCACGAATAGCTGCTAGCAGCTGAACAGGAAAAGCACCCCAAGATGCTTACACTCCTGGCAGTCAGTCTGCAACAGCATACCATGAATCCCCCCAAGAACGAGACATAAGCTCTGTGTTTGAGGGTCAAGCAGTGAACTCCTTTCTTTATTAATTACAAAGACATATTAAAACCATTTTCACATACACAGTAGAGGGTGGGGCTACCTGAGGTCAGCCCCTAATGGCCTCTGGCCAATCACATAGTGTCACACCGTGGGAAATCTGAGACTCCTCCCAGGTCCGCCCACTAGGTGTGGCTAATAGAGTAATTTGGCTTCTGATCACCAGAGGGGAAACATGGCTTTTGCTGTCCCCTGTGCCCCTGCTAAGAAAGCTGAGAAACCCCATGGGGTTTTGGAGCCTGCATGTCTGGAACTCCCTTTGTTCAGCTATCTCCCCTGCTGTGCATGTAGATAACCTTTGCTCTTAACCATCTGGCCTTAGTGACTCATAGATGGGGGTGGTCAGAATCTGTAACACATTTTTCCACATTATTCATAACTTTAAAAGTATGCATCACATTCACATAAAACGTACATTTTCAGAATCAGCATACTCCAAATACAAACATGTGTCCAAATCATATAATTTGGTCCAGTGGTTCAAAAGTTAGATCATAGTCCTTTCTGACCAAATGAAGCATGGCTTCCATGTCTTTGTAGGGGGAAAATCAACATGGGCCATAGTCAAAAGGAAGAATGTGGGCAACCAGACTTCTCCAATTCGCAGTGACGAGACTGATCTCGTCACATCTCTCCCCTTTTCCAAACAGACTAACAGGGTATCTGACCTGCTGCCGGTCAGTGCCCTGGTTAGTCCAGCAGCCCACCCACAAAACACAATCAGCAGTACAGCCCACCCACAATAACTGGTTACTACACCTAGGTAGAGGAGAAACTTGTCCAGGTCCAGGTGCCTCACCACGGCTGGGCGGGGTACTGGGAAGCTGCCTTGGTGGGTTGCTGAGTGGGCAGAGACCAGCGGTACTCTGCCCTTGTTGCTTTAGGTGGAGACCGTCTGTCTCCCCTTTGGATCCATAGCTCTCCGGCCGTAGGTGGAGACCGGCTGTCTCCCCTTTAGCTAAACAGCCCTGTTGCTGGAGAATGGAGTCTGAGCTCTCAATTCCCTGCATATCAATCTGCCGCTGGGCAATGGAGACGGGGCTCCCAATTCCCTGCAGCTCACCCTGACGCTGGGGAGGGAGGACGCTGCTCTCCTCTCCCTGCAAGGTACACTTCCGCTGGGGAGTGGAGACAATGCTCTCCACTCCCTGCACTCCACACTGGCGCTGGGGATCTGGGCTAGCCACCCAGCATCCCTGTAGGGCCGGTGGAGAGACCTCGGTCCCATCTCCACCTGCCGCCTGGGGTTCCTCCCAATAAATCTTTACAATATCTTCCCAGCTGAAGGGGTCTGAATCTGGGTCTGTCACCTTGCTGTAATGCTGAGCCTTCCCAATGGAGTGGAAGAGATCTCGGTAGTCCTTCTCCAGTTCCCACTCCAGGGTTGCTAGGTGAACAAGGTCTTGCTCTACCTCATGGGGGTCATCCCAGTCATGCCTAGCCTCCCTCTCATAGAAAATATCCTGAAGTCTGGTCTGCGCAGGGCTCCCGAAGTCAGGCTCTGCAAAGGACTCCCATAACAAGCCAGGACCATCAAACTCCTCTCCCTCTGGCTTGTCATGCTCGGCTGTCCAGGGTATATACTGTGCCATATACCACCAGAGCGCCTGGTAGGCATCCTCCAGCCATAGCTCCTGCCATGCACGGAGCTTGAGTTCCTCCACCCATTCCTCCAGGGGCTGCTCTCCCAGGAAGGGCATGCGCAGGGCCACTTGCTTCTGCAACCGCTGCTCTTCACTGGGGAGACTCTCACCCCGCTGGTATTGTACATTATCCAGGGCCTGGTACCAGATGCCTTTCCTTAATGCATCCCGGCCATCCAGGTCCTCATCTTCGTATAGCACTGCTGGTTCCATTCTGCTGCTTTTAGGGTTGCTGTACTGGGACATGCGTTGCCCCCAACTTGTAAATCCACAGAATCGTTTCTCCTGTAGCTGTCCTTCTGGCTGTGGGAACAATCCCACCGCTGCCACCAGTGTTACGGTACCCCCACACATATAAGGGGGCGCCAAAGCCGTTTTAGTCGATCCGCCCGTCCAGTGATATAGGGACAGCTACTGCAGGACACCCATTCCAAGAACGGATCCAAGGGGATCTGCTCCAAGCCTTGAACTGGAACCCCACGAATAGCTGCTAGCAGCTGGACAGGAAAAGCACCCCAAGATGCTTACACTCCTGGCAGTAAGTCTGCAACAGCATACCATGAATCCCCCCAAGAACGAGACATAAGCTCTGTGTTTGAGGGTCAAGCAGTGAACTCCTTTCTTTATTAATTACAAAGACATATTAAAACCATGTTCACATACACAGTAGAGGGTGGGGCTACCTTAGGTCAGCCCATAATGGCCTCTGGCCAATCACATAGTGTCACACCGTGGGAAATCTGAGACTCCTCCCAGGTCCGCCCACTAGGTGTGGCTAATAGAGTAATTTGGCTTCTGACCACCAGAGGGGAAACATGGCTTTTGCTGTCCCCTGTGCCCCTGCTAAGAAAGCTGAGAAACCCCATGGGGTTTTGGAGCCTGCATGTCTGGAACTCCCTTTGTTCAGCTATCTCCCCTGCTGTGCATGTAGATAACCTTTGCTCTTAACCATCTGGCCTTAGTGACTCATAGATGGGGGTGGTCAGAATCTGTAACACATTTTTCCACATTATTCATAACTTTAAAAGTATGCATCACATTCACATAAAACGTACATTTTCAGAATCAGCATACTCCAAATACAAACATGTGTCCAAATCATATAATTTGGTCCAGTGGTTCAAAAGTTAGATCATAGTCCTTTCTGACCAAATGAAGCATGGCTTCCATGTCTTTGTAGGGGGAAAATCAACATGGGCCATAGTCAAAAGGAAGAATGTGAGCAACCAGACTTCTCCAATTCACAGTTACGAGACTGATCTCGTCACAGTAATTCATTGTTGAAATGCACAGCAAAAGTTTAATAATTTTTTTTTTTCTTTTCAAGCCTTACTTATTCATTCTTTAGAGAGCCCTTTATAAAACCACTAAAGTGGCCCATTAACTAATAGCAACCCATTTAAGTGTTGGTGTGGATATTTCTTTTTAGCCATAATAAAGCTATATTTTGAAGATTCAAAATCCAGATATTTTCACTCTTTAATCCAAAACCATTTAAAACTGGCTCCTTGACAGCAAATGTCTGTTATTATAACACAGCTATGTAGTCTGGAAACCTACTCAGCGAAAGTGCTGATCTTTTGGATCTCATCAGTGTGAGGCTGGTTCGTAAATCATGCTGTGAGAAAAATGACGGTGGGTAAAAGAGTGAGAGAAGCCCTCCATCATACAGAGTATAGCAAGAAAATAGTATATTGATGCACAGCCAAACATGTTAATGGCATACAATGAAACAAGCCCACTGCAGGAAAAAATATAATGCAAAAACCTTTTTTACATTTCATTGAACGTTACAGGACTCGCAAAGAGCAACATTTAGTCTGCAGATCTCATATACAGACAAACATGACTCATACTGGGTTCCATAGAGGAAGAGGCACAAGATATCAAATTGCCAATGTCCAATGGATAATAGAGAAAGCAAGGTTCCAGAAAAGCATTTACTTCTGCTTCATAGACTATTCTAAAGCCATGAATGTGTGGATCACAAAAAAAAAAACGGGCAATTTCTTATAGAGATGGGAGTACCAGATTATCTCCTCCTCCTGAGGAATCTGTATGTGGACCAAGAAGCCACTGTCAGAACCGAACATGGGACAACAGAATGGTTTAAGATTGGAAAAGGTGTGCAACAAGGTTGTATATTATCACCTTATTTATTCAACTTATACTGTATGCAGAATATATCATGCGTAAGGCCAGGCTGGATGAATCCAAAGCCGGAATCAATATTGCTAGAAGAAATATCAGCAACCTCAGATACGCGAATGATATAACTCTTATGGCTGAAAGTGAGGAGAAGCTAAAGGACTTATTGTTGAGGTGGAAAGAAGAGAGTGCAAAAAATGAAGATCATGGCAAACAGCAAACTCAGATCCTGGCAAATAGATGTAGAATTGGAGGCAGAGACATATTTTTTTTTCTGGGATCCAAGATCTCTTCAGATGGTTAGTTTAGCCATGAAATTAAAAGTTGTTTGCTTCTGGGGAGGAAAGCTATGGCAAGCTTGGACAAGCTAGTAAAAAGTAAATATATTACACTATCAACAAAGGTCTGCATAGTTAGAACTATTGTATTCCCAGTGGTAATATATGGATGTGAGAGCTGGACCATAAAGAAGTCTGAGCGCAGTAGAATTGATGCCTTTGAATTGTGGTGTTGACGAAAACCGCTTAGAGTCCCTTGGACTGCAAGAGGATCCAATAAATCAGTTCTTAAGAAAATTAGGACAAACTGTTCACTGGAAGGTTTGATCGTGAAGCTGAAGCTCAAATATTTTGCCCATATCATGAGAAGACAGGATTCCCTGGAGACGACTTTGATGCTGGGAAAGGTTGAAGGCACTTGAAGAAGGGGGAGGCAGAGGTGGAGATGGATAGATGAGATCATTGAAGCAACAAACATGAGCTTGATGGAGCTCAAAATAGCAGTAGCTGACAGATTTGCTTGTGTCCAGATCATGGAGAGTGAACAACTGAACGACTAAACAATAACAAATGAGTCATACAGCTGTACTACTGCACATTGGCCGACAGGGACAAGCCCCCAGAGTAGTGAAACATTTTAATCAGTCTGAAAATAATTTGGAAAACAGGAAAACACTTTCACCCATGATGGAACACCCTCATTCTGATGCAACAAAGAAAACTTGATATCCAAATATTTAAATATCAAATCATTAATGTAGACTTTTTTTATTTTACAATAAGTAAACAGTCCAATCATAATCCATATAAAAGCAATATTAGTTATGACAGTCGTACAAGGTCAGTTATCTTATGAAACAAACTTACAAAGTCTTTAAGAGGTTGAAGATTATTTTTAAATATGCTATAATCATTTGCTGAAATATTTTAATTTTTTTAATAGTTTTTATTGTAAATAAAACTAAATACAAAGCAATTATCAATTATGTTGTAAATATACATAAATACAGAAATGTCTTTGTTCATTGTTCGTTTTTCAGAACATTAGCAGGGATACATCATAAAAAAAATAAACAATTGGAGGAAAAAGATGAATAGAGGGGTAGTTTAAGACATTTTTTGCTTTCTCTTCAAAGTTATCTAGGTTCTTATTTTATCAATATATTTATTTTTATCTATTTTCAGTGTCCAAATGTTTCAACTGAATATTATTTTTTAAAATGTTTTATGTATAACTGCCAATACCATGTACATTGTGTGTATTTATTGATTTTTTTTTTACCTCTTCTATTGTGTGTTTATCTGATTTCTAATTTAAGTTATGAAAATTCTAGTAGGTAAAATATTTGATTCATTAGGAGTTGTATGTCTATTAATATATTTGATATAGGTAATCCTAATAATCCCCTTCTGGATCACTACCTTGTCGTGGTGAAGGGGCTGGTTTACCTTACTGATGCTGTGAGCTATACCATGTAGGGTTACTCAAGATGGACAGGTCATAGCAAAGATAAATCATGGTACGCTGGAGAAGGAACTGGCAACCCGCACCAGGAACTTTGCCATGAAAACCTTATGGATGAGCACAACCAGACAAGATGTGCCTGGCGTGCTGAGGTCCATAAGGTCACGGAGAGTCAGACACAACTGAATGATTACAAAAATACTAATAATGCCTCTTCTGTTTTTTTAGGGATAGGGAATCCTATGAGTGTAATATTGAATATGCTTCTTCCCATAGTTGTGTGAGATTTTAGGACATTCCCATAGAGCATGTTTTAAAGTTCCAGCTACATCACAACCTCTGAAGTATTTACCATTAAATGATGGGTTTAATTATTGTAATCCTAATGGAGTAAAATACAGTTTCATTAAGTTTCTATGTTTTTACCTTTTTCCAATCTAGCACATGTTGCTTATATCAGAAACACACATTAGATTGAGTCATTCTATACACATACAGATATATTTTCCTTAAAATGTAAAACTTGTTTTCCACACCCCAGAGCTGCTTACACAGGCACAGTGTACCTCCCAATAGAAACACTGCATTTGGTTGTAGGTTTTAACCCTTTACTAATCTTCAAGCAAGCAGCAGCTCAATGCAGAGATCTACAGATCAGTGTCTGACTCCTCCTATTTCTTTCTACTAGGGGACTACACATGGGTGTCGGAACCAAAGAAAATCTAAGGGGGGATACTCCATACAGTTTACAAATACCACTCAACTGCGTCTCTACACTTAAACTGAAAAATTCCCTACACCCATGGGACTACATATCCCATGATTCCTTTATGTACAAACTGCCATCATTGATTGTTACATTGTATTAAAATTCATTAACTGCCTGTGATTGGCAAAAACAAATTATGAATTTGTGCAAGGATTTCCAGGGGTGTCAACTCACAAAAGCTGCTGCTTGCAAACTCAGATTTAGCAAACATCAGGGTGAGTTTGTAAATGTTTATTTTTATATTTTTTTCACCCCAAAAATGTTTTCATACACTACTGATTCTCCTTTAACAGGTGCATTCATACTACAGGAAACTTAGATATGCCTGTTTTCTCTTAAATTTATATTTGTTGCTATCGTGTGCATGCTGCATAATACAAGTTCACAAGGAAGGAGGTTGATGTCACTTGGGGCATATAATCAACGGTGCATGTAAGGCTATGCTTGCATGAATTAGACCATAAGACAATAGGGCCCCTTCTTTATGAGGCCCCATACACTAGTACCATTAACACCCCACCCACAGATGGAGCCCTGAATGAGATAGACCAGTAAAATCTGAAACAAATATAATTTAAATGTGGGACTCGGTAATTACAGTTCCATGTAATTGTTTTTGCTACTATACTGTGGCATTTTACTCATAATCCTTGGATATTGAACAGTTTATCATTTAAGTGCCAAACCCATTGTCTAGCTTTTCAGTTGATTTATCATTCTGGAGCACTTACAGAATTCCACAAACAAACCCTGAAATAATATGGTTTTGGTGCCAACACAACCATGCATGCTTATCTTGAAATAAATGCAAAAATAATTCCTTAAACTGAAACTGGCAGAGCCACATCATAATACAAAAAGAAAATTATGAACCAACTGGTATCTAATGTCCCTGTCGGAGACCAATTAGAAACATTCACACATTGTGAAATAAAAATCCAATTTATCCTGCTGAAACTACCGTGAATGCCAACTATGAAATGTAGCCAATGACAAAGTTTTGTGTTGGCATGTCTTTGGTATATCAGATAAATGTTATTACATTGCATGGATGTCCTTTATAAGCCAGTACTGTCTTTAAACTAATAAAGTAAATGAACATTTGGAAGCTGACAAGTGAAGTGAGAACACTGTAAATTAATTACTGCACTCGTGATTCCACAAAAATGTGAAATTGGATATTTAGAAAGTAATTTTGTAACTGGAATAATCTATGGCGAGGTTAACGGAAATTAAATCTTTGAACATTTTGTATTGCACTTGGAATGTGGATGTAACTGCCCTTAATATTACAATCCACAGTTGTGCCAATAATAGTGTAATTTTTTTTAACTGAGCTAATGAAAACAAAATCGGAACTAGCCATTAATTTTGAAAAATATATGTTTTAAAAATAAATAAACCTTTTTGTGTATAATTTAGACAAATATGGGCCATAATACCAGGTTGAAGAACAATCATACATTATCAAAACCATCACATGTTTGTTAAGGATGTAAGAAACTAATAACATTAGCCACTATGTAATTCATGGGCATTTTCAGAGAAAATCTTCATTTTAGCACACCTAGTGTGCTGGAGATGCCATGGTCAAAACCGCGGGACTTAGAAAAAAAAATGCGGGACTTGGAGAAAAAAAGATACAAGACTAGCAAAAAATTACAAAAGCGGTAGAACGGCAAAAATAAAAACACAAAAAAACACACCCCAAAACATTACAAAAGCATTACAGACTCATGGGGCAACAGCCAGGACGTCTGTGAGTGAGCTGGAACGCACATTTAATTTGATTGAGACGATTTTCGGCACTCGAAAATCGCCTGAACGAGGAAAAAAATGGCAGCTGAAAATATTTTAAATGAGGTTACATGACCACGGACCTCGCAAAACACTACCAAACGCGTAGCACTTTACACATCACAGTACGACCTACAAAATACACTATTACAAAAGCCGGAAAATGCTCACGAGACGCGAAATATATTAATAACATTACGACTATACAATGCCTTTTCTTACAAAGAAAAACATCCAAGCCAGGCTACATTTTGCAAAAACACATCTAAAGTCTCCCAAAAGCATGTGGGAAAAGGTATTATGGTCTGATGATACCAAGGTTGAACTTTTTGTCCCTAATTCCAAAAGATATGTTTGGCGCAAAAACAACACTGCACATCACCAAAAGAACACCATACCCACAGTGAAGCATGGTGGTGGCAGCATCATGCTTTGGGGCTGTTTTTCTTCAGCTGGATCTGGGGCCTTAGTTAAGATAGAGGGAATTATGAACAGTTCCAAATACCAGTCAATATTGGCACAAAACCTTCAGGCTTCTGCTAGAAAGCTGAACATGAAGAGGAACTTCATCTTTCAGCATGACAACGACCCAAAGCATACATCCAAATCAACAAAGGAATGGCTTCCCCAGAAGAAGATTAAAGTTTTGGAATAGCCCAGCCAGAGCCCAGACCTGAATCCGATTGAAAATCTGTGGGGTGATCTGAAGAGGGCTGTGCACAGGAGATGCCCTCGCAATCTGACAGATTTGGAGTGTTTTTGCAAAGAATAGTGGGCAAATCTTGCCAAGTCAAAATGTGCCATGCTGATAGGCTCATACCCCAAAAGACTGAGTGCTGTAATAAAATCAAAAGGTGCTTCAACAAAGTATTAGTTTAAGGGTGTGCATACTTATACAACCATATTATTTTTTCTTAATATTTTTTCTTAATATTTTTTCTTCCCTCTACCTAAAAGATTTCAGTTTGTTTTTCAATTGAGTTGTACAGTTTATAGGTCACATTAAAGGTGGAAAAAGTTCTGAAATGATTTATCTTTGTCTAATTTTTTTACAGAAACCAGACATTTTAACAGGGGTGTGTAGACTTTTTATATCCACTGCACATAGAAATATATATCTCTCTCAGGGGACCAAAAGTACACAACAGAAGAGGCTTGCAATGAGCAAAACTGTTTACATTATGTGTCAAAACGCATTCCCATGCCTTGAAATATTATTGCCCCGTCATTTTTGACGGGCAAGTCGCTAGTGCATATATAAATATAACAGTTTCTCATTTCCTATTGGTTCCTAGAGCCATTTCTCATCTGTAAAGCTTGGATTGGTTTAAGACACGAATGAACACACACTGACTTCCTACACTGAAATCTATTGCGGACAAGGCAGGATTTACGGATGTGGGCCGAGTGCCGTAAATGATTAACATCAACGTGTAATGTAGAGAGAGAAAACTCCTGCACAAATTACACGTTAGCGTGGGGGCTTTAGTTCTTATGTCCATGGCTTACACAGCTGCTAATGTTGTTAATTTGTTATAAACTTCATAAACAGATAAAGTGTTTCCCAATCTGGTGCTTTAAACAGACATTGTAGTTCAATCATTTACAGGATAAGCTTTATTAGGAATAGGAATTCATAATAAACACGATGTTTAAGGACATTAGAGTGGTAAAACAGGCAGTTAGCTGCATCAAGCTTAATTAAAGTCTCATTAGCTCAATTACTTAGCATTATGAAATAATGCTGCCTGTGTCCATATTGGAATATCTCCTTCCTCCCATTTCTCTAATTCTAGGAAGCGAGGGGGTAGGAAGCTGTGTGTCAAGATCTGCATTTGGGGGAAGACTGGGATCACTGAACCCACCAACCAACCTAAAGAGTTATGTCCTCTTCATTTTACCCATTGACTTTGCATTGGATGGTGGGTACCTCAGGGATTTGCCTGGTGAGGGCCCACCTGGAGGCCCTGACTCCCCCATTTACACTTTCCTGGGTGTGGTTGTGGTCAGTAGCCCTTGGTCAACATTAAATTCCCTGCAAATTCCATCACTAAAGACAGGAAATGTGAACAATGGACTCTGTATCTTGATAACTACCTGCCTGATGGGATTATCTAACTGAGGATTTGTAATGTAATTCCTAACTCACCCTGTGATTGTATTAACTCCCACACCCACCAGATTGGCCAGATAGGTACTGCAGAGGGCTAATAAAGGGCAGGAACCAAAGTTATATTCTTCTGTTTACCTATAAATGTTCCCAAGATACGCTTTTCTAGGTAACGTAAGCAAAGTCTCTCTTTTATTTAGAAGTTATAACCTCTGTTTGTTGTTTTTAACCCCTTGATCCCTATTCTGCACCCCGATGGTCCTGAAATTGAAGCCAGTCATAGAGAAGCCCATCCCCCACGGTCCAAGGGAGGATCCCTGTTACCAAGGCAGGAGAATTCTTAAGCTGTATCAGACCACCTCCCTGGGTCATGACACTGTGAATGTTCATATTGTACATTCTAATGCAAACAGAGCAGGACCAGCAGCTTCCTATTGGTCTACAAGAGCATATACTGTACTAAAAGCCACATGACAGCATAGACCAATAGGAAGTTGAAGATGCAACATGGAGATTCATTGCTTGCTCACAGTGATATGCTCAGATGGTGAGATAGGTCAACACTGCAGCATCCTAGAGACAAGCTAAGGGAAATTAAAACAACAGATTGGGCGTGAATATTGCTATTTTTATGCAACAATTTTGTTTAAAGTTCCTCCAGATGTGTCTCACAATGGGGGGCACAATCTCATTAATAACTGAAGACAGGTCGTGGAGGGAAGATCTTGAAAATTAGTTTCTACCTAAATATTAGCTAGACCATTTATATGCTTAATTGCCACCTTTTCAGTGGTTGAAAGTACCACTGTGGTAATATTTTTTTAATTTACTTTTTTGAAGAACTTGACAAAATGTTTTTTATAATATAAAAATAAATACAGTCTATAATTTATTATTTTTTATATGAAACTATGCTGCTGTGAAATGTACCATTTTGGTTTCAACACTTCCTGAGGTGGGAGAATACACAGGAAGTGCCTATCTACATGAAGGGGATTTAGAGATTACAACTGCCATTGCTCTCAATGGGGCTAAAATTAACATTGACACCTGACAAAGTAACCGACAGTAGCAGACAAGAAAGCCAAATCGAAGACTGAACTAAAGAATAATAGCGTAAAGAAAAAAATTGACCACCATGGTGTCCTTTAAAGTTGCCTCCAGGGACTATGGATGACAACCTTATTGGCAGAAAAGGAATTTATTTGTGGCTTTTTTACTGGTTGTAGATCGCTTGGGGAGTATGTAGCCTCTACACTTAAATGTTTTTAATTTAGAAGAGGTCTAGGTAATTATACAACCTAAAAACACAGCTTGATGCGCCTCCCAAGTGGAACTTGGGGAACTGGTGGTCAAAGCAAAAGAGTTTATCACAAAAAAGTCTTATAGTTTCTGTAGCATTGGGAGTTTGTGTAGTAATGAGACATTTAGAGGGCCACTGTAGTTTAAGAAAAAAAGACACTTGTTTCTCTAGTATTTACCAAACTAAAAATATTAGCCACTGTGGATAAAAACATTTTTTGAGAAAATCTGAAAAGGGTATAGGAATTGAAAATGGTATAGGAATGCATATTGTGTTTGTTACATCACACCCTGAGGATCATGAGGTGTGTTGTTTGGAGGTGAGGGAAGAGCGAACAGAGAGCCACTGTTAGATAATTTGATTAGATTGAAACTTACATCTCACCCCTTCCCATTCTCTGACCTGGAAGCAGGACATTGTATCAACAGATGCAACCACAGCTCTCCAGAAATGTAAATGCCCCTCACACACACTACTTCCACCTGTGTATCATGGATTCCTCCAAGTTCCAGTAAAGGCATCATAAAATATTCAATCTCAGTCAGATTGTTGCTTTAGTGGAAGTGGACAATAAGGGTCATATTTACATGTTTGGTGGAATTGTTCAATAGGAAATTATGACAGAAAACAGAAGTAATTAATGATACAAAACAGTAGATAAATAATACTTACACTACAAATTTGTTTAATAGGAATGTTCCATAGAGAATAAAAAAAATATATTTATAATTTTTTTGTATAATATTATGTTCTTTAAATAAAAATCTTTATTATTTTTCAGACTTAATTATTCTCTTAATCAAATGCAAGTTTTCAGACATATATATACTGTAACTAGCAACTTGCCTGTCAAAAATGACGGGGCAATACAATTTAAAGCCATGGCAATGCTGTTTGCCACACAATGTAAAGCTTTTTCTACTCTGAGGACCTTCAGCGCTCATTGCAAGCCTCGCGCTGAGCGCATTTGGCGCTCATTGCGAGCCTCTCTTCCCGGGTACTTTTGCTCCTCTGAGCACCTTCGGCACTCATCACAAAGACATATATATATATATATATTTTGTTAAGTAATTAATTAATTAGTTACTTAATAAATTAATATACTTTACCTATTTGTAATTAATATATCCAGCAATCAATAGCCTGAAGAGCTAACAATTTGTTTTTATTTTTCTGCAGCATACAATGTACAGCTGGACTGTTGCTGCCCTGAGGAGAAAGTGTAATGAATGTCCCAACCGTGCATTAGAATTAGGCTGCGTGCGCGAGGGCAAAGCGTTTGTTTAGTTGTGTCAATCGCCATTTTAGATCCGTAATGTTATTAGTTGCAAGTTAGTGTTGTAAAATGGCATTGTTTGTCTATGTGTTATGTGGCTCGCGAGCATTTTCCTTAATTTGTAATAGTGTTTTTTGTACCTCGTACGGTCCGGTTGGTGGGGTTTTGCGCTGTCCAGGGTCGTGTAGCCTCGTTTTCATTTTTTTTCTCACTTAGGCGATTTTTGAGTGTGGAAACTTAGCCAAATCGACTTAAATTCACATTCAACCTCATTTCCCGACGTCCTGGCTGTTCCCCCGTGCTGTGTGTGATGTTTTTGTTGTATTTTTATTTTAATTTTTTTGTGTTTTTTGGTTCGTGCGGTTCGGCCATTAATTTTGCATTTTTCTTATCTCGTATTTTTTTCCCTTTGTAATAGTGTATTTTGTACCTTGTACGTTCCTGTGTGAAAGTGCTACGCGGTTTGCGGTGTGTTTGTTTGACGGTGATTTTTTTTCTCGCTTAGGCAATGTTCGAGTGCCGAAACTCGGCCAAATCGACTTAAATTCGCTTTCCACCTCACATCCGGACATCCTGGCTGTTCCGCCATGCTGTGTGTGATGTTTTTGTTTTTTTGTATTTTGCGTGTTTTTAGTGTTTTTTGCTATGCGCGGTTCAGCCGTTAACTTCGTATTTTTCCTATTTCTTTTTTTTTTTCTAATTCCTGCGTCTCTTAATTTTTATTCTAAGTCCTTGCGTTAGTCAACTGCTTGCAGCCTAAGGCGATCCCACTTTAACTAAGTGTTTGGTAGCTAAGTCCTGCGTGTCTCATTGCCTTCACTGCGAGGCTCGCAGGCAATGAGCGCCTTTGGCGCTCATCTCCTTTGTGCTGCGAGTTTTAGTGCCTTAATGGCTCGCCTTTGTCGCTCATCGCCTAAGTGCTCTGAGTTAAGGCAAAGCGTCATAAAATCTCGTAGTTTGACAACTATTATATGTAATGTATGTTCCATTGTACAATGGTCCTTTTATCTGCAGTGGAGTTATCTAGGTTGTGAATTTGTTGTTAACTATCAGTGCCCAGCATGCAAAGTCAGCCCAGGACCAACCAATCCTTATGATACAGGAACACAGGAAAGCAATACTACCCCCAGTGGTTAGGAGCAGAGTTGCAGGCAGAGTCCGTAATAATAACTCCAGTGGTTAAAATTATTATATTACTCAGAATGAAACACACACCTCAAATTATGTATGTTTAACTGACAACCTTTATTGAACCATAATCCAGTATTTATAGCATACACGGACCAAATACAAGAGGTTTATTAATCTTCCCACCTGGTCACTTGCTGTCACGTCAGGATTATTAACGTTAATCAGATGTTTCCTTCCTGACTTTTGAACTAAACAGGGGTCCTATTCACAACCCCTGTGTCACTCCCCTTTCTTCAGCAACCAGCATTTGTCCAAAAGAAAAAAGGATTACCTGTCCCAGTACTACTATGATGTCAGAGTTATTAATTACCTCACGGGGCTTACGAGTCTGAACGTCTAAGATTCAACCATTTGCTTTAATTAGAGACAGGGACTGATCCATGCTAGCAGGTGACAAATGGCTTGTGGCACCATAACGTCTATAAAGAGGTTTACTAAATACGTTTCATGGCAGGAACATGACAATATGGAGGCTTCTTACCCACTGTACTGCATCCCCTATAACCAAGCACCTCACAACTGATGGCCTCTCTGCCAAGGTTCCCTGGCAATACACCAAACATGCCTGTGTACCCACTTTACATCAATAAATCTATACAATAATAAATCCTGATGTTAAGGCCACAAACACACACTGCTCTGTGCATAAGACACACGCTGTCCTGTATAATACACACACAGTGCCCTGTGCAAATAACATCAGATAGTAACCCCAACATTAATTATTGTGGCCAACCTACCATTACACATAGAAACATCATGTCATACAGCCTAATTAAATTGGAGCCCATTAACTTCAACGTGAGGTCCGCAGCGGCTACAGGCTAGAACCCCCCCCCCCCCCCGATCGGGACCCTGGCTGCATTTAAAAATGTAAACACGGGTCCTGAAAGCACTGTAAGGGTCCTTAAAGGAGTAAAAAAATAATCCCTGCCGCGGAGGTACCATGAGTACCCCATGGCACCTAAAATTAACCCCATCACTCATGGGGGTCTATGTAGACCCTCATGAGCCTCTAATTAACCCTGTCAGTCCCATAAGACCCTTATGGGACAATACTTAACCCCTATATTAACACTATAAGTGCCATGAGGGTCCTCCAGGACTCTCATGACACAAAGTCTAAACACTATTACGATTTCCTACTCTATCCAATCCTATTAACCCCCCTCTACCCTATTTACCCCCCTCTACCCCGTTAAACCCCCTCTTCCCCATTAACCCCCATCTACCCTGTTAACCCCCATCTACCCTATTAACCCCTACAATAACCCACCTAACACCCTAATAAAATCCCTATTACCCCACTAATTACACACAAAAACAACTACAATTACATAAAATAAAAAACCTACTTTACAGAAAATGAAAAACATAACTTACATAAAATAAAAAAGCCCTCATTACAGGAAAATAAAAAGACTTGAATTACAGAAACAAAATATTACATACAATAAAAAAAGCCTATAATTACATATACATATACTAAAAACCCCTATATTTACACCTAAAACAACCCCCTCACTAGAATAGGGTAAATTAGACCACTTACCTTGCCCAAAAGCCCCTCCAACGATGATTGTCTCCATAAATGTCCCCAGGTCTGGCACAACTACAAAAAAGAAACATTACAATTAATACATAAATAAATACAACATGTAATATAATACATTCTAAATAGTACACTTACCTGTTGAAAATGCCCATCCAGCAAAGCCCCCGTCCTCCTTGAAATCGTCGCAGGCAAGGCCACTCCCCAAAAATTGCTGGTCTAAAAAATTACAAAATCTAACGGAGCTCCTCCCGCGCGGAGCTTCCCACCACAAATGAGGGTTCACAGGGCATGCTCCGCTAAAATTTTGAAATGACACCGTCTGATTGTCTGAAAACGCTGTCAATCATATTTATTCATATTATAAAGATGTGAGACAATCAAAATGGGATACTCCTCTATATACCATTGGGATTGGCTGATGTAACTGTCAATTAATTATAATCCAATCAGAAGGCTCTATTGCCTTCAGCCGATCAGAAGGGGATACACCCCACAGGGTTTATCCCATTCGGATTAGCTCCAAGCATCTGCATCTTCTGATTGGCTGAAATCTGATTGACAGTTACATCAGCCAATCAGAATGGGATATAGGGGTGTATCCCATTTTGATTGTCTCAAACCTTTGCGCCTTCTGATTGGCTAAAATATGATTGACAGCGTTTTCAGCCAATTAGAAGGCGCATTACTAAATTTTAGCGGAGCATTCGCGAGAACCCTTATTTGCGGCGGGGAGCTCCTCAAGGGATGAGCTCCAATAATTTTTTTTATTGTTTTTATACCGGCGAGTTTTTTTGGAGGGGCCTTGCCTGCGATGACTTCGAGGAGGATGGGGGCATCGATGGATGGTCATTTTGAACAGGTAAGTGTACTATTTAGAATGTATTATATTACATGCTGTATTTATTTATGTATTAATTGTAATGTTTCTTTTTTTGTAGGTCTGCCGGACCTGAGGACATTTAGGGAGGGCCCTTGTCTGGGAAGAAGCACAGAGGACCATCATCGTTGGAGGGGCATTTGGGCAAGGTAAGTGGTCTAATTTACCTATTCTGGTTTTAGTGAGGGCGGTTGTTTTAGGTGTAATTATAGTGTTTTTTTAGTATATGTAATTATAGGCTTTTTTACATGTATGTAATGTATTTTGTGTTTTTTTCTGTAATTCAAGTTTTTTTATTTTCCTGTAATGTAGACTTTTTTATTTGATGTAATTCTAGTTTTTTTATTTTATGTAATTCTAGGTGGTTTTTTTGTGTAATTAGTGGGGTAATAGGGATTTTATTAGCATGTTAAGTAGGTAGTGTAGGGGTTAATAGGGTAGAGGAGGTTAATAGGGTAGAGGGTGTTAACAGGGTAGAGGGGGTTAACAGGGTAGAGGGTGGGTTAACAAAGTAAAGGGGAATAACAGAGTAGAGGGGGATTAATAGGGTAGAGGGGGGTTAATAGAATGGGATAGAGTAGGAAAGAGTTAATAGTGTAGTGTTTTGGAGGACCCTCATGGCACTTATAGTGTTAATTGGGAGGGTTAATTCTTGTCGAGGCGGCATATTAGAATTTTAGAATTTTTAGAATTTTTAACTGCCTCAAGGGTTAATATGGGGACACTACGGGGGTCCAGATGGGGACCCCAGCATAGGGGGGTTAATTTTAGGTGCCACAGGGGATCTTTAAGTGCCGCAGGGGTCCCAATCGGGATGCCTGCAGCATGAGGATTAGACTGGGGAGCAGGGGGGAGCTTTAGAGGCCGTATGGACGTTTGGGGGCCGGAGTGGGGGTCTCTTTTGCTGCTCATGCAGCTAATGTAAGGTATTTTAAAGCCTCTGAGAGTCCTCCCCAGCACTCATTGGGCTTTGGGCTCTATTTGCGTGTTACGGGCTAGCTCAAGAGGGAATTCGTAGCAATTTAATAGCAAATTGGGAACGCAGCGGATACAGGCTTGACAGATCAAAGGGTTGCATGCTGCGATGTTCCACAAAACGTAGACATTTTTCAGCCGTCCTGCGTTCTAACACGTAGGTCGGCAACGTAGAGGTTTACAAGGCTAATTTAATAGTATTCAGCCCTACCTTTTTCACTATGGCTACTTTTTTAAACCTAGCCTCAAAAATCAGTCATTGCAGTAATTATTTATTAAAGTTTTTCCTCTCCTACATGACGCTTGGTTCAGCCAGCAAATTTCTCCCAAATTTTCGGTACACAGAAGACATTGACTCCATTGAGCGTATAACAATGATTCTCTCCCATGCTGTTTTATATGTTCTCTATGGGACTGTTTGTTGTATGAAGGGAATTGCCTACAAAATATAAAATCTCTAGAAAGCAATACCTTTCTAGTGACAGCTTCATTCTTTATTGCTTGATCCAATGTATCATATATGTAGTTGTCGTAATTGCAAGTTTGTTGGTAACGCTTGTTAAATGTTATGGGTTTGCGCATGAGGCAGGGAGTCCATAATGGAGATTGAAAGCTAATTTGCTATTCAATTGGCATCTTTTAGCAGCCTCCCAATGGCTTCCGAGTTACGGGCTTGATAAAAATGGTGGCTGTTAAAAATGGAACTGTTTTTCAAGCCCGTAACTCTAAAGCACTTTGCGGGCTTGGGGAAATTAATCAATTTCCTCAAGCCCGCAAGTGTTTTCACACCTGTAAATGGCAAAAGGAGCACAGGGAAGGTAGAGAGGGGAGAAAGACACAGGGGAGGGAGTGGGGAGGAAAGACACACAAGGGTGAGGGTGGGAGAGACATAGGGGTGAGAATGGGGGGAAAGAGACACAGGGGAGGAAGAGCAGGGCAAAGAGACACAGGGGAGGCAGAGGGGGGAGAGATACAGGGGAGGGAGAGGGGGAAAAAGACACAGGGGATGGAGAGGGGGGAAGAGACATTGGGGAGGGAGAGAGGGGGCAAAGAGACACAGGGGAGGGAGAGAGGAGGAAAGAGACACAGGGGAGGGAGAGAGGAGGAAAGAGACACAGGGGAGGAAGAGAGGGGGAAAGAGACACAGGGGAGGGAGAGGGGGGAAAAAGACATGGGCGAGAGCGTTTGTCTGTAACGATCTCAAAGTTATGGGCTTGCCCATGAACGCAGCGGCCTGCAATAAAGTAGAGGGGGGGGGGAGAGGCTCACAATGAGTGCCAAAGGCGCTCATTGCAAGGCACGGAAAGTAGAGGGGGGGAAAGGCTTGCGATGAGGCCCGCAAGTTAAAGGGGGGGGGGGGGAGCCTCACATTATGTGGCAAACAACAGCATTTCAAGGCTTTATTTTTTTTTGCCGTCATTTTTGACAGGCAAGTCGCTAGTTTCCAAATAGTGTCTCATCATCATAATCAAAAATCCTACAATTCTAAACGACAATCTAGTTAAATAAATTGAACCTGCAGAAGTTACATTGATGGCAAGTTTCTTCTCCAGAGCAGCAAAAAATGTTGATCTATTGACCTTTTTTCAGGGCTTTTTCAGTATTAGATATCCATACTGAACTGCTGGATTCAGCAGTAAGCGTCACCTCAGGTATGGAACAGTTCAATGGACTTTCTTTAAATGAATCTCTATCCATCCATTATATCTCAAAGAAGTAGATTTGTCAAGAGGAAAGCTACGTCACGGTTTGGAATGTTAATACTTTATTGACACTATACAATTCATGAAGGATCAAATAATTTTTATTATCTATAAAAGCAAAGATTAGCCACATTGTATGAAAACTCTATAGACACTTGCTCTTCTGCTTCTGATTCCTCTTCTCCTACAGAAAAATAGTTCCGAAATAAATAAGAAGAGGGACCTTCATGAGTTGAATCAGATGACTAGATGTTTTCAGATAAACTGGATTTGTTTGCAGTCTTGGGAGGCTCTGTCATTTCCTTTTTCAAGACCTATGGATATCCAATCTGAAATGTCTGTAGGTATCTTCTAACCAAAAGGATTCATTAGGCTGAGACAATCCATTTGCCTTCAGTTAGTGGATTTTCACATCCTTGACAGGCATCTTTCTTCCTTTTCCTTGCCTCCATTTTGTGCTAGATAAAAAATATTAGTATTCTACCAGCACCTCTATTGTTTTGTTTACGGCTTAATATCAGAGAAGACCAAATTATATGGAATGGGTCACAAAACCTTACTCTATATCAAGAAAATGACTTATCTCCGTGCCTTAAGATACAACATATTTGGGCATACAACAGACTTCATAGAAAAACAAACCAATTACTTTTGGGCTGCTGCAACTGATGCCTGCAAAAACTACTACAAGTTCAGAAACCAATGGCGAATTTAAAGCAAATCTCTTCCTATAGAAAATGACTAGTGAAGATGATGTGAATGCATACCTCCTGACCTTTGTCTCTGGATTGGTATAATTTTTCCTTAATTATGTGGTGAAGCTTAGAAAGCCTACTTTGACATAAATGCGGAACTAGCAATGAATTATGCTTATTTGAAAGCAGACATCCTTGCCAGAATTGTATTTACTAGAGGTGTTAAAGCACCAAGATTCTACTCATGGACATTTTTGGACAGTAAGACCCCTCGCTCACAGATTTTTGATCTACTGCATCTAGCAAAAAATGGTTGTGTTTTGAAAATAATAGACCAAGAGGAATGATAGAACTGTTGGTAATAGATCAGTATGTAAGGAGTCTTCCGTCAGGCTTACGAGAATGGGTGGGACAAAATAAACCAGAGACCCCAGATGAGCTTGCTACCCTGATAGAAATATACCTGGCCATGAATGTCCATATGGTAATGCCTGAAACACTCAAAGATTGTTTAAAAAGGCTCAAACAATAATAGGGTTAGACAAGAAAGTGTGAATCCAGAATCTGAAAGGCTGGTTGTTGACAATCCAGAACACAGAACCCAGTAAGCAAATTAAAGTGCTTCTATTGTGGAGAACTGGAGCATATAGCAGCCCATTTAACATGGGAGATCACCAGTTTAATTGTATATCAACAAATTGGAAACCTTGAAAAAAGGCTTATGAGGAAATGCAGACTGCTCAGGAATTTACCTTGTCACATCTGTCATGTTTTGACAAGTGACCTATTCTCTATTCTCTGGACCGAGGAATGTCCATAAAACAAATCGGGAATGAAGAAACACCAAAAACATTAGTACAGATGCAAGGGCAGGAGAGACTTATTCAGAGGCAGTGGACGAAGGGTGGAGGACAGAACTTCTTAGCCCTCTATGGAAGAGACAGACACAATAGTTTGACTTGTTGACATCTAATTTCCCTCCATTGCCTGGGCATACAGCAAGGACCCAAGGAGAACCTGTTCTTGAAAACAGAAATACTGATGTAGTAAAGGGGAGAAAATGGGAATAAGGAATTGTCTGCACAATTGCTTGGGAAGAACCTTCAGAAACAGGCATTCAGCATCAGGCCATGTGTACAACACGGCCAACACCAGAGGTATTTATACCCCCGACACACAGCAATGCAGTTCTTCACATGAAGAAACCTGCAGACATTTCCTGTCAGATTTCTTCTAGGGTGTCACCTGTATGTACAACAGCACCTGTAAAACCACCTACAGCTGACACTACTGTGTCATCTCCTAGTGTCCAAGGTACACTAAACAAACAGGAACCTTGGAAGCTAAGTTATGCGGAAGTATTTCAGAGGACTTCTAAGGAGCAAGCGACAACCTCTGTCCAACCACTCTGTGGGCTACATTCAAGTAAACTCTGTACCTGTGAAAACTCCGGAAAATTCCCTTGAGAAACTTGAAGGAAAAGTAAAATATTCTTCAAGACATTGCAACGATGGAATACTCAGAGATGGTGCAGGTAACATTATGGAACAGATACACCAGTATGAACACAGGTCTTAACCTCAGGGAGCAACAAGACATAATGGCAAGGAGCAATATGTGCCACCAAAATAAGGATGTTTTCTCTACACGGCCAGGTCTTTCTACTGACATTTACCATGATATTATTACTAAATGTAAGAGTTAAACCCTATTGCATACCTGAGGCAAAAAGGCTAGAAATAAGGGTGAAAGATAAAAAAATGTTGGAGCTTTGAATCATTGAAGAATTCCAAAGTGAGTGGTGCAGTCCTATAGTGATAGTTCCAAAACACGATGAACTGATAGATTCTGCAGTGACTCACAAACTAAATTCAGTATCAGAATTTGACTCTTATCCCAGTCCGAGAGTGGATGAACTAATTGACTTGGAAAGGCAAGATTCTTAAGAACACTGGATTTAACAAATATATATTAGCAGTTACTCAATGTAATCATCAAAAGAACAAAACTTTAATTTTCACTCCAAAACAAACCCCTCTTTCTCCATCTCTCAGGAAGTGATGTAACTAGGTTAAGATGGATTGACCTATACATAAACAGAGTTTAAAAAAAAATCTGATCTTCTCTTAAAATATTGTATGTTGGCTTACAATGCTGTTAATATTTTTGATTGTTACTCGTTATTTGGATAGTTGATCCAATTTTCTTTATATTGTGGTGCAGGTTATAGGATTACCTTATATAAATACATCCAGGGTAAATATAAGGCTTTGCCAAGTGAACTTTTTTGTGCCAAGAGGTTTTCAACTGACAAGAGGACATCCTTTGAGGTTAGAAGTAAAAAGATTCCACCTTAAAGAAAGAAAAGGGTTCTTCACAGTAAGTGTGGTTAATCTGTGGAATTCTCTACCAAAGGGGGTGGTGACAGCGGATTCGATAGTTAACTTTAAAAAGGGATTGGATATATTTTTAAATAAAAAGGGCATTCAGGGTTATCCTGGTTAATAAGAGGGAGTATTGATCCAGGGAGAAGTCCGATCGTTAGTATCTAGGGTTAGGAAGGAATTTTATATTTTATTTCCTTTTAAAAAAATTGGCTAAGTTTCAATGGCTATTTTTTTCAGTTTTTCTTCCTCTGGATCAAATAACAACTAATCTGCATATTGCAGATCAGAGGAGATGTAAAAAGGTCGAACTTGATGGACTAAAATTATTTTTCAACCTCAATTACGATGTAACTAGTACTTATTGGAGGGTCCGGCAGGAGCTGGGCACTGATGACCAGGTGGGTGAGTATGGTGGGCAGTTCTGGGGTGCTCCAGAGAGTGAGAGGCTCGACTGGGGGGGTCCTGCAGGAGCTGGACACTGAGCAGGTAACTATTAGCACTGCCCAAAAGCACAGCCACACCTGCACAACACAGAGACAGGGAGAGCAGGGTGCGTGGCAGGGAAACCATGGAGGGTGAGAGGCTAACGGGAGACCCCCAGGAGAGAGAGATAAATAGGGGGAGACCCTGAGGTGAGGTGACTGGGGCACTGCAGAGTTGCGCAAATGTCGGGTCGTGCTATTTCCAGGCGAGCTTGAGTGCGCACATGCGTCGGTGCGCATGCATCTGCGCACGTGTCAGGCGTGCAAAAGTTGTGCTACCATATACCATTTGTGCTTCATTTAAATATATCACCCTTACATCTAGGCATTGATGACCAAGTAGACTCACACCACTAATTAATACCTCTCATTTCCTGCTGCTATTGACTTTCATGCAGATTTTCTGCATTGTTTGCCTGTTTTAAATAACCCGATTTAATCATCCCTTTGTGCAATTAGCTTGGCTATCATATAAAACAACATATGTGCACTATATTTGATGTCTCACTAAATGAAATGTGTCTGTAGTCTAATCATATAATTATTGAGTTAGGATAGCAGTTTGCTTCTCTTTGTAAGCACAGCATTCTCACGACTGCCAATAAGTGTTTTTATAAACCTCCTTCTTGTTCCTGAGCATTGAACAGACTAATCCTTATTTAATGACTCCACCGACTTCCAAAGTATTCCCCAAAAATACTGCGTCCAAGTACCGTACTCCTGCTGTTTTAAGGCATAGCACTGGCAAGTGAAAGGAGACTTTGAATGCAACATCAATTACGTGTTTAAGAAAACAGGTTCAGAGCCAATGCATGCAGCACCATTAAAAAGGTCAGAGCAAAGTATATTAATCATCGAGTCCCTCCTACTGATCACACCATGAGCTCAGGCCTTGGCCAGCAAGGTTTAGAGTTTATTACACATGGAAAAATAAATTATACTCACAGAACTATAACTCCTCTGTCGTTTACTTCACTTTACGTCCACTGGACAGAATTTCAATCTTTCTTTTTTGTACCTGTATAAGAAAATTTATCATATTATGTACAAAAATTAAAGAAAATATTAACTATTTGTGGTGTTTGTTCTGTTTCAAAGTAATTCACTGGCCCATTGCTTATTAACATTATTTTTTAAGGTACTTTTATTTGCTCCAAAATTACCTATTTTGTCTCAAAGGTTAGTTTAAGTGATCTCTGGACTAGTAGAGGGGCTTAAGAATGAAGGATCTTGGTGCAAAATTATTTGCACATCTCTATATATGCCACAGGTGTCAATAAAACACCCAAAATATATGTTGTTAGATCTATAAAAATAATTATTCTCTGTCCTATAATATATTAAGAGGAGTGAAGATACCAGATACAAAGCTCCTACCCTGCAATGGGCCCTGGTGCTTTGCCCCAGCTGCACGGGCAGTAGCTTTGTACTATACAATAAAACAATTATATATATCGGGGTGGGCAAGTTCGGTCCTGGAGGGCCACACACAAGCCTGGATTTGAAGTTATCGTCTCTGTGAGTCAATCAGGATGACTTAAGAAGTGATGGACTGACCTGTGCGCAGCAGAGATATCATCAAATCCAGCCATGTGTGTGGCCCTCCAGGCCCGGACTTGCCCACCTCTGATATATATGTTTGAAACATTGAGCCTGACTATGAGCATAAGTAGACATGAAAAAGTAATAAAGCTATTTTATATTAGAAAAATATATAAATGTATATTCCCCTACTGGATATTAGAGGCATTTATAATATTATGGTCATGGTTGTGTGTGAGAGGCATTTGCATTTCTGGAGAGAAGGGCTTGCATCTATTGATGCAATCTTGCCTGTTGATGAGCATATGCAGCAGAAAATGGTTGGTTTAATTTTCATTGTGAGTCAATGATCTAACATATCCTCCTCACCCCTCTTGCTCTGGAAATGATTAAACAAAGATAAGATGGATTGTTCTATACATACACAGAGTCTGATTTTCTCTAAAAATGTTGGCTTATACAGTTTGTTGATATTTATATGGATCCTTGATGCAATTTCCTTTAGATTGTGGTATAATATTTACAAATTCTAATTCTATTCAGCACTGGATTTAGTTATTAAGACATGCAATAAGTTGCAGTAATAACTGCTAAAGGTACTTTGTTCAGTATTGTATATACAGTCAGGTCCATAAATATTGGGACATCAACATAATATTAATCTTTTTTGCTCTATACACCACCACAATGGATTTGAAATGAAACGAACAAGATGTGCTTTAACTGCCGACTTTCAGCTTTAATTTGAGGGTATTTACATCCAAATCAGGTGAACGGTGTAGGAATTACAACAGTTTGTATATGTGCTTCCCACTTTTTAAGGGACCAAAAGTAATGGGACAGATTAACAGCCATAAATAAAATTTTCACATTGTAATACTTGGTTGCAAATCCTTTGCAGTCAATTACAGCCTGAAGTCTGGAACGCATAGACATCACCAGACGCTGGGTTTCATCCCTGGTGATGCTCTGCCAAACCTCTATTGCAACTGTCTTCAGTTCCTGCTTATTCTTGGGGCATTTTCCCTTCAGTTTTGTCTTCAGCAAGTGAAATGCATGCTCAATCGGATTCAGGTCAGGAGATTGACTTTGCCATTGCATAACATTCCACTTCTTTCCCTAAAAAAACTATTTGGTTGCTTTTGCAGTATGCTTCGGGTCATTGTCCATCTGCACTGTGAAGCACCGTCCAATGAGTTCTGAAGCATTTGGCTGAATATGAGCAGATAATATTGCCCGAAACACTTTCGAATTCATCCTGCTGCTATTGTCAGCAGTCACATCATCAATAAATACAAGAGAACCAGTTCCATTGAAGCCATACATGCCCACGCCATGACACTACCAACACCATGCTTCACTGATGAGGTGGTATGCTTTGGATCATGAGCAGTTCTTTTCCTTCTCCATACTCTTCTCTTCCCATCACTCTGGTACAAGTTGATCTTAGTCTCATCTGTCCATAGGACGTTGTTCCAGAACTGTGAAGGCTTTTTTAGATGTTGTTTGGCAAACTCTAATCTTGCCTTCCTATTTTTGAGGCTCACCAATGGTTTACATCTTGTGGTGAACCCTCTGTATTTACTCTAGTGAAGTCTTCTCTTGATTGTTGACTTTGACACACATACACCTACCTCCTGGAGAGTGTTCTTGATCTGGCCAACTGTTGTGAAGGGTGTTTTCTTCACCAGGGAAAGAATTCTTCGGTCATCCACCACAGTTTTCAGTGGTCTTTCGGGTCTTTTGGTGTTGCTGAGCTCACCGGTGCGTTCTTTCTTTTTAAGGATGTTCCAAACAGTTGATTTGGCCACACCTAATGTTTTTGCTATCTCTCTGATGGGTTTGTTTTGATTTTTTAGCCTAATGATGGCTTGCTTCACTGATAGTGACAGCTCTTTGGATCTCATATTGAGAGTTAACAGCAACAAATGCAAATAGCACACTTGAAATGAACACTGGAGCTTGTATCTGCTCTTTGTAAGTGGGATAATGAGGGAATAACAAACACCTGGCCATTGAACAGCTGAGCAGCCAATTGTCTAGTGAAGTCTTCTCTTGATTGTTGACTTTGACACACATACACCTGATTTCGATGTAAATACCCTCAAATTGAAGCTGAAAGTCTGCAGTTAAAGCACATCTTGTTCGTTTCATTTCAAATCCATTGTGGTGGTGTATAGAGCCAAAAAGATTAGTTTTGTGTCAATGTCCCAATATTTATGGACCTGACTGTATATATATATATATATATATATATATATATATATATATATATATACATACATATATATTTAAATATATATATATATATATATACATATATATATATATATATATATATATATATATATATATATATATATATATATATATATATATATATATATATAAATATATATATATATATATATATATATATATATATATCTCAACATCATTTAGTTTATGGTGGGCAAAAGAGTGATAGAAGATCTCCAGAATATAGTAAATAAATAGTATATTTATGTTCACATTTTAATGTCTAAAAATATCTTAAAAAATACAGCTATTGCACTGCACTCTGGGAAACTGGGCAGAGACAACTATTTAAATATATAGAGACGAATAATCAGACTATTGAAGTATACAGTGATAAATTTTTGATTGGATAAACATTAGTTAGAATGACGAGCTTTTGAGAGTAACAACTCTCTTTTTCAAGTTAGAAGCAATGCTGAATAAATGAAAGCAGTTAAATACAGATTCAAAGTCACATAACGTTTTGTTAAGTCACGTATACATGTGTCTGTACAACGTTTTAGATAAGAGAAACCCAGAGAGATTTAAGTTAGGGCTGAAAAATATCGCCACATATTAGAAAACCAAAAAGAAAAAAGGGAAAAAAAAACAAAAGAAGGTATGTGGCAGGGTCACAAGACGTTTTTATAATTTGATAAAAATCACAAGTCCCTATTAAGTCCTGTATCTTTAGTACTGAAGAATGTTATCATCTTCATTTCAAATGTTTTTCTTTCCTGGATGGTTTTGAAATTTCCTCTGAGTATTTTAATTTTCAGGTTTTGGATGCAGTGATTATTCTGGGTAAAATGTTGGCATTTATTCATTTTAAGTAATATGTTTGTCCAATAAAAAGGTATCACTAGATACTGCAATAATCATTTACATTACTGGACACTCACTGCTACCTCACTGGGAGCAGAACAATATTCTAACATTATGAATAATCTCCTTCAAGGGAATATCTAGCATCAGTACACAGAAAACCACAGAGCAGAGGACATATATATATATATATATATATATATATATATATATATATAAATTCAAAACTACTATAATTATACCATTTCCAACTATTTGAAAGCATGTATTTTCCATGATTCTACATAAACTTAATTTTCATTATAAAATAGCCCAAAGGTGACAACTACTGGAATGTATACATAATATGGTTCTGGCTTTGAAATAACATATTTGGTGATCATATGATGAAACAGAGAATCAAGATTAACTTAATCTTAATATTTAAAGTGAGGCCGATACCTCAAAGCTAAGTTGTGTAAGATGAGCTATCCTGGGACTTGTGCCAGTATCTCACTTATTCCGTAAATATCAGGTTTGGAAAAATTTGTTCCAGAACGCATGTAGCCTCTCTAAAGAGAAGGAGGAGAATCATCAAAGGATCTTGTCAATGAGCTTCATTTGACTGTGAATTGTTCCTGCCCAAACTGGAGCTTCTTTGAGATGGGGAGATGATGACTGATGCCCTAAATAATTAAAAATGTATTCAGGCACCACTGTATGCTGGGAAAAAATATAAGTTTGAAACATGTGCGTCAAACTAAGAGCTCAGTTAGGCAGGAAAATGTCTATACTTAGAAAAAGGAATAAATGTTGATGATTATTTTATTTTCTGGAGGCTCAATGATACTTTGATGAATATTGCAAGTAGGAAAGGGACATTTACATTTCTCCAGGAGCTGGTCTTGCAATTACCCATGCAACTACCTGCCACTGCGCATGTATGAGGAATAGGAGTAGGTGTCAAATACGAAAATCTTTAATGAAACCCATTCACTTCCTCTCTTCCCTCCTTCGCAGCCCATCATTCAACTGATCCTCTCAGACTGCAATCTAGGATGAAATGCAAAACAAGATGGAACTTTCTGTACTCAGATAATTCAAAAGTTAACATTTTCCCTAATAATGCTTTTCTACTCAGCTGTTAATGTGAGTTTGTAACATATTTCACAAATGTGAAGTTTGTCTAAACTACCATGGCCTTTTAAATAAAAAAACAGCAATGCGTGTGCACAGTATTCTGAAATAATGAAGATACATTATATGCTGCAAATTATAAAAATAGACTTTCCTGGTTACTGTGTCTTTGCTAATCTGTTAAAGTGTAATGAGATGCGTCTCTTTATCCCAAGAAGTATGCTTTTTATAACTGTAGTGTCAGCTAGTAGTATTTAAAGAAGTCACCACAAGATGGAGACAAAACACAATACTAAAAATATTAATTAAAAATCTTAAAAGTATCAAGTAAGAGATTTATATAAATGTAACAATCAAACAGAAGAGAAATATTGTGATAATAAGGATATATAACTAGGACTACTAACTAAATGGAAACGAAAGCCAATATATGGTAAAACTAAATTATGTGGAATGGTGGTTTATATTTTTTTGATCAAGAATTACATTTAGATGTTATCATCTTTATTGTTTCCATAGCCCGTGATGCTCTCCCACAAGGATGTGAACAGATAATAAAGTTTAGACTGTATCTGTAAATCTATGTGAGTTTATTGATTTCTATATGCAATGGTTTGATGGAGCTCAGAGGGGCAGATGTACAGATGTACCTGGCCTGCAGCGATCCATAGAGTTTATGTGGCGCAGTAGGAAAAACCTTTGTTGTTAGAACAATAGGTCCTGGGTTCAAAGCCTGTTCTTTCCATTTTACTACATTAATAGTTTTATTTATTTTAAATAGTTCTTTAATAAACATTTTACCTCCTTATTTGTCTAATATAGATATTTTCTATTTAATCATCATGCCATTTACATTTTATTACTAGGATACTTGATATTATAGGTCATACTATGTTTCAACATACACAAAATGCTGAAGAACTTTCTAACAACTACAAGAAAGACATATCTAAATATATAAAAACAGGTCTGGCCCTTCTAGAGAGTATTAAAGGTTATTAGCCTTAGACACTACTACAAAAATGTGATATATTCAGTGCCACACACTGAATTAATTCCCCCTTGCCAGTCTGATAGTCATACCAAAGAGAGTCTGACAAAACAAATATACAAAACCTTCCTTCCACATTGCTCGTTATCTGGTGCTATGGAATATGTTGGCACATTACATATAAAGGAAAATGATAAATAAAGGATAATATCCAATGCATGAAGAATTGGTGCTTTAGATTAACTAAGTGTGCCAAAAAAAAGTAATATTTTGGAAAGCACAGTTGTCACCCCCACATACATTTTATTACATGGACACTTGATTATAAGTAATACAATTTTATGGCACACCGTCTTTTGGGTGCACAAGATGGGTGCGCCCTCATCTGCGCGCAGACAAAAGCGCAGACCAACATCAGCACACTTGACAAAAGGAAGCAGCGACACCAGCACGTCTCACAGATCAGTGACAGATAAAGAGCTTGTGTGGGGATGTGTGGATGGCCAGGGGATAGATGTGTGGATGGGCAGGGGGATGGATGTGAGGATAGTTATGGGATGGATGTGTATGTGTCTGTGACTGTCACTGATCTGTGGGACGTGCTCATGTCACTGCCTTTTGTCAAGCACGCTGCTGATGATGTGTGCTTTTGACAGAGTGACAGGTTGTGCCACCTAATTTTATTGACTAATGGAATTCTGAAACCAGTGGTATATAACATTTGTATGTCCTATAGAAGCGAAACAGTGTATCCAACCATCAGGGGTGTGTTTCTGATTAGGCCTAGGGCAGCAGGCTGCTTGATGATGCCACTGATATATGTTAAATGTGACGAGATCAGTCTCGTCACTGCGAATTGGAGAAGCTTGGTTGCACACATTCTGCCGTTTGACTACGGCCCATGTTGACTTTCCCCCTACAAAGCCATGCTTCATTTGGTCAGAAAGGACTGTGATCTAACTTTTGAACCACTGGACCAATTTGTATCATTTTGACACATGTTTGTATTTGGAGTATGCTGATTCTGAAAATGTATGTTTTATGTGAATGTGATGCATACTTTTAAAGTTATGAAAAATGTGTAGAAATGTGTTACAGATTCTGACCATCCCCCCATTAGGTAAACACAGGGTGTCACCAGGACTTGAACAAAGGGCCAGTGTATGGGGTTTCCCCAGGGGCATAGTCCAGGAGGAAACAGGAAGTGTCCACGGGGACAGTCTGGGTGAGAATGAGCATAGTAGCCACGCCTGGGGGGTGGCCCATGGGAGGAGTCTCATGGTTCCTACGTAGGGACCCTGTCTGATTGGCCATAGGTAATTAGGGGTTGACCAAAGGTAGTCACTGCCCCTACGGTGTATGTGGAAATGTTTTTTTATATATGTCTTTTTTTTAATAAAGGAGTGAGTTCACTGCTTGACCCTCAAACACAGAGCTTATGTCTCATGCTTGGGGGAATTCATGGGATGCTGTTGCAGACTGACTGCCAGGAGTAAGCATCTTGGGGTGCTTTTCCTGTTCAGCTGCTAGCGGCTATTCGTGAGGTTCCAGTTGCAGGCTTGGAGTATTTTCCCCTTGGATCCAGTTCTTGGGGGATTGGGTTTCTTGCAGTAGCTGTCCCTATATCACTGGACGGGCGGATCGGCTAAGACGGCCTGGGCGCCCCCTTCTATGTGTGGGGGGTACCGTTACACTGGTGGCAAGCGGCGGAATTGTTCCCACAGCCAGAAGGACAGCTACAGGAGACACCATTCTGTGGATTTACAAGTTGGGGGCAACGCATGTCCCAGTACAGCGACCCTAAAAGCAGCAGAATGGAACCAGCAGTGCTATACGAGGATGAGGACCTGGATGGCCGGGATGCATTAAGGAAAGGCATCTGGTACCAGGTCCTAGATAATGTACAATACCAGCGGGGTGAGAGTCTCCCCAGTGAAGAGCAGCGGTTGCAGAAGCAAGTGGCCCTGCGCATGCCCTTCCTGGGAGAGCAGCCCCTTGAGGAATGGGTGGAGGAACTAAAGCTCCGTGCATGGCAGGAGCTATGGCTGGAGGATGCCTACCAGGCGCTCTGGTGGTATATGGCACAGTATATACCCTGGACAGCCGAGCATGACAAGCCAGAGGGAGAGGAATTTGGTGGTCCTGGGTTGTTATGGCAGTCATTTGCAGAGCCTGACTTTGGGAGCCCTGCGCAGACCAGACTTCAGAATATTTTCTATGAGAGGGAGGCTAGGCATGACTGGGATGACCCCCATGAGGTAGAGCAAGACCTTGTTCACCTAGCAACCCTGGAGTGGGAACTGGAGAAGGACTACCGAGATCTCTTCCACTCCATTGGGAAGGCTCAGCAGGACAACAAGGTGACAGACCCAGATCCAGAACCCTTCAGCTGGTAAGATATTGTAGAGGTTTATTGGGAGGAACCCCAGGGGGCAGGTGGAGATGGGACCGAGGTCTCTCCACCGGCCCTACAGGGATGCTGGGTGGCTAGCCCAGATCCCCAGCGCCAGTGTGAAGTGCAGGGAGTGGAGAGCATTGTCTCCCCTCACCAGTGGAAGTGTACCTTGCAAGGAGAGGAGAGCAGCGTCCTCCCTCCCCAGCGTCAGGGTGAGCTGCAGGGAATTGAGAGCTCAGACTCCATTCTCCAGCAACAGGCTGAGCTACCAGGGGCAGAGACGGTCGGTCCTGTCCCCCAGCAACAGGGCTGTTTAGCCAAAGGGGAGACCGTCGGTCTCCCCCCCTACAACCAGGCCCCAAACAGGCTACTTCCGTGGTAGCGCTGGCACCAGGGCAGAGTACCGCTGGTCTCTGCCCACTCAGCAGCCCACCAAGGCAGCTTACCAGTGCCCAGCACAGCCGTGGTGAGGCACCTGGACATGGACAAGGGCCAGTGTATGGGGTTTCCCCAGGGGCATAGTCCAGGAGGAAACAGGAAGTGTCCACGGGGACAGTCTGGGTGAGAATGAGCATAGTAGCCACGCCTGGGGGGTGGCCCATGGGAGGAGTCTCATGGTTCCTACGTAGGGACCCTGTCTGATTGGCCATAGGTAATTAGGGGTTGACCAAAGGTAGTCACTGCCCCTACGGTGTATGTGGAAATGGTTTTTTATATATGTCTTTTTTTTAATAAAGGAGTGAGTTCACTGCTTGACCCTCAAACACAGAGCTTATGTCTCATGCTTTGGGGAATTCATGGGATGCTGTTGCAGACTGACTGCCAGGAGTAAGCATCTTGGGGTGCTTTTCCTGTTCAGCTGCTAGCGGCTATTCGTGAGGTTCCAGTTGCAGGCTTGGAGTATTTTCCCCTTGGATCCAGTTCTTGGGGGATTGGGTGTCTTGCAGTAGCTGTCCCTATATCACTGGACGGGCGGATAGGCTAAGACGGCCTGGGCGCCCCCTTCTATGTGTGGGGGGTACCGTTACATTAAATATGCACCGTATATAAAAAGAAATGTCTATATGCAGCGATATTTCTGTCTGTAAGTGTAAAGGACACTTTCTGACTATATATATATATATATATATATATAAATATATATATATATATATATATATATATATATATATATATATATATACACATAAACGTATGATATGAGATATAGAGAGGGGAAAGGAAGATCTGCAAGTGGGGCATGCTGGAAACACAGATCTGAATGTGCAGCATAAAACCTAAATACTCCCATGCTAATGAAGCATCATTTAAACAATATACCTGCACAAGTATAAAGTCTCTGGTAGTTTTCAAACAATGCAGCAAATCTGATGGAAAGCCAGCTTGGTTTGTATTGGAATAGGAATTCGCAGCAGAACTGTGTCCCGTTAGTTGGACCAGTTCTCCAAAATGATATTAATAAATTAGAAACAATTTAAAGTCCAACTAAAATGGTACGTCGTCTAAAAGACAAAACTTATAAAGAAAGATTTCATGACCTTAACTGGACATTATAGTCCAAAATTTCCTATCATCCATTTAAAAGAACCTGTCTTATATATTACCAACATTTAGTTTAACATGTAAAGTAAATTATAATAACTGAAAACATTAACCATAAAGCATCACAGAAACAGATAAAAATATATGTGTTTGATGTACCTTTATGTACTTTATGTACCGAGAGGAAGTGGAAACAAAATCTTATGGAGATCATGCTAATTGTATTTGGTCACCTGATCTATAGTCAACTGAATGGAATGAAACCAGAAAATGTATTGCAGTCCAGAGGTCCATAAGACTCATTATCCCTTCTCATCCTGTGATAAATCAGGACAAAGAGGAGAAAACAGACCCATTGTGTCTCAATTTGATGTAATTTATTCACCTTATTGTAGTGTTTTAAATACAATATTTTATATTATACAAATGTTTGGGTTACAGAGGCCCTTTAATAATTATAGGTTAGAGGAGAGCAGAGAGAGGGAAGATATGATAGAAATCTACAAATATATTAAAGTGTTTAATAACATTCAGGAATTAAATGTCTTCCAAAAAAAAGGAACAACAACAAGAGGTCATGATCTGAAGTTAGGAGATGTTAAAGTAGGGAAAGGGTAGTAGGTATGTGTAACATCCTGCCAGTGAATGTGGTAGTAGCAAACACAGCAATGGAATTAAATTATGACTGGGATAAGCAGAATGCCAACCTGAAGTTTAATTAAGCTCAAGAAGACAAAATCTACCCAAAATATGCACATCAGTTGAGATGATATTATATGTTCCTATTAGTCAGATGTCAAGAAACCATATGTCCGTGTGCTCAGAAGTGGTCAGAGAACATGGGTACGTGGATATAATGAGGAAAGCTGAGGCATCTGTCAAGTTTTGTAGCACCAGTCACATTTTTAGTAACTTTATCCTCCTTGTGTCCATATTCAAAGACTTGACCCAGACACAGAAATTACACAATACTAACATTATAAAAAATGTCTTTATACAGTAGACTGTCAGTTATCCGGCACAGGGATTGGTAGATGCCGGATAAATGTAGTTTCTGGTTGCTTGAGAGTTACATGTAAAAGAGGTCTAGATTAGCAGCAGCTTTCACTCCTCACTTACACACAGATACATTCTGCTGTAGGATACGGTGCTGAACCCAGGGAATGTAACGCCAACACTGCACTGGCTCAGTCACTCATGCCCAGGGAATGTAACGCCAACACTGCACTGGCTCAGTCACTCATACCCGGGGAATGTAACGCCAACACTGCACTGGCTCAGTCACTCATACCCGGGGAATGTAACGCCAACACTGCACTGGCTCAGTCACTCATGCCCGGGGAATGTAACGCCAACACTGCCCTGGCTCAGTCACTCACGCCCGGGGAATGTAACGCCAACACTGCACTGGCTCAGTCACTCATACCCGGGGAATGTAACGCCAACACTGCACTGGCTCAGTCACTCATACCCGGGGAATGTAACGCCAACACTGCACTGGCTCAGTCACTCATACCCGGGGAATGTAACGCCAGCACTGCACTGGCTCAGTCACTCATGCCCACGGAATGTAACGCCAACACTGCACTGGCTCAGTCACTCACGCCCGGGGAATGTAAGCCCAACACTGCACTGGCTCAGTCACTCATACCCGGGGAATGTAACGCCAACACTGCACTGGCTCAGTCACTCATACCCGGGGAATGTAAGCTCAACACTGCACTGGCTCAGTCACTCATGCCCGGGGAATGTAAGCCCAACACTGTACTGGCTCAGTCACTCACACCCGGGGAATGTAAGCCCAACACTGCACTGGCTCAGTCACTCACGCCCGGGGAATGTAACGCCAACACTGCACTGGCTCAGTTACTCACGCCCACGGAATGTAACGCCAACACTGCACTGGCTCAGTCACTCACGCCCGGGGAATGTAAGCCCAACACTGCACTGGCTCAGTCACTCACGCCCGGGGAATGTAAGCCCAACACTGCACTGGCTCAGTCACTCATACCCGGGGAATGTAACGCCAACACTGCACTGGCTCAGTCACTCATACCCGGGGAATGTAAGCCCAACACTGCACTGGCTCAGTCACTCATGCCCGGGGAATGTAAGCCCAACACTGTACTGGCTCAGTCACTCACACCCGGGGAATGTAAGCCCAACACTGCACTGGCTCAGTCACTCACGCCCGGGGAATGTAGCGCCAACACTGCACTGGCTCAGTCACTCATACCCGGGGAATGTAAGCCCAACACTGCACTGGCTCAGTAACTCACGCCCGGGGAATGTAACGCCAACACTGCCCTGGCTCAGTCACTCACGCCCGGGGAATGTAACGCCAACACTGCACTGGTTCAGTCACTCATGCCCAGGGAATGTAACGCCAACACTGCCCTGGCTTAGTCACTCATACCCGGGGAATGTAACGCCAACACTGCACTGGCTCAGTCACTCATACCCGGGGAATGTAACGCCAACACTGCACTGGCTCAGTCACTCACGCCCGGGGAATGTAAGCCCAACACTGCCCTGGCTCAGTCACTCATGCCCGGGGAATGTAAGTCCAACACTGCCCTGGCTCAGTCACTCATGTCTGTCTGCTTCAAGTTAACACTGAATTACAGAGACATACAGTGGATGATATCTAGGTGCCTGTAAGCATTTTGTGGCATGACAACCTGGCTCCTGGCATTTGTTGAGCCCTGTAAAATTGTATTTTTATATAAAGTACAGTATTCCATTTATTTCTGGTTGTGTGAGGGTTCTGGTTGCTTCAGTTCCAGTTAACTGAGCATCTACTGTATATGTATCATAAATACACATATGGTTCTATCCTTCTCATTTTAATGCTTTTATTTTAATGTTATAGTCTTTGCCTCCATCTAGTGTTCTTTTATGATATTGCACATCTCATTATTTGCCTCTAGTCTAGGCTAATAGTTTTGGCAACCATAGACATAGCCCTCTGAATGGTGGGCAGGCACTTCCCATGCTCACACAGCCTCTTCTCTGGAGTTGTAGAGCATGATCTTCTTCAATACAACCCAATCAATTATATCTCTCAGCCCAGCTGTACTCCTTATTATATCTACAGTATACCTCTATTAGCAACTAATTCCTTTGTTACAGTGATTTTTACCATTTTACTTAGAATAAAATAAAAAAAGTTTAAAGCCATGTGAGGCCCTTTTAAGGACTCCGGTGCTGCATATGAGGAAGTGAAATAGGTTGCCCATCACTGAGCTAAATGGTTTATGGAAATTGTAAATGAATTACCAAGTCTGATAATTAATGGTGCATTCCAAGTAGCCCCGGAAGACTGCCTAGTAACAAGGGGCTTTTGACCTGGTAGCCATTGGTCTGCTTAAGTTGTAGGTGTGGTCAGAGAGGGCATATAGGGGGGGTAACTTTTCACCCAAGTAGCAATCAACTTTTAGGGTGAAGAAGGAGCAGCCTTCTCCTAGGTATGGCTAATATTTGAAGAAGGTCAGACATAATTTACACCATTTTGACTTACCCCTCTCAAGCAAGGATCTGAAAATTACCCCGGTGCCTTTTTTAAGTGAGAATTTTAGTGCATCATCCACTCAAAGCATAAACATAGAAACATAGATTTGACAGCAGATAAGAACCAAAAGGCACATCTAGATTTCCCATTCTTTCTACCTAGAAGTTAAGCCTGAGGGTATCCTTATGCTTATCTCAGACTTGCTTAAATTCATTAATGGTTTTTAACCCTAGCACTTTTACTGGAAGGCCGATCCTCTTTACGATCCCTTCTGTACATAAGTACTTTTCACATTACCCAGAAATCTTCCACCTGCTAACCTTAAATCATGGCCTATTGTTCTTCCTTTGTGTTGAAGATACTTCACTCTTGAACTGTATTAAATCCTTTGATATGTTACATTTTGTCAGCAGAATTTAGCCTGGCTCTAGAGAATTGGGAAGTCACATTTTTTTTACTGCTATGTGGCTTCATTTGCTGCCTTTGATTGGACATCAGCTTTCCCTGCACATCTGAATATATCTAGTGGGCTGTCTAGGCTGGGTGAATTGATGATGTCATACTGTTATCTATCTAAATGATCATTTTTGGCATGCTGATATAGAGTGTCATTGATTCAAAATGAATGTTTGTCATGGAGCATGGTCAGCTGGTCAAGCGACGGATCCCACCAGTTAGACTTCTGTTCTTTATGTGGGAGTGAACAATAGAAGGGGTTAAACATATAAACTAAGGATACATAAACTTTAGTTCAAACACAACATACTTTTGCATTAGGTGGCCAGCATGTTCAGCTTTGTGATTGCATGTCTGATTACCAGTCTAGGTAAGTGATCCCCGGGGGTCCCCTGCTTGGCTAGGTCAGGCTTTCTTACCCTCTCATATCTCAATCTTTATTATCAGTCTGTTGACACCTTTTTTTCCCAGTTGAGATGACTAACTCTTTATCAGAGACCAAATGGACAATCTAGCTAGGGAAATTATTGATATAGAGGAATGCCATGTGTTGTCACCATGTTCTCTTGTCTTATCAGCCACTTAGTCATTCCAGACTTAAAGAGCCCAATCAACCAATTAACAAGATGTCGAGGTCATCCTCGAGAATGATGGACGAACACATCTTACTAAACATTCAAGTTCTTTGATTTACTTATCACTGTTGGGCAGATTACCTCCTATATGTTTATAAACTTGACCTCAGATTTTTCTTATAAACATTAAGTTCATGAACCACAATATTTAATGAATCAAGCACTTACCTCAGCCATTGCTTCTTCCATCTCCATAAGTTCCTCATAATGATCCCTGGCTTCCCGTAAAGGCAGCACCATAACCTCTTCGATCTGAGGAAAAAGCTGGGGGAGAAGTATGGAATCCAATATCACTTAACCAAGAAGAGCTCCCCGCCAACTAACATTTTTTTGACTGCGTCCTCACCTTATAAAGTATATTTGCTGATTCGTATTGGCTGAAATATTTGTCAATCATATTTCAGCCAATGAGAATTAAGTTAACCTAACATGCTAACATTTCTTATTTGCTTATGTTTTGTAATTGTACTCAGTAATTACTTGTTAAATAGCTATTAGCTCCTTTATTTACAGTATGCTATTGTAAATAAGCAGTGGGTAACATATTAGATTAAAAAAAAAATCATAATTGATAAAAAGTTAAATGGCCCCTGAAATCTAAGACCTTCTATCATGTATTTCAAATATCATGTTTATACATGACCAAAGTATTTTTTCCCATGGAAAATGGATTATATTAACTGAAGAATATTAAAACTAAAATAACACAGGCAGACAAAAAAAAACAATGATAGATCAGCCTTTATCTTTACCAGTGAATTAAGACGAAGTATAAACAAGGACTCATGGAGACCCTGTTAATTGTGTTTTCTTGTCTGATTTACATTAAACAAGCTCACTGCCCTGTTTCCTATAACATATCAAGACAGAGGAGGAAAAAACAACAGCGCACTGTGTATATTTAATATAATGTTTCTACAATATAGATCAATTATTTCTTACACAGAACAAGGTTTTATATTTTGGATTTCAATGACAATTGAATCCTTTGTAAGGAAACACACCGAAGATAGTTGCTTTTCCCCCCTATTTAGGAGATTATTTCGCTCATTTTCCTACACTCTGCAAACAAAGCTGTGCAGTGTACATCTTATCCTCGGTCGGTAAGGATTGGAAGAGCTCTAGACTAAATAGGGAAAAACAACTATTTTTAATAAAAACAAATTATTACAATAAGAGCTGGTCCATTACAGTGGCCATTTAACCAAATGTGTACATTCTGAAATTGTAATATGTTTATAGTAACACAGAAAAGAGTTTTAGGGAGGCATTGGACATTGGAAAAAAGTCCTTTTCTTTCAGAAGAGTAAGTTTAGTGAATTGGATCCTGACTGGTCTGTCTTCTATTCTCATGTACTGCGAACAACATTATGTGGGGAATACATAACTTAAATGAAAACCTCAAAACAATATTAAAAAGATTCCATACCTTCATCACTGATTCAAACATTGGTATTAACACAAACTTAATGAATCCAATCTGTGCTTTGGGTTTGGTGACTTTATCACGGTCCATAAATGGAGTCACTGGAAGACCTTCCAATTTTTCACGATCACTCTGTAGTTCAAACAGTATGTCAAAGTCAAAATCAACAATAAGGCTTCATTTTATACTTTAGTGCTTTATGGATTAGAAGAGCTGCTTCTATCTGCTCCTATTAGGTGCCTAGGTGGTTAAACAGGTTCTGCCCTGGGGTGTCCTAAACAACGTTCTAGACTGGTATCTTTGCCTGCAGGAAGGAGGCAGAAAAAGACTTACACTGACAGCCCCCCAGATCAATTAAACATCTGAATTAATGTTTTCTGCTTTGAGAGCTTCATTTGAAAAAAGAAAACACACAGTGGCACATTATCAAATATCCCCAGTCAGATGCAGATAAAAAATAAATGTCTTCAATGTCCCTTTAAGGTTGTAAAATTTTACAAACTGTGCTTACAAAATAAGAATCAAGATATTTAAGAATATATTAATAAGTATTTTATTTATTGAAATGCTACTTATTGTCAAGTTTTGAAAAATTTAATTCATTTAAATATTAAATACAATTTTAACGTTAAATATAAAAATGATTAAATATTGAAATATAAAAATTACCGTAAATATACTATTTATATATTATCACATATTATGTATAGTTGCAAAATAAGTAAAAGTAAAAGTAGAATTTATTATGGAAGGAAATGTTTTATCAAATAAAATAAACATAGTAACATTAGTAGCAGCCAGGATACAGGTAGGGGGCTGAAAACAATCCTAAATGTGTCTCAATCTATAAGATGACACAGTATATAGACAATATTTTATATATTTAAGCCTTGTCTTGATTCTAAGTCAAGTTCACAAAAAAAAAAACATATTATGAAAAAGGGACTTTTGTCCATTTAAAGGGCCAGTTGACCACCTGAGAATAGGAACAATAAAGTATAGTGGGTACAACTGGCAGATTACAAAGGTAAAGCAAAATATAAGCTATATAGAAATACAAATAGAATCACATATATAGTTGTGAGCATACAAGTTGTTGCTAACGCTGCGGGCTCGCACAGCGAGCAAAGGCCCTCGCGAAGCGAGGGCACTGGGTGAGGGTCTCAGTTGCTGGCATGGAGCGCCGTAGGTGCTCCATGCCAGCACCTGAGGACCTCGCAAAGTTCAAGTCGCAACCCAAAGAGCACGACACACACATTACGACACTCGCAAACAACATACGACACACGTCCACACACATTACGGCCTCGCAACACTCGGACACTACTCGCGAACATTACAAAATTAAAAACACAATACATACACACACCACATACATACAAAACTTACCTACAGCAAGAGGTAGCATCCAGGACCTCAAAAATGCAACTTACACATTCATTTCACTCAAAATAAAAGAGTTTACACACGAAAATATTTGCTAAGCGAGAGAAACAATGGCCGCCGAACAAAACGAAAACGAGGCTACACACGCAAACACCATACGAGACACGTTACGACACATTACGACCTCGTAAACATCGGACGCAACACGCCGACATACAAACATTTACAACACAATAAATACACACAACACACACATAAAAAGATTACCTACAGCAAGAGGAACCATCCAGCACCTCCAAAAAACAAGTTACACCTTCATTTAAATACAAATAAAACACTTTACACACAAAGTAAATCGCTAAGCGAGAAAAAAAATGGCTGACGGACAAAACGAAAACGAGGCTACAACACTATCAACACGTAAAACACCACAACACACTCGCAAAACACCACACGGAAATCGAAAACCACTACGAGGCACCAACGGAAAATCCGCTAAGACGGACAACATATAGAAACCGCCATTTTACACAAATGCGTAAGTACACCACTACGCTAACGGTTTAGCCTCGCGCACGCACAGTATTACACTGCACACATTCACCACGCTTATAGAGCAGCTCCACACCACTAATGCTGCAGCAACCTCAAAACACATTGACAGCTCTTCAACACAATGCTTCAAAATAGGTAAAGTATATTCATTTATTAATTGATTACATGTTTACTATTACACACAAAACAACATTAGCTCACTTACAATAACATTGCCGTCATTTTTTGACGGGCAAGTCGCTAGTACATTAAGAAAACAGACAATTTGGTACAACAGAGTTGTGCTCCCTACTCTGAAGAGCTGACAATCTAGAAGGTATTGAGCACAGACACACAACACATTATTTTACAATTTAACACATATTTAAAATTAATATCTATCCTCCCCCTAAGTAAGATCGTTGGAGCTAAATAAAAAAAATAATAAAGTACTTTTTTATACCAAAATATTGATCTTACCTGCATAAAATATTCCTCCAATAGACAATCAACCCAGGGCTCTGCCACTTTTGTAGGACGGACTTCATTGGAGATATCGCAGCATTTTATCAGCATCATCTGGAGCTAAAGGAAAAAAGGACAATATTAATATTGTGTTTATATACATCAAAAGGTGGGTTTTTGCCTATAGTTAATTTACATAAGAAGAACCCAACTTTCATAAAATTGACAAAAAGTTCCAAAATTTCAATTCAACACAATATATAAAAAAAATTACAAATTTGAATTTTTTGCATGAGATTAAGGTTTGAATTTTTTCAGAGTGTCGCCCTAAAGTTTATAGGGTAAACTGGACCACTTACTCAACTACAAATAAGTCTGGGTTCTACTGTTTCTCTAATACAAGTGGAGTTGGTGCCGTCAATAGGCAGACCTGTGTCTGAATAATGACCCCATCACTTTATTCCATATCTCTGCTGCCTCATTACATTCAGGGCCAGATTTACCATAAGGCAGTTGCCTAGGGGTGCCATGTTGTTGCATTGAAAATGTGTGGTGTACACAGAGCTTCATGCAGGAAGTACTAGGTGTTTTGGAATGGAAACATCAAAGCATCTGATTGGTTGTAATATGTTACCAGTCTATAGTCTACTATGATCTTAATTACGACCATAATTCACTTCAGGTTACTCCTTCAGCTTATTCTCCATTCACACCTATACCCAGCTGTATTTTGTATATAGTTGGCCATTACTTAGATAAGCCATGCCTCCATACTGAGTACAATGATTGCCCACACATGACTTTTGTCCAAATTAACAAGAGCTATTTGTAGACTATAAGTTTGTCATTTTAATGAAGGAAAACAAAATGTTTACAGTAATATGTAAAACATGTAAATGTAAATACATAATGTCATTTTGGGGGTTGGGGTCAACATTTATTTCAATTACTGGGAAATGAGTGAGAAATTGAAATATAAAATGTAGTAAAATAGGGACAAAACAACATATATAACTACTCACTGTTTTTATATGATCCTCATTCCTAAAGTCAAAGCTTTGATTTACTTGTTTGAACGACTCCAAGATGTCCCCATGACGTGCCATGTCGGTGGCTAAAATCAGGCGAATAATTGACTGTTGAAGATTAGAAAGTCTTAAGAGATGGAATAATGGTGATTTTTATGTTTATTATGTATATAAAACAAAGTTCTTGGGCATTAGTCTTTACATCCAGTATTGGGGCCTCATTCTATTAGCGCCCGCAACCGTTGCGGGGCCGCAAGGACCGGCCGCAAGCTATTCTGCTATTCTATTCCCTTACGGCCGGAGGCTCCGGCAGGCTTGCGGCCGGTGCCTTGCTATCTCTTGCGGCCGCTCGCGCCAGAGGAAAGCCTTTGATCTAAAACGGCCGCAAGAGTTTCGGCCGTAAGAAATTCCTATTTGCAATTCAATTGCTCCGGGAAACCTCTCTGCAAGGCTAAAAACGAGCCGCAGCTTACTTGCAGGAAAAAGGTCCCGCTAGCACCAATTAAGCACATAAAATAGCTCAAATAAAGCCATCCTGCACTTTAAGAAGACTATAAAGGGATTTTAGGTGTTAGAAAAAATAGCACATAATTATCCTATACTCAAATCCGTAAAATATTTTATTTTTAATATCCGTAAAATATCCATGTAAAAAGTCCAGAGTGCTTGGAGCACCTCAGACACACCCACGCCGCAGCCGGAAAATAAACAGTTAATTTGACCTCGGGTTTGGGCTGATGTGCAAGCTTGAGAGTGGGTTTCTTTTAATCCTCATGTCCCCCAATATGATCCCTAGCATTTACAGAGCTGTACTGTGCAGGCTTGAATTTATTTTTGAGTTTTTAGATTTCACAGCTTACGGCCGGTTTCAAGATATGCGGCCGGCCGTAAAAGGAGATCCTTGCGGGGCCGTATAATAGAATCGCGAGTTAACTGAACCCCCGCAAGGAATCGCAGCCTTACGGCCGATTTACGGCCGATAATAGAATGAGGCCCTTGGTATTTAAGGTTGGCTGGTGCTTGATATTTTATGGGTTTATTTTTTGCTTAGCCACAGATATTGGGTTTCTCTATAGCTTAATAAAAAGCATCCAGATAGTTGACATAACTCCCAGCATGCACCCTCAACTCTAAAGGACAAGGCTTGATGCATTTTGTCAGGAAATATTGGAACGAGCATCTATTATAGGAAAGTTGATATCCAATACAAAGTATAATCATTATATATTAATTTAAAGTAATTATTAAAGGGCCATTGTTGTGGTCTTATAAAAGGGCTCTCTAATGAGTAGTTAGGTGGGGCTTAATACTTAATCAACATTCTCAGTGGGACTGAATAGTATTGTGAGCATGGCTGGTTGGTTGAATTAGAATAATCCCAGAGTCTTCTAACACTTATAACCATGTGATATTGTGCTGATTCAAACAACTGGAAGTGCTCGTCCTGCTAAGTTCTTCCTACTGTGAGCAGAGGTGTAGGAACTGGGGGGATAGGGGGTACAAATCCCCCTCCCCAGATTAAATTATTAGGGGACACAAAAAATAGCAAAATTAAATGTAATCATGCATTACCATATTTGGGCACTAGAGGGAAGCATGTCTTTCCCATAAAATGTTTGTCCCATAATTTATATATATATATATATATATATATATATATATATATATATATATATATATAGTAAATAAATAGCACATCTGTGTTCACATTTGACTGACTTAAGCAAATTAAAAAACCTGCTTCCAGCTCAGAATTTCAAGAAAAACAGTTATTACACTGCATTCTAGGAAGCTGAGCCGGGACATGCAAATGTTCCCACAAATGCCTTGCTCTTCAATCCATAGCCATTTTCAAAAATGGCTTCCTTGAAGCAAATGCCTGCTGTATTACACAGCTTTAATGCAAAGCTAAAATAAGTTGGCATATAGTCATACAATATGTGTATTTATATATATATATATATATATATATATATATATACATAAATATATATATATATATATCTAAATAAATATATATATATGTATATATATATATATATATATATATATATTTATATATATATATATATATCATTTATATTGGAGGGGGCAGGGGCATTGAGAATTTAAACAATGAAATAAAACAATACCCTCAGAGAAGTGCACGGGGTGTACCGGCACTAGGTCTGCCCCTGTATCCTGTCCCAGGGGTAGAGTTGAATTATCTTCCCAGATTTTTTGGGGCTCCTACGCTCATGACTGTAAGTGCCACTCTCACCCCAACACTAAGTTGATTTAATCTTAAGGATCTTTAAAACTATCTCTATAAATTGTACTAGCCTTTTTTCTCCACAGTAAATCTTGTAAAAATTGCAGAGTTATACATGATTGTTTTTGCAATTAATGTGCGACTCAGTATGCTAATCTACAGTTCTATACTATAAAGCAGCACCTGTCTAATTTGCTTGAAGAGTTCAGGGCTGATATTGGAGAAGATGTTGTTTTCTGGTTGAGCGAGAATCTGGAAGGCGACTGCGCAGTGATGATTCTCCAGAGGTGAGATATCATTATATCGGATTGCAAGCTCTGTGTGCGCATTGATCTGGTAGCTGGCACACAATGACACAAGATTAGATGTATAAATAAAGCTTTAGATACACGTGAGAAACATAAAACATACATTTGACTTCAGAGAAGAAATAAAAAGGCCAAATAGCCTGCCCATTGTATCTACTTAAACGTTTGGCTTAATTACACATCAGGATGGCCTTATGCTTTTCCTATGACTGATTAAAGTCTTTAAAGGGCAAGTTTAAACACTTGTTTATCAAATTGCAGCAATAGATACAACCACGGCTCTAAAAATACACACACAACCTCCATCAAGTATCATGGATCCCTCCAGGGACCTGCAAGTGCAGCAGGTTTTTGTTTTCTAAATAAAAACTAGCTAATTGACTTTTTCCTGCTGAACTTGTGCTCTGTGTCAGACTCAAAGTTTTGAAACATATATATTTTTTATTGTACAATGGCTCTTTAATTCTAATTTATATGCAAACCACACAAAAGAAAAACTGTTATACTCTTCCCCCACCTCCCTCCTTACCTGCACACTACTATCCAGATGACGAACGCAATCAACATAGAGTGCATTAGATTGCATTAATTTTATAGGCAAGATTACCCTGTGAGAGGCAAGATTTATGACATTATAGTCACAGCCACCTTATCCTACAGAGCATGCTCTAGGTAATCCT